>CM031235.1:90082802-90761439 GCA_018340775.1 Taxus wallichiana var. yunnanensis | reverse complement strand
CTGCTGCTACCAAAAATCCCATTGTAGCTTAAAACCTTCTTTTCCCAAAAATGCGACCTGCCCAGAAGAAGCTTTTTTTGTGCATGACTTCATCTTTTCAGAGAGAACCAGACCTCCTGTGGAAAATTCCTTCTGGCATAACGTCCATAGATGATCTCCAGATACTCCAGGCAAGAAATCAGACTAAACCGCAAAGGAATTGACCTAGAGAAATTTCACAGAAAACAAAATGGGAAAACACCAAAAACGCAAAAACGTTGCCAGAAGTCACAGATAAAGCCCATGATTCATTCCTGGTTAAAACCCTACTGGTATATGGGAATATTGACATGTAAGACCACAACAGGTTAAACCGGAGCACAATTTACCTCAAACGGGCTCAAAATAATTAAATAAAATTTCCCCGTAGTAAACCAGCAATGAGAATATAACGATTTTGGGCATCTGGGTATTTGGTGAAATTGGCTAATATGACTCTCTGGGAATATCTTGACACAATACAGACACTTTTTGGCAATTAAAACACAAAACAACCCATTATTTTAAAAGTAACAATTTTTTTAACATGGGGTAGTCTCAAATTTCAGGGTGAAATCTGGGGACACCAGTCGGCTCCGTCTGTGGACATCTTTGCCTCTTTCAAAATGAAAAGGGTAAAGATGAGATCCCAACATCTCTGGTTTCGTGTCTTGTCCATTGGGCTCGGGTCAGGCAAACAAAAACAACACAAAAAAAAAAAAAGGAAAAAAAACAAAGTTTTATTTATATACATACAGGTTTTACCCTACTTTTTTATGTTCTGGAAAAGCTTCAGATGTTGCCCGTTGAAAGGTAGTGGTAACTCAATTCCATCCCGAGTAGGCAAGGAAGAAAGTGTCCATTCGGCAGCTCTTTTGATCATGAAGGGCCCTTTCCAGAGTGAATCAGATTTGTCGTGCATGCCCTTCGGTTCATGTCTCTTGTCCCACCAGAGTACCCAGTCTCCGATCTGAACTTCCTTTCTCTGGCCTTCTTGTCAAATATCTTGGGCAAGTCCTTATCAACTTCATCTGGTGGTGGCTCATCCTTTTTCTTCTCTCGTGGTGGGTAAGTCTGCATCAACTTGCTCCGTTCCCAGATTTATTTCATTGCATTTCTGAGGAAGAACTATCACCATCACCATGTTCTTTGTTCTTATTCAGGTACCGATCATGCTTGTTGAAAGTCTTCACTAAGGAAACTAAACCCTTGGGGATTTTGTTACCTTTTGGTTGGATTACTCCACTATTATC
The DNA here is from genome assembly GCA_018340775.1 of Taxus wallichiana var. yunnanensis. NCBI lineage: Eukaryota > Viridiplantae > Streptophyta > Pinopsida > Cupressales > Taxaceae > Taxus > Taxus wallichiana. Next base: position 90,760,168 of record CM031235.1, on the reverse strand, counting down.
ATCATAACCTGGATCAGTTTTTTCTGTGACTTTGTTTATCGTGGTGGTGATTTACTCCCTTCAACATGCAAACATGCAGATGTTTGTTTTTCATCATTGAAAGTATGCCATTGTTCAACATTATCAGGGACTTTGGGGTGGTAGACCATCTCCACTTTATAGTTTCCTTGTCTGAATATGGACGGTGGTCTATCGGATTCAATAGTGCAGCCTGTGATTGCCAAAGAATCTGCCTTGGAGTTTGATTGTTGGAATGAAGTTAATAGAGAAGGCTACAAAATCGAATGTGGCAGAAAGTACTTTATCTCTGTAATGCTTCAACTTCATCTCTTTTGACTTGACTTTGCCCTCGAACTTGCTTTACTAGAAGTTCAACATCTCCTTGGGCTTTGAGGAGTTTTACTCCTTTCTTTTTAGCTTGCTCCATTCCTAGAAGCAATGCTTCATACTCCCGTATGATTGGTGTTCTCGAACATCAGCTTGTGGGAGTATGGGAATATCTCATGATCTGGAGATATTAGTAGAATGCCGGCTCCTGATCCAAAAGAACAACATGTGCCTTTAAACTCCAGAGTCCAAACTTTTTTTTCTTCTTCTTGTGCTCTGGCTCTGGTTGAAGTTCTAGCTCTGGAACGTCTTTATCCATTTCCAAGAAATAGACCCCATGGTCAGATTCCTGAAAAAGAATTTGAGATCTAGGATCCTCAGATTTTGTCACCATGTACTTGGACTTTTTTCGGCTCTAGCTTTTGATTAATCCCCTTTGATAGGAATATGAGCACAGGACCAATCCATCTTTACTTCTCCTCCCAGCTCTTTGCAGAAGTTTTTGCTCAACAACATCGTAGGAGACAGGAATATCTGCAACTAAGATTGTCATCTTTAATCTTTTGTCAAGAAAAGCTGCCAAAACAACTTGTGCATCTTTGATTTGTCCGATTAAAGGGACTTGTCTCTCCATGGAGTAACACCTTTTTATGGTCTTTGTCAAGGTAAGCCCAAGAGCATCTGCAACTTTAGCTGGCATGACATTGTCAGAAGCACCGAATCTAGAAATGTAATTGCTTAACTTGAAACCATTAAGCAATAAGGAAACATAGAACGGTTCCACTCTTTCAGAAGATGGTGAGGATTTAACAACTGCAGTGTTGTTTGGGGAGGAGTATCTTTGGGCTTAGGAAAAAGGCCTTTTGATGTATTGGATTGTCCTGGTGATTGTACATATTTGACTAGCCTATTTAACTACTCAGGAAAGGCTCTCAAGTATTCAACTTCTGACATTTGAACTCTAGTTTTCTTAACATGATCAATAATGTCAAAAGAAGAAATAGATTCAGATACTTGAGCTGCTTTCTGTGGTTGAGATGAAGAACTCACATTCTTATCTTATCTCCGGGAGCTAAGGAAGAAGGCAAAGGGATGCCCCCTTCTTTTTTGTTAGCTAATGCCTCACTTGGTGAGTTTGTGATCTTGTAAGTACTGCATATGCATGACCATGATCATCTTCAAGAAGCTCCTCATACTCATGTTCAGATTTGTAGTTTAGGTAATTAATGTTGGAGTCACCAGTGGGACCTATAAAATCATCATTCTCGAGCTGATCAAGCATCAGCTTCCGGTCTTCTTCATTCATCTCCACATTGTTTCTGGGAGCAGCTTCAATTGCTAATCTTTGGGAACCAAGCTAATGCGGTTTTGGTTGTTGTTGAAATTTCGAGCAAGGGGGCAATGTTGTTCCTTGAGCCATTTGAGCCATTTGTTTCTTCATCTCTGCAACATCTCATTTGCTAACTTTTGTAATAGAATGAATCAGAAGTAGTAGCAGAGGATGAACTTTCAGCTCTAGAAGTGTTGCTCTTTATCTTTCCAGCCATGATGAGGTCATCTTCAATTTCAACCGCCATGTTTTGAGCTGCTAACAAGTCAGCAGGATGTGCTCTTCGTAGTTGATAGCTTACTTTAGGAAGTAAAGCATTGATGAAGAATACCTTTTGATTCTCATCATTCAAAGAGAAGCAAAAGCTAGAATTTTGTAAAGTAATCTTTGGAATTTTGTAATAAAATCCCGCATGTGCTCATGTGGCTCCTTCTTCATTGAGTTAGTTGAGTTATCAATGTACTTGGAATCTTCAACTGCCTTGAATCTTTTCAGGAATGCATCCCGCATAGTAGCCTCAGTTGGTTATGGTGCCAGGAGCTAGCCGGTAGAACCATTCTCCAGCCAAGTCATGTAGAGTCTCTATGAAGATCCGGACAGACACATCTTCATGTTTCGCAAGCACTCCACAAGATATGAAAAATGCAGCCAAGTGGTCATCTGGATTTACTTTCCATCTCCAAAGAATTTTGGAAAATTCTTTCTCGTCCCTTTAGGTAGATCATGCATAGGAGGAGTCAGATTCAAGAGGTCCAAAGGCTGCACCCCATGGAACAGGTGTTGCAGGGGCAAGTGGTTGATTCGCATTGCATGCATGATGAACGGGGCACGTCTTCTTGAGAGTAGACTTGATGAATAATTCCAGCTACTGGATTATGTTGAAGATGATCCGGATCTGGATGAGTCACACTCTTCTTCCCGGTGAAAGACTGGATATGTGGCTTCTAACTTGAGGAGGATGATTGAAATTGAATTGCTCCTACAATCTGAAGAAATGATCAGTCCTTCCTTGTGCCTTCACAGATCGGGTGAATGGACATTCAACCAGGTTGAGAGTTGAATGGGAAAAAACTCTGATCTACAAAAGATAAGCTTGATCTGCAAAGATAGTTGTTTCCCAAAGATAGTTCGCAAAAGCCAAAAATTGTTGGCTAGATTTTTTGCATAGCTGAAAACCTAGGTAGTCATGAGATAAATCTCCCTCATTTACCGGTGAGGCTCCCGTGTAAGATTTGTCAATAAAATATGCTAGTATCTATTTTGGGGTTTTACTTTAACCATGCAGCTCATGAACCATAGTTGTATAGTTTTTTGCAAGTAAGTAAATTGTTAAAGAAAGGAAATATCTAAAGAAGAAGGAAATAATAAAAACACAGAAAGAAAGAGGGAAGATGTGCAACCCAATCAATAGATTATAGAGTTGATTGCATGCACATAGACGAAACCAATAGATATTAACACACAAAATTATAAGCAAAGGAAACTTTCAGATCTAGATCTAAAATAACACAAAGTTTATAAGTAGATCTAAGACAAAAGCTAGAAACAAAATGCACCGTGACACAAAGTTCTCGGAAATCTGCTCCTTTCTATTCCTTTGCTTCAAATAGCTATCAGGGTTTCAGCACAAAGTCTGGAACACAAGAATGTTGCTTACAAATTCTGATCCTTTAACCCGTAGGTTCTTCCTCTACTTATAGCATGTAGAGGGGAAATTACAAATAGGAAGCTTTTAGTGAACTGACACATGTGGAAGTCGGAAAGGAAACAACTGGCAATCTCCCTCCTGGAATTCCTCTTTGCATGACATGCATGATTTGCAACTGAAAGATAGAACCTTCTATTTTGCATGTCTGCCACCTATTTCCAAGTAGTTGACTTCTTCAAGTAATGGCTTTTAAACCAACCAATCACTTAAGTTTTATAATTTAATTGATCGCTCAATTACTTTGTCGGAGGAAATAAGAGAAAGAAGAAGAAAGAGGAAAGTTGCAAGTCTTCCTTTTTCTTTTTCATATTCGCATGCAATTGATTCTTTTGCCTTTGATTTCTCAAACTGGATCCAAGCTGGATCTGGAAAAGCTGGATCTGGAAGCAAGCTGATTGGAAGCAAGTGATTTGTGATTTGCTTGTGGGTATTGCCTTTGACATGTCTTCCCTCTTATCCTTGAATCTTTTTTAGTTCTTCTCTAGTACATGCATCAAGTGCAATGTTTTCCATAAATAACTCATCATTTTTATTTTTAATTGCATATGAGCAATTAAAAATTCTTGAAAGCACTCCGGGTGAATGCAAATTCAATGAAGGCTTCAACTGGAAGATTGGGAGAACATGCACAAGGTCTGGAAGGAATTCTCCATGCACCGACTTCTTCACGGGATGCGCATTGAAACAAGAGGATGAATTTTTTTGCAATTATGATTATTATGGATCTGGATCTGGATCGGATCTATCATGATTCTAGAATGATTGATCTTTCTCATTCATCCCAGCTTTCTTTGCTCATGGCTTTGCCATGGCTTTGAGCAATCTTTGTTCTGAGCAATTCTTTTTCTTTTTATTCAGTTGGAATTCTTTACAAACGGTGCAGATCTGGAGATTTCTTCAGATTCGGAGGATATGTTCAAATATTGGACATTGATTTAAGCTCCCTTTCTCTTATAAAGCACTGTAATGAATTCCTGCAATTAATTCAGACAAAGATGGCAACCGGAACATGAACACTTGATTTTAATTATAAAAATCTGCATATATCAAGCCTGCTGCCCCAAAATTTGATGTTTTGTTTGCATGCAAAGCAAGCATGAATTTTGTCAACTTCACCTGAGCACCTGTACCACTATGTAGACAATTAATCAGACTTAATTCAAGCTCCTTCAAACCTAGGCGCCAAACTTTGAAGCCTTCCAGCAGTAAAAACACCTTCTTTTGTGCAAAATTCCTCCTTAATTGGGCGCCAAAATTGCCTGGGCTGCACTTCCTTGTTAAAGAATTAATTAATTCATCATTATGGCAGCCCATTCTTATATAACCTTCACCATTCTATAATTAATAATTGCCTCTCTCCTATTCCTGGCAATTAATTAATTAATTAACATGCTTTTCTCTTCAATTTGGGCGCCTATTTTGTGCATGCTCATGGCTGCCATTAAATAAATTAAATTTATTTAATTTTAGCTTTCTACTTCCAGTCCACATTGACTTCACAGTGTGCTTTGACCTTATGCACCAAAAATAGGAATTAATTCCATTAATTAATACTTTAAAAAGTATTATTTCTCCTCAATATGGGTCGCACTTTTTTGCATGAGAGGGGGCTGCATTAAATAAATTAAATTTATTTAATTTTAGAATTCTATTTCCAATCTTCTTTATCCTTTCATCATGCGTTGACTTTTCCTCATGCTTGGGCACCAAAATTGGGTGAATAAATATTATTAAATGCATTATTATTCACCCAAGGTGGGTCGCACTTTTTGGCAAGGGTGAATTCTATTTTTAAAAGTCAATTTCTAATGGGATTATTCACCCTGCACCGCAGCTCCAAAAATCCCATGATCCACTTAAGTTGTTTGACTTTCATAATGGGATTTTTTTTACCTGCAAGGTAAGAAATTCCCATCAATGCCTTAAGTGATTTTCTTTTTATTTCACAATGGGAATTTTCACCCTGCAAGGCAAGGTAAGAAATTCCCACCGCCCTGCCTCTAATTTTCCCATCATGACTTAAGTGGCTTTGCTTTCCATGGGAAAAAGTACCCTGCTAAGCAGGTACAAAATTCCCACCTGCTTGCTACCAAAAATCCCATTGTAGCTTAAAACCTTCTTTTCCCAAAAATGCGACCTGCCAGAAGAAGCTTTTTTTGTGCATGACTTCATCTTTTTAGAGAGAACCAGACCTCCTGTGGAAAATTCCTTTTGGCATAACGTCCATAGATGATCTCCAGATACTCAAGAAAATAGACTAAACCGCAAAGGAATTGACCTAGAGAAATTTCATAAAAAACAAAACGGGAAAACACCAAAAACGCAAAACGTTGCCAGAAGTCACAGATAAAGCCCAGGATTCATTCCTGGTTAAAACCCTACTGGTATATGGGAATATTGACATGTAAGACCACAACAGGGTTAAACCGGAGCACAATTTGCCTCAAATGGGGCTCAAAATAATTAAAAATAAAAATTTCCCGCAGGCAAACCCCAACGAGAATATAACGATTTGGGCATCTGGGTATTTGGCGAAATTGGCTAATATGACTCTCTGGGAATATCTTGACACAATACAGACATTTTCTGGCAATAAAACACAAAACGACCCATTATTTTAAAAGTATGAATTTTTTTAACATGGGGTAGTCTCAGATTTCAGGGTGAAATCTGGGGACACCAGTCGGCTCCGTCTGTGGACATCTTTGCCTCTTTCAAAATGAAAGGAGTAAAGATGAGATCCCAACATCTGGTTTTGTGTCTTGTCCATTGGGCTCAGGGTCAGGCAAACAAAAACAACAAAAAAAAAAAAAAAAAAAAGGAAAAACAACAAAGTTTTATTTATATACATACAGGTTTTACCCTACTTTTTTATGTCTAGAAAAGCTTCAGATGTTGCCCGTTGAAAGGCAGTGGTAACTCAATTCCATCCCCGGTAGCAAGGAAGAAAGTGTCCATTCTAGTAGCTCTTTTGATCACGAAGGGCCCTTTCCAGAGTGAATCAGATTTTTTGTGCATGCCCTTCGGTTCATGTCTCTTGTCCCACCAGAGTACCAGTCTCCGATCTTGAACTTCCTTTCTTTGGCCTTCTTGTCAAATATCTTGGGCAAGTCCTTATCAACTTCATCTGGTGGTGGCTCATCCTTTCTTCTCTCTGTGGTGGATAAGTCTACATCAACTTGCTCCATTCCCAGATTTATTTATTTTTGCACATTTCGAGGAAGATTCACCACACCACCATATTCTTTGTTCTTTTTAGTACCGATCATGCTTGTTGAAAGTCTTCACTAAGGAAACTAAACCCTTGGGGATTTTGTTACCTTTTGGTTGGATTATTCCACTATTATCATCATAACTGGATCAGCTTTTCTTGTGACTATTTGTCGTGGTGGTGATTTACTCCCTTCAACACATCAAACAAATGTTTGTTTGTCATCATTGAAAGTCTGCCATTGTTCAACATTATCAGGGACTTTGGGGTGGTAGACCATCTCCACTTTATAGTTTCCTTGTCTGAATATGGATGGTGGTCTATCTGGATTCAATAGTGCAGCTGTGACTGCCAAAGAATCTGCCTTGGAGTTTTGATTGGTTGGAATGAAGTCAATAGAGAAGGCTGCAAAATCGAATGTGGCAGAAAGCACTTTATCTCTGTAATGCTTCAGCTTATCTCTTTTGACTTGATTTTCCCTCGAACCGCTTTACTAGAAGTTCAACATCTCCTTGGGCTTTGAGGAGTTTTACTCCTTTCTTTTTAGCTTGCTCCATTCCTAAAAACAATGCTTCATACTCCGCCGTATGATTGGTGTTCTCGAACATCAGCTTGTGGGAGTATGGGAATATCTCATGATCTGGAGATATTAGTAGAACACCGCTCTCTGATCCAAAAGAACAACATGTGCCTTTAAACTCTAGAGTCCAAACTTTTTCTTCTTCTTTTGCTCTGGCTCTAGTTGAAGTTCTGGCTCTGGAACGTCTTTATCCATTTCCAAGAAATAGACCCCATGGTCAGATTCTTGAAAAAGAATTTGAGATCTAGGATCCTCAGATTTTGTAACCATGTACTTGGACTTCTTTTCGGCTCTAGCTTCTGATTAATCCCTTTGATAGGAATATGAGCACAAGACCAATCCATCTTTACTTCTCCTCCCAAGCTCTTTGCAGAAGTTTCTGCTCAACAACATCCCGTAGGAGACAGAATATCTATAACTAAGATTGTCATCTTTAATTTTTTGTAGAAAAAGCCGCGTAACAACTTGTGCATCTTTGATTTTGTCTGATTAAAGGGACTTGTCTCTCCATGGAGTAACATTTTTATGGTCTTTGTCAAGGTAAGCCCAAGAGCATCTGCAACTTTAGCTGGCATGACATTGTCAGAAGCACCGAATCTAGAATGTAATTGCTTAACTTGAAACCATTAAGCAATAAGGAGACATAGAAAGGTTCTACTCTTTTGAAGATGGTGAGGATTTAACAACTGTAGTGTTGTTCTGGGGAGGAGTATCTTTGGGCTTAGGCAAAAGGCCTTTTGATGTATTGGATTGTCTGGTGATTGCACATATTTGACTAGCCTATTTAACTGCTCAGAAAGGCTCTCAAGTATTCAACTTCTGACATTTGAACTCTAGTTTTCTTGACATGATCAATAATGTCAAAAGAAGGTATAGATTCAAGATACCTGAGCTGCTTTCTGTGGTTGAGATGAAGAACTCACATTCTTATTTCTGGGAGCTAAGGAAGAAGGCAAAGGGCTGCCCCTTCTTTGTTCATCTAGCTAATGCCTCAGCTTGGTGAGTTTGTGATCTTGTAAATACTGCATATGCATGACCATGATCATCTTCAAGAAGCTCCTCATAGTCATGTTCAGATTTGTAGTTTAGGTAATTAATGTTGGAGTCGCCAAGCAAGACCTACAAAATCATCATTCTCGAGCTGATCAAGCGTCAACTTCCTGGTCTTCTTCATTCATCTCCACGTTGTTTTTGGGAGCAACTTCAATTGCTAATCTTTGGGAACCAACAATGCGGTTCCATTGTTGTTGTTGAAATTCGAGTAGGGGCAAAGTGTTGTTTCCTTGAGCCATTTGAGCCATTTGTTTCTTCATCTGCAACATCTCATTTGCTAATTTTTGTAATAGTGAATCGGAAGTAGTAGTAAGAGGATGAACTTTCAGCTCTAGAAGTGTTGCTCTTTATCTTTCCAACCATGATGAGGTCATCTTCAATTTCAACCACCATGTTTTGAGCTGCTAACAAGTCAACAGGACGTGCTCTTCGTAGTTGATAGCTTACTTCAGGAAGTAAAGCATTGATGAAGAATACCTTTTGATTCTCATCATTCAAAGAAGCAGAAGCTGAAATTTTGTACAAGTAATCTTTGGAATTTTGCAATAAAATCCCGCATGTGCTCATGTGGCTCCTTCTTCAACTGAGTGAGTTGAGTTATCAATGTACTGGAATCTTCAGCTGGTTTGAATCTTTTCAGGAATGCATCCCGCATAGTAGCCCAGTTGGTTATGGTGCCAAGAGCTAGCCGGTAGAACCATTCTCCAGCCAAGTCATGCAGAGTCTCTATGAAGAGTCTGACAGATACATCTTCATGTTCGACTGCAAGCACTCCACAGGATATGAAAAATGCAGCCAAGTGGTCATCTAGATTCTGCTTTCCATCTCCAAAGAATTTTGGAAAATTATTTCTCATCCCTTTAGGTAGATCATGCATAGGAGGAGTCAGATTCAGAGGTCCAAAGGCTGCACCCCATGGAACAAAGGCTTGCAGGGGCAAGTGGTTGATTCTGCATGATGAATGGGGCACGTCTTCTCTGAGAGTAGACTTGATGAATAATTCCAGCTACTAGATTATGCTGAAGATGATCAGATCTGGATAAGTTTGCACTCTTCTTCCTGGTGAAAGACTAGATCTGTGGCTTCTAACTTGAGGAGGATGATTGAAATTGAACTCTCTCGCAATCTGAAGAAATGATTTCCTTCCTTGTGCTTCTTCAGATCGGGTGAATGGACATTCAACCAAGTTGAGAGTTGAATGGGAAAAACTGATCTCGCAAAAGATAAGCTTGATCTGCAAAGATAGTTGTTCCTCAAAGAGTGCCAAAAACTATTGGCTAGATTTTTGCATAGCTGAAAACCTAGGCAGTCATGAGATAAATCTCCCTCATTTACCGGTGAGGCTCCCGTGTAAGATTTGTCAATTAAATATGCTAGTATCTATTTGGGTTTTACTTTAACCATGCAGCTCATGAACCATAGTTGTATAGTTTTCAGCAAGCAAAAGCAAATGTTAAAGAAAGGAAATATCTAAAGAAGAAGGAAATAATAAAACACAGGAAAGAAAGAGGGAAGATGTGCAACCCAATCAATAGATTACAAGAGTTGATTGCATGCACATAGACAGAACCAATAGATATTAACACACAAAATTATAAGCAAAGGCAACTTTCAAATCTAGATCTAAAATAACACAAAGTTTATAAGTAGATCTAAGACAAAAAGCTAGAAACAAAATGCACCGTGACACAAAGTTCTCCGAAATCTGCTCCTTTCTATTCCTTTGCTTCAAATAGCTATCAGGGGTTTCAACACAAAGTCTGGAACACAAGAATGTTGCTTACAAATTCTGATCCTTTAACCCATAGGTTCTTCCTCTACTTATAGCATGTAGAGGGGAAATTACAAATAGGAAGCTTTTAGTGAACTGACACATGTGGAAGTCGGAAAGGAACAACTGGCAATCTCCTTTCTCGAATTCCTCTTTGCATGACATGCATGATTTGCAACTGAAGATAGAACCTTCTATTTTGCATGTCTGCCACCTATTTCCAAGTAGTTGACTTCTTCAAGTAATGGACTTTTAAACCAATCACTTAAGTTTTATAATTTAATTGATCGCTCAATTACTTTTCAGAGGAAATAAGAGAAAGAAGAAGAAAGAGGAAAGTTGCAGTCTTGTCCTTTTTCATATTCTGCATGCAGCTGATTCTTTTGCCTTTGATTCTCACCAAACTGGATCTGGAAGCAACTGGATCTGGAAGCTGGAAGCTATGAATGGATCTAGAAGCAAGTGAATGATTTGCTTCTTGTGTATTGCCTTTGACATGTCTTCCCTCTTATCCTTGAAGCTTTTGTAGTTCTTCTCCAGTACATGCATCAATGCAATGTTTGCCATAAATAACTCATCATTTTTATTTTTAATTGCATATGAGCAATTAAAAATTTTGGAAAGCACTCGGGTGAATGCAAATTCAATGAAGGCTTCAACTGGAAGATTGGGAGAACATGCACAAGGTCCTGGAAGGAATTCTCCATGCACTGACTTCTTCACGGGATGCATTTGAAACAAGAGGATGATTTTTTGTAATTATGGATATGGATGGATCTGGATCTGGATCTGATGATCATGATGATTCTGATGAATATTCATGATTCTTTCTTTTCATCTTTCATCATGCTTGCCATGGTGAGCGATCTTTGTCTGAGCAATTCTTTTTCTTTTTATTCGGCCGAAATTCTTTACAATTGGTGCAGATCTGGAGATTTCTTCAGATTCAGAGGATATGTTCAATGTATTGGACATTGATTTAAGCTCCCTTTCTCTTATAAAAGCACCTGTAATGAATTCTTGCAATTAATTCAGACAAAGATGGCAATCGGAACATGAACACTTGATTTTAATTATAAAAATCTGCATATATCAAGCCTGCTGCCCCAAAATTTGATGTTTTGTTTGCATGCAAAGCAAGCATGAATTTTGTCAACTTCACCTGAGCACCTGTACCACTATGTAGACAATTAATCAGACTTAATTCAAGCTCCTTCAAACCTAGGCGCCAAACTTTGAAGCTTCCAGCAAAGAAAAACACCTTCTTCTGTGCAAAATTCCTCCTTAATTGGGCGCCAAAATTGCCTGGGCTGCACTTCCTTGTTAAAGAATTAATTAATTCATCATTATGGCAGCCCATTCTTATATAACCTTCACCATTCTATAATTAATAATTGCCTCTCCTATTCTTGGCAATTAATTAATTAATTAATTAACATGCTTTTCTCTTCAATTTGGGCGCCTATTTTGTGCATGCTCATGGCTGCCATTAAATAAATTAAATTTATTTAATTTTAGCTTTCTACTTCAAGTCCACATTGACTTCACAATGTGCTTTGACCTTATGCACCAAAAATAGGAATTAATTCCATTAATTAATACTTTAAAAAGTATTATTTCTCCTCAATATGGGTCACACTTTTTTGCATGAGGGGGCTGCATTAAATAAATTAAATTTATTTAATTTTAGAATTCTATTTCCAATCTTCTTTATCCTTTCATCATGCGTTGACTTTTCCTCATGCTTGGGCACCAAAATTGGGTGAATAAATATTAATAAATATTATTAAATGCATTATTATTCACCCAAGGTGGGTCACACTTTTTGGCAAGGGTGAATTCTATTTTTAAAAGTCAATTTCTAATGGGATTATTCACCCTACACCGCAGCTCCAAAAATCCCATGATCCACTTAAGTTGTTTGACTTTCATAATGGGATTTTTACCCTGCAAGGCAGGTAAGAAATTCCCATCAATGCCTTAAGTGATTTTCTTTTATTTCACAATGGGAATTTTCACCCTGCAAGGTAGGTAAGAAATTCCCACCTGCCTGCTGCCTCTAATAATCCCATCATGACTTAAGTGGCTTTGCTTCCATGGGAAAAAGTACCCTGCTAGGTAGGTACAAAATTCCCACCTGCCTGCTGCTACCAAAAATCCCATTGTAGCTTAAAACCTTCTTTTCCCAAAAATGTGACCTGCCTAAGAAGCTTTTTCGTGCATGACTTCATCTTTTCAGAGAGAACCAGACCTCCTGTGGCAAATTCCTTCTGGCATAATGTCCATAGATGATCTCCAGATACTCTAGAAAGAAATCAGACTAAACCGACAAAGGAATTGACCTAGAGAAATTTCATAGAAAACAAAACGGAAAACACCAAAAACGCAAAACGTTGCCAAAAGTCACAGATAAAGCCCAAGATTCATTCTGGTTAAAACCCTACTGGTATATGGGAATATTGACATGTAAGACCACAACAGGGTTAAACCGGAGCACAATTTACCTCAAACGGGGCTCAGAATAATTAAATAAAAATTTCCGCACAGCAAACCCCAACGACAAAATATAACGATTTTGGGCATCTGGGTATTTGGTGAAATTGGCTAATATGACTCTTTGGGAATATCTTGACAATACAGACACTTTCTGGAAATTAACACACAAAACGACCCATTATTTTAAAAGAACAAAATTTTTAACATGGGGTAGTCTCAGATTTTTATACTTATCACCATGGGGCTAACCCACTCTGATTCCTCAATGGGCTCAATGATTCTAGATTTCAACATCTTATCAATTTCTTCCTTAACTTTGACACACATATTAGGATTCATCCTATAAGGCCTCTTCCTAATCGGGCATGCACCTTCCTTTAACTTTATCCTCATCTCACCCAAATAGGGATGTACCCCTTCAAATCATGATAACCTAGTGAAAATAAGTCCTAGAAGTCACGCAACAAATCAATTATCTTTAACACCTCTTGTTTAGACCAATAGTTAGCAATAATAGCCTCGTGCAACAACTCAATTATCTTTGACACCTCTTGTTTAGACCAATAGTCACCAATAATAGCCTCCTTAGGTTATGTATTTGTTCCAATGTTGACCTTCATTTTCATAGGCTCATGGTAAACATGTGCCTTGTCATCAACACTATCCAAGACCTCACGCATACCTATAGTGTGGTCAACATCCAGATTTTCTACCTCTTCATCATTAATCATGTAAATGAGCTTACCCTTTTCTTTTTTAGGCAGGTGCACACAAGTTGTTCCTCGTTTGTCTCTTCTTCTTCAAAGCGTGCCTCCAAGTCTAACTCTCCAAACATATCTAACAGAGTTCCTTAAATTTTGCACTATCCCCCATCATAAGACACTTGATAATCTATAATGCTTCATTCACAGAGGTTTAGTGGAAAAGTAATCAAAGGTCTGAATCATACCTGATGTCATCTCTTGCCAATTAATTTTTTCTCTTTTTAACTTAGCATGCATATACCATATGCATGCACAACTTCTTAGTGTGGTGTAGAACTTATATACCCAGAGTGATGGAGGCAAGCCCTCCTACCCCTCTATCTAGAGTCTCTTACAATTCTAAATGTGATGTGAAGCAAAATCCTTCCCATTGTATTCACAAATTTGTGAAGGTACATTGTTCCTAAGAAACCTAGTAGAGAAGGTGATTCTCACTTATCGCCACTTCAAAATGTTATCTCTGTGTAGTCCACCAACGTGCAATTATCCCACGTAGGGTATAAATTATCATATTTCTTCTTTCTACTTGATCTTTCCATTGATCTTCCATGACTCCTAGAAACACGTCAGGGTTTTCTTCACCAGTGTATCGAGGTACCTAGTTATGACCCAAGCATGTAACCATGTGCAACTTGATTACATGAGTAACTATGTTCTTGATCTCCCTCCCGACCATTTCATACATTCCATGCACCCAGTTATCACAAGAAACACTGGTTGTATCACTCATAGACTGAGCATTATCCCATTGAATAACACCTTCCTTAGATGGCTTGAGCACTTCAAGATCTCTAATGTACATGTGTATTTCCTATTTAGATCCTCTTCATTCAAAGGATCTACATACAGTGTAGCCTTCCCATTTGTTAAAGGAATAATCATGTGCTCTTCTTTGTTCTCAAAACTGATATAACCTTTATTAAAGTGCAAATCAACATTATTCGTGCAAGGGCACCCAAGCAAGGTTGGAAAAATATCTCGCCGGAAAGTGTGAAGACCTCAAAGTCCTAAGTAAATTTGGCCCCTTGTATAGTAATAATGACATCCTTCAATACTCCAATGGGCATGGCTTTAGTTCTGTTTGCCATATACAACACATTTGAAGATGGCTATAATGGTGGTCTCCCCATCTGATTCCACACATCCAAAGTGAGTACATTCACTTCTACACATGTATCAATCAATATATTACTCAATAACCATCCATCAACAATCTGTATTTAAAGTGATATCTTTATCATATTCAAGACTATAAGGAGGTAAGTTCGCATATAGGATATGTCTCTTGCGATCGACTCCAACACGGGGTAACTTCTCCCTTAATCATTCCCCTAATAAAGGAATGCTTTTTTATTAGTGTAACATCTTACGAGAACTCCTTTAAGTCATCAACGTCTTTCTAGGGAGCTCAATTGCCTTTTCCTACTCCGGCTTCTACAACTGTTCCTTTAAGCACTATATTTCACCTTGTAATTTTCTAATGACCTCCATCCATAGTCTCTTGATATAGTTATTTCGATGAGTGGGATTTGGATACTTTGCATGAAATACTTCCTATTTTGTACTATCGTGTTTTTACTTGAGTCTCATGAGCGTGCACTGACCTCGGTGCATGTAGTCACCAACATAGGTATCATCTTAGGGCCATGTGTTAACTTTATCATCCACTGATCTTCCATAGTGCGTTGTACTTTAACCATTCCTGCACCCTTATCCTTCTTATGTGGCTTGCTCATATGATCATACAAATCCGGACATTCCTCAAACTTGTGATTCTTTCTGCACCATGAGAAAATAATGTTCTGAGGGCATTCACACCTATAATGGTAAAGGGATCCGCATGTAAACTAGGTTCCACATGGGAATTCACATATTCCACTTCCATGACCACGACCTTTATATCCCCCATGATAACCTTGACCTCTACCACCTCCATCAGAGCGCCCTTCATTGTGATTATGATTATGATGTTCACCTTGTTCCTTATAATTGTTTACAACATTGGTTTGACATACACTAGTCTCAATAACCTCATGAATATGATCAATCAACCTACAATTCTCCATATCATGAGTGGTAGAATTACAAATCTTATAATAACAAGACATGTTCTTCTTGATCATTTGTTGCATAAAGAAGGGACACCTACTTGAATCATGATCCAAGTGACAAATCTCATAGGCCGGTAACATGGTGTGCACCGATTAACAAGGGTAGTTATCCTTAGTATGTACTTCCACTTAGCAGTCTATACACCAAATACCCTTTGCACATCTCATGATCCGAATTAGCCGACAATTTTTTCAACTATTTCTCCATAGATGCTATCTATGCCTCTAAAAATGGGCTAACTCAGTGTCTATGCTCCCAACCGCCTCAACGCATAGAGCTACCTCCAATGCCTCACTCGGATCTCAGTAAAATTATTATGTGAGGTCACCCTTCTAAAAGGTTTGATCAAACTTCCAACAAACCACTATGCATGCTAGATAGGGTGAATATCAGAAGATAACTTTGATAACAAAGTTTTAAAACATGCATCATACTCCTTTACACTCTTAGTCATGCCCTACTTAATGTCCTTGGCGCTAATTTTCAATTCAAACTTAGGTATATGAAATTCTACCAAGAAAGCATCATGTAGCATGTTGTAATCCACAATAATTTGGTTTGGATCATACTTCCTATACCAGTTATGCACGCGCCCTTGCAAAGAAGTAGCAAACTGACTTGCCTTACACTTAGGAGCCATTATCCCCTTAATGCACCATAATATTTCACACATATGCACATGTACTATAGTAAGAAAAGAGACATCTCATAATAGACTTGATGCATTTGGTTTAGACCATGCCCACAAGATTTAGAACCTGTATTACCTCTAGTATTACCTCCACCTCCAGAAACACCAGATCCACTAGATCCTGAACTACCTGATCCTCCGATCCCCCTTATAGCAGACACTATACTAAAGGATGTGTTGCCTTGTGTTCTAACTATTTTACTAAATTGAACTCCCACGGTGTATGAAGTCATGCTACTTCTAGACATATTACCAACGTTTTATGTGCCCAATTTCTTCCCTAAGGACGCGCCATAAAATATACCGCCAATAGGACCACCAAACAAAGAATATTGTGTGGCCATCTGAGAAACTCATGTATTCAAAGGAAAATGAAAGCTACTTGTCACTACTAAAGCCCTACACTAGCTTGATTCTCAATAATTATCTTAGGAATTGGAACACCAAGCGTAAGGGATAGGTTGCCAGGTGGGATCAGATGTGTGCCTATGGATCTTAGTCATTCTTCCTTAGACGCACTCTCATCAAAAGTAGAATGGGATATTTTACCATGCTTTCCTATGCATGGGAGAGCTAGATACTCGGCTCCATGTCTTCCACATGATCTCCAAATCCTTTGTAAGTCATATCTCTCCTTAACTCTAATACTCCTCAATGTCGCGTCTCTTCATCAATTCCCTCTCTCGCGATTCATTATACTTAAGCTTCCTTTCTTCTCTTTGTCATTCTATCACCGGGTTTGCCATCCTTCACCATACCTACTCCTACCCCCATGTGCCGTGGGGTTCAGCTATCTATAGGTCGTTCCTCCAAATCTAGAGTTACAATCAAGATCTTAATTGTTAAAGGGATAATGCACGAGTAAGATCCTCTAGGTTTGCAAAAGAACTAAAACTTAGCAACCTATGGATAGGAATAAGTAGAAATATCATACTCCAACATGTAATTGTTCAAAAAACCACTCTACTAATGATTTACAATGCATGTCCCAGTCGAATCAACATCATGCAAATTCTGGTAGTCTTCCTATGTCCAAACAATTTTTTTATGTCTCCAATTTATCTTCGATGCATATGCTACCTGACCATTCGTATAATTATATAGGAAAATAATAAAATAATGTCTCATAGAGTTCATGATATAGATGTTCTTCAACCCACACATGCGTATTAAAATCAGGTCCAATGTTATATATGTGAGGAAACTCTTCCTCTAAATTTTCTACCATACTCTCAATACCGGGAAAAGTCAACTGATACATCTTCATTATGCAACATCTTGGCAATCGCTTTAAAAAGAGGTCCCGACAATGAAACTAAAATGTAGTCTATTTTCTTACTCAAACCCTATATGCACTTTGGCACATCACTCAAACAGAGGTGAGCACTCACCGAAGCATGCAAAGGTACCAGGTCCCTCTTTTATGTCAGCATTATCAAGGAGTTAACATGCATGAACATATATTCCATAATCATAAAAGATAATTAAAGATAAGATATAACAAGTATCAACTCACAACCATAATGCATAATGAATCAAACAAGGATCAAGATCAAATTTACCATGCAATAACCAGTAACAGATATATCAACAACCAATATCCACTCACAACGATCCATTGTATTAATTCATCAAAACAAAATAGCTGAATACATCATAATTATCATCAAAAGGTCATGTGCACAAGTATACCAACAACACAACTCTAGCATAACATGATCTCGCCCTCTTCTAAACCATGTAAGTAAATACACATCTATAGGTAGTGGGGTCTTTCCCTTCACTACTCGTGCACTCTCAAAATAAGTTGCATGCTAATAATAGCCATACACCACTAGAAAAGTAACTACATAAGCATATAAACTTTGTTAATAATAAAATTCCTATAAATAACTCTAGATCTAATCCTATTGTTAGCCCTAACTCTGCATAGTGCTTCATCTTCCTCTTGTTCCCAAAATAGCTTGGTGTGTCTTCCAAGTCTTATATGAAAATGTGTTCAACACTCAATCCATTCCTAGCCCGTGCATGTAAAACGGCTAAGTCCCAAACTCCAACTTTCCCCCGACGTGCTCTGTATCTGCTATTCTTCTACACGCACGTATGTGTCACTTCTTGCATGCCCCTGTTCTCATGCACCTTTATCACTTAAGAATAAATATTTCTAGTCAACATTTCCAATAAGAAGAAATGCTCCAATTTTCACAAAGTTCTCTTATCAGAAATGGTAGGAAATGACAAAACAATTTCTGGTTGTCTACAATGAGTTTTTGAATGGTGTTTGCAAGAAAAAATGGATCAAAACATAACAAATGAATCCTATTACTCGAAAAAATGAGAAATGGATCAATTTTAAGGTGTTTTAAAGGAGTAATAATGGGAAATGTTTCATGGAATTTGGCTTTGGGGCTTGTAAGTTATATCTATTTGAGTTTTGGAAGAACTATGGTAAACAAGGGTTTCTCCAGCAAAAAATTTCAAATGAGAAGATGATTTTTTTATCTTATTACATCCCTCATGTATTAAATCATATTGAAGGCATTTTCATGGATAGAAAGTGTGCAAAATGTTAAGGATTTTTGATGTGGGAACTCAAGATATGAGCAAATCTTGTTTGAGCATACCTAGGGCACGAAGCTAGTTTTTCATGACTTCCAAAGATTTCATGAGGAAAAGGAGGATTCAATTTTGTTATAAAATGTATTTAAGGAGATTAGGAAGTGTTTTAAGGGATTTCACTTGGATTTTGGAGGAAAGCGTATGTTTGAATGCCATGAGGAACCAAATGACATTTTGAGTTGGAAGAGGGAACGTTTAAGTTCCAAAAGAACATTTTGGACTCCCAAATGGAACCAAGGGGAATTTTGAACTTTCATAAGGAAATATGGGTGAATTTTTGGTTCCTGAGGGGAAACTCAAGAGAAAACATCTAATGCTAATGAAGAATCGAACACGGGAACCAATGAAATGCACCTCAACTCAAAATTAGAACTTGGAACTCACTTAAGTTCCAAAAAGTGAACCTCAACTCAAAATTAGAACCATGAAAATCACTTAAGTTCCAAAAATTACAACACCAACTCAAAATTAGAACCTTGGAACTCACTTAAGTTCCAAAAACACATTTTTGGTTCCTATGAGGAACTTAAGTTCCAAAAAGTGCATGCTAACACCAAATTAGAACCACGGAACTCCAAAAAGTTCCCAAAAACATAGTTTGAACTCTCATAAGGAACTAAAGCACATTTAAAACTTAAAATTAGAACAAATAAGTTCCCAAAACACCATTTTTGGTTGTGAGGAGGAACTAAAGTTTTCAAAAGCGCATCTAGAGGCATGAGAAGGAATTAAATGGTGAAACATTCATTCCTGAAGAAAAAAAGGAATTCTAAGGTCATATGATATATGATCTTATCTGGAAATCACCCAATGAATCCATTACAACCATTTTAAAGAGAAGAAAGTTATTTCTTATTTATTTTTGAGCCAAATCCCATGAGTGACTAAAGTAGACATAATAAGGACGCATGTGGTTTTTGGCTATGAAGCAAATTCGCAACAATCAAAATAAAAACCAATACTGGAAACATGTGAAGGAATCCATGAGACCTCTTTTGACTACTAAAAGGGTTCTCATGTCCATTTAGAACTCCTAAAACCTTATGTGAATGTTGACACTATGTTGTCATGTAAAAGGTCTAACATGAAAATTTAAAACTTTTGATCATGATGTAGACATGAAATCACACACTTTTGGGTAATTATCTAGTCCTGATTACATACTACTATTCATATGATTCCTAAGGAAAGTACTAATTAGCCCATGTCTTTGGCCACCTTTCTTTGTTTTTTGTTACCATTTTTGGTCTTGTACCCTTACTTGCCCAGTCTGCCTTTTTATATTTCGAAATTTATCATCCTGGACACCAGCGCCCATTTGGGACACCGGTGGTCACCACCCTCATCCAATTTGGGTGCCCCTGACCCTTTTTTACTTTGTTCACTCTTTTGGGTCCTTTCTATCCATTTGAGAATCTTACATTTTTGGTAGTTAGACTTTTCGGGGTTAATTACGAAATTCAAGAAAATGAATCATATAAATATAAAGTTATGTGATCATAATAAAAGACCAAGAACTAAGCATTAGCTATCACCACCTAAGGTTGCATCCATCAAGCATCTAATAGCTCCATTGCATTCATCTAACACCATCCAAGGGACATAAGGGCTGATTGTCTACATACACACTTCATAGGAGGGAATTTTATTCTATTCCATGCACACATTTATTACATTTCTTTACATCTAGCTTATTTTCTTGTTATTAAGTGTGACACACACAAGAGCCACATAGGGCATGATTCTGCACACACACACACAAAATACATCAGGTATGAGATGTAGTGTAATGCTCAATCGTAAGTTAACCATTGTGATAGCTGAATATAGTCTGACCCCTCATTCTGCATCTTTCTTTTTAGGATTTGATGTTTATTTGAGGGTTTTGTAGGTTCATATTTCATTACGGAGTTTACAACAAACTCAATGATCTTTATACGAACTCAAAGCAACCAAAGGTGACTAAAGGTGAACACCTTACGATACCTCAAAGGAGTTTTTTTGAGATTTTCCACAGACCCGAGGCACCCGAAACATGCCTAGGGAACCCGTGGGTTCCCATGTCCCTTTAAAGCACCCAGTCCAGCCTATCTCTCCAGATCTACATTTTTCGAGCTCCGGCACGATGACTAGTGCTTCATATTTTCTAGTTTTCCAGCTTTGTGCATCTTCCAAATATCTACAAATTAGCTAAGGCTACTTATCCTCTCTTTGCACTCAAGGTTTCAAACTTTCTTGCTTAGTATGCTTGGGTGTAATTTCTGTACTTAATTGTTATTCATTTACTACTACATTAACATTTAGACGAGGCTTACATTTTAGCTTAATCACATGAAAACTAAGCCCATAATTAAAAATTATGTTTCCTAGTCACTGTGAATCCTTCCTCTGGCTAGCATGCCCTTAGTTCCACCCTCACTCAGGCTCAAAATAAAGTGATAAAAATATGATTTAAGTGTGTTTTAGTGTACAAAGAAGAGTGCCTAATGTGATTGATGAGTTCATTAATATTCAATGAAAGATAACTTCCTCCAGAGGCCTAAAAAGGTCATTTTTGGCCATTCTATAGCTAAATAAAAACCCTTTGGGAGTGTACAGGGAAAATATAAAGCATCTAATGGTGATTTTGGAGAAAAATTAAGGTGTCCAAGGTAGTTTAAGAAATTTTGATGAAAGGAATTTGATTTAGGAACAATTTGTTCAACATCGGGTAATTCTAGGTGTAAGGAATGAAAGCTCCAACGGTGAAAGTAGACTTCTCCATATGATTCTGGGAGTTAAAAAATGAGTTAGGAGGAATAAAAATAGTTATTGGAAATCTCTTGTAATCCTCTATAAGATAGAAAAATTAACTTTATTCCAAGACTCAAAAATTTCCGAGGTAGTTCAAGAACACATTAGCTTCTCCTCTTAGTAAAAGATGAAATATACCTGAAATTTTAATTTTAAGGAAACATTAGCTACCGATAATGGTTCTAATGATCTTAAAATGTGATTTAGAGTCAAAATCATATAAGGTTTTACCGAAAACACTTTCTTATGCTCTTAGGGCAAACATTTCACTCCCAAGTGTCTCAATTTGAACTCGGAGGGTGACATCAACATTCCAAAAGTGGAAAAGTCACACTGCTGTTGACCTAAAATATCCCCGAGATAAAAAGGGTACACAAAAGAGTGACCTTTTCATCTCCATAATCTCCCAAAACACACTTTTTCACTCCAACTACCCCCTCTGTCCCCTAAGGTGCAAAGGGGACAAGGGGGACACAAAAGTGCAATCCCCTTCTCCTAGGTCACACTTTGGTGATTTAGTTGTTCCCTTTATCCCCCAAGGTGAAAAAAGTGATAAGGGGAAACAAAACTATGATCTCCATCACCCAGTTAGCCCATGGTCACTTGAAAATACTCTTATAGCCCCTAAAAACCAAATTTAAGTCCCTTCATCTCACCCTACTCGCACATTTTCTCTCCCTCTGTCCCCACTATCCCCTAAGGTGAAAAGGAGGAAGGGGTACAGAAAAATGTGTGACCTACCTTCCTCCACTTCAACCTCCTTCTTTCGGTCAAGCCATTGCCATGGTCATCGGTGAGTCAAAAATTGGGCTAACTCTTACAAAAATTTTCCATTTTCAAAAAAATGATTTTTTTTTCCCTCCCAACCTCCATTAATTTCCATTAATGTTGCTACAATCTAAATTTTTCATACCTATAAAATTATCTTTTTGGTTCTACTGAGAGATCCGGTGGCGAAAACCTTGAAATTTGGAGCAGAGAGTCTGGAGCAAAACATAAACTTTTGAAAGTGTTTTCATTGAAACATAAAACTTGTAAGTCCCATTTCTAAAAATAGTAATTTTACAAGGTTTTTTCATGTATAAAAATAGTAATTTTTTAAAAATGATGAATTCTTAGCATCCACAACACTCTAAATGAGCAATAAACATCAAAAAGAGAAAATTGTGAAAATTACCAAAAATAATTGTCCTAGATAGGACCTACTAAAAATAGTAAGCCTTGTAATCAAGAGCATAAATCTTGTGGAAAATCCCATTTTTCCTATCTCATTATCTTTTCCTTTGTTAAAAGACCGAGAATTTTTCTCATGGTTTAGACAGAGAGAAAACCGTAGCAAGATCCCAAAACATTAGTCAAAGGTGATTTCATGAGACAGTTTGATGCAAGAAGTTGGATGGTTAAAATAATTGAATTTGTGGTATAAGGAGTCATCATGGTTGAATTCATTTAATAGTTATATGTATTCATCACTGAGGTAAAACAGGAGCTCAAAATAATTCTTGATTGAGTATTTCAACCTCTGCATAACTTGTTTGAATCCCCAAGGTTGATTCCATCCCATGAAGGAGACATATTTTCCACAAATGTGTGATTTAAAGACCAAATGATCCATGAGGAGGAAAGTGAAGTTCTCATTCCAACTCCTACCTTGTGATTAGCTCTCTTTCCAAGGATAAGGGACATCATATGAATCACACTATGACAAGGAACAAATCAGAGTGAATCAATGTGTGTGAAAGATAATCACTTGGACAATGGGTGAAATCAAGAACATCATGAGGTCTGTGAAGGATTTGAAACATCAAGAACTTCATTGAAATTCAATTCATCAAGGAAATGGTCATCAAGAGCATGATAAGATAAGATCACCATGAGTGATTTTGATAGTCATCTCAATCTCACAAACAATGCATATCTCATGAAAGTGTTTTTAAACACTTAACCAATGCTTTATAATGTGATCACATCTTGCAAGTTAAGGAGGTGGCATTCATAGTGTTTCAATGCAGTTTAGAGGTCAAGAACATGGAACTCATTCTCTAGACATTCCCTTAGGTTTCATTCGGGAATAATCCTTCTATCTAGAGGAGAAGAACTATTTCCATGAGGAACATATGAGCAAGAAGGTTTCTAAGCATCCTAAAATTTGATTCCATTTAAGGAGGATTTTGGAGCCAAGAAGGGTAAGGGGATGATCTCCATGTGGAGTACCATGTTTATAAGAATGGGAAATCATCTCAATTTCACATGATGCAATTCACTTAGTAGTGTTCTTAAACACTCATTCAACACCTTGTAGTGTGTTCAAACCTCAAAGGAGGAATCATATGCAATCACATCATTTCAATTCAACAAGTGGTCATAGGAAAATAATTTCATTCAAGGAGCAATCCTTCTATCTGTAAGATGAAGACCTATTTCAGTGAGTGAAAATAAGCATAAAAAGGTTTGAGCATCATGGAGTTGATTTTTGGTCACAAAAGTGAATTGTGAAGGCCTAGAGGAGTAAGGAAGTGATCCTCATACCCTAACTCCTACCTTGTGATCAAATAAGATCATCATGTTCCCATCATAATTCAAATCTCATAACAATGTTTGAACACTTATTTGATGCCCTAGAATGTTTCCATATCTCATAAAAGAAGGAGATTGTGATCACAATGCTTCAAGTCAGAAATTCTTCATCGATAGAGGCTTCATATTCATCAGACAGTCAACTCTCCCCCCTCTCTCTCTTCTTTCCTCTCTCTCCATATTCTAATTTTTCATTAAGAAGGTACTTTTTCACTACTTTGTCTTATTCACTTAAGTGACCTTCAACTTAACATTGTAAGAGTCCTTTTTATCAATAAGAAAAATAATCACTTTCATTTCCTAGGAATATGGAAGGTCACAAGTGATGAGGAAAGGTGAAAATTCATGTGGGGGGAGATGAAAAGACAATTGTAGTGCTATAAATTGGAATGGCTTCTCTATTCTAAACAATTAACGATTGTTGATTGTTATATGTTGTTGAGCTTTGTATCACCACTACATCAATAAATAAGAGCTACATTTCCTCTATATCCTTGTCTATGTTTCTCTATCCTCTCTACTCTACAACTTTGTAAGCATGGTGATATTGTATAACCAAGAAGGAACTTTGTGTCTCTAGTTTGTTAGTCTTGTTGATTGCTTACATTGTTGTGTTCTTATAATTGAATGTGGACCTACTCTGGTTACTGTTGGTGAGAATATGATATTTCATACTCACAACATTAACCATCTCTCCTTATTTCTCCTACTCCCCTTTACCTCCCTTCACAATAAATTCCTCCCTTGTACATTGTACAAACATTTTTCCATAGGTTTAGTGGAGTATTCCTATGTGATCCCTGACCTAATGGCCACCCCATAGTTTTAGGTAGTTTACATTCAATAATGGGAGCCTCCCCATACCCAAGAAGGAGGGGCTTAGCCCCATGACCGTTGGTGAAAACCAATAATCTACGCTCACTGATAAATTATTTCACCAACAATTTTTGGTGAATCTACTGGGGAAGATCTTCCCTTTGTGCACCCTTAAAAGATATCTAAAAATACAAAAATTAGATATTTGAAAATCCATAACAATTGAAAAATACAAAAAAATTACTATTTGAATGTTCAAGAGCCTTGTAATCCTATTAAAAAATTTGCATTTTTCTAGTTTCATTCATTTATAACACTTGAGAAAACTGGTATTAAAGAGATACACTCTAGCTGATCATGCAAGTGTCATTGTTAACGCCACATTCAAGGAACAACACAAAGCTTATTTTAGACATCCCAATGTCTAGGTAGAAATAAAAATACCTGAAAATTCACTTGAAGATCCCATTGCAAAAGAAGTTGTAGAACCACTAGATTTTATTCCTGGAAGAATAAAGAGAAGAAGAAACAGAGGAAGAAGATTAAAGAGTGGTTTCACCTATGCCATTGGTAAAAAACACTGGTTTGTTGGCCTTGAATCCTTCACTATATGAATTTATAAAAGGATCAAGAAATGACTTTCCCAAATTCTATTTATATGGAAAACAACATCCAGTTATCATATCATAGTTTTTTTCATAACATGTGGTGTTCTTGGAGTGCAAGAAAAATATGTTATCTTGTGGTTATTCATGGAATCATTGTAAGATGTTGTAGTGGAATGGTTTTAATACTTGTCATCACACTCAATTACTAATTGGGATGATATGAAAATCAAGTTTGAAGAAAGATTCAAGACTACAAAAGATTCTCATGCCCTCCTTGCTCAAATTTCTCAAATGAAGAAAGAACCAAAGATCCCATGAGAGAATTTGTAATGAAATTCAATAAGTTGATAAAAATATTCCTAGTGGTACTCTTCATACTGCAGATAATCGAAGAGGTTCTTCATGAAATTTTAGTTGCTTGAAGTCGGTTTCATGCTACGGAGAGCTCAACAAAATTCTCTTGACAATGCTCAAGAACTTGTTATTGAAGTGGAAGATGACCTTATCATGTCAGAGAATATCAAAAACCTATCAATGAAGTATAAATCCCATAGTTTCAAATATGAAAGAGTTGATCCATTAATACAAATATTGGCCAATTATTTGACTTCATTAGAGAAAGAAATTTCTCAACATGCTTCATACTAAAACTAGAATAAAAATTAGATTGCAAGAGCACCTCGAAGGATCACCTTGGAAGCTCCACCTGTTAACGTAGTATGTGGAACCTGTGAAGATGAAGGAGGATAAATTTTTGAATCAAAAACCGACAAAGAAAAATAAGAAGATGAATGTGCTAGGATTGGGTATTTTGAATACTCATTGGGTGAAGATTTCATGGCTAATATGGATAGTCACTCTTATACGGTGTTCACTTACTCAAAAATGGAGAAAGAGGTTTATTCTTCTTCTTCAAAAGTAAATAATTTGAATCCTCAAATGACAAATCTAAAAAAATAACAATGAAAAGAGGAGCATCAATTTCCACTTCTATGGGGTGAGCCAAGAAGAAGCCCGAGACTACCTCAGTCAAGAATCCATCTCGCTTCTTTGAGTAAGTATCTTTCATCTCCTCTTGAAAAATCAATTTCAAATTCTATTGATCCTAAGAATGAAAATCCTACTCATGTCAAAGATGCCATAGTTCCCAATGTGCTTACCACTTCTTCACCTTTTGACATCATTGACCATTGCAAGAAAGCCAAAATTTAGATTTTTGAGTTTGAGTACTTGAGAACTCATCCCAAGAAATTTGATAGGATTGTCCATTTTATCAAAGGAAGTAGTTCAAGTTCATGTTCCAAAATTCCACTACCAAAGAACTACCTCTTGCTCCTCATACCATTCCTATAACCTTCTTTCTTCCACACCCTCCACCTTTGGGAAAGTAGAACCTTTCTATCTAGCCTTGCTAGTCAATGGATATAAACTAAATAATTACATTATTGAATCTAGTTCCTTTGACAATGTCATGCCCATAAATTTCTAAAGCTCTTGGTATCTCTCACTCATCTTGCTAGTGATCGTTATTCAATGGAAATGAAAGAATTACCTCTTGTTGGCCAGGTCAAGGATGCTTAGGTAGCATTTTCACATTTTCATGATGAGAAGATCATAATGAAAATACTTGTAGCAAACATGCCAACCTCATATGATATGTTGTTGTGCTAAAGCTTCACGGAGGAATGTTGGAGGATATATATAGATGGATTGATCACATACCACCATTCCAAAGTAAATGGTAAAATGAAAAAGCTCCTTCTTATCGGAAAATTAAATTCATTGTTCAAAGACTAGATGACCAAGGGTGGATATCTTATTTCAAGATTCAAGGTATTACAACTTTTTCATAGCTTTAGAGGAAGATATTGAGCTACCCATGTTGATGTAGGAGTACCGGGTGTGATAGAGGCGATCGAAACCATCAAAATGATTTGATGGATCCAAATCTTGATAGTGGATTCTTCCCACTGAGTATGGATGCAAATTATCTTTTTTATAGTGATGGAGGTCATGAAAATCTTAGCTCACAAAAAAGAAATCCCGAGGTGATGAGAAATGAAGATTAATAAAAATAAAGAGTGACATCAAGAAAATTCTTAGAAGGCGAGTCCCATGTTTCTAATCATGTTCTCAAGGTTCAACATGAAGACCCATTCAATGAGTATGATTATGAATACGAAGCTTTCTCTTTCCCATTAGGAGAAGATGAATCTTTCAAGAATGAATGCATGAACAAAAATATTCTTGGGACTCTTGATGTTGATAGTACTCAAGAAGAGGATGAATTCATCATGATGAATTTCCAAGCTCATGATGGTCAAGATAGGGAAAATGACGATCTTGATGTTTCAGCCCCAATCTTGTGCTCATTCTCCTTTGAAGAAGATGTAGACTTTTCAAAGTGAAGAACATATATATGGAAAGGTTTTTGATTATCCCAAGGATGATTTAATTCAAAATGAAAATATTCTCAACAAATAATATATGAATAAGAATATGATTACATCTTTCAAGGTTGACTCCACTTAATGAAAAGCTGCTTTTGTCATGAAGATGGATTTTAAGGCTAAAAATGGCCAAGATGGAGGAGATGATGATTTTCATATTACATGCCCAACCTTGTGCTCATTCTCTTTCCAAGATAATGAAGCAATGTGCACACCACACCATATAGAGAAGTAGATAAAAAAGAGCAAAATTATATAAAGGATAATTGTTTGGAGCAATTGAGAAATATGGAGCATCAAGAGGCTTGTGATAGTATTGAAACTTTTAAAAGACTTGCGAGAACCAACTCATGGAAACAATGGTCATGAAGAATATTACAAATAAAATTCAAATTCCTATCAAAGATCATAAGCCTTAGTATGAAAATAACAAGCCTAGTATGATCAAGACTCATTCCCGTAGTAGTGAAGGAATAAGATGTCAAAGAAAAAAAGGAAATGAACTAACTAAGTGGACCCTCAATTGCAAGAACAATCATACAAAATTTCTCAATAAATTGAGAAAGTGATTTAACAAAATTGTAGACACCAAATTTGTGTCTTATGACCCCTTGTGACCCGCATCTCATCTCATGCAACTTAACCTCATCACCTAAACCTTACACAATTATTTATTAATTACCTTGTAATTGATAAATCCACATCACCTTACACGGAACCTCATTTTGCCACCTCATCATGACCTAGCCCTAACCCTAAACTAACCTAATTAAGACTTATGGCTTGGTCTAGACTCACATCCATAACTAATGCCTCCTTACTCGCACCCAAAACCGACCTTCTAGCCACTTGACCAAGCCCATGGCAACTGATCTCGGGAGAAAAGCGGGGAAGGTGGGTTATTTTACTAAAAATAGCCTACTTTTTCCTTACCGATGCCGGTTCCTACTCGACCGCCATCGGTTACGCAACCGCCATCGGTTCCCTGTAAATGGGCTCCCCAAACCAAAAACAAAGGATCGGAATTTCATTTTTGTGATCAGGTCGAATGATTTTTGAATCAACAGAGATCATTGGGAGCGAAAAAGAGAGTCCAGATCTTCACTTGACCGAGCAGAGACGAGTGGAAATACCAGAAGTGTTTACAGCAAAGGAGATCAGCTTGCATCTTCGTCAAAACCAGTAAGTCACATCTTGCATGTCCTCTGTTATAACATTTCTTATGCCTTTTGAATTACAGTCCTCATAAATCCATCCCTGAATCCACTACCCAGCATGCATATTACCTCTAACTATCATTCATCTACCTCTCATCACCTTATTTCCTAATACCACCTATATACAGCCTTACAAACAACACAACTACCCCACAAAGCAACTAACCTACAGATCCTAGAACCCACCGGTATCGGTTATCAGTAACCGGCATCGGTTCCTCCGATCAAAACCAGAAAACCAGCCTTTCCCCTACCCAGTTCAACGAAGCAACTTAATTGATATTTTACAGTCTTTTGTGTTAATTCATATTAGCAGGGAAACTGACCACCTTCGAAAGGAAGTTTTATATTTCCTGGGCCCAAGGCAGTTTCCTCATTTATTGTCTAATCAAAATCTTGTGGTCTTGTGTTCTTATTTGCAGGTAGTCCTTCCAAGACAAAAAGGAGTTCTTCGCAATCAGCCTGATCTTTCTCTACGGTACGCGCACACCATCTCGACATTCTACAGGTATTCCTCCTAGCCCCTAACCTTATCTGTTTCTAAAAGGAACGAATCATTCCGAGTGAAACAAAAATATTGAAATTTTATAAAACCCTAATTGCAGAGTCACAACGTTATAATAAACAATGAAATAAAGACGACCTAAGCAAAAACTAGATAAAATTAAAAAAAATTAGGTGAAAGAGAAGGAATAAAACACTTAGATGATTTCATAATTAATCTTGAAGTGTGGTGGATTGGAAAAGTGATGAACAAGGAAATTATGTCGCAACCGCACACAGGAAATTACGAAATGTCGAATAATTTGGACCAAGGCACCTAGACAGGGTTAGGGGTGCTAGAGATTGCTTCTAGGCTCCGTGCTTGCACAAAACCTCGAGAGAATGATTTTTATTATGTCACACCAATGTTGTTAACCTTTGCTTTATTTGTCACATGCATGCCACACTATGCTCACAGAGTTTTCCTATAACTGCAAAAAATATGATCTCTTACAAAACCCCAAAACAAATCAAATATTAAAAAGAAAAATAAGTAAACAGGAGTCGATTGACCTCGATGATCACCCGATATAGTGAGATTATAATGAAGTGCTATACTACATTTCATACTCCATGTAGTTCTCATGTGCGTGTTCAAGAATTGTGCCCTATGTGGGTCTTGTGTAAGATGTACTTGATAGTGCACAATAACTAGATGTAGTAATGTAAGTAGATGTGTGGATGTAAAAATGAACTTCCCCTCATATGAAGTGTATGTAGATAAATGAATTCCCTTGTTCCTTGAATGAAGCTAGATGGATGCTTTGATGCTCTTTAAAGTTACCCGTAAAAATATGATCTCTAAAAACCCCAAAACACATCAAATCTTAAAAAGAAAAAACGTAAATGGGGAGTCAAATTGACCCCGAACATCACTTTGGATAGAGTGAGCTTACATTATAGTGCTACACTACATTTCGAGACTTCATGTAGTTCTCGTGTGTATGTCTAAGAATCATGCCCTATCTGGGTATTGTGTAAGATGCACTTGATAGTGAACAATAGCTAGATGTAGTAATGTAAGTAGATATGTGGATGTCAAAATGAACTTCCTCTCATATGAAGTGTATGCAGAGAAATGCAATCCCTTGTCCCTTGAATGAAGCTAGATAGATGCTTTGATGCTCTTAAAATGCCTTTGGATGCAACCTTAGGTGATAGTAATAGATTCTTAGAGCTTGGTCCTTCATTATGGTCACATAACTTTGAATTTATATGATTCCCTTATTTGAATTTCATACTTAACATATAAAAGTATGGCCACCAAGAAAACAAGATGCCCAAAAGATAAAAGAGGCCTAAAAGGGGTGAGTAAGATACAAAGAGGTTGAGGGTTCCCGAGGGGAAGAGGGCACACAGGCACTAATGTCAGAGCAAGAAAGATAAAGAAATGAAATTCAGATTGGGCAATGGGGTGTGTAAGACCACAAAGAAAGTAATAAAACAAAGATAGATGTCAATTACTAGTTTTCTCACTTAGGAATCATATGAATATTGGTATGTGATTAGGACCTAAAAATGTACCCAAGTGCGTGATTTAGTGTCTACATAGAAAGGGGTCACATTTTAGTGAGCCCATCAATGGATTTAAAAATAAAGGCATTTGGTAATACTCATGTATGGGTAAACATTCGATAAGAATTGGTGCTACTGGTGAAAGCGGGGTTTTCCCTTCTTGTAACATAGGTGATTAGGATGTTTTTTCATGGTTTCCCTTTTTGCTATGTATTCACCTTCCCATTTTGTATTTATTTTCATTGTCGTGTGTTGGTTGTGTTTGTTTCCTATTTATGTTTGTATATTTTCTAGTTTTTCAAGTGTGGTTACTCTATGGCCCAACAAAAAAAAGAGTTGGTCTACTACCCAAGAGAGTTCCAAGGTTCTCCATTTCCCCTATTAGTCCAATTTCCTCGAGCTAGAGCCAACTGTTGTCATGTAAACGGTTTAACATGAAAAAAAAAAACTTTTGATCATAACAACTAAGCCCATAATTGAAAATTATGTTTCTCGGTCATTATGAATCCTTCCTATGACTAGCCTACCCTCAGTTCCACCCTCACTTAGGGTAATAGGAAAGTGCTAACAAGATTTTTTAAGAGTTTTTCAATGTACATGGAAGATCACCTAATTTGATTGATGAACTCATTGAGATTTGATGAAAGACAACTTCCTTCAAAGGCCTAAAAAGATCATTTTTGGCCATTCTACAGCTAAGTAAACACCCTCTAGGAGCGTACACGGATAATATAAATATTTTTAGGATGATTTCGAGAGAACATTGAAGGTTTCTATGGAATTTTAGGAAATTTAGGTGAAAGAAATTTAATTCAAGAACAATCTATTCAACATCGGGTAAATCTAGGTGTAATGAGCGAAAGCTCCAACAATGAAAGTTGACTTCTCCAGATGATTTTGGGAGTTTCAAAGGGAGACATGAGGTAAAAAAATAGTCATTGTAAATCTCTTGGAATCCTCTACAAGATATAAATATGAACTTTGTTCTAGGACTCAACTATTTCTGAGATAGTTAAGAACACAATATTATTCCTCTAGATCAAAGATAAAATATTCTCTAAATTTGAATTTTTAGGAAGACTTGGCTCCTAATAATGGTTAAAATTATTGTAAAATGTGATTTGGAGTCAAAATAATATAAGGTTTGACCCCAAAATAATTTCCTATGCTCTCGGGGTGAAAATTTCACTCATGGTGTCCTAATTTGAACTCGAGCATGACATCAACATTCCAAAAGTGGAAAAGCTACAACTTTGAGCCTCATATGTCCCCCAAGGTGAAAAGTGGACAAGAGGGACACAAAATTGTGACCCCCTCATCTCCATAAGCTCCCATGTCACACTTTTTACTCTAGATGCCCCCTCTGTCCCCCTAAGGTGTAAAGGGGACAAGGGGACACAAAAATGCAGCCTTGTTCTCCCTGGTCACAATTTGGTGCCTTAAATATCCCTTCTCTCCCTTAAACTTAAAATGGGATGACGGTGCCACAAAAGTGTTGTTAGGATAAATTTTATTATCCTATTATTTAATTATGCATAGGTTAATTATTTAATTAATTTTAATAGTTATATTGTTATATGGTTAATAAACCATATTTGTCAAGATATGCATATTGTTATATTGTTTTAAACAATATATTTGTTTTTATGTAATTTTGCTTCCGGATGTTATTGGAAGCTTGTTTATTGGTTTTTGGTTGCACTGTGTAACTCATTTTCCGGATGTATTTGGTCATGCAATATCTATAAATATTGCAGCCCATCCTCTGTACTTTTTTACTTGATTGAGATCAATAAAATCTACACAGGCTTCCGTCCCTGTTTCTCAATCAACATTTGGTACCAGAGCGAAATTCTGGCCCTGTGAAGGTGTGGAAGAGAGAGCAGCAGAGAGAGAGGAGATTGGAGACGTGTTTGCAGCATTTGAGAGCTGTGCGGCCTCGTGCAAACTCCCAGCCCCATCTCTGCCTCCCCACATCCGCTGTTCCTTCCAGGTACTTGGAAGGCAAATTTTTTTACCACTGGTGCACTCAGCACCAGGCAAAATTAGCTACAGGTATTGGAAATAATTTTTTTTTTTCCAATAAAGGTTTTTTATCTACTGTATGTGGAGGTTGTTTTGCTTGTTTTGGAGGTCTGTCTGTGCACCTGCAGTGAACAAACAAGCAAAAACAAAAGTGAATCAAACAGAGCAAAAAAAAAAAAAAGGAGGCACCCAAGCTCAGATCTACGCCCTGTACAGTGTGTAGCAAGGAAAAAACGTGGCCAATCAACGCCCGGGACAAAAACGCGAGCTGCGCATAAAAAAAAACATTTTTTTGGAGCTCGCCCACGCCATTCTCTGTTTCCAGCGACCTGCACAAGCAAATGAAGGTTAGATAGCAATAAAAAACAGCAAAAACCACCTGCCTGCGCCATTCTCCATCTGCCACGGCCTGTACAAGCAAACTCCATTAAAAAATGTGGCCCAACAATTAAAAACGCAGCCATAGCTAAAAAACGCACCCTTTTTGTCTCACAGGCTGCAAAACATGCAAAAAAATGCGCCTGGTAATTCAAAACGCGGCAAAGGGAAAAAAAACGCAGTCAAGGAAAAAAATACAACAAAAATACATGCATTACGGTCGTCAAAGGAAAAAAGCGCGCCGGGCATTCAAACATGCGGCCAAGGAAAAAAATACAGCAAAAATACGGCTTGATCAGTGCGTGGGAAGGAGAAAATGCGGCCTGAGCAAGTAAATGCGGCCTGAGCAAGGAAATAAAGCTTCAGATCCGGTTTTTAGGCAATTACAACCCTAAAAATGCCTCTTCACCAGCATGCGCCACGTGGAGGCTCACAAAGTTGCATTTTTTTAAAGAGGTAAGTCCATTTTCTTGTCAATAAATACAAATTCCTTCCTTTCATAGTCAGCGCCCCAGTGGGCAAGTTGGTTAGTGCGTGCCTTGGGAGTGAGAGGTTTGAGGATCAAATCCCACAAAAACACTCAAAAACTCTCCTTTTGCATCTGGCGGATTTTTTGGGGGAACTGCTAAATTTAGCGAGCTTTTTTGAATTTAGTTACACTACTAACTAAATTTAGCGGAGAAATCCCTAACTTAGGGTAAATTTTTTTTTCCTATTTGGTCATTTTCTCATTCAGACATTTTTGCAAAAGGAGACCCACCTAAAAATTGCATTTTAAGCTATTTTTTTGCAATTTTTAGCATTTTGGGTTCGGGAGGTCACGGGACCCCAAAGCGTAATTTTTGCTGTCATTCAAATTGTATTATATATTGTACTAATTTGCGAGAGTTGCCATAGTCAAGCTCTGCAAAACTTTTCAGAATCTTGCTCGAAAGCGGCGAATTGTAATTAAAAATAGTAAATTTGGTTACGTAACACTCACGAGATCCTAGATCTCATTCGCGCGTTCGGTATATACGGTGCCTGCTGGGAAGTGCTTACGGGTAAAGCCGTCATGACTACTACGCACTTAACGCCTAATATAGCTGCAACAACGCGTCGTGCAGGCATCGTCCCTATAAATCGGACGGGAGTAATAAGGTCACAGTGCACACACTATGAACCATCCCATCCGTCGTGAGCGATTGCAAGACATAAATCTAGATTGAGAAATTATCGAGTATATAGCGAAAGTGCGCGTGCGTATGAGGATATTTCTTTGAGCGGTGTCAATAATCGCGCACAGACCCCATCGATCTTGTCTTGGTACCACGTATCGAATTCTTTCACGTACGTTAACGCCTCTTTCACGTCTGCATGGGTATATAGAAAGGCGAGCTTCTTCCACGTACCGATGGGTATATCGGAAGGCGCGTATATAGAAAGGTTCGGTATATCGGGTGACGGTATATAGATTGGGAGACCTTATACAGGTGATAAGAGCCAAACCACATCGGTGATCTCTGCAAAATGGGCACAATGCCCCCAAATTTTTCTTCCGGATTCACAATTGCTCAGAGGAAGCAACTATGCTTCTTGGAAGACAAAAATCAAAACACAACTTGAGTTTGAAGAAATCTGGCCTGTTGTGACTGGTACTCTAACCAGATCACCAACGGATGCAACACAACAACGACAATTTGATAGAGCAGATCAGAAAGCAAAACTCATCATCTTGTTTGGAGTATCCGACGATGTGCAAGCCCACATTCGAGATGCCACATCAGCAAAAGAAGCTTGGGATAAGCTGAGCACAATATATGAGGCCAAGAACAAGAATGTCATACTCAATTTGCAGAGTCAGTTACATACATTGAAATTCAAACAGAATGAGAAAATTGAAGCCTTCCTAAGAAGAGTTGCAGAGTTGAGGGCTTCACTTCTAGCCCTAGGAGAAGAGGTCAAAGATGAGTCTCTCATTCCCATTGTTACGAGAGCTCTCCTTCTTCTTATCAAATTTTTGTCACATGACTCTAAACTTGTCGGATACGACAATTAGTTTTGACAAGTTAGTAAACCTCTTTGCAACAAGAGGAAGCAATGCACAACAAGGATGATGAAGAGGAGCAGGCATTGTCTTCACATCAAAAATGGAAAGGAAAAGGTAAAGGAAAACCTAAATCCTATCAGAAGTCCCCACATCAGAATCAATATCATGGGGACAATCAACAGAAGAAGCGATGTCCAATTTGCAAAAGAGGACATGACTTGCAAGAATGTTGGTTTAACACATATAAGAAAGGTTCATCAAGCAATTATGGACCACAACAACAACAAACTTACAAGGGACATTCAAACAATTATCACGGGTAGAAAGGGGAGGCTGGAAAAGAAGACCCCACCAAAGAAGGTAATATTCTTTGAGCAACAAGATCAATCAGACAATGAAGACTTCTTGTTCACTGCTCGATCAAGTGAACCATCCACGTCATCTAGTGACGTCTGGTATGTTGATTCGGGAGCCACTCGACACATGACCGGCCACAGAGACTGGTTTATTTCAATGAGGACATGCCATCGAAAAATCATGTTTCGTTGGGAGATGATTCTTCATATACTGATTCGAGGGGATTGGAAACATTTCTCTACCCCTTGGTTCACGCAAATGTAGACTATCGGATGTTCTATATGTCCACAGGTTGTGACAAAGAGCCTTCTTTCGGTCGATCGACTCCTAGATCACAACCTGAAAATTGACTTTGATAGTCAATCCGGCAAGAAAATGTGTTTGATTCGAGATAAATCTAGAGGCTCGAAAATAATTGCAAAAGCCTCAAATGTGGGACGAATGTTTCAACTTGATTTCATTCACAAAAATGATCAAGCACTCGTGGCTAAAAACTCCACCTCAGCTCAGTTGTGGCATCGGAGATTTGGTCATGTAAGTTTCAAATATCTCGAAACACTTCGCCGGTGTAATATGGTACATGGGCTACCATCTCTTCAGAAGGATACAGACAAGTGTCCTCACTGCTTAGCAGGAAAACAACACAGAGTTTCATTCCAAATGAGTACTTTTCGAGCTCATGGTAAACTTGACTTGGTTCATACCGATCTGTGCGGTCCAATGCAGCCAAGTCATTCAGGGTTCCAGTACTTCATGCTCTGTGTTGATGACTATTCACGAAAAATGTGGATTTTTTGTCTTCACAAGAAAAGTGAGGCCTTTGAAACGTTCAAAAAGTTCAAAGTGACAGTTGAGAAAGAAAGCTGGTCGTCACATCGAGAACTCTCCGCTCGAGATCGGGGAGAATTCACCGATGATGAGTTCGAGACTATCTACAAACTCACGGGATTCGTCGACAAATGCCTCCTCCACACACACCGCAACAAAATGGTGTTGTCGAGAGAAGAAGAAATCGTACTATCATGGAAATGGTGCGATGCATGATCGATGATTCGAACTTGCAAAGACATTTTAGGCGAATAGCAAAAATAGTAGTGTATTTGTTAAGCAGGCGCGCCTGTTGCTCTTGATGGAATTACACCACAAGAAGCATGGTCAAAGAGGAAACCATCCATTGCACACCTCAGAGTATTCGGGTGCAAAGCCAGCATGCACATACCCAAGCAGAACAGAAAGAAATTGGACATGAAGTCACAAAATCTCATCTTCATTGGATACGGTGAAGAGACTCTTGAGTCTGAGGTGATGGATCCTAAGACCGAGAAAAGTCTACACAAGCGAGAGATGTTGAGTTTTCGAGAAGAAGGAAGTAGAGACTCCTCCTCGGACTCGCAAGATGTAGATTTTTCACCAGTTGTAAAAATTGAAGCTAATGTTCCCTCAGAAGATGAAAGTGATGATGGGGATGATGGTGTTGATCAGATAGAACCACAACCCATGGGAACAGCTCAACGTATGCCTAAATGGTGTACAAGCACATTACGAGATGCAAGATTGGATGCTCCACCGGATACATCCACCCCTGGACCACGGACTCGCAGTAAAGCAAGAGAAGAAGTTAACTTTGCTTTGATGAGTAGAGTCATTGAAACAGACAAGCCTCTACAGTCCAGGAAGCCCTACAGTCAAAAGCTTGGAAAGATGCCATGGATTCTGAATATCAATCAATGATGAAGAATAACACTTGGCAGCTTGTCGATCTTCCACCAGGGAAGAAACCCATTGGTTGCAGATGGATATTCAAAACTAAGTACAAAGCAGATGGGACAGTGGACAAGTGCAAAGCAAGACTTGTAGCAAAGGGGTACGCATAGAAAGAAGGCATTGACTATGAGGAGACATTTGCTCCCACAGCTAAGATCAAAACGATCAGGATGATCTTTGCTCTCTAGCTGCCTCGATTTGGATGGAAAGTTCACCAAATGGATGTAAAAGTGCCTTCTGAATGGAGATTTGCAAGAAGAAGTCTACATGACTTAACCTGAGGGATATGTAGTACCTGGTCAAGAAGAAAAGGTATGCAGACTCAGGAAATCTCTGTATGGCCTCAAACAGGCACCCCGGGCATGGTACATCAAGATTGATGAGCATCTCGTACAACATGGATTCGTCAGAAATCCATACGATCCCAATCTCTACCTCAAAAAGAAAGGGGGGGAGATGGTGATTGTTGTAGTTTATGTCGATGATCTAGTCATCACTGGCAGTTCAGTGAAGATGATTGATGAAACAAAGAAAGATCTTAAGCGATCATTCGACATGACGAGATCTCGGGCTTATGCACACTCTTGTCTTGGGTGGAAGTATGGCGAAAGAGAATCATATCTTTGTTTCTCAGATGAAATATACCAAGACAACACTCGAGAAGTTTAGGATGATGGATTGCACACCAATTGCTACACTAATGGAGAACAAATTACGAGTTATCTCATTTAGATCCATCTCTGAGGTAAAGTGCCACTCTCTATCGGCAGCTGATTGGGAGTCTCATTTACCTGACCTACACTAGACCAGATATCAGCTTTGTAGTGAGCTATCTATCCAGGTTCATGCAGGAACCCAAAATTTGTCATTGGAAAGTAGCAAAGTGCATTTTGAGATATCTCAAAGGATCAGTGGATCTTGGTCTAGAATACAAGAAGAACGAAAACTTCTTCTTGACTGGATATTCGGATTCAGATCATGCAGGTAACATTGATGATAGAAAATCCACTTCTGGATTTGTATTCTTTATGGGATCTAGACCAATATCATGGGGAAGTAAGAAACAACACTTTGTTTCTCACTCTTCCACAGAAGCCGAGTATCGTTCTGCAGGAGAAGCTATCTGTGAAGCGATTTGGCTACGTCGCATACTGGAAGGACTTGGAATACCACAGGACAAACCGACCACCATGTATGTTGACAATGAAGGTGTTCTCAAACTTGTTCGCAATCCAGTTTTTCACGAGAGAACAAAGCACATTGAAGTTCAGGTTCATTTCATACGCGAACATGTGTTGAAGCACAACATCCAGCTTCAATTTTGTCAACAAATTTGAACAACGAGCAGATATTTTCACAAAGTCACTTGCACGTGACAAGTTCGAGTTGTTCAGAGCATTTCTCTCCTCATCTCTTCAGACAATGCACAATTAAGGGGGGGAATGTTAGGATAAATTTTATTATCCTATTATTTAATTATGCATAGGTTAATTATTTAATTAATTTTAAATAGTTATATTGTTATATGGTTAATCAACCATATTTGTCAGTATGCATATTGTTATATTGTTTTAAACAATATATTTGTTTTTATGTAATTTTGCTTCCCGGATGTTATTGGAAGCTTGTTTATTCTGGTTTTTGGTTGCACCTGTGCAACTCATTTTCCCGGATGTATTTGGCTGTGCAATATCTATAAATATTGCAGCCCATCCTCTGTACTTTTTTACTTGATTGAGATCAATAAAATCTACACACGAGCTTCCGTCCTTGTTTCTCAATCAACAAGTGTGACCTATTTCACCTAGTTAGCCCCTGGTCACCTAAAAACACTCTTCCAGCCCCAAAAAACCAAATTTAAGCCCATGTATCTCACCCTAGCTACACATTTGTTCTCATGTTGTCCCCACTATTCCCAAGGTGTAAAGGAAATAAGGATTACATAAAAGTGTGACCCCCCTTCCTCCACTTCAACCTCCACTCCGGTCAAGTTGTCATAGTCACGAGTGAGTCAAAAATTACACATAAATTGAGCTAACTCCCCTCACAAAACCTAGCCATTTTTCAAAAAAATTACTATTGTTTTCCCTACCAACCTCCATTAATGTCCAATTATGCTCTGAAAGCTGAAAATTTTAGACCCAAAAATTGGTTTTTTTGGTTATACGGAGATCTAGTGGGTGAAATACCTTGAAATATGGAGGAGAGAGTCCTTGAGCAAAACAAAAACTTTTGAAAGTGTTTTCATTACAACCAGACACTTGCAAGTCACCTTTATAAAAATAGTAAGTTTTTAAAAATGGTGAATTGTCAACATCTATAACACTCCAAATGAGCAAGAAACATCAAAAAGAGAAAATGGTGAAAGTTACTAAAATTAACGGTCCAAGATAGAACCTGATAAAAAGAGTAAGTCTTATAATTGAGCTTAGAAATCTTGTGGAAACTCCAATTCTACCTATCTCACTACTTTTTTCCACCATTGCAAGGTTGAGAAGTTATTCCATAGTTCAAACAAGAGAGAAACCCCGTAGGCTCCCAAAACATTAGTCTAAAGGTGATTTTTGCATGGAACAATTTGATGCATGGAACATTTTGATGCAAGAAGTTGGGTGCTTCAACTCATCACAATTGTGGTAAAGGGAGTCATCATGGTTGATTTAATTCAAGGAGATTTCTTTTTCATTGAGGTGAAATAAGGAGCTTTGAAACCAATTCTTGTTAGAGTCTTTCAACCTTTGCAAAACCTATTTGAATCGGTTTAGAGGTGATTTTTGCATGAGTACAGATTTGACATAAACACTGGATGATTCAAATCATCCCAATTATGGTAGAAGGGAGTCATCATGGTTGAATTAATTTAAGAAGGAGATGTATTTTTCACTAAGGTGAAACATGGATCTCTAAAACTAATTCTTAATGGAGTCATTCAACCTTTGTAGAACCTATTTGAATCCCTAAGGATGATTCCATCCCATGAAGGAGAACTCTTTCCCACAAAGGTGTGATTCAAAGACCAAATTATTCATGAGGAGGAAAGTGAAGTCCTCATTCAAAATATTACCTTATGATTATCTCTCTTTCTAAGGACAAGGTACATCATATGAATCAGACTATAATATGGAACATATCAGAGTGAATCAATGTGTGTGAAAGATAGTCACATAGAAAATGGGTGAAATGAAGAACATCCTGAGGTTAGTGAAGTATTTGAAACATCAATAATCGGTAACTTCATTGAAATTCAAGTCATCAAGGAAATGGTCATTAAGAGTATGATAAGAGAAGATCACCATGAGTGATGTTGGCAGTCATCTCAAGCTCACAAATAATGCATATCTCATGAAAGTGTTTTTAAAAACTTAACCAATGTTTTGTAATGTTCTCACATCTTACAAGTCAATGAGGTGGCATTTATAGTGTTTCATCGTAGTTTGGAGGTCAAGAAAATGGAACTCATTCTTAGACATTCCCTTAAGTTTCATTCAGGGAGAAATAATTCTATCTAGAGGAGAAGAACTATTTCCATGAGGAACATATGAGTAAGAAAGTGTTTGAGCATCCTAAAAGTTTATTCCAATCAAGGATGATATTAGAGTCGGGAAGGGTAAGGGGATGATCTCCATGTGGAGTAGTATGTTTGTAAGAACGGACAATCATCTCAATTTCACATGATTCAATTCATGAAGGCTTAAAGGAGTGATCCCCATACCCTAACTCCTATCTTGTGATCAGATAAGATCATCATGTTCCCATCACAATGCATATCTCATAACAATGTTTTGAACACTTATTTGATGCCCTAGAATTTTTCCATATCTCACAAAAGAAGGAGATTGTGGTCATAGTGCCTCAAGTCAACAAGTTATTCATTGACAGAGGTTTAATCTTCACTAGATTGGTCAACCCTCCTCTATATCTCTCTTCTTCCCTCTCTGTCCATATTTTATCTCTTCATTAAGAAGGTACTTGTTCACTACTTTGTCTTATTCACTTACATGACCTTCAACTTAACATTATAAGATTCATTTTCGTCAATAATAATAAAAATAATCACTTTCATTTCCTAGGAATATGGAAGGTCACAAGTGATGAGGAAAGGTAAAAATCCATGTGGGTGGGGGAGATAAAAAGAAAATTGTAATGCTATAAATTGTAATGGCTTCTCAATTCCAAAGGGTTAGTAATTGTTGATTGTTGTATGTTATTAAGCTTTGTATCACTACTATATCAAGAAATAAGATCTACATTTCATCTATGTCCTTGTCTATGTTCCTCTATCCTCTCTACTCTCCAAATTTGCAAGTATGGTGATCTTGTATAACCAAGAAGGAACTTTGTGTCCTTGATTAATGAATCTGCATAACTTTGTGTCTCTAGTTTGTTAGTCTTATTGATTTCTTATATTATTGCATTCTTCTAATTAAATGTGGACCTAATCTAGTTACTGTTGGTGAGAATATGATAGTTTCTAATCATAACATTAACCCTATCTCCTTATTTATCCAACCCCCTTTACCTCCCTTCACAACAAATCCCTCCATAGTACACTATATAAGCATTTTCCCATAGGTTTAGTGGAGTATTCCTGTATGATCCCCGGTATAATAGATAACCCATAGTTTTAGGTAGTTTACATTCAATAATGGGAGCCTCTCCATACCCAAGAAGGAGGGGCCTAGCCCCATGACCGTTGGTGATAACCAATAATCTGCATTGCAAAAAATTATTTCACCAACACAATCCAACAGAGGCTCTTGAAACCTTTCGTACAATTTGACCTTCCTCTAATGAGTGAGAACACCTTTTCATCAAAACATAACAGTAATGAATATGTGCCCAAGACTAGTGGAAATCTCTCAAAATCTTTCCTAAACCATATTGTCATGAACTAGACTCAGAGACCTTTCCAATGACCATAATCGGGCTTTTGAAACCACTCAAAGCTCTTGAACCCATTCACACAAGTCAATATTTACAAAGAGACCATTTTGAAAAATTCAATCAACTCTCTTGAAAAATGGTAAAAAGTTCCATAGAGTTGTCAAGTAAAATGCCTAAACATTTTATATGGCAACATAATGTAGACGCTCATTTTGGTAATTCATGTTTTGTAACAACACAAATTGTATAATAATATTTCATTATCCTACACTTAATTCAGGAAATGATGTTATCCCTTACTATATCTCACTCATCTTTACTTATGCACATAACCTAGTTGTTTGCGTAAGAGTCATATTACTCCATTAAATTAGGTTGTACCCTTGCACACTGCAATTCCAATTCCCATATCATTTACACATGCATATGGGACCAAAGCTCCTAAAAAGGCCCATAACGTCCATATGTTGTGGACCC
Organism: Taxus wallichiana var. yunnanensis; assembly: GCA_018340775.1. Lineage (NCBI taxonomy): Eukaryota > Viridiplantae > Streptophyta > Pinopsida > Cupressales > Taxaceae > Taxus > Taxus wallichiana. The sequence goes on along the minus strand of CM031235.1, from coordinate 90,717,073 downwards.
ACCTAGCCATTTCTGTCCCTTTCCCTATGATGGTAATTTTCTTGATTCCAATCTCTTTGGTACACTTCTAATCAATATTTTCCAAGTTTTTCAAACCCAAAACACATATAAGCATATTATTTATCTCCCATTGAAGAGAAAATTTAAGTTGCTTGAATCCTAGTATTTGAGTGAGAAAATAAGAAGAACAATAAAAAAAACATACTTCAATACCCCTTGAGCTCCACATAATCTGCATACTCATTCTAGGGTAATCACCCACTCATATTTGCAAGTAAAGAAGGCACGTTATCAAAGTCAAGTCAAGCTAGAGAAAAGGTCAAATAAAATCACATTGTTATTTCTGAAGAGATTTCTTATGAAGATCTTCCTTATCCTTATAAAGATACTATTGATGGATATATAAATATTCCTGATGAAGAAATTCCTCATAAAGAATTTTTTGTCCTTTATAATAAATTCCTGAAATTCAGGGAGTTTTTAAATGATAATGAACCGCGAATTAAAGATTTTAGTAAAATTATTGTGCCTACATGCCCTAGCATACTATTAGTGGGCCTATATGATGATTTAAATTCTATATAAAAATCAAATGGGGCCAATAAAACATATTCCAACGAATCTTTTGGATAAATATTGTCAAACATTTTCGACAACTTTTTCAATGTCACTTCATCCAGAAATGTTCGTGTTTCTTGTTCTTCTAGTAAGAATACACGGATTTTATCGAGCCACCATTTGAAAATCATTTTTAATTTATCATTTTTGGTTGAACAATTTTTCGATCGACCAAATTAACAACGCCCAAATTCCTTTGTAAATTCCATCAATAGGATCAATCTGAGCAACAGAATCTAATGGCCTTCATATTTTTTATTCAATAAAAATTAAATAGTATAACATACTATGTTCTCTTATTCATACCGAATCTAGTAATTCGATTCCTAATTAATCCCACCGGAACTATTCATATAGTTCCATAAGTTTTACTTATACAAGTAAATTTTATCGCTAAGTATTGGATGCTTCTTTCTCCTAACCCACAAGGGTGATTGGTACTAGCTAGAAGGAGGGTGAGATCGGATACTATAGAACAATTATATGGGTGTTTATTCTATACATATATAGATAGCCCCCAAATAACAATCTAGATAGATAGGTCCAACTATCTAAGTTCACTTTGAACAACAAAGAGCAATTGAACAGGTCCGACAGCAAATTTCTCGCCAAGCTGTACAAAGAGCTCTAGGAACTCTGAATAGTTGTTTGAATAGCGAGTTACATTTACGTACGATCGATCATAATTGTTAGATTTAGTAGAGGAAATATAATCAATAGATTATAGATCCACCATTAAAACACCGAAGATTATAGATTATGATATGCAGTCGATTAGACACAGAAATAACTTAAAATAGATAATGAATAACAAAGCTTAATGAGAAAGAGATGAAAAAAATTAAAAAAGAAGAAGAGATAAATAACACCAGATTTAAGTGGAGAAACTCGAAGGAAAAAAATCCACTGGTAAAGCACTGTCTATATTGAGAATTCACACAAGTTTAACCCAACACTTCCACTTCCACATTGGTCTTTTTAGTGTCTGTAGAGCTATATCTATTGATTATCTAATACAATGATCATCTACAATATCTTGTCATAAGATTTTAGTCTTTATGTCAGTCTGTACAAATTTATACATTGTAGACAGAAAATCTACATTGATCATCCAAATCAATGTGGGTGGGTGAATCAGTCAAGTTGCTTCACTCTTAAATGTGAAATAACTTCATAATAAATTTTGATCATACAGACTTTAATAATGTTGGGGTGTACTGAAGTGATATATCCCACTTGACATTATCACCCCAACACTCCCCCTTAATGTTAATTGGGAAGACAAATCAGACATGCCAAATTCCTTGAATTAGTAATAGTGGTTCAGGCTAACATGCAAATAAGGGAAATCCATAGATCTTCCCATACAAAAATTCTTAAGACCAATGATTTACATATGAAGACTTACATCAGATTATGGATCCTTTTATAAAATAAGACATACCCATAACTAAAGCTTCACTGGGATTCACATGTAACTTCACGTAGAGTGAAACATTTATTTATTACAAGATGGAGGAAGTATTGGAAGTTTACAATGATAGGCGCCTTATGCATTCACTCATGAGACTTACAGTTCACATACAATGTTACAACCATGTGTAACCAATCCCTAAAGGATCACTTTTTTACATACAAAGTGGGTGGTCATGATCCACTCTTAAATCTATCTGGGTATTTTATAATAAGCCATCAATAGGTGGAATTGTCATATACACTCCCCCTCAATGGAAACTATGATAGGCCCAACAAGGCACAAAACTTGCAGTAGTTCCCAACACACAATGGCTTGGGGAAGGTATCTACAACATAATATCTGATGTTGAACTATATTATTTATAAAAATCAATTTGGCCTTCACATAGAGGAGGAATAATTCCTTTATCTCCTATGTGTATCACTACCAACAACCTCTTTAGCCACATGGCTCTTTTGCTACTCCAAGTGATGGTGCCTACATCAAAACTTGAACACAAATCCATTTGCATATCCAACACAACATCAAAAATATCATAATAAGCATAATAGAAATCATACAAATTTTCACTTTTAACCAAGTATAAAGGTTAAAAACTAGTTGTATAATAACTAACATATCACTATACTTAACAACTGACAAATATGTTGAAAGAATTCCAACATATTACTCTTTGTAAAATATATATTAGATACAATCAGTATTGGACGTCTCCAATACAAACACAAAGGCATACCAAGTGTCATTTAATATGCATATAATAATATTTTATTAATCACATAAAATGATTTATCAACATATGCATATCTTCATATTCTAAGTCTTTACATAATGAGATATAACTTGATAGATAACACATCTAAACAAATAATTAGATTATTCAAGAATAATCAAACATTCAATGAAAATGTGATCCATTAAACAATGAACACACACATGGATTTATGTGAATTTTGCTTCAAAAAATGACCATGTAGGAACCCTAGAGAAAATTGAAGCAAAATATTAAAAAAACATTTTGTGCATGTTTTCAGTTATAGTTATGCTTTTTATATAGTTTATAGAGTTATTACATTAGCTTTATGATTGTTCTCATCAATTTCATCTTGATTTTGATCTGATTTATTCCATTTCCTATTTCTGAAATTTGAATTCTTTTTGGATTTACAATCCTCTTTCTTATGGCCAAATTTTCCACAGTTGTGACATCTACCATCAAAACTTACTCTTAAGTTTCTGATTTCTTGTCTTTACAAGGGGTTTAAGAGATGGTTTTTGATTTCTAAATCTAGAAGGTTTACTTTTTGATTCTTGAGTGAGAAGTGCCTGAGTAGCATTCTCTTTGGAATCAAAATTTTCCATAACATGCTCTTCTTGAATTAACAAAGAAGACAGAGTGTCTAAATCAGGCAGATCATTCTCATTCTGATACTTAGAGTTAAGAATAGAGATAAAATTTCTAAAATTTTCATGTATATTGATCTGTATAATGAAATATAGCAGCTTATCTTGAAATAGTTCATAGTTACAACCATCTAATTGAGCTTTAATGTTCTTAATTTTAGCTAAATAATTGACAATTTTCTCATCCCCCTTCATGGGTGTTGTAAACAACTCTAAAACCAGTTTAATGATCTTAGACAACCTATTGCCTTCATGCATGGTTTCTAATTGCTTCCATGCATCTGCAGGTGAGTCCATATGGCCTATATGCATCAATAATTCATCTCTAATGCTTTGTAATAGGATGGATAGAGCTTCTTGAGATTTTTGAGAGAAGGAGCTAAGGTTTTTAGGGGTAGCTTGTCTCCATGTGGGACATTTTTCTATACCAATCACAAGATCCCATAGCTTTCTAGCCATAAAACAAGATTTCAATCAAACTCTCCATATGCTATAATTTGTTCCATTTAAGAGATGAGACTTATCTAAAACAAAACTAGAAGAACTAGCCATTTTAATGCTCAGATGAAAATGGAGACAAATACAACTAAAAATAAATCAAGGAAGCCAAACAAAGATAAAAAACTAGCTACAAATATTTTTAATAGCTATACAAATGCAAACAACTCTAAATTAATCAAAAAATATCTTGATTTGGTTAAATTTAAGATCAATTTGATAGAGCTTAGACAAGATCAAGTTTACGGGCAAGCTTACCGAGCTTGGATTGATTTGGGTTAGAGTAGCTCGATGAGTTATTTATCAACTCATAGACCAATAGTCTAATCCCATGTGCACCGACCTATCCCCAACGGGTCTTTGGGTGCTCACCCGAGGCACACATGGACGCTGAGTCTCTCCTTCATGTGAGTCTTATGAGTATGCATCATCTTATAACAAATGTTCAAATGGAAATGAGAAAAAAGAAACATGCCATATTCTAGAACGAGTTGTTATCTTATTGCATCCAGATAAGAGAAATAACAAGCAACATAAGGAAATGGTTCATACCGAAAGGAAATACATAAGTAGTATACTTCCAAACATAGATGATTTATAATAGAGCATTGTATTCATATTAATAGATTCAATAACCACATTACAATCCCTTGAGATCATGACCTTTGAAACTCCTTTTTCGACCAATAGTCTCCAATGATAGCTTCCTTAGGTTATGTCTCCGTTCCAATGTTAACCATTTTTTTTTCAAGGGCTCATGGTAGGCACATTTTTCTCATCAGCACTATCTATGACTTTCACACGTACCCTCCAAATGATTAGCATCCAAAGTCTCCATCTCTTCTCTCTGTCATTACATAGACTATCTTTCCTTTTTCTTTTTCCATGCACGCGCGCTCAAGTGTATTTCCTATGATTCTTCTTCATTAAGGAATGTCTCCAAATAAGGCTCACTTAGCAACTCTAATAGTCTATTCTCTACCATAGTGCTATCTCCCATTGTAAGGTGCTTGATTCTGGCAAAGCACCCTATCCACTGAGATGGCTTGGTACTCCTATAATCGAAGGCTTGAATGAGAGCGGCTACCAATTCCTCGCCAATTACTTGTTTGATGACACATCTATGAATGAATATACCATGTGCACCCACAAAATTGTAAGGTGGAATACAATTTATGCACCCATAATGAAGGTGGTAACATCGCACTTCCCATCCGAGGCCTTATCACATGTTGCTCCTGGAGAACCTTATAGAAAATGTGATCCTCACCTCATGCCACTCTAGGAGGTTCTCCCGATGTGTAGCCCACCAGCGTGCTACAGTTCTGAGTAGGTTGTAGTTGAGCATTTCCCTCCTCTCATCCTCATTTTCCACTAATCTTCCATTTCTCACAAGAAAATTTCAGGATATGCTCCTCTAGAGTAACTTGGAAAATTATTTCCTCCTAGGCACTTGAATGAGTGCACCTTTATTACCCTTGTTACCAATCCTCTCAACTATCTCCCAATTAACTCATAAGTCCCATGCACCCAATTGTCACATGCCATACTAGTGGTATCACTTAAGGATTGAGCATCTCAAATTGGATAACTCCCTCCGTGGGGTGAATTATCTCAGGATCTCTGATGGAGCACACATAGATTCTATCAAGGAATTATTCTCCTAAGGGCTTAGTATAGGGTGCTAAATTCCCATCTGTCAAAGGAATGACCACCCTTTCTTCCTTGTTCTCAAAGCTGATATACCCTTTGTTAAACCGTAGGTCGGCGTTGTTCTTGTAACACCATGGGTGCCCAAGAAACATTGGAAAGTTGTCTACCTCGTGCTAGTGCCAAGAATTTGAAGTCTCCAGTGAACTTGGCCCCTTGAATGGTGATAGCTACATCCTTTAGAAATCTAATGGGCATTGCCTTAGTTTTGTTTGCCATGTATATCACATTCGAAGATGGCTGCAACATGGGCCTTCCCATTTGATACTAGGCATCTAAGGTAAGAACATTGACCTCTGCTTCCGTGTTGATGAGAATATTTCTTAGAAGCCACCCATCAACAAATGCATTCAGAGGAATCTCCTTATCATTGTCGAGATTTTGAGGAGGAAGGTTTACATGCAAAACCTTCCTTTCGCACTCTACTCTAATGTGTGGTACCTTCTCTCTCAGCCATTCTCCTAGCAAGGGGATAATATTCTCTTGCCTTAACATTTTACATACTTCCTTGACCTCATCCAGGTCATTCTTTGGAACCTCAACATCCTTCCTTTGCTCTAACTACCTCGATTGCTCCTTCAAACATTAGATCTCCCCTTGTAAACTTTGAATCATGTCCATAGTCTCTTGATACACCTCTTTCTGATGAGTAGGGTCTGGATACTTTCCATGTACTACTTCCTCTCTTGAAACTAGTGTCCTTTATTTTGGCATCTCCCTGGCACACGACCTCTACTCGTGTCATCACCAACACAAGTTCTATCCCTAACTCATGTGTCACTCTTGGCATCCACTATGAATCAGCCTTCTTGATGCTCACCATCCCAATGCCTTTGTCTTTCCAGTGTTGCTGATTCATATGCTCATAAATTTCTAGACACTCCTCGTACTTGTGTTTCTTTCCACACCATGATCATCAGAATACAGTCAAGACACTCATGTTTGTAATGCTATGTAGATCCACAATTATAATAGGTTCCTCGTGGGACCTCACTTTTTCCTCTCTTTGTGGTTCTTGTGACCACAAAATCCTCCACAAAACCCCTTCCATGTAATCCTCCATATGTGCACCTTTCATACCGACGGTCATCATCCTTTGAACTACTTGTAAGGCTAGTCTGGCACACACCCAGATCAATAGCATCATGGATTTGATCAATCAGTCTACAATCCTTGGTATCATGGGTTGTAGAGGTACAAATCTTGTAATAACAAGAAACATTCTTGTGGATTGTGTGTTGGAGTAGAGGGCATATACTTACATCATGATCCCCATGGAAAATCTCACAGTCTATCAACATAGTGCGCACTAACTTCGAGGGAAACTATCCTTTACATGTCCCTCCACTTCGCAGTCTGTACACTAAAGCCCATTATGAAAATCATGCACTGAGTTTGTAAAAAAATTCTCTAACTACTTGGCCATTGTAACAATTTGAGCCTCCAGAAAAGTACTGACACCAGTATCAATGCTCCCAACATCTTCAGTGTGCAGGGTAGCTTCCAATGCCTTTCGCAGTTTTATGAAAGTCTTGTGCAATAGAGCCCTTATAAATGGTGTTATCAATCCTCCGACAAACCATTGAGCATGTTGAGAAGGATGAATGTCATAGGATAGTTTAGATAAGAGAGTCTTGAAACACATGTCATACTCCCGCACACTCTCTACCATTCCCTACTGGATATCCTTTAGAGTGTTGATGCTCTTTTGCTCAAACTCAGGGATATGGAACTCTGCTAGGAAGGCATTCTTCAATGCGGTGTAGTCTACCACCATCTGATGGGGGTCATACTTCCTATACCAACTATGCGTGCGCCCTTACAACATTGTTGCAAGCCCGACTTGCCTTCCATTCTCGGAGTAGTGATTCGTTTCACGTGCCATAGTAAGTCACACTTGTGCACATGATCTCGTAACATCTTCAATACCCTATACTCGACAAGTGTAAAGACATCAAAAAACACGTGGGGAGGTGGTTGGGGTCCTTATCCTCCTGATCCAGAGCCTTAGTTCCCTCTGGTGTTTCCTCCTTCACTAGATCTAATGGATCCACCAAGTCCTGTTCCTTTTGACCCACTTAATCCACCTCATGTAGTTAGTAAAGGACCAAAAGTGGTCACGCCTAGTGTTTCCAACATCCCACTAAACTACGTGACAATAATTTTTGATATTGTCCCACTTCCGGTGGTATGTTTTGCACCACTCCCGGATGTGATACCCAATCCTTGCGTACTTGCACCTTTTCCCAAGATTCCTCCAAGTACAGGGATGGCTTGCATAGCCATGGATCTTCCAAATGAGAAATTATATCTCCTAGGCACCGATTGGTTGCTCCCACCGATACCAACTAGGTTAACAATACTTCTCCCTTGATCTAGAAAACCGAGTGCCGGTGGTATGGTCACGGGAAGGTTCAAATGCACACCGAAGAATCTTCTTTCTCTATGTAATGAAATCTCATCGTGAAGCTAAAGGGGCCTATCTCTCACACTTTCCAAGATGGGATAGCAAAAACTACTCGGGTTCCACATCCTCTACATGAACCTTAACTCCTTCCCGCAATGTCTACCTCTATAGATCCATCACACTTATAACCTCACATTGTCTAGTCATCTCCCTTTCACGAGATTTTCTATACTTGAGTCATCTCTCCTCCCTTTCCTTCTCATCTACAATGTCGACATATTCCTCCACCCTAACTTCCTCTCCTAATGCTCAGAGAAGCTTAGCTGGCCATGGGAAATTCTTCTAAACTCAAAGTAATGACCAAGAGCTTCATAGACAAAGGAACAACAAGAAAAAATTATCCTCTAGGCTCCCTCAAAAACCCAAACACTTTAACCTGGGAAATAATACATAGAAATGGCATATTCAAGAGTATAATTGGTTAGCGCTCTCTTCGACTAGTGATCAACAACATGCATCCAAGTTAGATCTGCATCCTATAGCTTTTGATAGTTATCTTGGGTCCACATGCGTGATCTATAGTACCAACTTGATCTAGATGCATATGCTAAAAGCCATTCATATAGTTATACTAGGAAGCAATAAAAGAATATCTCATACAACTCATGGTATAGGTTCTCTTCTACCCATCTACGCGCATCAAACTCAGGTCTAGTGTTGAATCTTTGAGAAAACTCATCCTCTGTGCTCTTGAACCATGTTTCAACACTTTCTAAGGTCAAATGCTCTGTCATCACACATTACAGGGACAAATATGCATGCCATTTCTCATAACAAATTTGAAAAGAGGTCCTAGCAATGGAACTAAGATGTAGTCATATTTTATACCCTTAGACCAATAGTCTAATCCCATGCATGTTGACCTATCACCTAGTGGGTGCTGGGCGCTCACCCGAGGCACGCATGGGTGCCGAGTCTCTCCTTTATGTGAGTCTTATGAGAATGCATCATCTTATAACAAATGTTCAAATGGAAATGAGAAAAAGAACCATGCCATATTCTAGAATGAGTTGTTAACTTATTACATACATACAAGAGAAATAACAAGAAACATAAGGAAATGGTTCATACCGAAAGGAAATACATAAGTAGTATACTTCCAAACACAGATGATTTATAAAAGAGAATTGTATTCATATTAATAGATTCAATAACCACATTACAATCCCTTGAGGTCATGACATATCCTCATCTAACTGTGTAGAGAAAATTCATGCATCAGAGCCATAGTATGCTCATCATATTACAAAGAAGAATAAAAACTCATCCCCTAAATGTTACAGAGTTCTTCAAATCCCTAACCCATAACATCCCCATTCAGTTTTTGCAGGGCTTCACCTCTTTTTTCTCTCCTCCACACTCTCCAGACTCTATCTATATCATATATTCTCTATTTGCTTCCAACGGGCACTTGTATTTATAACCTTAGCACCCACTGCCATGCCTTTTAGAAGTTACAGATTGGTTGCCAAGTGTCGAGGTGGTCCTCCATGGAAGCATGCTTTCTCAGATATGAGCTCTCCACTCCTTGCAATGATGCCTTCTAGAACCTTCCATCGCATGCCTAGAATATTCCCTTTTTGATCCCATAGTCATCGGTGCTGACACCTTATCCACAAGGGTCATGCTTTTCTCATGTGTTGCTTGGGATACCGAATGTGGATAAGTACAAAATATATTTTTCCTTACACGCTCATGCTTTGTGTGTTCTACAAAACCCTATCGAACCCTTCCTGCGTGCCTTCAACCCGCACACCCTTCTTTAACTAGGTCCGACGCACCCATGCACCCTTTTCTACTTAGCTGATATTTTGAAGCCCAACAACAAGATCCCTTAGCTTTCTTGCCATAAAACAAGATTTCAATCAAACTCTCCATATGTTATACTTTGTTCCATTTAAGAGATGAGACTTATCTAAAGAAAACTTGGTAGAACTAGCCATTTTAATGCTCAGATGAAAATGGAGACAAATACAACTAAAAATAAATCAAGGAAGCCAAAAAAATATAAAAACTAGCTACAAATATTTTTAATAGCTATACAAATGCAAACAACTTTAAATTGATCAAAAATAGCTTGATTTGGTTGAATTTAAGATCAATTTGACAGAGCTTAGATGAGGTCGAGTTTACATGCGAGCATCGAGCTCGGATTGAGTCAAGTTAGAGTAGCTTGATGAGTTATTTATCAACTCGAAGGGGCGATCTCAAAAGAATGAGCTATACAATCTCAAAATGAGCTATAAGTTAAAAACAACCAAGGCAGGGGCAACACATGACACAAATCAATAATACCAAGAAAGGCACGTGTCATCTTTAAAATAGATCCTCGAGTGGATGCAAAATATTTAAAAATTAAAGTCAATGCCTTTTCGGGTCCACAATAATAACCAAAATAAACACACGTAAAAAACTATGACAAGACTGACAACAATGAAAAAACAAATATACGTGTCACTTTTTAATTAGCTCACATTTCGCAATGCAACTAATAAGTCAAAAGACAATTAATTAAAAAATAACTGTATACACATGTCTTAAATTAATTAGATCACTTTTTCACACTCGACACAATGTGAAATCAAAGTCTTAGTCAAACAGAGCCACTTGTCAAAAAATTAACGGCTAAAGAATAGACACTTGGCAGGCTTTCCACCAAACCTTTAATAGATTGCTTGAGCGGACTTAAAGTCCCCAAAATAAACCAAACTTAAAATAAAGTTCAGGTCCAAAAGAGGTACAAGACAGGTGTCACAATTTAAGTGGCTAAGCCAAAGCAAAGACTGACACCCTGACACTTGCGAAGGCTAACACAATTAAAAGATTAATATACGTGTCAAAAACAATTTGTTCGCGCTTCACAAATATAATAAAGACTAGAGCAAAAAAGATATGTTGAGCCTTTTAAATGGCCCACACTTCGTAAAAGACAAAGTGGGTGACAAATGTGAGAAAATGAATGTATGTATCCAAATGCTATTGGTTCACACTTCACAATGCAACCAAAATGACTAAAGAAAACTGAGGACACGTGGAGCCTTTTAAATGGCTCACTTTTCGCAAGACTGACACACACACTGAAAAATGTGAAAAGGTGGCAAATTATTATTGGATAACTACTGCCATAAATGAACAAATGAAAAATTTGAAATATGGAGTAATTCTATTGGATTGGATTTCATAAATCTGACAAATGAGAAATAAAAAGATACTTGAGAAAATTTATTCACTCAAATTTCACAAATGTCAGAAATACATAACAAGGGATAGATAATGTGAAATATGGAACAATTCTATTGGTTCATATTTCACAAAGAAAACAAACACTAACAACACAAAATATTAAGTGATTTGGAGATTTCCTATTGGCTCATGTTTCACAATTGAAAATCATATAAACAATAAAATTGACACCACGAAGCAAGATGGAGCCATCTGATTGGTTCGGGATTCACAAAAATTAGTAATGCAAAGCTAGTGGAGGAAAGTGATTGGCTCAGTTTCAATCAAAAGATCTTTGCAGAAATGAAAAAATTCAAAAATCTTGACAGAGCTAAGCCAAATGGCACTAAACTATTGGATTGTGCTTCGTAAATACGTAAAGGTGTCGATTGAAGCCACTTGGCACTCTAAGAGTGGATATGGCTTTACAAACATGAAAAAAGGACAATAAAGCTATTTGGAGCAATTTTATTGGTCCAAGCTTCACAAAACCGATAGGATCTTAATACAAAATGACAAAGTGAAGCCAGATGGCATAAAATGATTGGATTGGGCTTCATAAAATTAGATCTAGCAAAAATAAAGGTTTTTACTGCTAGAACAAACTTAGAAGCTCCAAAAAAACTGGATCTAAATAAATCTTTTGGATCCAAAGTCAAAAAATGACCCAAACGGCTATAAACAACGTGAAAACTTAAAATAAGCTCACAGGACAATGATTTAAATTGTAAATGACTAAAACAAGATGTAGAAGCAAATATCTAAGCATACAAAAGCTCAAACATGATCTAAACAACCATTTAGCCAATATTTCAAAAAATATTTGGGCAGAATTGGAAATTTAAACCTAGTTAGCTTGAAGACGACTATGAAACTTTTAAGATTTCGTAGATCTGCAAATAAACTTAAAGCTTCTTCACCTCTTCAAGTTAAAAACTTCTAGATCAATCCTACACATGCACAATCACCAGCTCTGATACCATGTTAGATTTAGCAGGGAAATATAATCAATAGATTACAGATCCACCATTAAAACACCGAAGATTATAGATTATGATATGCAATTAATTAGACATAGAAATAACTTAAAATAGATAGCGAATAACAAATATTAATGAGAAAAAGATGATATCAAATAAAAACAAGAACAAGAGACATATAACACTAGATTTAAGTGGAGAAACCCGAAGGAAAAAAATCCATTGGTAAAGCACTGTTTGTATTAAGAATTCACACAAGTTTAACCCAACACTTCCACTTCCACGTTAGTCTTTTTCAGTGTCTGCAGAGCTATATCTCTTGATCATCTAATATAATGATCATATACTATATCTTATAATTAGATTTTAGTCTTTATGTTAGTTTGTACAAATGTATACGTTGTAGACAACCAATCCCGAGAGGGATCACCCAAATCAATGTGGGTGGGTGAATTGGTCGCCGCTTCACTCTTAAATGTGAAAGACCTTCACAATAAAGTTTGATAGAAAAACTTTAATAATATTGGGGCATACTGTAGTGGTAGATCCCACTTGACATTATTACTGCAACAATAATATCGGCCTGCTTAGAGCCATGAAAAACATAACTGATTAGCTTTAATATATACTAAATCATTTTCTTTTGAAAAATAAGACCTATACAAATATGCGATATTGTGATTATCAATATGGTTGCTTACATTCTAGATATCACATGCTAGGCAAGCATTGGGCCTTGGAAATATGACTAAGTATTCAAGAACGTACATGTGAAAGATCTGCTAAGGAAGCATGTGAAGGAGAGAATATGGTGGGTGCGAGCATGGATTTCAGTATTCATGTGCATAAGACATAAAAGGGAACTAAAGGATTGCTTCGGGAAGGACCAAGGACTTACATAATTTTGGGCAATATGCTAAATATAGAGATGGAGTGGGCAACAGAGAAGGGAAGATTCCATGTAGAAATATTTTATTTTTGGAGCAAGGAACTAGCAGCGAATTCGAACTAGAGCTTGAAGACTTGGAGGCTATGTAAGGCTATTTTGGGACGAGTAGAAGGTTAAGTGACATGCAGAGTTTTGGGCTAAAAATAGGATTAGAACTGAAGTTATCTATAGGATATTTGTTGTTAGAAGAGCTTACATGCTCCCTTATTATCCTTGTAAGTGATGCATAGCTATTCTTAGCATGTAACCTATTTTGAAGATGCTTAGGCGGTGAAGGGAAAGTCCCCACCCCTATATATATGTATTGATTTACATGGTTTTAGTACCACTTTGTAGTAGAGTTATGTTGTTGGTTTATGAGCGCACATGACTTATGGTGATACTCTTATGTATGTATTCAGCTTCTGTGTTTTACAATGATTAATACAATGGATATTTGTGGATGGATATTGGTTATTGACTTATCTGTAACTAGATATTGCATAGTAAACCTGATATTGATTCTTGTTTAGCTCATTCTTTCATATGGTTGTGATCTAGATCTATTTGTGGTTTATCTTTGCATGGCTATTATGGATTTAGATTATATGTCTTTTCATGCTAACTCCTTGAAAAATCTTCCATAAAAGAGGGACTTGATACCCTTGTGCACTTTGGGTGAGTGATCAGATCTGTTTGAGTGATGTGCCAACATGCCTTGGGCCATTCTTGGTAAAATAAAATACTATATTTTGGTTTTGTTATCAGGACCTCTTTTCAAGTTATTGCGAGGATGTTGCATGATGAAGACATATCGGTTAATCAGTAGCCAAAATTGAAAGTTAGGTTGTTGATTTAGAAGAAGATTTTTGTCACATATCTAACTCGGACTTGAATTCGATGCACACATGTGGGTTGAAGAGAATTTTTATCATGAGCTCTATGAGACATTCTTTTTCTATTTTCCTATAGAGTTGTATGCGTGGTTGGTAGCATATGCATTAAAGAGATATGGAGGTATAAAACAATTGTATGTACTCAAGAAGATTACCAAACATTGCATGATGTTGATTTGGCTTAGACACACATTGTAGATAATTGGTGGGGTGGTGTCTCGAATAGTTATACATTGAAGTAAGTTGTTTCTACTTACTCTTGTTCGTGAGGTTCTTTGAGTTCCAGTTTGTGCATGAACGCAGAGGATATTACTTGCACGTTATCCCACCATGCAAAAGGAGCATACGTGCGTAAAGATGGTGGACTCGACGGTAGAAAAGAATAGATAAGAAAGATAGATTAAGTTTAATGAAGCACATGAGAAGGAATTGGAAAAGTAATGTGATGTCGAGGAATGAATGGTATTGCTAAGAGAGATGACTCATGAAGGATTTAGAGCTCATGTGGAAGAAGTGGAGCCGGAGCATGTGGTACTCCCCATTTGGGTTATCATGATAGAAAACCCTCTTCGATTCAAATGAGAGAGCATACGAGGAAAAAGGACTAAGAGTGTGGGTGCGCATTTGATCCCACTTGATGACTCAGCCCCTTGTGCTTGGTGTTCCAGTTCCTGAGACAATTTTTGAGAATCAAGCTAGTGTAGGTGCTTCAATAGTGATAGGTAGATTTCATTTTCCATTAAATTTAATAGTTAATCAAATAACACATTAATCTATAGCGGTGCAGTGATGTCTTTTTATTTGGGGTTCTAGATGGTGCTATATTTTCTGGCATGTCTTCTCGATAGAGTTTGGGCACACAGAACCTTAGCGCCACGTCTGGAAGTACTACCACTTCATAGACCATGGGGGTTAAATTTAGTACAACTATTGGAACACAAGGTAACACATCCTCTAGTCTGGTGCTCGCTATAGGGAGAGGATCTGGAGGATCAAGTGGTTTGGGATCTAGTGGATCTAGAGGTGGAGGGAATACTGGAGGAAATACATGTTCTGGATCTGGTGGGCACTGTAGACACCTAAAATATGCTTACACTTATCATTTCTTCTAATTCAACTAATTGACAACACTTTGTTAATTCACCCTTCTTCGCTCCATTCTTAGATGCCCATTCATGACACCTTCTCGCCGTATTCCTTCTATAATCAACTTGTTTGGCTAACACCTCTCTTATTAGCTAAAAAATCCTCCTTTCAACCATTTATAACCTCCCTAGTTCTCTCTAGAAAACTTCTATTGGCTTTGTAGGCTATCTATCAATCACAATTGGTTATCCAGACCCCTCCCAACTCTCAATGAGTCTCTAATCACTTACTAATCAAGTTTAACTAGCCTAAACCCTAGTTAACTAGCCTAAACCAAGCTTAACTAAGCCTAAAGCATGTTTATCCTAATCTAATCTAAAATATTTAGTCCCACATGCACCCAAATTCCAAACTCTTCCATTTGGAAAACTATAAATAGAAGGGTCACCCCTCCCTCTAAAACTTACAACTTCACTCACAAGTCCTTCTCTCTCACATTTGGAGATATTGGCATTAGACCTCATTTGCATTAGCTAAGCTAATAGGCATTTGATCTTGGCTATCCTCCATTAAAATAGCTTCATCTTGCACCCATGATAGGTTAGTAATGAAATAGCTAAACTTGGCCATGTAGCCATTTAGTGAGATTCATTCACCCTCATGGAGTAAACAACAAAACTAATTGCTTAGATCCTTATTAGGCTCATTTTATTAAGCTTTCAAGAATAGAGGTTAGTTATATTTGTTAGATTTCTTGTTTATTTCAAGTTTGAATACATGCAAAGTAGGTTTCCTTGCTCATTTCTTATCTGATGGTCCATTGAGGGGATTTGCACAAAGCTTTGGGGTTTTGCCCCATATCCATAGCTCTTTGCAAAACCTTTCATTGAACACAAGAAATGTAGCAAATATAACTAACCTCTATTCTTGAAAGCTTAATAAAATGAGCCTAATGAATATCTAAGCAATCAATTTTGTTGTTTACTCCATGAGGGTGAATTAATCTCACTAAATGGCTACATGGACAAGTTTAGCTATTTCATTACTAACCTAACATGGGTCCAAGATGAAATTATTTTAATGGAGGATAGCCAAGATCAAATGCCTATTAGCTTAGCTAATGCCAATATCTCCAAATTTGAGAGAGAAGGACTTGTGAGTGAAGTTGTAAGTTTTAGAGGGAGGGGCGACCCTTCTATTTATAGTTTTCCAAATGGAAAAGTTTGGAATTTGGGTGCATGTGGGACTAAAGATTTTAGATTATATTTGGATAAACATGCTTTAGGCTTAGTTTAGATTGGTTTAGGCTAGTTAAAATTGATTAGCAAGTGATTAGAGACTCATTGAGAGTTGGGAGGGGTATGGATAACCAATTGTGACTAATAGATAGCCTATGAAGCCAATAGAAGTGGTCTAGAGAGAACTAGGGAGGTTATGAATGGTAAAGGAGGAATGTTTAGCTAATAACAGAGGCATTAGCCAAACAAGTTGATTATAGAAGGAATACGACCGAGAAGGTGTCATGAATGGGCATCCAAGAATGGAGCGAAGAAGGGTGAATTAACGAAGTGTCGTCAATCGGTTGAATTAGAAGAAATGCTAAGTGTAAGAATATTTTAGGTGTCTACATTTTCCCCTCTTTGGGTTGGTGTAAGTGACGTCACTTCAAAGAAAGTGGACAAGCATAAACAGGTAGAAATTTTTTAAGGGATAGAAGAAAAAAGAGTAGAATGGAGGATGCCCCCTTGATTGTCGATGGGGTGATAGAAGAACTCGATTGACGATTGAAAATATGACAAGAAGAGAACAAAAGAAAGAATAGTGTGGAGAAGAAGAAACACGATATAGAAGAAAAAGGAGTATGAAGAAGGGGAATGAGCCAACATCCATCCACTGCTTTTTAAACAACTTTATTTTCATCATATTGCTAGAGATCTTCATCATCGGTCCTTATTAAAAATAATGAACAAAAGTGTAGTATGACATGAAAATCCATATACAAAAAAATGTCCATTACTAAAAACACTAACTCCATGCAACATACAAAATGCAATGCAATACGAGAAAGTAAAATATGCCTAACTCCATGCAACATACAAAATGCAATGCAATACGAGAAAGTAAACAAGCCAAACCTAACAGAGAAACAAGTACCATGTTTTTGTTATCAAGATTTAGTTCCAACCTATTCGAAATAAATGAAAAGGGTTAAAAGTAGTGCCCCAAGTAAGGATACATATAAGGGGAATAATGAAGGACACTTGGGTCCTCTGAAAAAGCAATGTGCACTACTTAAACAAGATTGCATAAACTCGTTGTGCCCTAGAGTACAAACGAAGTAAGAAGCCTAGCTTTTGTTGATGGAGGTAGATCAAGATGATCCACGAGTCATACACATGAACAAGTGAGAACTAAAGAACAATGTTTTGTAGGATGATTTCCAATTTTTATAAGTTTTTTGAAACATATTTGAATGTTTTGATTTTTATAACATATTTGAATGTTTTGATTCTTCTAACATATTTGAATGTTTTGATTTTTTTCTAACATATTTGAATTTTTTTGATTTTGAAAGTTTTCTAAAACTATGTATAGGAAGACGAGGAAGCATGGATGCCCCTAGCGATAGATGGGATGTAAAAGGGTATAAGGCCGGTGCCCGAGAAAGGTGAAGATGCAAAAATGCCCAACCGATCGGTGGGAGTATTCAAAAACTCTTCACGTGTAGAAGCGAGACCCAAGGCCATTATGGATAGGTTCAACATGATGATGAACGTAAACCAATGAAGTGTTGGGAAGGAGAAAGGATGCCCCCAGCGTAAGTTGGCCTAAAAGCACATGATAGAAAGGAAGGAGAAGATTGTTTTTGTGAAAGGGGACAAAGGTGTCTGAAAACATGGAAAAAAAGTAATCTTATACACATGGATGTTCTGAACGAAGAAGAATGATGTGAATGATATGAATGTAGCTTAGAATCCTCGTGATGAAGAAATTATTAGCCAAAGGCACAAATCACGAGATGAGATATGGACTAAAGCAAGATTTTGAACAAGGTAAAAAAATGACACTTGGTAGAGATCCGGTGTGTGCACGTGGAATTTAATACCTCTTGAAGGGAAGATTTAATAGACAACAAGTGAAGACACCCCAACCAATGTGTAGGAATGATTGATTGTGAAAGGTGATAGCTTATTTGTGAATGAAGGGTGAACGGATAGCCATACAATGCTGTTGTACAACCGGACATCCATAGCCCCGACAAAGATGTATTTGATTATAATCACAACATTTATCTACTACCAATCAGGCATGCATAGCCCTGATAGAGATTATTGGAAATACCCCAAGAGAGAGTAACATATCAATTTACTTTTGCTTTATAGCTTTTAGATTTAGATTTTTGATTGATTTTGATTCTTTTTCTTTCTGAAAACTTATTTCAGCTCTCTTGTTTGACAAGGGGTTAAGAACCACATATGGCTTGATGAAAGGAGGTGGAAGTGATTATGATGATGACATTGGCTAGTGTCAACAAATATGTCCAAAAGTTCTTTGAAATAAGTTTATTAGCTGTTGAATGTGATAGGATCTTTAAGAGGTCAATCGTTCTTTAATTTACCAAGGTGATAAAATACTAGGCTCAAACAAATACCATAGAGATAAATGTCACAAAATGTGTGCGAATAGGATAACCAAAATATCACCAAAGGGATGAAAATAGTAGGAAGACGAGGAGATGAATGATAAGAATGGGAATAAAGAACATTCATGTGTACGCAATACTTGATTGAAATGTTTGATCTTTGTACCTTTGATTTTTTTAATGTTTTCTCATGTTTTTTTTGTATTTATGAATTGTTTTAGATTTTTATATTTTTGGTAGTTTTAAGAGAGGTGGGAACAACAAAGTCACTCTATGTGGTAAGATCTAACAATGATGTCTGCGACTTCCTTGATAAGGGAGACTAGGCATGTTTGTTTATCAAGCATAATATTTTCCGATCTCAATGATCGAGGTGAGCTTGTACTCAACAAATGACTGCGATTTATCCTGAAACAAGGATTTCGTATGTGGAAGCTTGAGTTCCCTACCCATAGGTTTTTGCACTTTGTGCCATACTTGATGGTTACGTTGATGTGCATTCTTAAATCATGCTTGATTTATAATTTTGAGATTGTTTGAGTTATTGGAGGATTTTGAGCTCTTGGAAGTTTTGAACTGAGCTTGATAATGAACTTGTTTGGGTTTCTTATAAGATGACGTGTGACTTGTTTGATCTCGAGAAGGAGAAGAAAGTGAATGTGGACATTTATGATTGATGGTAGAAATGACCGTAGGCTTGCCAAAACCATTGATAGAATAAATATGTGATGGATGAAAAGGATACGATCCAATAATTGAAGAGGATGGGCTACGAGGAGGTGAGCCACTAATAGAATATGATGAAGGGCTACTAGGATATGGCCCTAAGATGGAAGAAATTGGGCTATGAGGACATGGCCCAAGAATAGAAGAAGATGACGAAGGGCTGCTAGGGTGTGGCCCAAGTATAGATGAGGAGGGACTACTTGGAGGTATCCCATAGATAGAAGAGGATGAAGGGATACTAGGACGTGGCCCAAGAATATAAGGGAATGGGCTACCAAGAGGTGACCCACAAGTAGAAAATGGAGGGCTACTAGGATGTGGCCCTAAGATAGAAGAAGATGATGGGATACTCAACGGTGACCCAAGGAGAGATTTTGATTAAGGAATGATGATAGATAATGAATGATTTGGTAATGAGAAGATAGGCCATGGATCAATGCTAGACCCCAACATCTCATCATGCTTAGAAGAAGGTGAAGATGGAATAGAAGAAGAATCAAGTTCCATGACCTTAGGCTCCTCATCTATATTATGACAAAAGGGATAAACTTCTTTTCCCCAATACGTGAGCGTATCAAGTTCAAGAAAGAATCCTTGTTTGCAATCCTCTAAAGGGATATCATTGTGTACT
Source organism: Taxus wallichiana var. yunnanensis (assembly GCA_018340775.1). Lineage (NCBI taxonomy): Eukaryota > Viridiplantae > Streptophyta > Pinopsida > Cupressales > Taxaceae > Taxus > Taxus wallichiana. The sequence continues at coordinate 90,696,787 of CM031235.1, read as the reverse complement.
CTGATTGTTTCTTCATTATGAGAGAAATCAATCAATAGAGTTTGTTGTTCTTTGGCCATAGAAGGTTGAATAGAAGAAATAAGTGTGATAAGTGGGGAATATCGATTGACAAAAGAATATTACTCAAGAGAGGAAGTAGGATTGATGACAGGTGTCCCATGAATGGACGATTGAGATTTAGAACTAGGTCATTTTTCTAGAAGATGACGTAATGTAGGTTGGAAAGTAGGATCACATAGCCATCCATTAAGTTGCGACGTAGGATTCGAATTAGATGATTGACTAGAGGGAATCCAAGTCGTGGAACTCTTTGATGGAGGAAGAGGTTGTTGAGGCAACTGATGAAGGAGGTCCTGTAAAGAAAGGGAGGACCATGACTCAAGAACCAAATTAGATGTTCGATTGATGGAACTTGGAGTCACATGAGTCTTCAAAGGAGGAAGACATCATTGAGGTGATTTGGAATAAATGTCTTGTGAAGGAAGGGAGGACTGTGATTCAAGATTTGATCTAGGGGTATCCAAAAATAGTTGGGATCCGAGTCTTCAGAAGAAAAGTGGGAGTCTGAATGGTAGTTTAGATCTAAATCAGAAGAAGAAGAGTGGGGGGAACCTAAATAATAATTTGGATCAGAAGCATCTAAACCATACCACTGAATATGAGCTAAAGGTTTGGAACAGGGTACCCGAATGGGCCCTCTAGCACGAAGAACCAAACGAGGCTTAGTTGTAATGGGTATCTTGTGATTTGAATTTCTAAACCTAGGTTCTGTATTGTAGTAAGTGTGAGAAACCGTGTGATATTCAGTCATTGTTGGCATCATTTAAGCACAAATGTCTAGACCTAGATAGTGTGATGGAACTCCTTCAAAGGGAAGGAAGTGACATGTCGATTCAGGGAAGCATAATGACAACCAACTAGACATTGCGTAAGTATGGAGATGTGTGTGTGATTTTCTGAAGTTGTTCTAAGGAAAATAGACATTGTGATGATACAATCTCAATGAGATCAAAAATGATTGTCCTAGAAAACAATTTTTCTAGATGAATAATCACAAGGAACAATCATAGAAGTGTGAAAAATAAATCCAATCAACAAGGAAATACATCCTATGCAAATGCATGTGCAAAGTGATAGTTCGATGCAAAGGTGATCAACACAATGTCAATATTTATGTCAATCTCAAAATGAACAAGGCACAAATATTAACAAAGGGTAGATGTGACTCCCAATCAAAGGACACCACAACAAGTTTAACAACCAACAAGGCCTAAATGTTAAAGGGCAAGGTTTACAAATATAAGCCATGTAACCACACCAATTAGACACGTCTATCAAGCTTTTCGTAGAAGCGAGATATTAGTGGCAAATTGGTATCAAAACGATGTAAACAAAGTAAGTGACACATTTCAAAATTTGGGACAATGTTTGAAATCAAACTAAGTCAAAGTATACTAAGGATGTGTTAAAACGTGGGCAGCGTAACACCACAATGCGCAGACACTTAGATCATGTTTACGAGAAACATGACATAAGTATCTTAATTGTGTCGAGACAATGCAAACAAGGTAACATATCAAAGGGAGATAAAATGATGAATCAATCCTAACTATGATGATGATCTTGACGTGGGTATCAAGATCACAAAGGCTACCAATGATATAAATACGTCTCCACACACTTTATATGTTTAACTAACCCAGCCGCAAACATGGATGGGCGTAAACAGACAAAAAAGTGGTGAAACAATCAATTGATAACACAAAGGTAGTCACTCCTCTTCTGATCAACAAAGTGTCAAAAGAAAGTGAAGGAAGTAGATCAAATGGGGGTAAAAAATGCTGGCCTCACTTCGGCAGAGTTTTGCCTTACCTTAGGGTAAGTGAAAAACTAAGTGAAAGTAATGCGTCACACATTTTGTGGTGAATAATGGCTCACAACATCAATACCATTTTGAACTGGTCAAAGTGGGCTCCTGGCCAAAGTATATTTTCCTAGGTGGTTCTCTCATCCTAGGTGTTATAAAGTCATCTAAGAGCGGGCACGATTTACCCAAAAAGTCACAATGACTAATTTGGGAGTATCTCGGCTTTGCCCCTTCAAGTATAGTGGGCACTAATTGCATCCATCATGTACTCTTGCTAGGGTCATGATACGGAAAATTTTGTAATGCTAACTCACAAGGAAAACTAGTCAAGTAGGTAGTGCGGAGCACTTCCTGTTTCATCCACAAGGTTCCCTCTTACGTGGACTACTTTGGGGTTCCTGGTAACACCCCCATTGTTGTAGCTTAAGTCATTATTCAAAATGGGTTATGTTCCAGTTGAGTGGAGAGGGATGTACCCTTTTCGAAACCTGCAATACAGTGTTTTGAATATGGTGTGTTTTTTTATCTTTTTAATTTAAATGTGGTTTTAAGTGGCACACCATTTGGCAACCTACAAGAAACATGTGTATTAGAGGGTTTTGTGTTTTGTTTTTGATGTCTCCTTTCTTTGACAAGTGATTTTGGTCCTACATACCAAGGTTAGTAATTTTCCAAAATGTCATATAAAGGAGATAAGATGTTGTTTTTGATTTCCCAGATCGTCCTAAGACACAAGGAAAGAGCATACACAACAAGGTATCTCACTCAAATTTGTAATAAATGGAAAATTCCTAAGTACAATGTGAAAATAAGTTCCTTTTAACCAACTTTGAAAGCTAATTAAACCATTTTGCAAGTATGAAGAAAGTGGTGAAACGTTTCTGATTCCCAAGATCACCTAGAAAGGCGCGAGGGAAGAGCATACGCATTTCAAACTTTCACAAATAAAGATGCAAATGTTTTTGATTAAGTTAGTATAAAAAACTTAATGCAAAGGAAACCTATAAACCACTATTAGAATCCTGCAAGAGTTAGAAAACCAAGAAAATCGAAAAATTCTAGAAATCCAATTTTTGCACTTTTTAAACAGTTTTTAGTAATTTGCATTTTTGGAGGTCTCCGGGGCATTTTGGGAGTTTTGTGATAGAAGCAAGTAAGATAAATGGAATTTTAGGAGTTTTATGATAGAAGTAATTATACCAAAGGTATATTACTTTTGGAAGTTCCCTCACAAAGTATGCTTCGTTATCTTTCGACACCTATTCAAACTCTGAAAATGGGTTAATGAGTCAAAAGATATGATCAAAACAAGGAGCACTAAAAATAAAATGAATGAATCTAGACTACATAGAGACACCTGCGTGTCTAGAATGATGCATGTGCACCCCGGTGATGGATATGTTCCCTAACCAATGCAGACGCGTGCAAGGTAAAAATGAAAAGGGGGGATAACACCTACGCGGGATATTCGACATGTACACTAGGGTTCTAACGCGGACGTGCCTAACTCAATGGATACGCCTATAAAATAAAATTAGTAAAATCCATAGTATACCAAAAAAAACAGACGCATCCAGAAAGACAAAGACACTTGCAACTCGATGTGGATGCTTAGGTTTCAATGGAGACATGTCCAAGCATAAAACAGAAAGTTTCAAATTTTTACACAGTGAGGTGATTTACACAGACGTGTCCAGAGAGACAGAGATGCTAACCCACCGATGGAGACACGTGCACGTCCCTACAGAGAAAACTTGCTAATGATGAGGACAACCAGATAGGTGTGTGCCTATTTTGATAGGGATGTTGGGGTTTTGACGTGGATGTACCCCTTTACGACACCAATGCGTGCCCTGTGAAAACCTGCAAAACCCATAGATTTTCAAAATTTCAAGAGCAAACAGTTAGTTGTTAGTCAAAGTGCCCTATTTCTATATCAAACCCATAAAATACATGCAAATGAAGGTCATTTATCTAGTGTTAGAAATAGAAATGAGGAAATAACAAGTGATTTGATCAAAAAAACTTGAAAATGAACTTTGAAGAACTCAAAAGACCTCCATTAATGGAGGATGGACATAAGTGTCCCACCGAGCATGCCAAATGTGTTCAATGAAAAGTTACAAAAGCCATGGAATTGGGGTAAGAATCTCTAAAGAAACCCCAAAGGCTTTGAACAAGTTGATTAATGGACCATCTGATAACAAATGAGAAAGGGTTTCTTCTTTGCATACATTAATTCAAGGTAAACAAGCAAACTAAGCAAATGAAAATAACCTCTATTCTTTGAAAGCTTGAAATAATGAACCTAAGAGGATCTAAGCATTTAGTTTGTGTTTTAAGAGAAAGAGATCTCCCCATTAATGGCTTCAAGGCCAATGGTTCTTCCCTTTTACTCCATATTTGTGCTATAAAATACAAAAGAAAATGCTAATAGCTCAATGGAAGAAAATGAACTACAATCTAAAGCCTAAACAAAATACTATAATCTATGCTAGGAAGAAGAGAGAATTCTTAGAAAATGAGGGAGGGGTCTAGCCCTATTTATAGTTTTCCATTTGGGAAAATGGGAGATTTGGGTGCATGTGGGACAAATGCAAAAGTCCAAAAAGCACTTTTAACAAGTCAAAGTGAGGTTTGACTATTTTTAGAAGAGATTGATCATGGTTAAGACTAGCTAACCATGTTTAGAGGGTAATTAATCTTTCTTAGAGAGAAATTAGGTTTCTGAAGGGCTTCTGAAAGACTTAATCAATCCAAAAAAGTGGATTGATACTCTAGGGAGCTAATAAAGGTGGTAAAGAAGAGAATATTAGCCAAGAAGAGGTTATTATAACCTATTTAATTAGTTTACAACAGAAAATATGACCAACAAGTGTTGTAAGTAAGGGGAGTTAGATAGATCTAGCTGAAGAGATGTCGTAAATTTGCAAGGGGAAGAATAGTTGGTGCAATATTAAGAATAATAGTGCATTGATCAAACTACAGGTGTCTACAGGCACGACCCACACCAACCCCAACAAGTCTATTACGAGATGTCTCTTTGCCTACCGAAGTACAAAGGTATTGAAGATATAATTGAGCATGTGTATATATGAGAGATACTATGGTGTGTTAAGGGGATCACAGCTCTTGAGCGTAAGGTAAGTTTATTTGCTATTACTTTACAAGGATGCACACATAGTTGGTATAAGAAGTATGATCCAAACCAAACTTGTGTAGAATATAATATGTTGCGTGATGTTTTCTTAGTTGAGTTCTATATACCTAAATTTGAACAGAAGAGCATTAGCATGCTGAAATATATTAAGCATGGAATGGCTAAGAGTGTAAGGAGTATGATGCACATTTTAAAACATTGATATCAAAGTTGTCTTATGATATCCACCTTAGCTATTATGCATAGTGGTTTATGGGTGGTTTGATCACACCTTTCAAAAGGGTGCTTTCTCATAAGATGTTTACAGATCCATGTGAGGATTTAGAGGTAGCTTTGCACACTAAAGTAATTGGAAGTGTAGACATTGGGGTTAACCTAGTTTTGGAAGCTCAGATTGCATCTATGGAAAAATAGTTGGAGAAACTATCAACCAATTTAGCTCATGAGATGTACAATAGTATATGGTATAAAATCGAGGTATAAGGACATACTAAGGATAGTTGCCCTCATAAATTGGTGTGTGCCATGTTTCTAGATTGTGAGATCTATCATTTGGATCATGATTCAAGTAGGTTCCCCTTATGCAATGCACGATTAGGAAGAACATGTCTTGTTATTGTAAGATTCGTAAGTCTAACACTCATGATATAAAAAATTACAGATTGATTAATCATATTCATGATGGAATTAAAACTGGTGTATGTCGTGCCATGATTGCAAACAATTCTAAGGAACAAGGTGAACATCATAATCATAATCACAATGAAGGGTGCTCTGATGGAGGTGGTAGAGGTAGAGGTTACCGTGGAGGATTCAGAGGCCAAGGTTGTGGCGGTGGAAGAGGTGAATTCCCATAAGGAACCTATTTCACATGCAGATCCCCTAATCATTATAGGCACAAATGCCCTTAGAACATTATTTTCTCATGGTGTGGAAAGAATCACAGTTTGAGGAATGCCCAGATTTGTATGAGCATATGAGAAAGCAACACAAGCGAGGATAAGGGTGCGGGAATGGTTAGAGTACAATGTCTTTGTGGAAGATCAGTGGATGCCAAAGTTAGCACTTGACCCTGAGATGATACCTATGTTGGTGACTGTAGTGCCCACTTCCTATGACACCTTTTGATGCTTATTCTAATACAGTTGATCACATTATGGACATTATTATGTTTTGATTTAGTATGTTGTTAGACATTTGATCATGGATTATTGTTGATCTTGATTTGGTTATGATGCATGATGATATATTATTTGACATGAATGTTTCATGGATGTTGTTCGGACATATGATTTTGGATATTTTATGATGATGATATAGTTGTTGGGATGAATTGTATGTTATAATGTTAAACTGCCTTGATGTTGTTGTGATTTACATACTTAGATGATTTTGTGATTTTATTTATATCATGTTGGATGTTCTGATATGGCCACGAGGCCGAAGGAGGTATTTGTATTTTGCAGGTTAAAAATATCACAACAAAACATCGGGGGATTGGAGACCAACCACAATGGAATTCTAGGTGAATTCGACAAGGTCACCATGGTAACTCATTCTATATTGTGTTGTGTGTTGTTTGTTAGGGATTCCCATGGGGGGATCACCTTTACATGTGACCATGGGTTTGTGTATTTTATTAATGTGTTTCCTTTTATTATTGTTGTATGTATTTTATTAGTAATGTGTTCCTTTATTTTAATTAATTAAAATTGTGATAGATTAATGTGAGGAAACATATGGTTAAAATTTAAATAAATCAAATTGGGATATGGGAAAGTAATTATAAGAGTTGTTGGCTTTTGTATTAAATATGTAAGGGATGTGTAAGTTGTGTAAGAGTTTGTGTAAGTCAGTTTTGGAGTATGAAATACTCCACCTCCATGAAAAATTCGAATTTGTCCTTGGGGCTATTTTTGGAGGCTTGTGGGATAAGTAAAACTTGTCCCATGCCTCTAAATTTAATTTACCAACCATACTTATAGTTGGAGAGGTGATTTGTGACTTTTATAATGAATTTTATTAATCATGTTGCATGTTTTTAATTGCACTCTCTTACATTTTATTTAATTTGCTGTCCCTTGAGGTGTGGGCTTTTGGAGTATGCAAGTAACTTATGATATATTCACCCACCTCTTTATTATGATTGGGAGAATGGATTTTGTCTTTTGTGTTTGAATTGGAGGATGTGTGATGTGGCATCCTACATGGATCCACATCATCCTCTTCTATTCCCTCTTCTATATAATTCAAAATCTCTTCTTGTTTTGTGGTTGTTGAATCATTTTGCAAATTCTTTGGGGCACATTTTCTTATGTTGGAGCTCTTGTTTTTGGAGGAAGTTTGGAGAAATATTTGCATGTTTGGGAGATTGCTGTTTTGGACTATGTTTTGAGCCTTGAAGTTGTTGTTTGGAAACAAAAGCTACCACAAGAGAGGTAGGAATTTAACTCTCCTTTTATGATGTTATTTTCTTGCTGTGTTGTGTGAATGGTGCATGTTTTGTTTTATTTATTGGCTGGTTGGGTAGACTACCTTAGGGATGGTGTAAGAGAAGGCTATGGGGAATCCATATGGGGGTAGGCATAAGGAAATTCCATTGGGATTAGAATTTTGTGGAGGGAGTTTGGGGTTAGGATCCACCATGGAAAAGAAATAGCTTGCATTTATTACTTTGGGGTGGGCATAAGGAGGAATCTATGGGGGGCATAAGGATGTGTGTGGGATGAATTATTTTGGTGGGTTGTTTTGGTGGATGCCCAATTCCCAATTGGGAGGCATACGTAGCTTCCCCCATAGACCTTGCTCCTTTGGCTCGCATGATCAAGCCGAGTTTTGATTTGAATGTTTTATTGCGAGCTTACAAACTACTGTTTTGTGTTGAACTATGTTTTATATTGAAATGTGCATGTGTGAAAGAATGCTGTGTGTTGTGGAAGCTAGATTGTTTCCATGGGTTGAATCACACCTCTTATTGTGTTTTGGTTAGGGCTTGGGGGCCAATGTCAAGGAAGGCTTCTCCTTTCATTGGATGTCTTGGTTGGGTGGACAGCGTTGCCTTTCCCCCTCTTTTGTTGTGATCAATTTGGAGAAGGAGAAAATGTGCATGTTGCTTTATCCTAGAGCAAAGGAAAAATGTAGTTTGAGTCCCTTGTGAAAACATATTCATCCTGCAATCCTTTCGCACTTATTGTGGATGAAATTTTAATATGTATTTTGTGAAGAAAGATGTATGTAATTTTATTATGAAGTTATATATTTGAATTGTGAAAGACATTTATATCCTATTCTGTTATTGGAAAGAAACAAAATTTTATTATTGCATTCAACATGGAAAGATGTAAAGATTTATAATTGAAGTCAATAAAGAATTGAAAGACCTTCTCTCATATGCATGGTTGAATTAAATTCTATGTTTCATTGTATGGCAAAAGAGATAGTTAGATCTCTGTTTGGAAAGAAGAAATGTATGTGGAAACAATGTTGTATTTTGTATTTTGGGAATGTGTAAAAATGGAACTTAGTATTGCTTTTGATTCAGAATGGTTGTTTAAAATAACTGATTGTATTAGATTAAATTGGAAATGAAGTGCCTTACTTGCATGATGAAAAGTTAGATGGACCTCTTTTGATTTGATCTCTTGTAAATATTCAAAATTGACAATTAAAATTTAATCAAAATGTATAGTTCAGACCTGCACTTAATAATCAACTTGGAATTGATATAATTTAACATGCTAAGCCATCAAGGAACTCAATTGACAAAGAACACTTAAGAAAACAATTTTAAACATTGTTAAAATGAGCCAAATCTCTTCCACAGCCGTTTTCTGTCATGTGATGGAAAAATGTATATTGAAACTCAAACAAGTAAATTTACCTTCCCTAAACACTTTAAACCCTCCCTAGAGAAATCCTCCATGTCTGTTTGGCATGTTGAGTGAAGGAGGAGATCCAATTTAATCAAATTTGAAAGTTGGAAATTACTAGTTGGCTTTTTAAAAGCCTGTAGATCCTTTTTGCAAAATTGACCCCTTAAAATTTATCAAAATGTAAAATTTATGTTTCTTGTGCAAAGAGGGCATTGAGAGATTTCTAGAAAGTCCTTGTTTTCCCAAAATTAAGCTTTCTAGCAAAAGTTATGGCACTTTGAAGTTTTTCTACCTTGGTGGGAAAATTTGGGAAAATTTTCCCTAGCGGGCCCACGGCCCGAAAAATTCCCGTTAAAATCCTTAGGAAAATTTTAAATTTTGGCTCGGGAAATTTTTTGAATTTTCCTCCATTGGCCCGCAGCCAATCAGAGGCTACCATGTGTCCTCATGGGGCAGCGGCGGAGGCACGACATCTTTTTGCCCTTAGACCTTTTAAAAATTTTGGAAAATTTTTTCCATTTCTCCCTGCCGGCCCGTGGCCTATCACAAGCTGCCACGTGGTAGCTTTGGGTGCTTGCGGAGGGGGTAGAACCCTCATGACCCCTTTTCCTTTTGAAAATTTTGATTTGGAAAATTTTGGTGTTTCCTCCCACGGCCCCGCACTCCCGCCCTGCCTCGAAGAAATCCCATCCGCGGGCGCGCTGGACTGTGCGCCCAACCTTCCCCTTATCTCCCCTTTGGTGAAATTTGCCAAATCTCCTAGCCACCCCATTTGTATCCCTCTCCCTTATACCTATGGTGAATTGTGGAGAGCCATGTGTCCCGACGGACTGCGGGTGTGTGGATGCCAAATTGGCTTTTCTCCCCCTTTGGCGAAATTGCCACAAGACTCCCACCGCTCTGCCCTTCCTTTCTTCTTTTCGGTGATGACTCAGAGGCCGCCACATGTCCCTAGAGGACTCGTAAAGGTGTAGGCACAAATGTGGGAATTTTCTCCCATGTAAGGAAAAATTCCAAATGCCAGCCCCACGACCCGCCAACCCAAAATTTTCTCTTCACCCCTACTTGACACGTGTCCCCTTGGGGAAAATTTGACCTCTAAAGTCCGCTTGTCCATATCTTGAGTTTCTGAAGGAGTTAGGAGGAATTATTTATATCACCGGAAAGGTGAGAAAATTTTCTATCCAATGGAAATGATTTAGGGAAATTTTGAATGCATTAAGTGTGAGAAAAATCAAGTTGAAACTCTAAGCTTGTTAGAGAGTGGGCATGGGGTAAATTACTCCTTGAACCTAACTGAAACTTCTAACCCTAAAATTTGAACCATGTGAACTTGATATTTGTTAATGAAGGAAAAATATGTTCTAGTAATTCATATTTTTCCAAAACCTAATAGGGTCAACTGTTGTCTAGTAACTTAGTTGTGGACACTTCTAATAAAAAAAAATTATTCCATAAATTTCTAACTAACCCTAGGTTGTTTCTTGGGTCTCAAGTGGGTTATTTTAATGGGAATCATAGTGACTACACGCGTTGATGCCACGTGTGCTTGTGAGACTCGAAGAAAAAAATGTTATTACAAAATAGGAGGTATTACATGTAAAGTATCCAGATCCTACCCATCAAAAGGAAGTCTATCAGGAAACTATGGAGGTTATTAGAAACTTGTAGGGTGAGATACAATGCTTAAAAGAGCAGTCATAGAAGCTAGAGTAGGAAAAAGTAGTTGAGATTCCTTAGAAATATGTTGATGACTTAAAGGAGGTTTGTAAGATTTTGCGCCAAGAAAAAATCATTCCTTTATTAGGGGAATTGTTAAGGGAGAAGGTACCGCGTGCTTGAGTTGAGCGCAAGAGATAGATATTGCATTCAAACTTACCTCCTCATAGTCTTGAATATGATAAAGAGATAACTTTGAATGCAGTTGTTGATGGATGGCTATTGAGTAACATTATGATCGATACAAGTGCTTTCAAGTAAATGTAATCACCTTGGATGTGTGGAACTAGATGGGGAGGCCACTATTACATCCATCTTCAAACATGTTGTATATCATGAATAGGACTAAAGCCATGCCCATTGGAGTATTGAAGGATTCCACTATTACTATACAAGGGGCCAAGTTTACTAGGGAATTTGAGGTCTTGGCACTTTCCGAAGTGGATAATTTTATAGCATTGCGTGGGTGCCCTTGGTGCTATGTGAATATTTCTAATATGTACTTTACTAAAGGCTATATCATTTTTGAGAACAAATAAGAGCATGTAATTATTCCTTTAAAAGATGGGAAGGTGACACCTTATGTAGAACCTTTGAGTGAAGAGGATTTGAACAAGATATATGCACGAATAGTTAGAGATCCTGAAGCACTCAAGCCATCTAAGAAAGGTGTTATTTAGTGGAATGATGCTTAATATATGAGTGATACAACCAGTGTTACCTATGATAACTGGGTGCATGGAACATATGAAATGGTGGGAGAGAGATTAAGAACACAATTAAATGTGTGATTAGGCAACGTGTTGTTCATCATTTGGGTCATAACCAGGTACCTCGATATACTAGTGAAGGAAACCCCAACATATTTCTACACGCCATGGAATTTTAGTGGAAAAATCACGTAGAGAAGAAATATGCTAGTTTATACCTTGTGTGGGACAGCTACGCGCTAGTGGACTACACACATAGGTAACCTTTTGGAGTGGTGAGGAGTGAGAATCGCCTCCTCTATTAGGTTTCTTAGGAATAATGTACCTTCACATATTTGTGAATACCATGGGAAGGATTATTCTTCACACCACATTCAAAAGTGTGAGAGACTTTGGATAGAGGGGTAGGAGGCCTTACCACCATCACTCTGGGTACATAAGTTATACACCACTCTGAGTAGTTGTGAAAACACATGGTATGTTCATGCAGAGTTAACAAGAACAATGATGAATTCGCGAGGAGATGACCACTGTATGATTCGGACCTTTGATTATTTTTCCACTAAACCTATGGTGAATGAAGCATTACAAATTGTGAAGTTCCTTACGATGGGGTATAATGTTAAAACCGAGGAACTCCCGCTAGATATGTTTGGGGAGTTAGATTTGGAGACGTGCTTTGAAGAAGAAGAAATAGATGAGGAATAACTTGTGTGCGCCGCCTAGAAAAAGAAAAAGGAAAGTTGGTTTACATGATGAAGAAGTGGAGAATTTGGATGTTGATCACACCTTTGTGGGTACGTGCGAGGTCTTAGATAGTGCTGATGAAAAGGTGTGCGCTTATCATGAGCCTATGAAAATGAAGAAGGTCAATATTGGGATGGATACAAACCTAACGAGGACATTATTGGTGACCGTTGGTTTGAACAAGAGATTTCTAAAATTATTGAGCTACTTGCGTGACTTCCAATATTTACTTCCACAAGGTTATAATGAGCTAAAGGGAGTACATTCATATTTGGGAGAGATGAGGATTAAATTAAAGAAAGGTGTGTGCACGGTTAAGAATAGGCCTTACAAGATGAAACCTAATATGCACATAAAAGATAAGGAAGAGATTGATAAGATGTTGAAATCTATATTCATTGAGCCCATTGAGGAATCTTAATGGGTTAGGCCCATAGTAATAAGCATAAATATGGATGGTAGGATAAGGATATGTGTGGACTATAGGGAATTGAATTCTACTTGTGTGATAGATCCATTTCCCACACCTTTTATTGAGGAGATCTTGGAGGGTGTTATAGGGCACAAAATTTACTCTTTCACCGATGGATTCTCTGGTTATCATCACGCATGATTGTTTAAGAAGATCAAGAAAAGATAATTTTCACCACTCGAGTAGGGAATTTTTGCATACATATTTATGTCTTTTTGGATTAAAGAATATGCCTACAATATTTTTACGCATTATTGTATAAACATTTAAAGAATTTATACATAAGTTTTTATAGGTTTATTTAGATGATTGGAATATGTATGGACTAGTAAAATATCACTGTGAAAACTTGAGACTCATGTTTGAGAGACGTAGGTAGCTAAGCATCTCTTTAAAAATTAAGAAGTGTATCTTTGCTACGAACTTTTTTGGGACATATTATTTGCAAAGAAGGCTTGCTGGTAGATCTTGTTAAAGTTGCTATTATTTTGGGCGTAGAGGATCCTACCAATCAGAGCAAGGTGCACGGGTTATTAGGTCATACAAGTTATTATAGGAAGTTCATTAAGGGGTATGCTAAGATTTCCATGCCCTTAGAATAATTGTTGAAGAGTTAAGGAAAGTTTCATTTGAATGAGGTGCAATAGATAACATTTGAGACATTAAAGGAAAGACTTATGCGCCTATACTGTGATTTCCCTCATGGGATAAGTCGTTTCATGTTCATATTGATTCCTCTGGCATGATCATTTGCGTAGTATTAACACAAATTGGAGATGGGGTTTTGATCATCTCATCTTTTACATGTAGGAAACCGACACTAGCCGAGCAAAGTTATATAACTATAGAGCATGAAGCATTTCTATGATTTAGGCACTACATAAGTTTCGATAATACTTGTTGGAAACTCCCTTTATATTTCACACAGATCACATAACACTTAAGTACTTAGTTAATAAACCTATTTTATAGGGGCTCATATGCCATTAGATTCGTTGTTTTAGGAATTTAACTTTGCAGTTTTGGTAAAACCAGGAAAATAAATTCATGAACCGAACATCTATCAAGGATTAATTTAGGAAAGGATGCGTAGAGCATTGAGGACACGATCTTTGGATGCACAATTATTCAGATTGAACTATGTGTCCTTTGATTTAGAGGATATTGCTGTATTTTTACGTAATGGTGTGGCGGATGAAGAAATGAAGAGTATATAGAAGAATAAAATTGTCATTCATGTCGCACTTTACATGTTGATCAATGATGATCTATACAAGCTAGGCTAGGATGAGGTTTTACACCGGTGTGTACTTGATCATGAGTGTGAATCTATTATGCAAGAGGCTCATTGTGGATATGTTAGGGGACATTATGCAGGAAATAACATCACACACAAGATTTTGATACGATTTGTGGTGGGAAATGTTGTACAATGATTGTAAAGAGTATGCCAAAGGCTGTGATCATTACTAGCACCTTGGAAATATTGGGCATACAAATGAAATTCCTTTGAGGTCTATAGCCAATGTAAAACCTTTTGAGAAATGGGTGATTAAATTTTTGGGTCCTATTTCCCCACCCACGCATGAGTTTAGATCACGCTACATTATAACTTGTACATATTATTTTACATGTTGGGTAGAATCAGTGCATATAAAGGATTACATCATAGCCTCTATATGTAGCAAGGTTACTATGGGAGAACATCATCAACATGTATAAATATCCATTGAGATTGACCGGTGATAGGGGTAATCATTTCTTGAATGAGATGATTCAAATATTATCGGGTCTGAATTTATGGTGGAACACCATAAGAAAACACCCTATCACCCATAGGCTAATGGAACTACTAAGGCTTTCAAAAAAACATCAGAAACACATTGACTAAGATTTGTGATGTTTGAAGGAAGGATTGGGTTGATAAAGTCTTTGTTGTACTTTGGGTATATAAGAAAACCTACAAGAGGTTGAATAAGGCAACACACTTTAAATTGGTGTTTAGCGCAGAGGCTATTTTACTAGTGGAATTCATTGTACCCTCACTATGTATTACACACGCAGGAGGACTAGATGATGAGTAAGAACTTGAAGAATACATTGATAAACTGATGGAGGTGGATGAGCGACACACTATAGCATGTTGGAGTCCGAAGACAAAAAGGTTAGACAAAAGGCATGACATGATAGGAACATAAAGAATAAACAATTTGAGGTTAGACAAATGGTTCTTATTTATGATTCCAAGTTTTTGTGCCACCCTGGAAAGGTCCAAGTGGATTGGTTGGGACCATATGTTGTGACTAACATACTTGATTCAGGAAATTTCTAGTTCTGAGGCTTTGGATGGGACACGGTTGCTTGATTATTTCAACAGAGTAGGATGAAGCCCTACGTGTTTATAATAAGGCAAGATTTCCATTTAGCTTAGGTTTTCCTTTCATGCATTCCCTTATATGTGTTTCCTTTCCTTGTTACTATGATTTTTCATTTTAGTTTAGTGTTTTATTGTAATAAGCATGCTTCCATACAGTTCACGAGTACTATCTATTGAGTTCGAGCGTAAAGGAATGCACATTCATTTAATGTGGGGTGGATTGAAAGAAGAATCACACATAGAAGAGTTGATGTTTACAATGGCCCAAGAATAAGGAGCACATGTATCATTTGGTGATGTTGGTCGCTGAAGTAGTGCTAAGGTGTCAAAAGGGGAATGATGGTTATAAGGAAAATACCTAGATGGAAAATCCACATACATTAAATAAGTGTGAAGGGAAACATGAGGTAGGAAGTGGCATGGATAAATAATTGGTATAGGATGTAGAGGTTTATGTACTACGTTGTTGGGAGCACACATAAGGAGGTTTGCGGTCGATGTAGTTTACACGCTAGAAGGTTGCGGTTGGTATGCGCTTTGGATGCTCGGTGGAAATGCACTTGGAACTACAAGGTGGGAAAAATTGAGAAATAAAAATTAAATGCAGTCATATAGTGGTAGTTGACAAGAAGTTAATGCGGGTAAAAATTAAAAAAATATAAAAGGAGCATTGGGGTAAGTCATTTTTACCTTACCTTGAATGAATTAGCGAAGAGTTTTTTTGTGACCTAGGAAAACTTGGAGATCAAGCGAGAAATTAGTTGCAAAGTTGAAGGATCATGGACTAGAGGGTGAAGGAGAACACGATCGAATGAGGAGAGTCCCTTTAGAGGGAGTCTTACAAAGTGGATGGTGCGGTGTGGATTTGAAGTTTCTCTAGTTATGGTTTTGCGGATTAGGGCATGATAATTAGAGTTTAGACAAAGTTAGCAATATTACATCAAAGAGTTTTTGAGTAAGATTTTAAGGATTAAAGAGAGAAAGGGTAGAGGTAAAATTTTGATTTCACATGACTAAAATGGCACCAAGGAGAGCAGTGACAACTTCACCAAAGAAGAAAAACAAGGGAAAGGAAAAAATAACACCTACAGTTGATGTCCAAGAAGAATGGTACTTTGAAATGCAATACCCAGATGTGGTATTATTAGGGAAGGAGTGGGTTTCACATGTTATAATCATGGTGGTGTGCAACTAAACCACACATAACTAATGATGTGTGACATGGCAACAAAGCTTGTGTAACCAACAAAGGAAAGGAAACCTAATGACAAGCCTATATATGATGATAAGGTGAAGAGGTTGTTGAACAATGTTGGACTATTACAATTATATGAGCTTCATTTATTTAGGAATCCTGAAAGGCTATATCAATGGTTGATGTCGCTCATCCACAAGGATTATTTCTACTTCATTGGCATAAAGATGCGCATTACCACACACAAAGTGACTAAAATATATATTGGTTTGGTTGACACAGGGGTTGCGATGGAAGATGACCTGGGAAATGATACGGAGGTGAAGAAAATTGTAGTGGAGTTTGATTATAAGAAGGGAGGGCATGCATATCATATTTTAAAATTGAATGATCCTATCATGAGGATGGCACATGACTACTCACTAAGGTGAATAGGAAAGAAAGGTGGACATAGGTGAATAAAAGATGGCTTTATGTATGCAAGAAAATATCAGAAGGGACCATATATAATATTGTTGCATTTATAATAGAAGATATCATTGAAGCCATGTGTGATGGTGATAAGATAATGTTTGGAAGCATCTTACTATTGATAGTGTTCTCAGAGATTAGGGTGCCCGATGGGCTGAAGGACAAGATATGGGAATATCCTGATGAGAACCCCTCTCCTGCAAAAATATTTGCGAAGTATACTTGTGATTCAGCAACCCCAACATACAAGGCGTGCATGGATAAGTGGTACAAGCGGATGCATGATGCCTTCAAAGCACAAAGATGTGGATTCCAATGAGTTACCTACTTTGGTGAAGGGGATTGCTGAGTTTGTGGTCTACCAATAGTCATGCATTGGGTGGTTCAACTTAAAAGATGGCACTATGAGCCTATGGTGCAAAATTACGTTTACCTTTCGGAGAGTAATTTTAGGCTGTAGTGAATAGGTTTAAGGAAGTAAAAAATTTGAGGTTGGATTTAAGAAAATTAGATAAGGAACATCGGAGATGCTTTAAATGCTTGTGTATCCAAAGAAGTGTGCTTATGAAGAAAAATATGTATCAGAGAATATCCACCTATACAAGCCCATGACGCTACCAATAGCTTCAATTGATGCAACTAAGATATATATATATATATATATATATATATATATATATATATATTTACGGCCTAGGTTTGCTAATGGAGCTTTCATTGAGGATGATGTAAGTATACCTGAGGAACCCTCTACATGAAATAAAGTTGAACAAAAGAAGAGGGTGTGTGAATATATTCCCACTACTAGTGGAAGTGCAGAAGGAAGTAAGGATAGGAATCCCGGTTCGAGTGTGCTGAGGGAAAGACATTGGTACAAAAGGAGTATGGGATAAGAACTTATGCCAAGAGGCTATCAACCAAAGGAGGGTCACTAGTGTAGAAGAAACCAAAGGTGGTCCTAAGTTCAGAGCTTTGAGGAGATGAAAAATGAAAAAGAAGAATATGGAGGTGAGGAAAGGGTGGTGAGACATGAAATTCATCAAGTTTACACTATCCATGAATTAGAGGAAGAAGGTATAAGTGAGCACTTTTAGGAGACCCATGCCATGGATGTGGATGAAGGTGGGGTCAGGGGTGACCGTCACCCAAAATGTAGAGAAAGAGGTGGAGCTGATTACCATGAAGGATGTTGGGATAACCTCAGATTCTAAGCTATAGAAAAAATTGGAGAAGGAGGGTGCCAAGATCATTGAACATTTGGTAGAGCATGATGTAGCATGGAGTGAGTAGGCATAAGGTGAAGAATAGTCCGAGTCCTTGAGCACGGGGACCTTAGTTGCAATAGGATTTCCCAAAGGTGTTCGGGGAAGGAGAAGGATAAAGTATATCTCCTAGGGCCCAATAATGGGATATGATGATAACCCTAATAAGGTCTTACATGCTAGATATCAGAGCACAATACCCTCAGACTAATTTTTTTACTGGTTAGTTTCAACAAGGATAATGTGCTACCACGCTTAAGGAAATTTTTGTCATGGGCGTGGGCATCACACATTGATGAAACCAAATTTGAAGTGCGGATGCCTTGATATGTATAGGGGGAGTGAAAACTACAAATGAGACATTCCTGATAGTAGACTCATAAGGCTTATTAGATGAACAAGCGTGAAATTCACTTAATAAACTATCGATAGAGGTTGGTGCTAGAATTTTTGATAAGAATAACAAATTGTGGGTTATGCAGAAGGAGATGGAAGAGAAGAATAAAGAAATAATTGAAAGGGATAAGGAGATAAAGGAGAAGGAAGAAATTATTGTGTAGTTAAGGTAGGATTTAAGGGACAAGATAAGATCGATGTGCACTATACAAAAAGATAGAGTGCATACCTGATGTAATTTTAATTGTGCACCCAAACTTGGTACCCCAGATAAGACAACACATGAGTCCACTTTTCATTGTCTTAAGGATCTAACATGCATAATTACCTCCAACTGGAAATCCTAACCTTAATAATCTGAAGAAAAATTTATGGTGCGACATAAGCAACAATAAAAAGAGAAAATTGAAGCCACCATAACATAATACACTAAGTTACTTGAATCAATGAAATCGGAAACTCACCTAGTGGAAGATAGAGATCATATAGTGGGGCTTCTTATGGAAAAAGATGAGGCATATTTGAAATAATTCTAGAGCAAGCATAAAGGAAATAGGGAAAAAATGAGAAAATATTAGTAGAAGTTGAGTAGAAATGGGAAGCAATTGATTCATTGAGAGCCTCCATTAAAAATAAGTTGAGATACCTCTACCCTCAAGTTATGCACAAGATGGACATTTTGGCTAATACAAGAAAACAACTGGAGACTTTGGTCAAAATGCTGAAAGCAAAGGGGAGGATCTGACATTTGAAGAGGTTACTACCATTATAGGGGATGCCTTTACTCAAGCAAGTAGTGAGTTAGAGGGATGGAAAATGTTGGAAGTGTTAGTGAATAAGGAATTCCCCCTTCTTTTTCCCAGTGAGATTCAAAGTCTGTCATTCTTTGCCACAAGACATAATGACATTATTTATTTAATTGAAGGATTCTTTATCTCTAGAAATGAGATCAGACAGAGTGCTTCGAGGATGAATGACATACCTAGTGTGGCCTAATGTTGGGCCTTAGAAATATGAATAAGTATTGAAGAACGCGTGCATAACAAGATCTGCATAGGAAGCACGCGTAGGAGAGAGAATATGGTGGGTGTGTACATGGATGTCAGCATTCATGCTTGGGAGATATAAAAGGGCATTGAAGGATTTCTTCGGAAGGAATGAGGACTTAGATAATTTTGGGTAAGATGATAAATATATAGATGGAGTGGGTGACACATAAGGGAAGATTCCATGTAGGAAGAGTCTATTTTTGGAGAAAAGAACTAGCAGTTCAAATTAGAGCATGAAGTTTTGGAGGCTACGCAAGGCTAGATTGGGAAAATGTAAGGTCAAGTGACATGTAGAGTTTTGGGATAAAAATAGGATTGGAACTGAAGTTATCTATAGGAGATATATTGTTAGAAGAGATTACATGCTCCCTTTTTATCTTTGTAAGTGGCACATGGCTATTCTTATCATGTAACCTATTTTGAGGATGCTTAGGCGGTGAAGGGAAGTTTCACCCCTATATATATGTATTGATTTGCATGGTTTTAGTAGTTCAACTTTGTAGTAGAGTTATGCTACTAGTTTATGAGTGCACATGACTTATGGTGATACTCTTATGTATGTATTTAGATTATGTGTTTTATAGTGATTAATACAATTGATATTTGTAGATGGATATTGGTTATTGAATTATCTCAAAATGGATCTTACATAATAAATTTGATCTTGATTCTTGTTTAGTTCATTCTTTCATATGGTTATGATCTAGATCTAGTTGTGGTTTATCTTTGCATGGCTGTTATGGATCTAGATTATATGTATTTTCATGCTAACTCCTTGAAAAATCTGCCATAAAAGAGGGACCTAGTACCCTTGCACTCTTCGGTGAGCACTCGGATATGTCCGATAGATGTGCCAACGTGCCTTGGGTTGTTCTTGGTAAAATAAAAGACTACAATAAGAATGACATGTGGTTTAAAAAATCTTTGAAGTATTTGTTAGAAATACAAGCACTAAAAGGGAGGGGTGAATCAGTGCTCCTTTAAATTTTGAAGACAATTCTAACTCTCAGTAGACCACTCAACCATGCTTTAACTTTATAATGAATAACAATGACATTCAAGAAAAAAAATCAACAAGAAAACACATAGGAGACAATAGTTAATGTGGGAAACCATTGAAGGGAGAAAACCCCACTAAAATCAATGTGTTATGAGGAAAATTTTCCCAAAATAGATTACAAGGATTTCAAGTTGTTGAGCACCCACTCAACTTGAAGCACTAACTCCAATGTATAATCCAAACACCTACTTGACAAGTTTTGCAAGCTCCTACTTGCATGGAAGCTACAACTCCCAATTTTTCTAAGCACCTACTTAGTCTTCACAAGTTTCGATCACCTTCATTTTCTTATTTGTTTATGAAAAATATTAGTGATCTCTTATTTTCTCATATTTTCTCATACTTCTTATTCATGCACCTAGATTCTATTTTTACTCAATGAACCACACTTCTAAACTCTAATATTCAAAAGCAATTTCCTAGATTCTATTTTTTATTCAATGAACACACACAATTTCCTTTTAAAACTAATGTTCCCTGTTCGCATATTTACAATATGGAACACACATTCAATGCCATTCAATCTTATAACAGATTCTATATGCTGCTGTAAATGACTCGAGGAACTGCCGATCTTCCATTTTCATGGCTCGGAGTTTCATCGATCCTTCATTTCATGACTCGGCAACAACCGATCCTTCATGTTTGTTTATGCATAGTATATTATATATACCAGTTCTCTTAACCGTTTCCGGTTATCGAAGTGATCCATTTAAGAAGCCTATCTGAATATCTGTTACTGATATTCATCTGACATCCTGCATCTTAAATTAAGTGATAAGGACAACGCAACCAGCACTTGCGATACTTTGGCCAAAGATTTTCACATGCTTTGCATGATCATATTCCTGGATGTGATACACATCAATGGAATATGTCCTTCACTTCACTTCACCTGTTATCTAGAATGGTCTTTCCTGGTTCCTACCAGTCCTCTCGATTTAAGGTCAAATTTAAACTTCCAATTTCCAACTAGTAATATGAACAAATATAAGAAGGCACTCCTGGTAACTAAAGATACGCAGACATACGGTGTCGTTCCCCACGACTCCGTGTGTCTAGTTATCTTTAGTATCCCGAGTCACTCCGTATACCTGATCATACTCCTATCCCCTGCCAAGAACTTCACATTCAGCCTATGTATTCTTGATGTTTTAATTCGGGAGGGCATTGTAATATGTCAGCTATAACATTGTGTCGTCATGAAGACCCCGTCTTCATGAAGACACCTTGCTATAGCTGGCATATGTCAATGTCCTACGGAATCCTCCCATCGAGAGTACACATCCTGCTCAAGTGATTTGGATATGATCTAATAATTAAAATCAACTTTCAGCAACCATGTTGATCCCTTTATCCTCGTTCCCGTTACAGTTGTATATAGCTAAGAGAGACTAAATCCGTCTTCTAGCTTGCTATGCATCTTCCTCGTACCGAAGGGTTGCATTTTCTCTACTTGGTTCTCTTCTTAATCATTGGATTAAGCAGCCCGTTACCGACGGACGTGATAAGTTTAACCTGTTAAACTTAACCAAGATTTTTCCCAACTGTAACTAAATTCAGAATTCTAGTTATTAGACGTCATTTAAACGAGGTCTAATTCCCAATAAATGTATTCATTTATTTTCCTTAACCTTACACAGTTAAGGTCCATTAGTTATGGATATACTTATCCCATATCCTTTATTCTGAATTTAACATACGAGGTCATTAATGGAGTTCGAAAGCGAAGTTCGATTACTCCGAAGTTAATTGATATTCCTTAGCTTCCAAGCTAATCCTGAATACCTATCAGTTATGGAATCATATTCTTCCTAATCCTTTCTAATGTCAATTAAGAATTCATCTTTACCCAAGTATGATCTAATTGCGCATTTCAACTTAAAGTTGTAATAAGGTAAGAATAGATATCATTTCCCATTTAGCATCCATCCACGGACAATTAAATAAATCCAAATCAGGAATAACATTATGTTTCCAATTTAATCAACAATATCAACTGATATAGTCATTAAAATATCACACTTGTATTTGTATTCATTAATTCATGTCATAATCCATACATTTGCCAATCCAACTGAATGGGCATTGTTTACATAAAACATCATTACAACTCATAGATAGAAGAATACACTTTCTTCTTTTTACAATTCCTCGAAGAGGAATAAAAGTAAACAAATACAATTCATCTTCAACCAATCAAGAAGCATCAGAAAACAGCCATGTCTTCATTCTAATCAAATTCCATCTGCAAAATTATTTGCAGGTGGATTGATGGCCGAGCATATTAAGCACTTGTCATTAAAATGAGGTGCTTCAATTAACTGTCTCAATAAAAGAACCCTGCTTTTATGAAACGACAGTAAGACATCAATCAAGAAATAGGCACCAAAGAATGATCAGCATAACAACTGAACCATCAAAATACCATCACAATCAGCCAAAGAACTGCTGTCCCATTTTCCACGTAACCGTTACAAGTTCCAAATTACAATATTTGTAAAGTTAGGATTACAAATAGCGTACTTCTGATATAACATATTGTTATCTTTTTCCACTCCTTTCATTAATAATAAA
Source organism: Taxus wallichiana var. yunnanensis (assembly GCA_018340775.1). NCBI lineage: Eukaryota > Viridiplantae > Streptophyta > Pinopsida > Cupressales > Taxaceae > Taxus > Taxus wallichiana. Next base: position 90,673,853 of record CM031235.1, on the reverse strand, counting down.
AACAAAGGATAAAACTAACTGAAATGTAAACCCATTACTTTCCTTTCAGGTCATGCATCATATTAGGTTCCTAAATCAATCACGCATGCATTTGAGAAAGTGAACAAGCAATGCATATAGTTACTCATATATAAGCACTACCAAAATTGGCCAATAACGATTACAATTTTTCAAGCGTATGAAAGAAGAAAAGATCATTTTCCAAGTCATTCATCCACATTACTATCTCCTTCCTCATGACTGTCCTAAAAATGGAATCCAAACGAGACACAAATCAAGATAACAGTTCAGAGTGAAACTTACAAAATCCATTCGGAATTCACTTTCCGGCAGCAAGAGTAATTTCATTCATAATCAGCTTTAAATGAAAACAAGGAAGAATTTATCGTCCTTATCAATACTTCATTTAAATCAGGCTCATATGAATACCCAAAACAGGTTAGTACAACATCGTATTTATCATAGATCAAATAGTATAAGGATGCATACTATGTATTTACTGTACTAGAAGAGCCCATACTTTCTTCACTGTATTTTAAACCAGATAAACAGTTATACAATCATGCAATCAATTAATCACATGATTTTCTATTTCCATGAATGCATACAGTTCAAGATGAAATTTATTCATGGCTGTTACCTACAACAAGACCAATCATAATGCTATTTCCATAATTCAAACAGCCCAAAGAGAAGAATTCGTTCCTTTAACTATTCAAATAAGAAACAATCATTTTCTTCAACTCTACAAGAATTACTCATGCCGATTTCATTTTTCCTTGAATGACAGTGCAAAGATCAGAAGACCACACGAATACATTCAAAATTTCCGTTTGTACAGAAAAATAACAGCACTCAGAAATCATCTAAATGTCACTGTAATCTTTGTCAAACTGAACTTATAACGTTCATCAAAACCAATTTACTGTTTCTTTCGAATCGAAAACAGCATAAAGAAGAATTCATGTTCCTAAAATTTCATTAAGAAACGATCATTTTGCTCAGAATGAACTAAAAACACCCAAGTCGTGTTTATTCAAAGCGATGAGTTCAACTTATAAAGATATTAGAACAATCGCTCATATTGAAAAGCAACTCACCTAACACCTGTAGTTCCAATCCAATATACCACAAACAATGAATATCCAAAATACCGCAAACAATGAAATAACCAATTCGAGTTCTATCTCGATCAACAATTAATTCCAAAAACAACATTCTCCTTTTTCTTAATGAGATACAGAACTCAATATATATATATATATTCATATATCAATACCTCTGTCAAGGCAAACCCGCATAGGGTATTAAATATATAAGCTTGGTGCAGTCAAGACAAACTCAAGCAATAACCCAAATTTCTATATTTTTCCATTTACTTGTACAGAAAACAAGCCGAGATAGTAATCGTGACAACAGTCCAAATAGGAAGGCCGAACAACATCCATAAAACACAACGAAAATCATCCTGTCCTCACAGCAACGAGGGAATGTAATCATATGCAAGTTCAGAAGAAAAATAGTTAACCTTTCCTACTTCCACGAATACCCAAAACGTTATTCGTTCATTTCTTATGCAAGAAAAAGGGACAGCAATAAAATATTACCATTTCTTCCTTTAAATCGAGTTCATAAGCTCAGTAAAACCCATATGCTATTTCTAACAAAATCCAAAAAAGCAGTATGAAGGAAAAGGGATCTTATTTCCTTTTAAAGATTTTAGTATAGAAACAACATCAACAACTCGTACATCCTGAGTTTACAGTTTTCATCACTGAAATTCATATAGCAAAAGAACAATTGCACAATAGTGAAAACAACCCACATCTGCTGCAGTTCTTTATATAACACTTAAGCGAGAGAAAACCCATCTCGAATTCCCAAATACCATCAACAACCAATACAACAAGTTCATATTCCAACTCGATTCATGCAAAGACAAATCAAAGCATAACAACCAGAAACGAATTTACCTATCATTTCCAAAAATGACAGCAAAAATCGACTAAATCCAAATCGTATCAACATGACAACAATCACATAAACCCAAAACCCAAGAGCAGGGTTGTTTTAATGAGATGTTTAAACAAAGCAAGTATTTTTAAAGAGAAGGGCTTAACATGCCTGTGATTTCTTTTCCAAAACTTGAAGAAAACTACGTTTGCCGAAGATATTTCCTTCCTCGGCGACAACATGAGCTTTCCAACAATTCCTTTCCTCTTCGGAGCTCAAAGAATGACCTCCAAATCTTCCAAAACAGTTGATAAATCCAAAGAAACTGGTTCGATTGAACCAAACAAAAAAACCAAATGCAGAGAAACTTCACCAAATCCAAATCGACACAATGACAATCAACATTTCCCTCCTACGCCTTCCAAGGTGAGTGGTTGTGAGGACCAAGAACATTTAATGCATTAAAGGCTCTGCCTTTTTCCAAATTTCCACGCCACTGCCAACTTGAGTTGGCGATCTCTAAATTTCAAATTTCACATGCAAAACCAAATTTGGTTCCATCTCCAACTAGATACCTCCGCCACTTACCTGCAAACTGGCGTTGTCCACGTATGGACTCCCATTTAATGCCATTGAATACCCCTTCATCCTTATCCTCTCCCTCCAAGGGTCTGCGCGTCCCCCTTTAGGTTAGGATTAGTTTAGGATGTTTATTAGTATTCAACCTAGGTCATAGTTTAGTTTTAGGTTATTAGGACTTAGGTTTATTTCCCTTTTTTTTTTTTGTAATTTAAAAATCCACTTAGGATAGTAGTTTAGGATGCATGTTAGAACTTAGGATTAGCTTAGGATTTAATTCCTTCTAACCACTAACATTAATCAACCTCTAATCCAATCTCTCAACTGACACTCACGTCAATGTTGTGCAGGACGTTTCGTCCTTTGTTTCACATGCCAAAGCCACCCGTGTCCAGACGCTTCCTGTCTCATGAGGTCTTAAGTTTGACAGTACAAGGTTCAAGAATCAAACCTTTGTCGTTGGCATTTACGTGCCAGCTACTCATACCTGCAATCAGGCGCTGCACATTTATATCATCCTCAGGTTCGGTTAAAGAGTAAATCGACACAGAAATCACAAGAAGACCACAGCATACTTTGGATCAATGAAATTGATTCAAGGTGTGTTGTCAATCAGCAAAGAGAGTTTAGCAAGTATACGACAATTTGTCGTCACATCAGCAAACACACAAGCACAATAACTGCTGTCCTATGCAATAAATTACAGCATGCAAGAATCCAAGTTAGCAACACATTCTCTTAAGATCAGAATATATCTTAACATGTTTGCCTTCATTTCAGCAGTTATAATAGTATGAAAAATATTCACCAAGATAACTTACAAAATCAGTGTTACATTCTTCCCTCCTTAAAGAATCATCATCCCGATGATCGATTAAACAAATCAAGGAGTTCTAGGACAAAGTTCGGTTATTGCCCTTTCATTCATAAGTTCATACCAAAAATAGATTCACTCTTAAAAACAATGAAATTACAAAATCGAGTGTTACATTCTTCCCTCCTTAAAGAATCATCATCTTGATGATCGATTAAACAAATCAAGGAGTTCCTAGGACAAAGTTCAGTTATTGTCCTTTCATTCATAAGTTCATACCAAAAACAGATTCACTCTTAAAAACAACGTTTTAAGACAACTGTACAATAGACTAATAATTGTCTAAATTTGGTAGAATTATCAGTTCCTCGAATTTCAAATTCAATTAAACAGATGTGGAAAAGTAGATCTCATTTCTTCGAGATTTTCCCAAGTTGCACTTTCCTCGCTGAACTGGTCCCACTGGACCTTACATTGGTTCACTTCGCGATTTCTCAAGTACAACTGGCGAGTTCCCAGCACTCGAATGGGCTTAACCACGATTATTCCTGGGTCTTGGACCTGCAAGGAATTCCAATTTAGCACATGTGATAAATCTGTCACATATTTCTTAAGCAAAGAAATATGAAAAACATCATGCATTTGAGACAAAGCAAGAGGTAATGCTAGACGATAAGCTACAGGGTTGATTATTTCAACAATTTCAAAAGGTCCCACATAACGTGGCGACAACTTGGCAGCCTTGCAAAAGTTATTGAGCTCTTTTTCGGCTTCACCTAGAAGAAAGACCTTCTCCCGATTTATAATTTGTCAACCGCTTTAAGTCTCGCATAGCTCTTTTGCCTATTGGCAACCTCCTTTAGATGTTCCCGAATCATTTTGATTTGCATTGTTCCATTTCCATAAGGATTTCGGCCCAATTACCTCTCTGTCCTCAACGTTGTCCCCGGTGATGTGGGGGTTCGTGCATTTTCTTCCATACAATGCTTCAAAGGGCGCTATTTTTAAAGAGGCATGATAGGTGTTATTGTAAGCAAATTCTACCACGGTGGAAGGTATTCCTCCCATTTATACATTGCTGGTCCATGCAATACATCCTTAACATGTCCTCTAAAACCTGATTAACTCTCTCAGTCTATCCATCTGTTTCCGGATGATATGCAGAACTAAAGTTCAATTTAGTCCCCAAGGCCACATTAAGTGTTTGCCAAAACCTTGATGTCATCCTCAAATCTCTGCATGCGATATGATTAATTCCGGTATTCCATGCAATCGAAGATTTCATGTACAAATCTTCTTCTTGCTTAGACTTTGGTGCATCATCCTTCAAATTACAATGAATGAAGTGTGCCACTTTGGTCAATTTGTCGACTACAACCAGGATGATGTCATGCTTATTTCTTGACATAGGCAATCCTTGAACGAAATCCATCGTTATCACTTGCCATTTATACTACGGAATACTGTGGGGGTACAATAATCCAGCGGGGTGCATATGTTCCGCCTTAACACGCTGACATTCCAAGCAGTGTGTTACAAATTCTACCACATCCTTTTTCATTCCCTTCCAGAAATATTGCTGCTTAAGATCAGCAAGCATTTTCATAATGCCAGGGTGTCCAGAAAAAGGTGAATTATGAAATTCAGTTAACAATTTCCCTCTTAAGTCATTTGCCACAGGTATATATACCCTGTTTTCGAACCTCAGAATTCCTTCATTATCAAAACGGAATCCTTTATACCTGACATCCTTCGGGTCTGTAGCAAGTGCTATTTTGACTCTGGAAATAAGGATCTGTTTCCAAGGCATCTTTCACCTCATCCTTAAACTGAGTTCTTAACGTTATAAGAGCAGAGATATGCTTCCTTCGACTCAGAGCATCTGCTACTCTATTTTCCTTGCCCTTGATGTAGCTTATATCGAAATCATACTGAGACAGAAATTCTAACCATCTTCACTGCCTTGCATTCAGATTTGGCTGAGTAAAAATATACTTCAGCCCCAGATGGTCTATTTTTAACTCAAAAGGCTTGCCTAAAAGGTAATGCCTCCACATTTGAAGTGCATGAACAATGGCAGTGAGCTCTAGATCATGTGGAGCATAATTCTGTTCATGTAACTTAAGCTTTCTGCTTTCATAAGCTATGACATGGTTATTCTGTAATAGAATACCTCCAAGGCCTTCTCCTGAGGTGTCCGTTACAACCATAAAATCTCCATTTGGATCGGGTATAGTCAAGATAGATCTTTGAAGTTAAGCTGTTCCTTTAAATTCTTAAAGGTAGATTCACATTTGTTTGTCGGACAAATTTCTTATCCTTCTTTTGCAGCCGAAGTGATGGGGCAGCAATTTTTGAAAAGTCCTTAATGAACTTTCGATAATATCCATTAAGCCCATGAAGCTCCTTACGTGCACGCGTTCTTGGCGCGAGCCACTCGATTATAGCTATGATCTTTGAAGGATCAACACTATCCCATTCTTTCTTATAACGTGTCCCAAATAATGCACCTCTGCATCATAAAAGGAACATTTGGACGGTTTGCCATACTGACTTCCTCTTTCTTAAAATTTCCAGCACTATCCTTAGATGTTCTTGGTGCTCTTGACATTTTTAGAGTATATAAGAATATCGTCCAAGAATATAAGCACAAACTTGTCTAAGTACTCTTGAAAAATATTGTTCATTAGATTCATGAAGGCAGCATGTGCATCAGTCAACCCAAAAGGTAACACCGTGAACTCATAATGCCCATACCTCGTTCTAAAAGTCTGTTTTATGAATATCTTCTTCCTTTATTCTCGGTGATGATACACGATCGAAGACCTATTTTTGAATAAGCTGATGCTCCTCACATTTGATCGAACAGATCATCAATCCTAGGAAGTGGGTATTGATTTTTAATAGTTGCTTTATTCAGCATTCTATAATCAATGCACAACCTCAATGTGCCATCCTTTTTCTTTACAAAAATTACCGACGCTCCCCAAGGTGAGACGCTCGGTCTTATCAACCCCTTAGTCAGAAGTTCTTGTAACTGAGCCTTCAACTCTACCAACTCAATGGTAGTCATTCTATAAGGCGCCTTAGATATGGATTCAGTTCCCGGTTTGATTTCTATTGCAAAGTCAAACTCACGTTTGGGTGGAAGACCTGGAAATTCCTCTGGAAACACATCACGGAAACCCCTTAACAATGGATATCTTTCCATGAAATCATTATCTTCCTCTGCATTTTCTGTCACTTTTACTGCATACAAAGTGCAGCCTCTGTTTTTAGCCCTTTTTAGTTGTATAGCCGTTATTTTCCTAACTGCGACTTCCCATTTTACACCTTGAATGATCTTTGCTTTCTGTAGGTCATGAAGCAACAAATTTGTTTTTCATAACGATCAACCTTTACCTTATGTTCGCCAACCGATTAACTCCAATAATGATATCATATGATCCTAGAGGAGTGACATACAAGTCAACTTCGGTGGAGAAACTAGGTAGATCAAGAATTGCCCCAAAAAGGCACATTTCGACTGTATGGACAACATTATTCCCATAATGCACTGTCCATGTTTTATCCATTCTTTCAGCCTTTCTTTTTAATTTCATAGCAAGTTTAGCAGAAATAAAGCATTCTGTAGCTCCAGTATCAAAAAGTATGACTACAAGTGTACCGAATAACTTACCCGTAACTTCTATGGGCGTCACTTGCTTTTCGGACATGCATGTAGCCATTGCTGCGGCTTGTATCCTATCTCTGCGACCGCGATCATCCTTCTTGAGAGGGACGGTGATTCGCATAGTGGTCCTTTCCGCGGTTGAAGCATCCTCCAACTAGCCCTTTTCTATGCTCAAATTTGTTACCTGACCTTGAAGTTATCATTCTAGCTTCCATAGGACTTACATCCAATGCCATTAACTTTTGTGAAATTCATTCCACGCTATTTACAGGTCTGTTCATCACATATTTCTTGTTGTTATCTACAACAATTTTGTTTTTCACACCAAACCTTTTCCAAGGTCCCCTTTTTGGTGCAAGAGACGAAAAGAATTGGGAATCTTCTTCCTTATCTCTTCCCTGTGAGTAGATATTGCCCTCAATTTACATTCTGTCGATTGCCTTTTCGACAACTCCATCCATGGTGGTTGGGCGTGGACATCCACTTCACCACCAATGATGGGATTCGGTCCCATTATGAATTTCCGTATCCGAACTTCTCATCTTGGCAATGCTGCGGCACATACTTAAGGAGTTTAGTAAACCCTTCCCGAGTATTCCGTCACCGCATGACCTTCCTTATGACCAATTCTAAAATTTAGTCATTTTCCTATCAAAATAGAGTTGAGGCAGCCATCGTTGCCTAAAATAACCCTTAAATTGATCCCAAGTTATGTTGGATTCGACAATATTTAGTTCAACCTTATGGTTGTCCCACCATGATGATGCTTCATGAGAAAGCGATATGCTCCCCATATCACTTTAGTCTCTTCGGAGAAGTTTGTTATTGCAAAGTATTTCTCCATTTCAGGCCGAGTTCTCGGCTCCGTCCCAAGGGTTGTTCCATCAAACTTTGGAGGACTTATTCTCTTTATATCATTTGTAAGTTAATTTGCTAATCTTGCCCTTTTATTTTCGGGGGATTAGGAGTAATTACATTATTGTCATCAACACCGGATTCCCTCTGATGTTGTGTGCCACGGGGGCAAGCGGTGATCATTTATTTCAGCTTCATCCTCCTCCTCTTCATTGCCCATTGATTGTTGTTAAGAACAGTCAAACGATCCTCGTATAAGTAGGGCAGCAAGGATTTCATCCGACTTTTTGAGCGATGTTGCTTCTCCACCACCTGTGGGTTATTCGCAGCATTCCCTCTTGTTCTGAAATTTTTTTGTTCAATAAGAAAATGTAACTTTATTAATACCGTGGACTCATTAGGTCCAAGAGCTGCAACCTTCAGCTCTGATACCAAGATGTAACATCGCCATTTAAGATACTAGAACAAGGGATTTTTTTTTTTTGATAACGTGCTCTGTTATGAATTATAAAATTCAAACACACGTTCAAGTTTTAATAATTGTTCTCTGCCCAAATAACACGATTTGGAACACACAATTTCCTTTTAAAACTAATGTTCCTGTCTGCATATTTACAATATGGAACACACATTCAATGCCATTCAATCTTATATGATTCTATATATCTCTTTGTAAATGACTCGAGGAAGCGCGATCTTCCATTTTCATGGCTCGGAGTTTCATCGATCCTTCATTTCATGACTCGGCAACAACCGATCCTTCATGTTTGTTTATGCATAGTATATTATATATACCAGTTCTCTTAACCGTTTCGGTTATCAAGTGATCCATTTAAGAAGCCTATCTCGAATATCTCATTCGATATTCATCTGACATCCTCCATCTTAAATTAAGTGATAAGGACAACGCAACCAGCACTTGCGATACTTTGGCCAAAGATTTTCACATGCTTTGCATGATCATATTCCTGGATGTGATACACATCAATGGAATACGTCCTTCACTTCACTTCACCTGTTATCTAGAATGGTCTTTCTGGTTCCTACCGGTCCTCTCAATTTAAGGTCAAATTTAACTTCCAATTTCCAACTAGTAATATGAACGAATATAAGAAGGCACTCCTGGTAACTAAAGATACGCAGACATACGGTGTCGTTCCCCACGACTCCGTGTGTCTAGTTATCTTTAGTATCCCGGAGTCACTCCGTATACTGATCATACTCCTATCCCCTGCCAAGAACTTCACATTCAGCCTATGTATTCTTGATGTTTTAATTCGGGAGGGCATTGTAATATGTCAGCTATAACATTGTGTCGTCATGAAGACCCTGTCTTCATGAAGACACCTTGCTATAGTTGGCGTATGTCAATGTCCTACGGAATCCTCCCATCGAGAGTACACATCCTGCTCAAGTGATTTGGATATGATCTAATAATTAAAATCAACTTTCAGCAACCATGCTGATCCCTTTATCCTCGTTCCCGTTACAGTTGTATATAGCTAAGAGAGACTAAATCCATCTTCTAGCTTGCTATGCATCTTCCTCGTACCGAAGGGTTACATTTTCTCTACTTGGTTCTCTTCTTAATCATTGGATTAAGTGGCTCGTTCATCGACAGACGTGATAAGTTTAACCTGTTAAACTTAACCAAGATTTTTCCCAACTGTAACTAAATTCAGAATTCTAGTTATTAGACGTCATTTAAACGAGGTCTAATTCCCAATAAATGTATTCATTTATTTTCCTTAATCTTACATAGTTAAGGTCCATTAGTTATGGGTATACTTATCCCATATCCTTTATTCTGAATTTAACATACGAGGTCATTAATGGAGTTTGAAAGCGAAGTTCGATTACTCCGAAGTTAATTGATATTCCTTAGCTTCCAAGCTAATCCTGAATACCTATCGGTTATGGAATCATATTCTTCCTAATCCTTTCTAATGTCAATTAAGAATTCATCTTTACCCAAGTATGATCTAATTGCGCATTTCAACTTAAAGTTGTAATAAGGTAAGAATAGATATCATTTCCCATTTAGCATCCATCCACGGACAATTAAATAAATCCAAATCAGGAATAACATTATGTTTCCAATTTAATCAACAATATCAATTGATATAGCCATTAAAATATGACAATTGTATTTGTATTCATTAATTCATGTCATAATCCATACATTTGCCAATCCAACTGAATGGGCATTGTTTACATAAAACATCATTACAACTCATAGATAGAAGAATACACTTTCTTCTTTTTACAATTCCTCGAAGAGGAATAAAAGTAAACAAATACAATTCATCTTCAACCAATCAAGAAGCATCAGAAAACAACCATGTCTTCATTCTAATCAAATTCCATCTGCAAAATTATTTGCACGGGTTAGTTCAATGAACTGAGCATATTAAGCACTTGTCATTAAAATGAGGTGCTTCAATTAATTGTCTCAATAAAAGAACCCTGCTTTTATGAAACGACAGTAAGACATCAATCAAGAAATAGGCACCAAAGAATGATCAGCATAACAACTGAACCATCAAAATACCATCACAATCAGCCCAAGAAGCTGCTGTTCCAATTTCCACGTAACGCTATTCAAGTTCCAAATTACAATATTTGTAAAGTTAGGATTACAAATAGCGTCTTTGCGATATAACATCTTATTATCTTTTTCCACTCCTTTCATTAATAATAAAACAAAGGATAAAACTAACTGAAATGTAAACCCATTACTTTCCTTTGGTCATGCATCATATTAGGTTCCTAAAGCAATCACGCACTGAGACAAGAAAGTGAACAACAATGCATATAGTTGCTCATATCTAAGCACTACCAAAATTCGTTAATAACGATTACAAATTTTCAACTGTATGAAAGAAGAAAAGATCATTTTCCAAGTCATTCATCCACATTACTATCTCCTTCCTCATGATTGTCCTAAAAATGGAATCCAAATGAGACAAAAATCAAGATAACAGTTCAGAGTGAAACTTACAAAATCCATTCGGAATTCACTTTCGGGCAGCAAGAGTAATTTCATTCATAATCAGCTTTAAATGAAAACAAGGAAGAATTTATCGTCCTTATCAATACTTCATTTAAATCAGGCTCATATGAATACCCAAAACAAATTAGTACAACATCGTATTTATCATAGATCAAATAGTATAAGGATGCATACTATGTATTTACTGTACTAGAAGAGCCCATACTTTCTTCACTGTATTTTAAACCAGATAAACATTTATACAATCATGCAATCAATTAATCACATGATTTTCTATTTCCATGAACGCATACAGTTCAAGATGAAATTTATTCATGGTTATTCTGACAACAAGACCAATCATAATGCTATTTCCATAATTCAAACAGCCCAAAGAGAAGAATTTGTTCCTTTAACTATTCAAATAAGAAATAATCATTTTCTTCAACTCTACAAGAATTACTCATGCCGATTTCATTTTTCCTTGAATGACAGTGCAAAGATCAGAAGACCACACGAATACATTCAAAATTTCCGTTTGTACGAAAAAAATATAAGACTCGAAATCATCTAAATTTCACTGTAATCTTTGTCAAATTGAACTTATAACGTTCATCAAAACCAATTTACTGTTTCTTTCGAATCGAAAATAGTATAAAGAAGAATTCATGTTCCTAAAATTTCATTAAGAAATGATCATTTTGCTAAGAATGAACTAAAAACACCCAAGTCGTGTTTATTCAAGCTTGATAGTTCAACTTATAAAGATATCGAACAATCGCTCATATTGAAAAGCAACTCACCTAACCTGTGTAGTTCAATCCAATATACCACAAACAATGAATATCCAAAAATCTGCAAACAATGAAATAACCAATTCGAGTTCTATCTCAATCAACAATTAATTCCAAAACAACATTCTCCTTTTTCTTAATGAGATGCGAACTCAATATATATATATATATATATTCATATATCAATACCTCTGTCAAGGCAAACCGCATAGGGTATTAAATATATGAGCTTGGTGTAGTCAAGACAAACTCAAGCAATAACCCAAATTTCTATATTTTTCCATTTACTTGTACGAGAAAAAAGCCGAGGTAGTAATCGTGACAACGATCACGAGCAGGAAGGCCAAACAACATCCATAAACACACAACGAAAATCATCCTGTCCTCACAAGAATGAGGGAATGTAATCATATGCAAGTTCGGAAGAAAAATAGTTAACCTTTCTTACTTCCATGAATACCCAAAGCGTTATTCGTTCATTTCTTATGCAAGAAAAAGGGACAATGATAAAATATTACCATTTCTTCCTTTAAATTGAGTTCATAAGCTCACTAAAACCCATATGCTATTTCTAACAAAATCCAAAACAGCGAGAAGGAAAAGGGATCTTATTTCCTTTTAAAGATTTGATATAGAAACAACATCAACAACTCGTACATCACTGTGAGTTTTCATCACTGAAATTCATATAGCAAAAGAACAATTGCACAACAGTGAAAACAACCCACACTGATCTGCGAGTTCTTTATATAACACTTAAGCGAGAGAAAAACCTATCTCGAATTCCCAAATACCATCAACAACCAATACAACAAGTTCATATTCCAACTCGATTCATGCAAGGACAAATCAAAGCATAACGACTAGAAAAGAATTTACCTATCATTTCCAAAAATGACAGCAAAAATCGACTAAATCCAAATCGTATCAACATGACAACAATCACATAAACCCAAAACCCAAGAGCAGGGTTGTTTTAATGAGACGTTTAAACAAAGCAAGTATTTTTAAAGAGAAGGGCTTAACATGCCTGTGATTTCTTTTCCAAAACTTGAAGAAAACTACGTTTGCCAAAGATATTTCCTTCCTCGGTGAAAACACAAGCTTTCCAACAATTCCTTTCCTCTTTAGGCTCAGCCAATGTGACCTCCAAATCTTCCAAGAAAACGGTTGATAAATCCAAAGCTGGTTCGATTTGAACCAAACAAAAAAACCAAATGCGAGCAACTTCACCAAATCCAAATCGACACAATGAAAATCAACATTTCCCTCCTACGCCTTCCAAGGCAAGCTGGTCATGAGGACCAAGAACATTTAATGCATTAAAGGCTCGCCTTTTCCAAATTTCCACGCCCTTTGCAACTTGAGTTGGCGATCTCTAAATTTCAAATTTCACATGCAAAACCAAATTTGGTTCCATCTCCAACTAGATACCTCCACCACTTACCCGACCCTCCAAATGTATGGCACCAAATTTAATGCCATTGAATACCCCTTCATCCTTATCCTCTCCCTCCAAGGGTTTGTGCATCCCCCTTTAGGTTAACATTAGTTTAGGATGTTTATTAGTATTCAACCTAGGTCATAGTTTAGTTTTAGGTTATTAGGACTTAGGTTTATTTCCCTTTTTTTTTTTTTTTTTTGTAATTTAAAAATCCACTTAGGATAGTAGTTTAGGATGCATGTTAGAACTTAGGATTAGCTTAGGATTTAATTCCTTCTAACCACTAACATTAATCAACCTCTAATCCAATCTCTCAACCGACACTCACACGTCAATCGTGCGTGGGGACGTTTCGTCCTTTGTTTCACATGCCAAAGCCACTGTGTCCGGATGCTTCCTATCTCACGAGGTCTTAAGTTCGACAGTACAAGGTTCAAGAATCGAACCTTTGTCATTGGCATTTACGTGCCAGCTACTCATACCTGCAATCAGGTGCTGCACATTTATATCATCTTCAGGTTTGGTTAAAGAGTAAATCGACACAGAAATCACAAGAAGACCACATCATACTTTGGATCAATGAAATTGATTCAAGGTGTCTTGTCAATCAATCAAAGAGAGTTTAACAAGTATACGACAATTTGTCGTGACATCAACAAACACACAAGCACAATAAGCTCTTGTCTGTCCTATGCAATAAATTACAACATGTAAGAATCCAAGTTAAGCAACACATTCTCTTAAGATTAGAATATATCTTAACATGTTTGCCTTCATTTCATGATTATAATAGTATGAAAAATATTCACCAAGATAACTTACAAAATCAGTGTTACACAATCTATAGTATTTCATTTCATTTATGACTTGGTATAAAACCGATCTCTCATATTTCATTTCATTGTATACTTTGTATACTTGTGGTTCCCTTTTTCATTTAAGGGCTCATCAAGTGCAAATTGACCAAGGGATTATCTAGGTACTTGTTATAAATACCCATCCTATATCCCACACCTTAGTCTGGTGAATTTAAGACAACACAACCAACAACTTGCGATACTTTGGCCAAAGTTTTAGACATGTTTTCCATGCCTATATTCCAAGATGACATACTTGTCATGAAGGAATATGTCTTTCACCACACTTGAAACTATTATCTTGATTAGAATTTTTTAACTTACGTCAATCCTTCCCATTTCGATATGACCTTAATTAGAGAATTTGAATGGATTATTGCTCCATAACGACTACTCTACAAGTAACCATCTAATGAGCCCCGTCATTAGATGGGTACTATGCAATAGTGGTTATCTTAAAAGCCCATTAAATCCTAGAAATATAAACCTCCCTTCTTAATAAGTTCATTAATCCCTTTAATTTGCAGCTTGTTAATCCCACCCTAGTTATTTTCAGCCATTAGGTGTCATTCCTAAGGACTAACTTGGGTTCTATTAGCATTCCAATAAGGAACATTATGTTTCCACTTAAATCAATAAGAAGGATCTATAAATTTATTTCTGCTCATTACTTATTCTCTTTAAGTATGAAATTTCCTTTAGTTGATTAAGTATCTTAGAAACATCTTATTAGTATATTGTAGGGAAACAACCACATACATCCAAATATACTTTAGGAGCATTTGAAGGTTCATTTTCTTGACTCCAAATGGGTTTTATGCTTTCAACCCATAATAGTTCTCTTGACTTAACATTCATTTTCCTTTAAGTCATTCAACTATTCAAACTATTATAACTTAGTTAAACATTATCCCCTAAGTATAACTCATTTATGATGGAAGGATATTTCGCATCCACCTTATAGCCTATTCGAAGGGTTCATTCTGCTATAACTATGCCGCCAATTTATTCCATCAATATATTTCTCATGATTACTCACTTTTAATCATGATGTACAATAGATGACTCATCATATCAACTTTTAAATCAAATCTAATCACACATGCAAACTTTTAATCTAACCTTTAATAAGTTAAAGACATAATTACCATCCTTGATGATGTAATCCCTCCATCATGATGACTCATCATTCCTAAAAAGTGAAACAAAAGGAAAATGGTTAGAAAAACAACTGGAATTCCAAAGAATTTTTATTTTGAATTAGCCATTTATTTGAGAAGATCAACTGCCATTGCTGGTTTTCAATTGATCTCTGAGAGAAACTTTTTTTTTGGGGAAGAGAACGCCATTTACTAGTTTTCACTCTCTTCCCTTGTTTTTTTTTCTTTTTTTTGGGGAAGAGAACACCATTTACTAGTTTTCATTCTCTTCCCTTTATTCTAGATCTATCCATTTGATTATTTGATCATTTTGGAAGAAATAGGTTCTTCCATATGATCAAATTCTTTATATACTTCAATCTGCCTCAAGAATTCATCCTTAGTAGGAGGCTTCCTATAAATATTTAGCCTATGACCATTGACCAAAAGTGTTCTTCTATTGCCATCAATGGGAAGTAACTGAATAGAACCATTGTCAAATATTTTCTCAATCTAATAGGGTCCCAACCATCTGGTTCTCAATTTACCTTTGAATTGTTGGTACTTAGAATCAAATAGCAATGCCCAGTCTCCTACTTTGAATTGCCTTTTCTTGATATGTGTATCATGCCATTACTTCCTTTGATCTTGGATTATTTCTATCTACTGAAGTGCTTCCATCCTCAATTCATCCAACTCATTGAGTTGAAGGATTCTCTCCTTTTGAGCTACATCCAACTCAATACCCACCTTAACTACTATCCTCAATGTCTGTAGTTCAAACTCAATAGGAAACAAGGGATTTTTCCCATAGACTAAATCATATGGTGAAAACCCTATTGTAGTTTTCCAAGTTGTATTATAAGCCTAGAAAGCTTCAGGTAGTCTCTTTACCCAATCTCTTCTTCCTACTTCAACTATTTTGGTAAGGATGTTTTCCAATTCTTTGTTCGTTACTTCAGCTTGTCCATTTGATTGTGGGTGATAGGGAGATGACTTCCTATGATTGATCGATAATACATTGTGAAAGACTGGATCATATTAGACATAAATTATGGTCCTTGGTATGAAACTATGCTCCTTGGTGCTCCAAAATTTACCATAATTCTCTGCTAAAGGAAATTAGCAACTACTTCTTCAGTGGCATTTATTTAAGCATGCAATTCTACCCACTTTGTCACATAATCAGTACACACAAGAATATGTTCCTTCCTTTGTGAATAAGGACTAAAGGGATAAACAAAATCCAAACCCCATCTCTCAAATGGTTCAATCACTACTTGAGGTTGCAGAGGCATTTCATTGGTAAAGGTTGGTTGTCCCATCCTTTGACAAGGATCACACTGCCTAATATATTTCTTCACATCTTTGTACAAAGATGACCAATAATAACTAGTGCCAAGTATCTTGTGAGTGTTCTTTTCACTTGAATAGTGTCCTCCACTTGGTTCATCATGACATGCCCAGAGGATGTCAAATATTTCATCTTCTCTTACACACATGCATAAAACCAAATCAGGACCACATTTAAATAGCATTCCATTTAACCATTTAAATTGTGCATTGGTTTTGATTAAATTCTTTATTTGTTTCTTGGTGAAAGGAGGAAAATTCCATGTTGTAAGATAATTTTCCATATCAGAAAACCATGGTGTATCAGCTGAAATAACAAACAATTGTTCATCTAGAAAGTTGTCCTTGACTGGATCTTACTCCCTGTAGTGGTTAGTCTTGACAAGAAATCAGCTACCACATTAGATTTACCTAGATTTTCCACAATGGTAATATCAAATTCTTGTAAAAGAAATAACCATATAATTATTCTACCTCTAACCATTGGTTTGTTCATTAAATATTTAATTGCTGAGTGATTTGTATGTACAAATATTTTGTACCATGTAATGTAATGTCTAAACTTATTAATTGCATAGATCACAACAAGAAATTCTTTTCAGTGGTGGTGTAATTTCTTTCAGTGGGAGTAAGATTTTTGCTAAGGTAATAGATAACATACATTTTCCCTTCTTCATCTTTCTGTCCCAAAACTGCACCAATGGAATTATTTGAGGCATCTGTTTGGATATGAAAATGTTTCTCCCAATTAGGTCCTCTCAATATTGGGGAAGTGACTAATCTTTCTTTGATTTCTTCAAAAGCATGTTGACACCTTTCATCCCAAAGAAATTCATAGTCCTTGGTAAGAAAATTGAACATGGGGGCAAAAATTTTACTAAAATCCTTGATAAAGCATCTAAAGTACCTAACATTCCCTAAAAATGACTTGATATCTGTGGGGTCTTGAGGAATAGGTAAGTCTGAAATAATTTTGATTTTGTTTTGATCAACCTAAATTCCTCTTTTTGAAATATGGTGTCCTAATACAATCCCTTCATCAACCATCATCAAAAATTTTTCATGGCTAAGAGACAAGTGGTGTTGCTCACATCTTGTCAATACTCTATCTAATTTTTTCAAAGCATCATCAAATGTATCTCCATGCATAGTAAAGTCATCCATGTATACTTCTACACAGTCATTTGTTAGGTCTAGAAAAATTGCTAATACAACTCTTTGAAGGTTGTTGGAGCATTACATAGTCCAAATGGTAATACCCTATAGGAAAAGGTACCCCATGGACATGTAAATGTAGTTTTATCTTGATCTTCAGTAGCAAATCTGATTTGATTATATCCACTAAAGCCATCTAAGAAGGAAAATTATTTACGTGAAAAGTTGTCTAAAACTTGATCTATGAATGGTAAGGAAAATAATCTCTCAAAGTGTGGATTTATTCGGTTCTATATATCAACACAATGTTACGAATATATTGTTTGTAACATTATTAATAGTGTGTGTGAGTTACTATTTGTAAAATGTAATATTTAGATATTACATTATGTGAGTGAATGATGAGTTGTAATAGACAACTCATCATGAGGAATAAAGGGATAGTCGAAATAAAGGTGGAGAGAATCATGTTGGAGAGATTAGTGGGATAATATTGGTAAGCCTCATCTCCTTGTTTATAGGAAATGGAAAGGATATATATTGAAATCTCTCTCACCATATAAGTGCTCCAAATTATTCAATCAAGTAATATATGGTATTTTTGTTATAATTTGTCCTTTGCAATTTTAGTCTTGTATTCTCGCAACTTTCCTCCATTATTAATGTGATTGTTCTATATGTAGCTTAGTTATACTATCGATTTCACATTATCAATTCTCCATTTTCCATTATTTTTAGGGACAATTACAAGAGGAGACACCCACTAGCTATCTGAGATAGGGTAGATAAAACCTACTTGTAATAGTTTTTCAATTTCTTGTTTGACTATATCCCTTAAGGCTGGATTAATCCTTCTCTAAGGTTTCCTAACTAGTCTAATGTTTTTAGTATAGATGTGATGAGTGTAGATACTTGGGTGGATTCATTTCATATCTTTGTAATCCCAAGCAAAATATTTAGTATGATCTTTCAGAACATCAAATAGTTTAGCTTCTTCATCGTTCTTCAACCAACTATTAATATTCAAAATTTTACCCGGTTGAATCTCAACATGTTTGGTTCTAGTGTATGATGAACTGATTTGTTGAAAGGGTTCCATTAAAGTATTTAGTGGACATGCATGTGGAAACAACATATGATATGTAGCAACATCTCCAAAAGTTCCTTGAGACAGAATGCTGGACAAAGGACAGTAAGAAGAATTATGATACTTATCTTATTGTAGGTCGAACTCTTCATCACTACTTCTTTCAAGAAATTATTCATCATCTCCTAATATATGTGATCTTTGAAGCTACAGATTCTTCCTCTCCCCAAGATAAATTACGTTCCTCCGGAGCAAAATTATCTTCATTTGTAAGGAATTGCCGTTGGTGTGGTTCCAAAACTAATTGTGATGGTTCTGGAACTAACTGTGATGGTTCTGGAACAGATTCTACATGTTCTGAAACTAATTTCGTAGGTTTCAAAACTATTCCCGACAGATCCAAGGACAATTGGTGTAGTGACCACTTTCCTTGGACACTATTTAGATACTGATCCTGACACTATTGGTCACATTTTGGATATTATTATGTTTTGATGTAGTATGATGTATCAGGGACTATTATGGACATTATTATGTTTTGATTAGTATGATGGTTAGATGTTAGATCCTGGATTAATATTGATCTGGATTCAGATATTTTGCTTGATGATCATTGAGACATCAGTATTATTATGTGGATGATGACATACTGGTTGACATGGACAGGTTATTGCTTTTGATTGTAGACATGTGACATTGATATTATGAATAGCTATAGTATAGAGATCTATTGGATGATGATATAGTTGCAGTTGAATTTAAATGATAAATGTTAAATTCTTGATAATGTTGTGATTTGGATTTAATAATTGTATGTTGCTTATATCATTTGGATGTTCTGATATGGCCACGAGGCCGAAGGGGTATATTGCATTTTGTAGGTTAAAAATCACAACAATGTCGGGGGACTGGAGACTAACCATATTGGAATTCAGTGTGAAATCAACAAGGTCACCATGGCAACTGTGTTTGAGTTGTATGTTGTGTTTTGTTAGGATTTCCCATGGGGGGGATTTCCATTATTGTGACCATGGGGTATATGTGTGCTTTATTTGTTGTGTCCCTTTTTAAAATTATTGTTGTATGTATTTTATTTGTAATGTGCTCTTTATTTTAATTATTTTAATGTGATAGTATAATGTGAGAGTCTTATAGTTAAATTTCAATTATATTAATTGGGATGTGGAATATAAATTAAATGTTATTGTCTTGGTTGAAAATGAAAATTGACTTATATATATTATAACCATGTGGTAAATAAATAAATCTTTATAAAAGATTGTAATAAATAAATGTCATAAATATTAATGCATGTGTAAGAGGATGTAAGAGTTGTGTAAGTGAAATGATAGATTGTGTAAGGCAGATTTTGGAGTGTAGAACACTCCATCCTCTTTGAAACTCGGATTTGGCCTTGGGAGCCTAAATTGGAGGCTTGTGGGACAAGTTAAACTTGTCCCACACCTCTCAAAAACCTCCACCAATCATGTTTATTAATTTGGAGTCAAAATCAACTTATTTTATTGCATTTTGACATGATTTATTGTAAGATTTGTTTGCACTTGTCTTACAAATTTTAAATGCATTTTTTAGGATGGGCAAAAATGAAGTGTGTAAGTGGTTTGTCATTCACATTTATTGGGATTTAATTGCCTTGATGTTGATTGCATTTTGGGATGAGGAAAAATGATGTGGCATCCCACTTGGAATCCACATCATCCTCTTCCACCCTCTCCTTTAAAATTGGAATTCCTCCTCATTTTGAGGTTGTTGAAAGTTGGAGATTTCACTCTTGGGTCAAATTTTCTTGCATTTTTGGAGCTTGCTTGGTGGAAGAAGTGGAATTACTTGTGCATGCATTCCTCTTGCTGATTGGGACTGGTTTTTGTGCAACAAAGAACCTGTTGTTTTGGAAACAAGTCTCCATTATGGAGAGGTAGGCTCCCACTCTTTTAAAACTGTTGTATTTTCCTCTTTTAGCATGAATTTGAATGTGTTGTGTTTGTAAAATTTTGAGGGATGGGTAGAATTCTTAGGGAATGGTGTGGAGAGAATACTATGAGGTTATCAGAGGAGGGATAAGGGATTTCCCATTGTTATTTGTTCTTGGGAGGGAATGTTGGTTTGGGATCCACCTAGGAAAGGAAATTGCTTGCATTTCCTACTTTGGGGGAGGTATAAGGGATAAATTTGGAGGAGGGATAAGGAGGGGTTGAGGAGGGATAAGGTTTATGGGATTGCTATGATCTTGGCGGTTTGCTCTTGGTGGATGCCCAAAATTCAACTTGGGAGGCATAAGGAGACCTCCATAGTTATTGCTCTTGCTTGGCTTGGAGAAGGAGCCTTTGTTTTGTTTGGAATTGATTGTTGTAGTTGAGAACTACATCTTCTTGCTTTGTGTTTATTTGTGTTTGTGAATTTATGCTTGTATGTGAAGAAGCCATGTTGCCATGTGTTATATCATCATGTTCCATTCCAATATGGTTGGGGCTCGGGGGCCAATGGGGAAAGATGGCTTCTCTTTTCCCATTGGATGTCTTGGTTGGGTGGAGAGCATTGCCTTTCCCCCTTCCTTGTTGTGATTCAAGTTGCAAGAATGAAGAATTCAGCATGTTGCTGTTTGGAGCTTGGAGAAAACAGTTTGACAGTCACCCTTTTTGTAATTTTAAATGAAATCCTTCCCACTCCAAGTGGATGAATGTAATTGATATTGAGATGTGAAATGCATACCTTGTAATTGGAAGTTGTAAATCAATTTGAGAAATGTTAAGAAGAATCATACTTATCTGTTTTATTTGGAAAAGAAAAGGTGAATGAATTTCGTATTACCTTGCATGTGAAATGTGAAAACCAAATCAGTAGGAAAGAAGTTCAGTTGAAAGTTTACTTGAATTATCAATCAAGGATAGCATTGATCCCTTTAAATTTGTATTGTTGTCAATGAATGAAGATCTGTTGAAAAGGAATAAGAATCTCTGTTTTGGAATGTAAAAGAAGATGCTTATGGAATGAAATTCAACGTTATTTTCTTTACAAACTGTCATGTTAAAATTGAAAATTAGAGATGCATTTTAATTAGAGTTGAATGTTTGAAATTGTGAAGCAATGATATGGATTAAGTCATAATCTTATGCTCACCCAGAAGACAAATCACCATACCAGTAAACTCACTGTTTTAAAGTTAAAACTGGTAATGTGCATTGGATTAAATGAGTAGTTTGACTTTATACTCAACAATAAATTACAAAACTTGAAATTTACACTTAGGAAGACTTGAGGAATCCAAATTCACTAAAACAGTCAAGAATAAATCTCCAAAACTCAAAGAATTTCAATTCGGAGCTTGCATGGTCATTTTCCCGTCAACTATCGAGAAAATTGTAAACTTGTATAAATTGATCAAATTGACATACTTAAAACATTCTAATTCTTCCCTAAGTTGATCCTCCATGTCTGTTTGACATGTTGAGTGGAAGAAGAGTTCAAATTTTATCAAATTGAACAAATCTTACAAGTAGGAAAAATTGCCAGTTTTAAAATTATAATCCCTGCAGATCAATTTCTTAAAATTGACCCTTGAAACTTAAATTTTAAAATTGATGATTTTTGTGCAAAGAGGACTCGAGAGCTTTTTGGAAAGTCCTCGTTTGCCTAAAATGGAGCTTCCTATCAAAAGTTATGGCCATTTGAAGTTTTACTTCAAAATGGCCATCCCAAACAAAAGAAAAAGAAATAAATAATTCGACCTTAGAAAAATTTAAATTTTGAACTTTGGAAAAATTTCCTAAAAAATTTCCGTGGCCCCGCCAACCTCTCATCCTATCAGAAGTTGCCATTTGGCACCATGGAGGGGCAGGCCCTAAAAAAAAAAAAAAAAAAAAAAAAAAAAAAAACTTAACTTTTTGAAAAAATTTCCTTGGGAAAATTTTCCCAAATTTCCCCGCAACCCCGCAGCCCCCAACCAATCACATGTTGACATGTGGCAGGGAGGGCCCGTGGATTTAGAAATGAAAACTTAACTTTTTTCCCTTTTGGAAAAATTTCACTTTTTCCTTCGCAACCCACATCCCCACAGCCAATAGGATGTTGACACGTGTCCCCATGGGTGCATGGGTCCATGCAATTCTTTTAACCTTTTAACCCCATGGGTGAAAAATCTAAATTTCCTCCATGCCTGCGGCAATCACAAAGCACCACATGGCCATTTGAGCAAGTGCGGAGGCATGGAGGAAAATTTTCCTTTGGAAAATTGAGACTTTGGTTTTGGGAAAAATTTCAAATTTTTCCCACGACCCGCTCACCCGCACCAATCATGTGATGACACGTGGCATTTGGGAAAATTTTCCCAATTTTCTCCCTAACCCCGTGGACCTCCAAGGGAAAATTTTCCCCTAAAACTCTGCCGGCCATAACTTGAGTTTTACAAGGAGTTAGGAGGACTTCTTTATATGGTTGGAAAGGTGAGGAAATTTCCTATCCAATAAGCCTATTTTAGGAAAGTTTTGATAAATCTAACTATGTGAGAAATCTAGTTGAAGTTCAAGGCTTGTTAGAGAGCAGGCATGGGGATAAATTTCTCCCTGAACCTTAGTAAAACTTGTAACCTCAAAATTGGAACCTTGTAAACTTGTTATAAGATAAAGATGAAAATATTGTGTTTGGTTAATCAGAATCTATTCGAAACCTATTTAGTTTCAAACTAGTATCTTGCTACTTGTTTGTAGACCCTTCTTACAAAAAAAAATTTATTCCATAATTTTCCTAGTTTGTTCCTTGGTCTCAAGTGGTAGTTGAAGCAGGCATTACAATTGGTGTTCATTCAATGGTAGGTTAATCATATCTTCTATTTCTTGTACATGATCCTGTGATGTGATCATGGCCAATGAAGATAAAATTTTCTCATTAATATCGGGATTATCAACCCATAATTGCTCTTGATTATCACTAAAAGGTCGTGCGGTGTTAGGAAATAAGGGATAAAATATGCGGAATAATCCCTCATAGAATCACAACAAGTAGAAACTAGTATGCGAGAAAATATTACTGATTTCAAATAAAAGTGCGAGAATAAAGTAACACAACAAAAGAGACAATATTTAACATGGTTCACTCAATTTGGGCTACATCCACCAAGAATCACTTGCTAAAATTTTATTACAAGCCACCGCTCTCTCAATACAATACCTAGATCGGTTTAGAGCTATGCTCAACAAAATCTCTGAAATTCACACTCGAATTCAAAACACATATGCAATGTTACATTATATCTACCATATGCATAAAACCATATAAGTAGACAACTGCTTAAGTAGTTTTACAAAATTGTGGGTATTAAAACCATGGGCCAAAATTGTCCCATAAACCTATGGGTCAAAAAACCTACCCATATGAGAAAATCACATATCCGATATATTGGGCACATTTTAAGGTCTATTTTTTTTGGAAATTTGTGCCCCAAACCCCTTGCTACACTGGGGCTCACGCCCGGACCCCTCGGGCCGGCACGGCCCGAACCCGGTGAGACAAGCTGTGGAAAGTGTACAGTACTCTTAGTGTATAGTCTTCAACATTTTCTCACATGAAAATAGCTCCAAAACCTAACATGCAGAGAGGATATAATGAAATTTACTTAGAATTCTTACCATTTGAAATAGTCATATCACTTGACTTGCAATCAATTAAGGCAAAGAATTGTAGCTAACCATGGTCTGCCCAAAATAATGGGATAACCCAATGTTTTACCTTTTGGCTGCAATATAAGGAAGTCAATTGGATATTCCCATGACTCCACCATAACCGCCACATCTTCAATAACTCCTAGTTTTTCTACAGATTGTGTCGCCATCTACAATATGGTGTTAGTAGGTTGTATACCTATTAATGGTAATGTTTTTAGAGTGTCCATTGTCATTACATTTATAGCTGCTCCCAAATCAACCAAAACATTATGTATATCTTTATTCCCTATAGAGACAGAAATAACAAGGCTTCAGGATCTCCATATTTGGGAAGTAGGAGCTTTCCTGCTAATAAATTAGCAAGTTTCCCATCTACCTTAATAGTCTTGGGGTACTGCTTCTTTCTTTTAAGCATTTTCAAACATAGCATTTTGATTAATTTGTTCAATTCTAGAATGTTGTTAATTGTTTGTAATAGTGGTATTTCAATATTCAATCTCCTTAGTTCCTGCACCAATTCAGATTCTTTAATTTCTATAGCTTCTTTAAATCTCTTTGAAAATGGAGTTTTAGTAGAGTTTCTTTCTGGTTCCTTATCTCTTTCTTTTTCATCTTTCTTGGGGGAAACCAGACTAGGGGTTTCAGTTTCTTCTATCATTTCAGTGATGATAATAGGTGGACTACTAACTATTTTTCAGATCTAGTTTGTATATCCTTATAATCCATGGCATTTAGATCAATTGATTTTTCTGGTTCTGTTCAGTAGACAGGAGTTGTTTGTTTGTTTCTTGGATTTGCTACTGGTTGTGTTGGCATTTGCATTTGAACCACATTTTCAACTTGTGAATTTTGTGTTGGGGCACCCATTATGGCTTGTTGATTCTGATTAGGATATGTTTTCCCTTGAGCATAGTTATTAGGACTCCATCTAGGTTGTGACCAAACATACTGGTTATTTTACCGAGTCCATAGTTGTTGGTGTCCTTAAGCATACCGAGATTTACTGCCCAATCCTAGGAATTCCAAGTTGGCTGAGGGGCCTAAGGTGGTTTTCCCAACTTTGTGGTACTATTTGAGTAGCCCATGGCATCATCTAAGGATTAGGAGATGACCTTGGCATGAACTGTCCTTGGGTAGGTTGTCTCTTGAAAAAAATTTAATTCTTTTGTTGTGGATGATGTACTAGTTTGTTTGAGCTAATTCTTTAGGAGTGGAAGAAGAGAAAAAGCGTGAATATCATGTTCTTTAGATTCATAGATAAGACATACTTCTGTTTTATCCAAAGGACATTCCCTTATTGCATGCTTCTTCCTACATCTAGGACAATACATGGCTAATGGTTTAGTTTTGGCATTTGCTTTAGCTTGTAATCCATCCATAGTAGAGGTTAATTGAACTAAAATGTCTATTTTAAATTTTTCTAATTCATCCATTAGTTTGTTCATATCTAGATTCAAAATTTTCATTGATTTTCCCTTCCTAGGTCCACCCCTTGTTCTGGAATAACTTCTACAAATGTATTTAATTTCAGTCATCCTTAATTGATCAATGTAAGTTAAGAGCTTCCCTAGATTCATCTTCCAAACGTTTAAGAAAAATGGTTTTAATTAACTCTTCTTGAAGTAAAAATCCACACCTTTTACTTACAAAGAGGAATCTATCCAAATAATCTTCTATATTCTCATCCTCCTCCTACTTGATTTTGAAAAACTCTTCCTTCCTATTTCTCCCTCTACAGTAATCTTGATATTTTTCTAGGAAGGCAGTTTCCATTTGTACCCAAGTGGTAATAGAGTTGAATGCTAATCCCATGAATCACCTCATTACTACATCCTTGAGTGGATGGAAACAACTTGAGTTTCGATTATTTGTTTTATAGTCATAGAGTCGACGATATAGTACTTTAAACTCAAACAAAAATTGATCAGGGTCTTTCGATGAAATCCCTCTAAATGTGGGTAAATGTGTAGGTGAAATATTTTTCATTGGTGTATCATCATCATCCAATTAAATTGGATAAGTAAAGGTCCTATCAGGTTCCCTTTCAGCTTCTTGTGCCATTTCTGAAGTATTTTCTAAACTTCTTTCCCAATCAATGTGGTATGTGATATGCTTTAGGGAAGGTGAAAAATTAGGAGTAGGAGGTTAACTACTCAATTGAGAATCAAAACTTACCCTAAATGGATCTTGAGAAATAATCCTTCTCCTAAAAGTTTCACTTCCTTTTGGTGATTGATCCAAGAATTCCAAAGGTGGCAATTTTGCTTCTTGTCTTACAGGGGATAATGGTGCCTCTAATTCTTGGTCAACTTCCTTATTTAAACTAGAGGATGATGTTAATTCTTGTTCATATATTTTTGGGAGAAATCTACCCTTGGAGTCTCTTGGTCTACTCATAAATTTTGTGATAGCTTAGGGAATATTTCTTCAATTACTAAATGTATGATTGTTGCTCTTGTTGACACCTAATTAGAAAATTATAACTAGTTGGTCCCCAAAATGATGCCAAAAATGATGGGTGTCATTATTCCCTTCATTTAATCAACTTTATGTTGATGTCATATTCAAACCAGGGGTGTGTTTAAAGTTATATGCAATAAGAAGAATCTTAGTGATCTAGTAATTGATTGTAGGTATTTTGTATTTTATGGGGGATATTTTCAATGTCTTAAGGACTTCTTGGTTAAAAACCTTATTGGAATCAAACTATGAAAACCTGTTGGAAGTAAACACACTTTACAAAAATGAATTTTGAAATAAACACGCTTTACCTTGGAAGTAAACACACTTGCTAGAAAGGAATTGCTGGAAATAAACACACTTTTGAAAGGAATTGATGGAAATAAACATTACAGAAATAAACACACAATTGAAAATGCATGGAAAAATGATTGCAAATAAATAATAACTTAATCTAGAATACCTGTAGGGACAAGTCTACAACAAATTTCAACTTAAGGAATTGAAAGCGATACAAAATTAATAGATGTAAGCTATTTTCTCTAAAAATATAAATACTAGAAAAAATGAGGATCTTGGTTCTTGGAGGAGTGGGCCCTTGCTTTGCCTTGAAACAGGATTGGACAACTTAATTTTCTCTCAAAACAGAAATGGATATTTTATTGATAAAATGTTCTGCATTACAAAAATGTGCTGGATCTGTGTGTATCAATCTATATCTATATCTTGTTCTATATCTATATTCCTATCTATATAATCTATCTGTAGGTATGTATGTATATACTTCTTCTAGGGGTGCATTTATGGCCGTAACTATTCCACTGATACGATGGAACTGAATCATGCCTGAATAGATGCTAAATTAGAACATGGCTAGACGTACAACTGTGTGATAATTATCCTAGATCTACAAGTATGGAGAGTCAGAAGTCTTCTAATATGCTCCTGATTGATAGGATCATTGATTTGACAAATCACCAGCCATTTAGAATAGATTCTTATTAGTTTGAACTTTAGAAGAGTTCCGAACTAAAGGAAATCATTTTAGGTTTAACCGAGAGAGTTTCAGAGCTATCTACAAGAGTTCCGGAACTAATTTTGGAACTAAGTACTAGTGTTCCAGAACTAAGTCTGGAAGTTACAAAACTAAGTGACAACACTTGTGAATATGTAATGGAGTTCCGGAACTAAGTCTCTGGGTTAGGAACTAAACCGTATTGATTCTAATGCTTCCAAGAGGATGCAATCCGCTTCATATTTGTTCTTTTTCTTGACTGTGACCTTTTTTATTACAAAACTGAGTTTCTAAAACACTTTGTTAGGATTTACAGAGCTTTTAAATGTTAGAATCATAATCAACAAAAGATGGAAAATTACATCGTAACTCATATAAGATCAAACAAAAGTCACAAAATTTAGTCAAACTTAATAAAAAAGAGAGTAAGATGAGATCATTTATTGTACATTTAACACGCATATTCTAGCCTCATCAACAAGGGTGGTGATAACCATTAACTCAACCCTTGACCATGCTTCCACAAAATCGACTAGTGTTAACTTAGAGTTAGGTTCCATATCCATTTCCCAAACATAGGTTAGGGTTTAGTTGATAACTTAGCAATTTATATCAACTTAGCATAAGTTTAAGATTAGGTTCCCAAGCCACACAAATCAATTCATATGCCTTAGGTCTAGGTTAGACCCTTGGAAAAATTTAAGTGTTATCAAAAGATTAGTTATAGCCTAGGAATTTAATAATTTCCACAACCAAGACCTTACCAGATGAGCAATGTTTTTGAAATGGAGTAGTGCTACACGAACCAGCTCTCAAACACTTTCCAACCCTCAATTGATCCGAAAATGGTACTTAAATTTTTGAAGTACTTAGAAAATTTTTAGATAAACAATTTTAACAGACTCAACATTGATCATGAGTTCAATTATCCAATTTTGGGTGTCTTGAAGCCCAATTTTTAAACTCTTCCAAAATGATCAATTAATCTAATTTTTCCAACTTAAGTGAATTTACTGATTCTAATACAAAACCATTTTAAATAATTCACAAGTTGAATTTATAATGCACTCAAACTGAATTCTTGATTCCAAAATTTGAAAGTGCATTCACTAACTGATTATGGGTTATGGATACTAAAATTTACTTCAATCCAATTAATCCAGTTTTGTGCTTTCTTTATCAATTAATCAAACAAACTAATTTAAATGTTTTATTTGATCAAAAGATTCATCCAAAAATTGAAATCAAATCCACAACAAAAATTAGATTGATAACGAAGTTCAATTGAAGGCCACATCTCCAGATTCTTGAAAAGAGAATCAATCTATTCAACATCCAATGAAGTACAATAAACCCTTCAATATTGACTAATAGATATTTATACCTGCAAATGAGCTGATTAATATCCCAAGGAACTCTTAAAAATAGCAGAAACTGTCCCAAGAACAATCTTTGGCTCCTACAGTGCTTCTCCTATTGCTTTCATGTGCAAATGCATTTGAAAAATGCCTACAAATTTAAATGTACAACACCTACATGAAAGAAGTTTACATTTGTGGAAATATTATGAAATTATAAATAACTTCCCTTTTTACTCCATGGCTAGTTCAGACCTGAAGTGCTTGGAAAATTTAGATCTTTGTTGGTTCATCGTGTTTGTTCTATGTAACTATGATGGAAAATCACCTACACAGGAAAATCTAAAAGAATTCTTGAGGAAAAACTACCACCATTTTATTTGTCTTGGAATTTTGAGCAACTTTGCATTTTACATCAAGTTCTGAAAGTGCCTCTAAGTGCCACAAAACCTCAGATGAATGCTTGCTACCCCACTAGTCTCCCCATAGTCCGTA
This sequence comes from Taxus wallichiana var. yunnanensis, assembly GCA_018340775.1. Taxonomy (NCBI): domain Eukaryota; kingdom Viridiplantae; phylum Streptophyta; class Pinopsida; order Cupressales; family Taxaceae; genus Taxus; species Taxus wallichiana. The sequence goes on along the minus strand of CM031235.1, from coordinate 90,644,152 downwards.
GATCAAGCTGGTTTAAATACCACTGAACTCGTTTCTTATCATCACTTGAGCTAGGTGGTGAGTTAGTTATGTGGAGATATTTTGGGATCCTGAGGTGCATGGTTTAAGTCCTAACAACATTATTTTTGCAGAGCGGTTATTTTGTTATGTGGGAGGTATATCCCACATTCTCACCGTATGTGATCGAGATTGGGGTTTAAATTGGCATGGGCCAATAACTTATCCCATGGCATAAGCCACATTTGAGCCTTTTTTCATAGCTCCACATGTATTCTTCGAGCTAAAATTTGAGGTGCTCGGTGAGGTGGTGAATCATTGGTTTGAATGCCTGTTGTGTGGGCCGAGGTGGATGGTAGACTGCTGAGGTAAGTGGGATAAAACATGATCCCCGTGCATTGTTTGAAATGCCCGTAATATGGGCTGAGCTCTTAGGTTGACTCTAAGGTGAATGGGATAAAATACATCCTGAATATTGTTGATCTCCAAGGTAATAGTGAATACCATAAGGAATTATTAACCAATCTCGAGCAATGTGGTAACCATGATCAACTCGGTGGGGAGTTGATCACCCCACCGAGCTAGTAAAATAGCTCGTCAAGCTGATTATCAACCTGTAATGAAAAAATAAACTCATAGTGCAAAATTAAAACTCAAAACACAATATCGAGATTGGAATGCAAAATTGCTGTCCGTGTGGAGGTTTGAGAGCCCACCACATCAAAAAACAAGAGTATAGCTCTCACAAGAGCCGGGTTCCCCTCTGTTACAAAATTTGAGCCTCTTGTTATTTTTAGCCATATCATGAGTTGAAGACCAAAGTGCCGAAACCATATTAGACATCCTTTTCACCTTTTTCTTTTTGCCACGTGTCACATTTGGATTGAATTGTTTACCGGGGTTGACCTGTTTAAGACCTTAATTTTGACCAATGATAGAATTTGCATACAGAATCTATTTCTGAAGTTTAGCATACCATTAGAAAGGTATCGAGAATCCCTTTAGCATGGTCTAGATTTAGGGAATTTTAGGAAGATATTCATATTGAAAAATCCTCCGGATCATCGATATAGGACTAAAATAATATGAAAATGGAACAAGTCACCAAGATCAATTAGTATAAAATTGATAATCCATAAACAAATGAATAACTGCAATTTCTTACATTCAATCATAATTGTAGATCAAATTAAGAGAATGCCTTGGATCAATGAAATTGATCCAAGGTACTTTCTTAATCAATTCTCAATAATAATAATTGATTATTCCTGACTTAGAATAATTTTCCAAATTACCAGCTTACCCAATAGTTCCAAGATAGGATTCAAACTTTCCACAAGCTGAAGACATCCAGTTCATTTCATGAACCAATTAAGTAAACATCACAATTCAAGAGTACATTGTAAATAAATGGAGGATTAATTACAAAAATATCAATTGAGATAAACATTAATCTAGCAACATGATTTAATCAATTCTACAGAGAAGCAACTTAATAATAATCACATGTCAAGATTTCAATACACTTCACAATGAGCGAATATAGATGGAAGAATTGTAGAGGTGTTACACTTTCCATGCACTGCAGTCATGGTGGATCTAGAAGCTATTCATAAGAGTACTTCATCAACCACAGTGTATTAACCTTAAAGCCTTCTCAATGATTTGAGAAAGTGATATATGATCTCTATATCACCTTCAAGGAACTGGAGTAGGTCTATCATCTCCATTCACATCATAAAACTTTGATTAGAATGAGGTCTTAATAGGTTTGCAAGCACAAAAGCAGTCTTCACATAATGAGTAATATAACTCATTCAAACAACTTTTCATGGATCCAAATTCATATTTATGGAAATATTTATTCCTTGGGTAACTCATAAAAATAATAGGTGCATCATTTCAGGCCTATGACTCAACTAATATTTCATTTCAAGGATTGCTCATACTGGGTCTTAGGTTGCAAAAACCAGTTTTACTCTAGTTAGCTTCTAACCCATCAAAATTAATTTTCATGGCTAAAAATTCTTGAGGCACTTCACTAGGAACCTTAACTCAAACTTAAAGCACTCATAAGAATTAATTATGTGGATAACATCACACTTGCAATCTTGTCTCTTAGACCTACTTAACAAGCCTAAAATGGTAGTTTTGGGTCATTTGAAATTGTCCATAAAAAAAATTCACCAAACTAAGTAAATAGTTTCAACATGTCATGTTGGACATATATCAACTATCCATTCCCATATTTCATCTCCACAACATGCATTCACATCAAGTAGCACTCAAACAACATGACTGATTTTTGCATCTTTACTCCCTTAAGCGGTAGATTAGCTATATTGACATGGTTCATAAAAATTTTGCACATAACTTACCTTTACATTCTCATGAGTAGTTGGGACACCTCCCAAGATTTCTTCCTCTCCAAAATTTCCATCAAAAAAAACTTCTATACAAGACTGTATGGATAAATCTTTGCAAAACATAACTATTTCTATATTGTACAATTACACTTGGAGAATGAAACCAATGCAAACATGATCTAGGAGGAGTCCTTTATGATCTCAAATCATCATTTTTTCACTACCATGTATTTTGAGGAAAAAATAACTCATATATTTCCTATCACTGTCAAAGGAGGGTTTTGGGAGAGTTTAGAGAACTTTAACCTATTAAAGATCATTTATAAAGCTTAAGGAATCATTCTAACTCATTCCACTTGCTACTTGTTCTTGACTCCATGCTCCATTAGTAATGAATTTTTAGAACACCATGAAACATTTTAACATACCTTTGAAAACTTGAAACTTTACCCTCAAGTTGAAGATAGTTATTATAAGAGCTTGATAGACCGATTAACTCAAATGTGGAAGATATTCTAAGTTAATATAATATTAAGAACACCGATAAATAATAGATGAATGCATAAAGAAAGTGACCAAAATAAATAACTAAATATAAATGTGAAACCCTAATGAAAAAGAGGGTTAGGAAGATATTTGATTCTATGAAGGTGATGTATTGTATCGCAATGTGAACTAGGAAAATAAGAGGAGGAAGTGATTCCATAAAAGCTTGAGAAAGCACAAATCCAAGCCCTCTAGCTGGGATGGGGTTCCCATGGGCACCTCGGTCTAAGATATGGGTGCTATGGTCTACGAAAATAGCTCTGAAACCCTCCTATGAGGTGTCAGTTATATGTTCACCTATGTTCTCTTGTTGTCGCACTAACTTTTCTAAATTGTGTTAGATATCATTGTAATACCTACAAAACCCCAAGATGAGCATCAAATCCCTAAAAAAGGAAGATGCATATGAAGGGGTTGGACCTATGTCCTCTGCAGCCATAATGGTGGACTTACTAACTAAGCACTACACTGCATCTTAGACCCGATGTAGTTCTATGTGTGTGCATGTAATCATGCCCTAGGTTTTCTTGTGCCAGTCATACTCTCTAAAATTAGTAAAAATAAATATGTGTAGAAATGTAATAAAATGGTGGATGGAATATAATAAACTTCCCTCCTATGATGTGTGATGGAGATGAAGTAGCCTTGTGCCTTGTGATGGAGCTAGATGGATACAAATGGATCCTTTGATGGATGCAACCTTAGGTGATGATAGTAGTGCTCAATGTTTGGTACCTCATTATGCTCTCATAACTTTATATTTATATGGTTTTCTTGTTCTAGTTTCATAACTAACCCCGAAAAGGCTGAACACTAAAAGTATGGAAAGCCTAAACAACTAGTAAGTGCCCAAAAGATGGAGGTAAAGTAAAAAAAGGTTTAGGGCACCACAAATGGGACAGGGTGCCTGGAGCACCCTAGTACAAGGATGGGAGCCCCGAGTCGGAGGTAGAATGATGTAAAATGACAATTTTTTTTTGGGAAAGTATGTGCTAAAGGTCGAAAATGATGATAGAAAGAAAAGTAAAATGGCCAAAGGACATGGGTTAATTAATACTTTCTTCACTCAAAAACCATATGAATAGTAGTATGAGACCGGTACTAAATAATACCCGAGTTTGTAATTTTGTGTCTAAATTTTCCTCCACTTTATGTTGGTGAGTGAAACACTCACTAACATAAAGTAGATAAAGATGCATACCTAACGTCCATGTAACATGATGTAGAAAGCAAGCTTAAGGACTAGATAAAAGATGGAGTGTGGAGGATAAAGATGTAAAGGAGAAAAAAGTGATGAGAGTGAACCTAGGGAAGAAACACGTGTGTAGTTTCTGATGTGTGTGATGTACCTGCATGTTAGTATGAGGTGTTTACTACCGTATAATGTTGTTGTTATTATTAACACCATTTTTGTTGTTGTTGACTACTTGTTTCTCATATGGTCAAAATTGCAAGGAGAAGATGAGCAAGTAGTCAAATACGCATGTATATATGTGAAAAAATGCATATATGTAGAAATTAAAGCACTCAAATGGAAATATGAAAAATGTACATGAAACATGTGCATCTCGATTCATGATGAGAGAAAGGGTATAGAGAGGATATCATGTACTTGCTAGTTTTGGGCAATGTCATGCCATCCTAGACGAAGAAGTATAGGGGAAAGATGCATTATTCTCCAACCTATAACTACTTCCTTGAAGATGTGTGAAGAGATCTCTGTACTTCTGGTTTTTTTGGTGATTTGACACCTCTGGCTGAAGTAGTGTAGGGAGGAAATATGGTATATCCTTCAACTGTAACTACTCCCTAGAATGCTAAGGACAACATGTCTTATAAAAGTTGATGTGTATAGGGCACGTAGACTAGTCTAGAACCAATCTATGTATAACCCACAATGTCAAGGACATAAGTCCGAACCGAACCATCTCGGTAGAGAGCGTTGTGTAGTGTGTAAAACCCCAAATGATTCCCCCTATTTGGGGGTGTGTGCAGTGTCACTTTGAAAGGAGAATGTGGCCTTAGAAGAGGACCAACTGCATAAAATGTGCTTTGTAAGGGGAAGGGAATGCGGTTGGTAAAAACCAAGGCATGCACAAACAAGTGGATAGAAAATAAGTGTTAGTACATAAAATAATGCATGTAAGAGACAAGTGTATGCTACGAGAGACAATGTAGAGGTTAGAAATCAAGTAAACATGCAAGACGATGATCATATATTGCCAAAGTGGGTTGTAAACATGGGACATCACTCATGATGTTGCAATACATTCAAGTCCATAATGGACACATACAAAAATAAGTGTGCACACCAAAAAAGGGAAATACCATATACAATAGAGAACAAGAGACAAAAAATAGTAGGAAAACAGACAGAGATAAACATGGAAACAAGTAATCCTAAAAAAATTTCATACATGAAGCACCTGTTAGCATGTTAGAAACATAACCCATATGTCAAAAGCGTGTATAACTAAAACTTTCTATGTACAAAATGAAACAATAGCACTTTGAAAGAGTTGAATGTAGATGCCCCTAAGCAATGTTGTAGGAGTGGTAGAAGGTGAGCATGCCTACTTCATGTAAGAGGACTATATATGCAATCACAACTAGAAAAGGACATGAACACACATGTGTGTATGGTAAATATAATTACATACAAGAGATCTAGCTAGCATGTGTAATAAGTGAACATGAACAAGCAAATGTAAGAAAGAGTAAAAGTAACCAAGATATGCAACATGTTGTGGATGGATGGAATGAAATGCAAGATGGATGATAGGAGTTGCATGCCCCCCAAGTGAATGGAAGTGTATGCAATGAATTTCATTTGTTTTTCCAACTCATAACTAAGAATGAACCATAAATGAGAGTGCGTCATTAGGAAATGGTCAAAGTATGTATTGTGTCTAACGTCGTTGTGATGAATGTGTATGTGTAGTGATGATATGTGACCTAGAGATGAAGTATGTGCATGAACCTATAAATGAAGTGTATATCATGAAAATATGAGTGTAGGAGTGATGATGTAGCCTAAAATGTATATCACTACTAGATGAATAGGGAGAGTGGTGATGTAGCCTATAAAATATACCACTACAATATGAAGGGATAGGTGACAATTTATTCTAAAGTGTATGTAACTAACCTAGTAATGCCGCATGATATAATGTCAAGTGATGAACGTGTGTGTATGATAAGGACCATTTGATTTATAAACCCTCGGTAGTTGAGTATGGAATGAGGAAATAAAGAGCATCATAGGGTAATGAGTGCCTCATGTAGAAGAAGATGGAGGATGTGTGATGATTAAATGACCATGTGATGAGAAAAAATTGTAAATATGCAATGCGTAGAATGTAATGCAAGATCTATAGATAGCCTACTAGTGTAAGATACATGTTATGTAGTATGCAAAATGAGTAGGATGTAATTCTAGACTCATAGACAATAAAGGTGTGACATATGTATGTTGAAGAATAATATGGTGTATGATGTATAGATGCGAAATATTGAAATAGGAATTTTTGGGGTTAGCACACTTGTTGTACAAATAATATATCAGATCTAAGCATACATGCAAATAAAAGTAGATATTCTACCATAAGAAATATACAAAACAAGAGATATAAATCAACACCGGATTTAATGTGGTTCACCCAGTGTGGGCTACGTCCACCAAGAAATAAGCCAATATATAATCCAAAGCTTTGACAAGATATACAATTGAATATTTACAATATTCCACATCTCTCAGATGTATAGTAATGTCTTACTCTCAAGCTTTTTCTTCTTTTCCAAGAATTCTCTCTCTCACAATTATTCTCAAAATAACCATCAAATTTTCAAAGTTCTTCTTGATTATTACCTCTAAACCCTAGATTTCATTCTTATATAGGTGTATATAACCTTAGGGCACTTAGCCATGTAATTACAATCAATATATCTTCTTTAATAGTAAAAATAAATCTAATTCTTGAGAGTTAAATAAAACACTCTCGCATTGTAGTATCGATGTCGGCTAGCCTTAATCGATGATAGTTCCTCCTTTCGACCGATGCGAGTCCTTCCATAAGCTGATGATGGTTACTATGTTTTCTAGAAAGATTCACATTACATGTTAATCCAAAGTAATTGAGCTCCACAACTCAACAATATCCCACTTGGTGATTAATTACTGCACCATACCTATACAACGTCATTCTTGGATCCTTCCTTAGATTTTTTCTTCCTCTTCAAGTCTCAAACTCGAAGACCAATAGAAGTGGAGTGTAGCTCCAACTTATCCTTTGCTAATGGATTTATTAGCATATCCATAGGGTTCTCACTTGTATGAATATTTTCTAGATTCAACTACCCATCCTCCAATACTTGCCATATGAAGTGATACCTCAAATGAATGTGTTTCATTCTCAAATGAAATGTTGAGTTCTTTTCCAAATGAATTGCACTCTGACTGTCACTAAATAATTTTCAATCATATTGATCCTTTCCCAACTCTTTTATGAACCTACTCATCCATATCATCTCCTTGCTAGCCTTTGTAGCTATAACATACTCTGCCTCTGTAGTAGACAAAGCCACAACCTTCTGCAATCTTGAAATCCAGTTAACTGTCATCCCACCTATTGTGAAAATATATCTAGTAGTGCTCCTCCTACCATCTAGATATCTAGCCATATTTGAATCAACATAGCCACATAATGAAATATCTAAACCTCCATAGCATAACTACATGCTAGATGTCCCTTTCAAATACTTGAGTATCCATTGGACTACTTTCCATTGCTCTTTACCTGGATTGGCGATATATCTACTCACAACTCCCACTACTTGTACAATGTACGATCTAGTATAAACCATAGCATACATGAGACTCCCAACTATTGAAGCATATGAAACTCATGTTATGTATTTGGAATCCTCATGTGATAAAGGAAACTGATCTTTACTTAATTTGAAGTGTCCAACCATAGGTGTACTAAGAGGTTTTACATTCTACATCTTGAACCTTTCTAATATCATGTAGATATAATCGTTTTGAGATAAATATAATTTCTTGTTCTTCATGTCTCTATGTATTTGCATGCCAAGGATTCTTTTTACAGCTCCTAAATCCTTTATAATAAATGTGTGAGCTAGCTTTCCCTTAAGCTCACCAATGTCCTGCATACTAGATCCTGTAATAAGCATATCATCCACATATAGTAACAAAATAATATAACTCCCATTTTCAAGTTTTTTGAAATAAACACAATGGTCAGATTCACATCTCAAGTAACCATGCTCATACATAAAACTATCAAACCTCATGTACCATTGCCTTGGAGCTTGCTTGAGCCCATATAGGATCTTTTTCAACTTGCACACTAATTTCTCCTTACCCTTGACTTCATACCCAAGCAACTACTACATATAAATCTCTTCATCCAAATCACCATGAAGGAAATCCATCTTCACATCTAGTTGCTCTAAATGCAAATCCTCTACTACAACTAAACTCAATACAATACACATAGAAGTCATTTTTACAAAAGGAGAAAATATTTCACCAAAGTCAATACATGCTTTATGTGAAAATCCCTTTAATACAAGTCTTTCCTTATACCTTTTCTATCCACCCTTGTCTTCCTTAATCCTATAAACCCACTTGTTCTACAATGTCCTCTTACCTACTAACAACTTAACCAAATCCCAAGTTTGGTTCTATTCCAAGGAGTCCATCTCCTTATCTATACCATTCTCCCATTGGATGTGGGTCTCATCCTGCATTGCTTCTTCAAAAATTCTGGTTCACCATTATCAATTAATAATAAATAAAATAGAGGTGGTGTAAATCTTTCTGGAGGTTTACTTACCCCTTGTGACCTTCTCATAGGAGTTTGGGGGCACGGAGGCTCATTTTGGACCTTCTCGGACATTTGTATCAAAATTTTTCGAGTGAATGATGTTGGTCACCTATAAGCAACGTTGATTATGTTAACCGATGCGGTTTGGATCTTTTGTAACCAATGTCGATTTTTTTGACCAATGTCGACAAGGGTAAAATGACACCGATTATTATGTAACTATGTCGGTATTACTTTTAAAACTAAGAGTTCATTTTCATTCATAAACTTCTTAATGTGTTCATCCTTGGGTACCAAAATTTGATCCGGTACATTCTCTTTTCATTCCATTTAATATCATGACTCCTAATAATTTTAGAATTCTCTAAATCCCAAAAATGGAATCTAAAATCACAAATCCATAAAAATTGAATGTACATCTCTTGGATTTTACATCCAATTTTTTTCCTATTTTCCTCATCAATATGCAAAAAGCTTATGATTCAAAAAAATTTAAGAAAAGAAAGATCTACCCCTTTTCTAGTCAAAACTTCCTCTCTGGTATTCCTCCATCTAGTGAACTTGAAGGCCCATGGTTAATCAAATAAATTCTTTGTATCAGTTGCTTTTGCCTAAAAATGTAAGGGTAGTCTAGAATGTATCCTCATACTTGTAGCACATTCCATGATGGTTCTATTCATTCTCTCTCGCAACACCATTCTCATGTGGTGTTCTTGGAACCGTTATTTCTCTACGTATCCCATTTAATTAACAATAATCATTGAAAGCCTTGCTACAATATTCACCACCATTGTCAAATCTAAGGCACTTTAACTTTGAATTTGATTCATTCTCAACAAGGGCTTTCAATCTTTTAAAAGTATCAAAAACATCAAATTTACGTTTGATACAATAAAACCATACCTTTCTTATAGCATCATTAATGAAAGTAACATAATACTGGGATCCTCCATGAGAAGATACTTGAGCTGGTCCCCACAAATATGAGTGTACAAGCTCTAATTTATGCTCCTTCTTAGTTGCCCCAACTTTGAGAAATCTCACTCTCTTTTTCTTTCCAAAGACACAATGCTCACAGAAATCAGGATCTAAATCTTTAAAATCGATAACTTAACCTTATCCTTTAAGATCTGTAGTCCTTATAGAATCATATGGCCCAAATGATTATGACATATGCATGCATCTGAATCTGAAGTAGATAATGTAGAAAAAGAATCAATAACATAGGTAGATAAATATAATGTTCCTACCTTCTTACCTCTTACCACAACAAAGGAACCCTTGGTGACTTTCTAAGAGTCTCTTGTAAAAGTAACCATGTAACCAGATTCACCTAGTTACCCTACAGAAATAAGATTCCTCCCGAGGCTTGGCACATGCTTCAAATCTTTCAATACCCATGTATTTCCATTTTGTAATTTTAGATGAACTTCCCCTTTACTAGTAATACAAGGTTCGTCATCACCCAAAAAAACATGCCCAAAATTACCTGGACATAATTTCTGAAATAACCCTTATTAGGGGTTGCATGGAAAGAAGCTCCTAAATCTAAAACCCATGATTCAATTCTATTACCTAAAGAAATAATAAGAGAATTCTGCATTACTCTTCTATAACAAGATTTGCTTCTTTACCTTTGTCTAGTTTTTGGTTCTTTTTATCCTTTGACCAATAATCTATCTTTGCATGTCATTTATTTCCACATTTCGACAAGTAATTCTCTTACCTCTGGATTTAGATATGCTATCCCTTAACTTCGATTTCCCATTACTCTTACTCTTGGATCTCTCCTTCGCCAACCCCTACTTTCTACATTCAAAGAATTCCCAGGATGATGATTCCTATGTACTCTTCCTGTGAATTTGTTCATTCAAGATTATACTAACCACATCATCAAACTTCAAAATGTTATTAGTAGATGCTATATTACTAATAGCCATGACCAAGTTATCTCAACTATCAAGAAAATAACATAAGAATAAAAGTGCTTTCACTTCATCATTAAACGGTATATCAACTGATTTTAAGCGATTTAGAATAGATCCGAAATCATTTAAATGACTAGATGCGAGATCCACCTTCATGCATCTTAGAACTAAATAGTTTCTTCATCAAATAAAAATTATTTGAAGCACTAGGTTTTTCATATACATTATCAACAAATTTCATTAACCCTATCGTAGAAGTCACTTCTATAATATTAGAAGCTATGGATACTACCATGATCAATCTTATAGATCCTAGATCCTTTCTATTAAGAATCTTCCATTCTTCATCAATCATCTTCGTAGGTCTAGAATTCTCATCCAACGGTAAATACAAATCTCTTTGATAAAGATAATCCTCAATCTGTATCTTCCATAATTGATATTTTTTCCGTCAAATCTCTCTACCTTGTATTTTTTTCTTCGCCATTGTTGTAGCTCCCACTCAATCAGAAAACCCTCTATGAGTAAATCCTGTCAACACACAAAACCTTCAAACAAAGCTCTGATACCAGTTGTTGGGGTTAGCTTTGCTGTTGTATATATAATATATCGATTCAAACATACATGCAAATAAAAGTGGATATTATACCGGAAGAAATATACAAAACAAGAGATATAAATTAACACCGATTTAACGTGGTTCACCAAAGTATGGGATACGTCCACCAAGAAACAAGAAAATCTATTATCTAAAGCTTTGACAAGATATACAATTGAATATTTATAGTCTTCCACACCTCTTAGATCTATAGTACTGTCTTACTCTCAAGCTTTTGCTTCTTCTCCAAGAATTCTCTCTCTCACTATTATTCTCACAATAATAATAAAATTTTCAAAGTTCTTCTTGATTCTTATTTCTAAACCCTATATTTCATGCTTATATAGGCGTATAATACCTTAGGGCACTTAGCCATGCAATTACAATAAATAGATATGCTTTAATACTAAAAATAGATCTAATTCTTGAGATTTAAATAAAAACTCCCACATAGGTAACCAATGCTTAGGTTAGCCTTAATTGATGATAGTTCCTCCTTTCTGACCGATTCCGGTCATAGGTGAATGATGCCAGTCCCTCCATAACCAATGAGAATTACTGTGTTTTCAAACAAGATTCACATTTCATGCTAATCCGAAGTAATTGAGATCCACAACTCAACATGAATGATGTAAAGGAACATGAAGATATAGTGTGTGAAATGTGAGATGTATTGTAAAATGTGTGAAGAGATGCAATGTGTAGTACCTATCATACAATGTGTGGGATTTATGTGTAGTATGCCCTCTACAATCGGTGTGAGTGAAGCACAAGAGTGTGTCATTGGGAAATGGTCGATACTAAAGTGTAGATGAATATGCCTATGCGAGGAGATTGATGAATGATAATGCAAAGATGAGTGATGCATTGATGAAAATAATGAGAGAGGGGAGAATGTGTGTATGTTATTCCCCTAAGTATGTGCTTGGTGAATATAGTCATGTGACACTATTGAGGAGATCATCATTGTCGGGATCAAATCCTACCAGAGAAGCATTGGAGACATGATAAGCAATAGAGTGAGGTGGATCATATAAATAACCATGGTGATGTAATGTGTAGAAAATCATGGCATATTCTTCATCAATAAAGGGGACTAGTGGAAATTTGTGTGCATACCATTGAGAGATATTGTTGGTCAATCGAATATGGAACTTAGGAAAAAACATACGAGTAAGGTTCGTGTGGAAGAGTAGAATGCATTCAAAAGAACGGGAGGATCGAGAAGGAATCACATGTTGAGGATAGAGACAGATTTGGGACTTAGCCATTTTTCATGATGATGAGCTATTTTTGGAGATAGTGTGCCGAACACACAAACTAGTTAAAGACTTGCGTGACACACATTGGCTATTTTTAGAGGATCAACTATGAAGCACTTTGCATGGATACATGTTGAGAATAGATTTACTACTGACAATTAAGTAGAAGAAGTCTATTGTTAGCACACTTGCATGTGTGGCTATTATTATAACAACACATGGCTAATAATAGAATGTGACTTATTTTGGGATTAGATAAGCGAGTGAAGGGCAAGTCCCCACCCTTATAAATATGTATTTAGCTATGTAGCATAAAATAACATGTAAGAGTGAGTTATTTGTGAGGTTATGATGCCAAATCGATGCGCGCATAAATTATAGTATTATCTATTGTAATAAGATTCCTGTATTATTACTGCATTTAAAATAATGGAGGTTATTGATTGAATCAAGGTGTTAATCATGGTTATAGTTTATTATTGTATAAATGATTTCACTATGTTTATCATGTGATTCATGAGTATTTACGATCTAGATCGATATACCTTTGTAGAATGATATATTAGTCATGGATTTTAATTCTTTAAGTCTTCATCATGCTAACATACTATAACAAAAACCCTAAAGAGGGGCCTGATATCTTTGTGTGCTTTGAGTGAGCGCTCGGTCTAAGGTGAGTTATGTGTCAAGCATTCCTAGGATTTTCTTGGTAAATTCTAGGTGCATAATTGGTTCCATTTTTGGGACCTTTTCTTGAGTTTTTTAGGATGATTCACGATGAAGATGTAGCGGTTGACCCTAACAAGTGTTGAGGAGTGGATACATGACCTAGAAGAAGAATACACATGGAGGTTCAACATTGAATTTGAGTTTAATGCACACACGTGGGTGGAGCAGAATCTATATGACTATTTATATGAAATATTCTTTGCTATTTTTCCAGTAGAATTGTATGAGTGAGTGGTTGCTTATGCATATAAATGGAATTGGACGTATCACCCACTTGTCTAGATGCGAAAGAATTTCAGACACTGTATGATTCTGATATGATTTGGACTCGTGTTGTGGATATGTGGTTCTATGGTGTTATAAACAGTTATATCTTGGATTATTCAATTTCCACTTATTTTTTCCTGGAGGAACTTACCTGCAAGGCATTCCCCTGGTGATCAAAATTTTGATGGTAACCATAAAATTGGAGAGAAAAGCGATGGCTAACTAAACCCCACCACGCAATAGGCGGGGGCATGATCGGGGCTTGGTGCAAGATGGTAGACCTAGTGGTAGAGAGGTAGAGAGAGGAAAGGCAACTTAGGTATAATGAGGTATGTGAGAGGGCGGTAGAGAAGTTGTGGGAGGTTGCGGAGAAAATGGTATTATGGATAAATATAGTTCAAGAAGGACTTTAAGTTCACTTAGAAGACATGGAACCCGAGCATCAAGAACTCCCCCATTTAGGAAAGCATGACAGGAACCCACATCGGCCTCACGTAGAAGCGTGCAGAGAAATGACCAGGGCCACATGCACACATATGAATCCACCGAAAAATTTTCCCTTACACTTGGTATTCCAAAGATCTAGTATAAAAATAGTCAACAAGTCAATTCAAGCAAGTGGGAGAGCATGATTGAGTCATATAAGAAGCATAATGATGGCAATGCAAATGGATTCATTGTTATATGGGAGTAACTTTTCGGGTGTATCATCAACACAAGAATTTAGGTGCACATATTTTTAGACTCTCTTCTGGGAGTAGTAACACTTCATAGACTATCAAGGTACAATTTAGTACTACTATTGGGACACAAGGGAGTACATCCTCTAGTATGACCCTAGCTATAGGTTTGGGATCAGGAGGCATAGGTGGCTCTAGTTCGATAAATCTAGGGTTCGGATCGGGTGGGCAAGGTCTGCACCAACCCCAGAATATTTACATGGAGATGTCTCTTCATCTCCTAGAGTATAGGGGCATAAAATATGCTACTGAACATGTGCACATGTGTGAAATACTATGGCACACAAAAGGAATCATGGCTTCTGAGTGTAGGGCAAGCTAGTTTGATACTACATTACAAGAGTGCGCACACACAATTTGGTATAGGAAGTCTAACCCGATCGGACTTGTGTAGACTATACAACTTTAAAAGATGTATTTCTTAAAGAGTTTCACATCCATGAGTTTGAATAGAAGAGTATAAGTGCACTCAAGGATATTAAGCAAGGAATTACTAAGAGTGTCAAAGAGTATGATGCTCATTTCAAAACTCTATTATCTAAGTCAGTCTTATGATATTCATGCAAACCAACATGCATAATGGTTTTTGGAGGTTTAATTACACCTTGTAGGAGGGAACTATCACATAAAACATACACTCATCCATGCAAAGCACTTAAAGTAGCCTTACACGCCGAGGTAGTTGCATGAGTATAGACACCGGGTGAGCCCGTTTTTAGAAGCACATATCACATCTATGGCAAAGTAGTTGGAGAAACTATCGGAAAACTTAGCACATGAGACACACACCTAGATTTGGTTCATAGTTGTCCCCATAGATCAATGCGCTCATTGTTGTTGGACTATGAGATATGCCATTTAAACCATGATGCTAGCCACTACCCATTACTACAACGTGCGATAAGGAAGAACGTATCTTATTACTATAAAATCTACAGGTCCATGACTCATGACACGAATAATTCTAGTTGATTGGTTAGATCCAAGATGCTATAGATATTGGTGTATGTATGGGACAAGAGTTTTAGATAACTCTAAAGGCAAGAATGAGCATCAAGATCGGGATCAAAATCAGGCGCGCTATGATCAGAATGAAGGGAATTTTGAAGGAGGCCATGGAAAAGGTTGAGGATACCATGGTGGATTCGGAGGATGAGTCGTGGCGAGTGGAAGAGGTGAGTTACCTCATGGAACATGTTATACATGTGGATCTCCGATCACTACACAGCGTGAATATCCTTAGAATATTACATGTTCTTTTACGTGGAAATAATCATAGTTATGAGGAGTGCCCGGAATTGTATGAGCATCTTAGCAAGTAGCATAAACAAGAAAAAAGGTGTAGGGATGGTTAGGATACAACGTGCTGTGGAAAATCAGTGGATGCCTAAGTTGGAACTAGAATATGAGGCATTGCAGGTAAAGATCATGGCCGCTGAAGCTGAAGCGCGTGTGCCAAAGAATCATTGCGAGAGGCCTACCATCACTAAGGAGGAGGTTCTACATGCACGGTACCTAGATCCCACCCATTAGAAGGAGGTTTACTAGGAAACCATGGAGGTACTCAAGAATATTTAGGGTGAAATACAATATTTAAAGGAGCAATCACGAAAGATGGAGCAAAAGAAAGCATAAAAAATGGTCCAAACTAATATGGATGACTTGAGAGAAGTGTGTAAATTATTGCATTAGGAGAATATCATTCCATTGTAGGGGAATTGGTTAAAAGGAAACACTCTGCACAAATGTCTTGAGACTGGATGATGATTTTGTATGTAAATCTCCCCCTCATAGCCTATATTATGACAAGGAAGTAACTCTGAATGCTATTGTGGATGGGTAGATTTTGAGTAATATCTGATTTATATTGGTGCGAGAAGTCAATGTTATTACCTTAGATGTATGGGTAAAAATGGGGAGACCTCCATGAAGCCATCCTCTAATGTATTGTTCATGGCTAACGACTAAGGCCACTTCCATAAGAGTTTTAAAAGATGCATCCATTATCATACAAGGAGCCAAGTTCATTGGAGATTTTGAGGTTTTAGAGACTTGACATAGTTAGATAGCTTCCCATTTCTATTGGGAGGTCCTCAGTGCTATGAAAATAATGTTGATTTTTAGTTCAATAAGGGTTATTTCAGTTTTGAAAACAAGGAGGAAAGAGTTATTATCCCTTTAACGAGATGGAAAATATGCTCCCTATGTTGAGCCCTTGAGTGAAGAAGACCTGAATAGGATTTATGTACGCACCATCCGGGATATAGAGGTACTTGAGCCATATAAAGAAGGAATCCTTTAGTGGGAGGATGCATAGTCTTTAGTGATACTACAAGTATTGCTTGTGATAACTAGTCTCATAACACTTATGAGTTGGTAGGGTACACAATGAAGAGCATATTTCCTAGGGGTAGAAAACCACGTTATATCAAGATAATAGGTAACAACTCGGTACCATGTTACACCACGTAAGGATACCCTATGGTGTTCTTGCACGCCATGGAAGAATGGTGGATAAACCCATTGGAGAGAAGGAATATGCTAGCATATACCCTACATGGGACAACAACTTGTTGGTGGGTAGTCCACAAGGGTAATCTTGTAGGATGGAATGAAATTAGGATTTCTCTTGCTACTAGGTTCTTCATGAGCAATGCACCTACTCAAATCTATACTTATCATGGTAATCAACCTATTTAGCACCACATTCATAAGTATGAGAGACGTGGGAAGAGGGGTAGGAAGCTTTACCACCTTCACTCTAGGTGCACAAGTTTTATTCCACTTTACAAGGCTATGCACATGCTTGGTATGTCTATGCCAAACTCCATAGAGACTAGAAATTGGTAGGATTTAATTACAGGAATGACTCAAACATTTGACTTCTTCTCTACCAAGCCTCTAGTGGAAGAAGCATTAAAAGTCATAAAGCACTTAACTATGGGAGATAGTGCTAAGGATGAAGAACTCCTTCAGGAGTTATTGGATGAAGAAAAATCAGAGCACATTTTGTTGAAGAAACAGAGGCTAATGCCACACTACTTGAGGCACTTTCCTTGAGAGAGAAAAGGGAAAAATGGTCTACTTAGTGGATGAAAAAGAAGTAGAAAATTTGGATATAAACCATTCAATGATTAGGCGTGAGGTGTTGGACGGTGTAGATAAGACCACATGTGCATATCATTAACCTATGAAGACAAAGAAAGTGAATATTGGATCAGATCTGAGCAAAGGAGACCATAATTAGGGACTGTTGGTGGAGAATCGAAGTGGAGAAAATCATAAAGTTACTATGGGATTATCAAGATTTATTTCCTCGGGGTACTATGAGCTTAAAGGCATGCATAAAATATTAGGGGAGATGAGAATAAAGCTTAGAGAGGGTGCAAACCTAGTTAGAAAGAGACCCTACAAGATGAACCCAAACTTGCATGAAAAGGTCAAAGAAGAGATTGACAAAATGTTAAAGTTTGGAATATTCAAGCCCCTGAGCAGTCGAGAATGGGTTAGTCTAATGGTGATCGAGTATCAAGAAGGATGGTTGGATTAGGATTTGTGTGGACTACAGGGGAATCGAATCGCATGTGTGACTAATCCCTTTCCTACGCCATTCAATGAGGAAATACTAGAAGGTGTTTCAGGACGTGAAATCTATTCATTTATAGATGGGTTTTCTAGGTATCATCGAGGTTAGGATTGCACGGGAGGATCGAGAAAAACAACTTTTACTACCGAATGGGGTAGTTTCACCTATCTTGTGATGCCTTCGGATTGAAAAATGCACTTGCTGTATTTTCACGCATAATTGTTCAAGAGTTCAAGGAATTTATTCTAAACTTCTTAAAAGTTTATTTAGATGATTGTATGATGTATGTATTAGTTAAATAACATTGTGACAATCTACGCTTAATGTTTGAAATATGTAGACAATTAAGTATCTCTTTAAACATCAAGAAGTGCATATTTACTACACCATTTGGAATATTGTTAGAACACATAATCTTGAGGAAGGTTTATTGGTCGATCCAACTAAAGTTCGAGTCATTATAGGCCTAAAAGAGCCTACTAATCAAAGTGAGGTGCATTGATTTTTGGGTCACATGGGGTATTATAGGAAGTTTATTAAAGGATATGCCAAGGTTTATGCACCTTTGGAGGAGTTAACTTTGAAAGGAAAAGGTACATTCTATTGGGAAGAACCATGATAGTGCGCATTCGAGACATTTAAGGAAAAACTTACTACCATGCCTATTCTACATTTTCCTTCGAGGGACCAACCATTTCATGTACATGTAGACACTTACGGCATGACCATTAGTGTGGTATTGAATCAACTTGGAGAAGGTATTATAGATCATCCTATGTATTTTCTAGTAGAAAGTTGACTCTGTAGAACAAAATTCCACAACTAAAGAGCGCAAAGATTTTTCAATGATCTATGCACTACATAAATTCGATAGTACCTACTACTAGCTACACCATTTGTATTTTATACGAGATCACATGACATTAATGTATTTGGTAAATAAGCCCATTTTACAACAACGCATATGTATATGGGTACTCTTATTTCAATAATTTGATTTCACGGTTGTGGTAAATAAAGGAAAAGCAATTCTGGACCAGACCATTTATCCAGAATACAATCAGAGAAGAAACACATGTAATTGAAGATACCATGCGGATGCTTTGATTTATATAGGTTACAACGAGTGCCATCAGAATTAGAGGACATTGTTGTCTTTCTACAAACATGCATGACACTAGAAGGAATGAAATCCTTGGAGAAGAAACAACTTGCTATACATGTGACACCCTATATGTTGATTTATGGTGACTGTATAAATTAGGATGAGATGAAGTATTGTGCCGTTGTGTACTAGAACATGAGTGCATAGATATCATGGAGGAAGCTCATGGTGGTATCACAGGTGGCCACTATGTAGGTGACACCACTTCACACAAGATTCTACTCACGGTCACTTCGGTGGGAGACCCTATATCTGATTAAAAGGATCATTCTGAGGCTTGTGATCATTGTCGGCATATTGGGAAACCAGTCAATGAGATGAAATGCCTCTAATACTTATTACTAATCTTGAACCATTTGAGAAATGGGATATATATTTTGTGGGTCCTATTTCACCGGTAGGTGCATGCACAGGATGGATCATGCTATATCATAACTTGCACAAATTATTTGACAAGGTGGGAAAAGAAACACCTAAAAAGGATTATACAATGGCTACAACAACTAGGTTTCTATGGGAAAATGTTATTACATGGTATGGATGTCCTTTAATTTTGACTATTAATAGGTGTACCCAATTTCTAAATAAGGCGATCAAAATTTTATTGGATGAATTCATGATTGCACACCATAAGACTACACCATATCATCCTCAGGAAAATGGGATTGCTGAAGCTTTCAACAAAATTTTGAGCCAAACGTTGACAAAAATATGTGATGTTGGAAGAAAGGATTGGGATGATAAAGTATCTATAGTGCTTTGGGCATATCAAACAACATATAAAAGGTTGAACAAAGCCACACCATTTTTGTTAGTGTTTGGTGCGAAGGAGTTCTTCTTATGGTGGAATTCATGTTACCATCTTTGTGTATTGCACACACTTTGGAGGTCTAGATGATGAGAAAGAATTATAAAATTGGATCGAAAAGTTAATAAGTTGGACGAGTGATGAACAATAACATGTTGGAGTCAAAACCAAGAAAAGGATAGGTAGAAAGCATGGCATACGAGGCACATTAGGGATAAAAAATTTAAAATTGGATAGATGGTGCTCCTTTATGATTCAAAGTTTTGCACCATCCAAGAACACTCAAAGTACATTGGTTGGTGCCATATGTTAACACTCACATACTTGAAACATGTAATTTCCAATTAGAGGCACTTGATGGAACACATTACCAGTGTACTTCAATGGGAGTAAAGGTGAAACCGTCTTATAAATAAGTGTTTTTGGTGTTTGTAATATAGTAGTATTTCCATTTAGATTAGGTTTTCAATTATGTATTTCCTTAATGTATTTCCTTCTTCGTTGTTATGCTTTGTCAATTTAGTTGGTATTTTTGTGTAATAAGCGTGTTTACACACTAGAAGCTAATTACTATTTGAAAATTTCTATGCACAAAGGACTACACATACCTTTAGTGTGGGGTGGTTATTGTTATCCATGTACAAGACTATTGAAAATAAGTACACATGAAAGGAACAAACTACTACGGGTGCTATTCAAGTTAGAGAATTAAAAAAACGAGTGCTTATGGAAATGAGGACCATAGATGGAGATGAATGAAGAAAAAAGTATAACGCGAGGTAAACAGGGGCCATGGGAACTACTAAGGGAAGGTTCAGTGGTGAGGTACTTGGGTGCATAGAGGCGCACTAAAGAGAAGTCCATGGCTAGAAGGTAGGAAGGCATGCTAGAAGGTTATAGCTTGGGCATGAAGATGTACCATGTGGAAAGAGTGAAAATGGTCAATTAATGAGAGGATTGTTGGTAGGTGAAGAAGCAATAAATGTAATTTTTTTTTGAAAATATATATAAGGATGGGATGCGAGTTCATTTTTTTACCATCGCAATCATGATAATTTGAAGGAGCCAAGTGCGACGAGCTGCAAGAAGAGTATTTAGGTACGAAGAGTGTGAATTGAGATGTGATGAGCATATTTGTGCATAGAGGAAGCTTATGTCCCTAGTTGCGAAGGGTTTGAGTGAAGCAAGGCATTGCAAAAAGAGATAGGGCATGTAATTTCAACTAGGCACTGCTGAATCGAGCTAGGGTTTGGGCTTTCACGTTCTTTGGAGATAAAAGGCAAGTATTTGAAGTGAGAAGATTACAGGTTATAGATGGCACCAAAGAAAGCACCTACCGCAGGAGCTAAGGGGAAGAAGAAAGTGGAAGTAGAGGTTGAAATGACTCTTGAGAGTAATTTCTTAGAAATGTAGTATCGAAGGGTGTGATTGTGGGTCAGGAATGGGATTCCCACATCCAAAAGAGCAAGATTAGTGATTACAACCATCATACACATGAAAATAAGGAGTTGGATGCGTTATTAAACACAAAGACAAATAAGCACACAACAAAAGACATGTTGGTGTATGATGACGCTGGGGAGAAGTTGTTGAAGAAGATTGGAGTTTACTAGTTGTATGAGCTCCCCTACTTTAGTAAATATGAACCCTTGTACCAGTGGTTGATGAGCAGGGTACATGAAGATTTCTTCTACTTTGTAGGACATAGGGTAAGGATCACAACCACATTGATCTCAACAGTAATAGGGTTGAAAGGCATAAGTGGTAGATCTAAACGGTGATTTAACTGATAAGGCCACAATCTTGGAGACAAGGAAGGAGTTGGGGTATACCAAGGGTTTGCATGACATGGACATTGATAAACTAAAGAAGTACCCAATCATACAAGCAGTTGCACACTTAGTGACAAAGTTGAATGACCAAGAAAGATGGTCACAAGTAAACACAATGTGGCTACACATTGTGAAGAAGATGTCATAGGGAGTGACTTACAACATCTCTAGTTACATCATGGAAAATATCATTGAAGAAGCGCACATAGGAGAGAAGATCAGTTTGAGGATGTTCTATTATCTCTGGTGTTTATGGAAATCGGGGTGCCTGATGGGCCAAAGGATAAAATATGGGAATACCCTATGGAGAACAAGTCACTTGTGGAAAGATTTGGAAAGTACTTGTGTGAAGGATCAATGGGTGGAACATTAAAGAAGAGGGTGAAGATGTGGTATAATAGGCTCGTGCAATGTTTGAAGAAGAATGGAACATACCCAAGGAGTTACCTTTGGTAGTAAGGAAGGAAATTCAGTTCGCGGTATGCCAAAAATTTTACATCGCACAGTTTGCCATGAAAGATGGGGATTGGAGCCCATGGTGCAAATTACCATATGCCTTCACAACATGATATTTCTAGGCATCAGTTCATCGGTTTTCAGATGCGTGCCACCTAAGCTTCAATACGAGATAGGGTAGATTATGAATACCATACACTGAGAAAAACATATGTATATCCAGGACGGACTGCCTACATTGAGAGGCTTATCTTATATGTATTAAACATGAAGCCGGTAAGCTTGGATGTTGGAGACATTGGAGGAATGCTTGTGTACCTTCAACTTAAGCCCAAGTTGGAGAACAATAAGTATGTGGAGAATGAGTTTGCACTCCCAGGGCTGCTAAAAGGTAAGCATACAATGGAAAATTTTCCAACACCTAATCCCATTGAGATAATAGAATTAGAAGATGAAGACAAGGAGCATGAAGATAGTGGTGGTTTGGAGCACGAGGCAGGAAGCAACCCTTAGATAAGGTAGAAATAGAGCGCATGACTATGCCACCTCAGGGGTAGGAAGGAGAAGTGTAGACACCAAATTGGTGTCTTACGACCCCCTTGTGCCCCGCATCTCATTTTCGTAACCTAACCTCATCACCTAAACCTTACACAATTATTTATTAATTACCTTATAATTAATAAATCCACATCGCCATACCTGCCACCTCATTTCGCCACCTCATCATGACCTAGTCTTAACCCTAAACTAACCTAATTAAGACCTATAACTTGGTCTACATCCACACCCATAACTAATTACTCCTCACCCACACCTAAAACCAACCTCATAATGACTTGACCAAGCCCGCAACTAATCCCTTGGGAGAAAAGGAGGGAAAGTTGGCTATTTTACTAAAAATAGCCCACTTTGACCTGACCGATACCGGTTCCTACTCGACCGCCGTCGGTTATGTAACCGCCATCGGTTCCTTGTAAATGACCTCTCCCAACCAAAAAAAAGGGGTTGGATTTTTCATTGATCCGAATTAGAAGTCATTGGAAGGATCCAGAATTTACTTACTGAACAGAGACAAGTGAAGGAAAGAGAGGAGTTGGTAGGGAAGGACATCAAGCCCAAGACTGCAACTGAATAACCAGAGCCCAGTGACACTCATCCAAGCATCAGGAGAGGAGATAGCTGATCTTGGATTGTCAGTTCATCCCACTTGAGCCCTGTCTTTGCCATCGCAATCCCAGAACCTACATTTTCATCAGGAATCAGTAAAGTCTTATATGTTCTTTTAATAATATTTCTTGGATTTCGAATCACATTAATTACAAATCTACCCCGGATCCACCACTACAGTAACACTCTCCACCTAACTTACATTCCTTTACCCCTATTTTGCTCCAAGAAGCAGCACCCATACCCTCGAGTCTTCTCCATCACCTCATTACCTATCCTCAATCATTCTACCAGCCTTATAAACACCATAACTATCATATAGTCATCTTATAGCTAACCTTCACCCAACCCCTTAAATCACTACCCCTACCAATATCGGTTATCATCAACCTGCAGTACGGTGATCTTGACGGCGTCGATCATCGTGATTCTAAACCAAGACTAGCCCTTGATCTATTGTTCTAACAAGGTAAACAAATTTTAATTGGACAATAGCTTATTTTTTAGAATTTGTGTTAATTCATATTAGCAGGGGAACTAACCACCTTTGAAAGGAAGTTTTATATTTCCTGGGCCCAAGGCAGTTCCCTCATTTCTTGTCTAATTAAAATCTGGTGGTCTTGTATTCTTACTTGCAGGTAGTCCTTCCAAGACAAAAAGGAGTTCTTCGCAGTCGATCTGATCTCTCTCTCTACGGTACGCGCACACCCTCTCGACATTCAACAGGTATTCCTCCTAGCCCTAACCCTTATCTGTTTCTCAAAGGAATGAAAGGATAGAAGCAACTCTATTCCCAAAAGCTGAAACATTCTGTGCGAAACATTTTGGCACGCCCGGTGGGACCCATTTCGGGTTTCTTTCTTTCTTGCTTGCTTTCATATAGGGAGCCTACTTGTTGTTTTCTTCTTCTTAAGATATTCACAAGGTATTTTGTTATTTTGGTAAAATAACTTGCTTTGCTTTTACATCTTTGCATTAGTGAAAGTCATCTTCTTTGTTTCATCAAATATCATTTTCGATTTGCGTTTAAAACATGTGCATTACATTCTTGCTTGCTATTTTTAATTCTAGTGAATGTAGATTAAGTAACAGGTCATACACGTGGGGGTGATTTCCATGGTATTGATAAGAAATTAATCTTACTTTTACCGCACACAACACATCCGAATCATGACATAATCAACACAATAGCTCAAACATCCCCCTTTTTCCCGGTATTCCTCCGCCCCATTGAGGTAACCTTATAAGCCAAAACAAACTTGACATTTCCCCTAAGTCTTTTGTTTAGGATTGACATCATTCTGCGTCTAAAGGCATAAGCCCAAATTGATTAAAATTAACCCTAGGGTTAGTCTGTTAATTTGTTTGTGCATTCTTGCTTGTTCTCGGTTCTGTTTCTCTGTCATACACTGTTTTCTGTGATCACTTCAGAATAGTTTGATAGATGTACTAAGTATTGTTAAAAACTCAAATCAGCAGCTTCTTATAGTTTGTTATACCAGTCCTATTACACCAACATCGGTTAAGTGACGACGTCGTCGGCTCTACAGATATAACCGACATCGGTTAGAAGACCAATATCGGTTACTGTCTTCTACAGTCCCTGATAAACCAACAACCTACCAATTTCAACATTCTGGGGTTGTTTCTGTTCCTAATAAATTGAAACCTTACTGTGTACTCTTGCTCATGGTTGTTATCACTCGGAAGCAAGCCGCCGCCATGGTTTCACATGCCTGCTCTGTGCCTTTGCCTGAATCACCTCCTGCCCATACTATGGGGAATCCTACGGACACCAGCGAGGTTCCCAAAATCCCTGTAGGAGATAAGGAATTTGCAAAAATTTTGGACGCTAATCCTAAGCACTGTCTGATATTATTTGTCTCATGCCTTTTGACCGTACGCCCAATGGTCAACTCCTTGTTGGCATGCCTATTAGTATAGCTGCTCATTTAGCTCCTTCTCCACTGATAACTCCGTTTTGCCTTACGCATCCTTGGCCCCGTCTCCTAATCCAGCAGCTTGGGGGTTCATACGGCCTGCAGTTGGCTTTCCTTTGGTTAATCTTGGGCCCCACATATCATTACCGCCGACTGCTCCTACCTCATCTCTCTTGCAGACTGCTCCGTTCATGACTTGCTCTCTACCACCTATCCACACGAGCTTTCCTTCTCAAGCTCCGCCCACCTTTTCATTTCCACACACGTATCCAGTGACCTCAACATCTTATATAGGACATCCCTATTCGGTCGCCTCAACATATTCATCCTCCATACCTTATCAACATTTAACCCCACCATTGTCTAGTGGAGGCCCTTGGCCCAATTTGCCTCCGTTTACCACAACCGCACCATCATCTCATCCAACCATGGATTTCATCAAACAAATGATGGACAAAATGCAAAATCTGGAGGCTTCTGTTTCGGGAAGTCGTAGCGCCTTGACATATGAGCAAGTTTGTCGGGAGCCTATCCACCCTTCTGTCCCCCTTCATTCATATCCTCCTCAATGGGAACTACCGAAATTTACTCGTTTTAATAGTAAAGAGGATCCTCAACAACACTTGCAATCATTTAGACATGCTTGTTATTTGATTGCTCATGATGATGCCTTGCTACTCTGCACCTTTCCCATGTCCTTATCAGGACCCGCCTTGGAGTGGTACAGTGCTTTAACACAGCACTCAATCTTATCTTTTAACTAACTAGCCCAATATTTCTTGGATCATTTCTCCATTAATATTGCCAAGAAAGTATCTATCACCAACCTTTATGCCATCCGACAATTTGAAGACGAATCTATCGCAGATTTCATTGGACGATGGCGGGGCCTTATCAACCAACTTACGTATGCCTTGCCTCAGGCCGAACTTATTAAACTTTTTACGCGGGCCTGTGCTAAGCACATCTCTCCTACCCTCCAAATTCAAACTTTCTACACATTTGATGAGGCCTTTACTATGGCTCAAAAACTAGAGATTCGAGCCTTAGAGGAAGAGAAATTGCGGTTGCGCAACAAAAACCCCAATTTCCGAACTCAAGACTCCACCAATAAACCTAACACCACCACTCCTCACACATCCACTTCTTCGAAATCAAAAGGAGCTGTGCACGCAGTGATGGTTAAATCTCAAGCACCATCTAATACCCCACCAAACTATAAGTATAAAGCCGAGCCCATCAATTACACTCCCTTGGGAGAAACTTATGGTGTCATCTTGGAAAAATTGCTCAAAGCTGGAGCTATCACCTTGCCTCCTGTTAAACCTCACTCCGGGTTTGACTCCACCCATGCTATACCTTCTTGGTACAAAGAAAATTACTTACAGTAACTTTCACTGCGTAAAGGGACACAATCACGAAAACTGCAAGATGTTGAAAAACATAGTGCAGGAAATGGTTGATGCAGGGGATATAACCCTCGATAATCCTAATGCCCCTGCTAACCAAAATTTGAAAATCTTCAACAAACCATTCCCGAATCACTCTTCTAACAGTAACATAAACCAAGATATCTTACCCGAGGAGAGTGTTCATGAGATCTATGCAGTCTTCGACTCCCAGCCAAAAGCCTCTATCGAAAAATTCTGAATCAAGCTTCATCACTAACACAAGAACCCGAACCCCCTTTATCACCATCAAGACAAGATGAAATCCTTTCCGTTCCATTACCCATCGAGGAATTAATGCCGAGGTCTCTTCTCACTGATAAGCCTTCTTACACCGCATCCTTGCAAGACTATGAGCGGATGTTATCTAACTTATCTATTTCCCAAACGTCTCCTTCTACCACTCTTGCTACACAAGAGGAGGGCTCACCACTCCTTTTGTCATCCTTAGGCGAGAAACCTCTTGCACCGACATCACCAAATTTTTAATCATGACGGATCATCTCAAACATGCCCTCCTACCTATCGGTTCTTCATCGCCTAAATCTTTTCGGTGACCGGTTGACTTCTTAACACCCATTGATACAGTGCCTCATCTACCCCCTGTATCACACCCATAGTGGACCAGAATCACAACACACCTCTCTTCCATATCAAAGTTCCAATTCACACCTGAAGACTGTCATTCCCTAGAAAATAGACGAGTCCTATGGGAAAGTTTGAGTACTCCCTATTCTACTCAAATGCAGATGACTGATCCAGACGCCTCTATCATATACCCGAAGTGTTTACAGAAGCTTAAAATGCCTATGTCCTCATCTTCCCCCTCATCTCTACCAAGTATCTCATCCACCTCTATTAGCCTAACCAAATCTTCCCCTACACTTGGGACCTCACCAATACCCAGTCTAACACACCCACCTAAGCGGCTAGATTTACCCAAAAATAAAGCCATCCATCCATTTAGGAGACAGACTCAATCTCCTCAACCCCAACCTATGCCTCTATCACAACTAAAACCATCATCGTCACACCTACCTTCCATATTGGGACCTCATCCCTCCACCTTGCATCAATATATCATACCTCCTGTGTTTTCTTTAAAACGACCTACGCCTTCTACACCCATACAGAGATCCAAGGGTATATCAACACCGTCACCCCGCATATCCTGTCCACCTATCAACCCTAAACAAATTCCATCGTCAAAAGATTTGTTTGCTGTCACTCCTATTTTTCCGTCGTTGTTTCCTGATACCACATCATCTGTGGCCTCATCATCTAACCAGCTAAACGTAGCTTCTACGCCAAAGAAGCCACGTTTAGTTAAATCCCATTATCAAAACCCCTTGGCTAAACCACCACCCATACAAATCAACCATACCCCGTCATTTCCAAAAATTACCCAGTCAGTAGCCTTATCTTCCTCTGACTTTGACCCACTCAAAGGGTCTTACTCCAAAATCCTTGCTATGTTGGTGGAGAATGCGACCATTTCCCTACCCCCACTTAGACCTTATGACCCATCTAAACCTCGACCAATAGGTTATGATGAGTCTAAAATCTGCGCTTACCACCGCACACCAGGACATGATGTAGAGGGATGCAAAGCGTTGAAAGCCATACTTCATCAGTCACCTCTTTCAGACAGAAAGGTTAAACAAAACAACTTACGAAGGGAGAGACCTTTAGCTTCAATTCCCTCTCCTATACCACCTGTCCCCACCTCACCAAGATCTATCATTATTACAACCCCACCTCTCGAAGACCATGGCTTATCCCTACCATCCTCCTCCTCTCATGTTCACGAGATCAACATGATTAGTGTTGCCACTCGAGGGCAGAAAAACAACGAGAAAGCTAAAGGAAGCACACCTGCGGCCTCTCTTTCTCCGTCCGCCATCCCAATCGCACCACCACCTAAAGTGGTTATTCGTGGACCTGCCTACCCCGTCTCTGATGGAGTTGCCCACCATACCATGATCAAACAACTTCACCAATCACCTGTAAAAATGACACTGTATGACCTCATTCAGACTTCTGAATCTCATCGACAAGCTCTCGTTGAAATTCTTCAAGGGATAGAGGTTTTACCTAATGAAACCTTTCCTGTTACCTCCATTTTAACACCCAATCACGTTGCTTCCCTCACCAAACAACCTACCGCTGACCCAACCACTTCTGTCTCTATACAACAAGCCACGGTATCGGTTTCTTTGAAGACGAAATTATTGACTTTGGTGCCGAAGACCACGACCTGCTCTTTTCATCTCACCTTACATCTGGGACATCCGGTACATCTTGTTATGATTGACGGGGCGCTAGCTTCAACATCATCTCTTCAAAATCCTTTCAACAAATGAATATCCCTTCTATTTGCGCATGTGTGCCAACCCCATCATGTTGCGGTCATTTAATGATGCTATTACTTCTACCTTAGGCACCATGATCCTTAACATTCGTGTAGGACCACGTACTTTACCCGAACTCTTCTATGTCCTTGAGGGAGAGTTCGATAAAATATGTTGTTAGGCCGCCCTTGGATCCAGGGCTATGGGATGCGTTCCCTCCACCTTACATAGATGCATAAAATTTGAGTACGAGGGGAAGTCCTACACCGTAAAAGCTGATCCTCCCCCCTTCAAAACCTGTAATATGTTATATCGCCCTAATGATGTGCTTGTAGCAGTCAAGACACCCATTCATCCAACCCAACCATCCACTTCAACCACACCTCTACCATCCACTTCAACCGCACCTACACCTTTAACCAATGAAGCCGCCGTCACAAATACCACTTCCTTTTCCGCAGACAACATCCCAACCTCAGACCCCTTAGTAGATGTTTTTCAAAGCCTTACATTGGGGGAGTATCACCTATATAACATTAGTTCTTTCCATACCCCACAGGAGTACGGACACTTACATGCGCATCCTACCTACGACCGTCGTGGGGAGGTAATCTCTTACTGGACCACATAATTGCCGCACCAACCTAACGTATGGGGGTGTCGACGCATCATCCGTTACCCCTAAACCTCCTCTTGGTGTGTTTCCCTTCCAATCCGATTTTCAATACGAAAAATTGTCGTTTCACCCTCACCTTCTTGACTCACTGTGCTTGGAAAGGCTTTGGTTTGAGTCTTTATGAACCAGGTGACATACAATAATTCCCGTAACTACACGCAAACACAAATGATCATAGTGGTCTCGGATTTCATGTCGGTTGTCTCTGGAAGATGACGACGCGTCACCCCTACCAAACCATCATCACCCATTTTTCCATCGTCAGACCCACGAGTTGATAGATCTGAATCTATCCCTCCTAACTTTTTTTTTTTTCATAAATGCTATATTCCTAGGTCCTCTCACCTATCAACATGATAATGAGGACCCATCTTCTCTTCCCTTTCTGTATCTAGACATGATTGAAGAGGACTCGCCTTCAATTAATGTCATTGAGTGCCAGGATGATGACTCCATCCTCACTTACCTTGGCGCGGATGACTCTTATATTCAACGCGCCTTACCATCTGAAACTCAAACCATGTTGAACGAGTCGACTATAGAAATCAACATCCATACAGAGGAGGATCCTCACATCATGAAGATCAGAAAATCCCTTAACGCATTAGAACAAGTTGCCTTTACTACCTTTCTCCGTACCCACAACCAAGCTTTCGCTTGGTCCTACGCTGACATGCCAGAATTGATCCCGACATTGCTGTCCATAACATTACCCTGAAACCTGATTCCAAGCCAATTAAATAGAAACTGAGAAAAATACATCCACGCATTACCCTCTTGGTCAAAGAAGAGCTTCAACGACTCCTTTCTGTTTCCTTCATCCTACCTATTGACTATCCTCAATGGATTTCTAACATTGTACCTATCACTAAAGCGACGGGGGGACTTCGGATATGCACGGATTTCTGAGACCTTAACCTCGCTTGCCCCAAGGATGACTTCCCCCTCCCAAGTATTGATCAACTTGTTGATCTCACTGTGGGCCATGAGATGCTCTCTCTCATGGATGGCTTTTCGGGATACAACCAAATTTTGGTAGCCCCTGCCGATCAACATAAAACTGCCTTCATAACTCCTTGGGGAACCTTCTGTTATCGTGTCATGCCGTTTGGCCTTAAGAATGCTAGTAAAACCTATTAGTGGGATATGAATTACATTTTTCACAACATTATGCACACTATCCTTGAGGATTACGTCGATGATCTTCTTGGTAAATGTAAACATCGCAGTGAACATCTCGATGTTTTAACCATTATTTTTGATTGCCTGTTACAATATTCTATCCGTCTTCAACCAAAGAAATGTGTCTTTGGTGTCCTTTCAGGAAAACTTCTTGGTTTTATCGTCTCTTTGCATGGCATTGAGGTCGATCCATCTAAAGTCACAACTATCCTCGAAATGCCCCCACCTAGTAACCTCAAACAATTACGTAGCTTGCAAGGTAAACTCCAATCTATCCAGCGTTTTATCTCCCAACTCTCGGATCGATGTCAACCTTTCCATCATCTCCTTAAAAAGGACATTACCTTTCAATGGAGCGAAGAGTGCCACCAAGCCTTTGAGGCTCTCAAAGCTTATCTCTTGTAGCCACCCTTGCTTATCCCACCTCAGGACGATCGCCCTTTCTACCTTTACCTTTCTGCCACCGACCACGTTGTAGGGGCCATGCTTGCACATCGTGACTCCGAGTATCAAGAACAAGCCATTTATTATATAAGTCATACTCTGGTGGATTATGAGACTAGGTATACACATGTAGAAAAATTGTGCCTAGCCCTATCATTTGTGGCCACCAAACTCCGACACTACCTCCTGAATCACAAAAATTTCGTCATCACCAACACCGACCCCATCCATTATATGTATGCCAAACCTCATCTAAACCAATGCATCACCCGATGGCTTATGCTCCTTGCTAACCTCAACCTTGAATTTATAAAATAGAAGTCAATCAAAGGACAAACCATTGCCGACCAACTCGCGGAAGGCCCTTTACCTGGGGTGCAATTTACCAATTTTGATTTCCCCGATGAACTCATCGCCACTCTTTCACTAAGGGAGGAGTCGTATCCAATGACCCTCTTCTTGATGGATCCAAATGCCGGCCACGGTGGCCGGGCCGGCGTTGTTCTCATTCCTCTTGACGCTGAGCCTATGCCTCTTTCATTCCGACTCGATTTCCCCTGCACTAATAATATAGCGGAATACGAGGCCCTTGTTTTGGGTCTCTAGGTTGCATTACACTTAGGTGTCAAATCTATCAATATTTTTAGTGACTCTCAATTGGTAGTCAACCAAGTTATGGGCATCTACTAATGTAAAAATGCAGAACTTCAAAAGTACAAACACTACGTGGATTCACTTTTGACCTTATTTTCTCATTACTCTATCTAAACCATTCCCCACTCCACTAACAAATTTGCAGATACTATGGCTTGCTTAGCCTCGCAAATTCCTGCTTCATCAACTGATTCTGACATTTTCATCTTGGTCCAATAACTCTTTGCCCCATCTTACTCAGCCCCATTTGATTGTTTGTATGATAAATAATGTGTCTGCTAATTCGTAGGATACGTGGTATCACCAATTTCATGACTACCTTCTACAACCTCTGTTCTCCCACCCGACCTTACTAGTACCCGCAAACGTGCTTTTCTTAAAAGTGTTTCTCGTTATGTTGTCATGGGGGACTCTTTTTAAACGTGGCTTTGATGGCATCCTCCTTCGATGTCTAACCAAGCGCAGAGGTCACCTATACCATCCAAAAGGTCCATGACGGTATTTGTGGTGGAAATTTTAGTGGCCTTGCTTTGTGACTAAACGGATCCTTTGCCTAGGCTATTATTGGCCTACTCTTAATAACTTATCGCTATGAATATGTTAAGCGTTGTGTTATGTGTCGACAACATGCCAACCTTCAACATACTCCTAGCCATCCACTACTGAGTCACACGAGATCTTTTGCCTTTCTCACAATGGGGTTTAGACCTTATTGGTGAGATTCATCCGCCCTCTTCGCAACGTCACCGATGGATAATAAAGAATATTTGAATATTACACAAAATGGGTGGAGGCTATTCCACTCATCTCAATCAAAAAAAAAAAAATTGTAGAGTTCATTAACCACCACATTATCATCGTTTTGGTGTTCCTCATCGCACGATAATGAGATAATGGAAAATCTTTCAAAAATAAGTTGTTACAAGACCTTTGTAACAACTTGATATCAAACTTAGCTTCTCGTCAGAAATCTTATTCACGGGCCAATGGTCAGTGGATATTCTAATAAAACCTAACCAAAATCCTCATGAAAGTTGTTAATGAGTCTGGAAGAAATTGGCATGATCACATCCCCTTTTCCCTTTGGGCTTATCATACTAGCATTCGTACCTCCACTAATGCCACACCTTTTTCTTTGGTATATAGTCAGAGGCTGTTTTTCCTCTCGAAATACAAATACCCTCCCTCAAAATATCTCTTCAGGATATTCTCACCAACGATGATTTCCACCAAGAGCGGTTAGCCCAATTAGAGCTTCTTGACGAGCGTCATCTTACGGCTCTTGACCACCTTCAAATCTATCAAAAATGCATCAAGCGTGCTTATGATAAGCGACTTCATGAGTGTACCTTTAAGGTTGGTGATCTTGTCCTCAAAGAGAATCAACATGTAACCAAACTAGAAAAGAGCAAACGTGGAAAATTTTCTCCCAATTGGATTGGGCCTTACATAATCACTCACACTTATGGATCAGGCACTTATCGTTTAGCTTCACTTAATGGTAAACCTGAGCCTGAACCCCTTAATGCCTTGCATCTTCGACCATTCTATTGTTGAATTTAGTGTTACATCACTTCTTACCTACCTTGCGCTCGTCCCTTGAGCTCATTTACCACCGCATACACTTTGTTTCCTACATCTCAAAATCAAATCAAGCTCACATGGTTTGATTATCACCTCCCCTTAAAGAAGCCTTCCCCTTTTTAGTCTAGTCCATGACTTCAAAGTATCAAAATGACACATTCTTAATTTAACACTTATGGGATTTTCTTGAGTCAAACTTCCTACAAAACTAGATGCTTTATGCCAAACGGACATCTAGATCTCTAAATTATATATAGACTGCTCCCTCGAAGGACTATTTATACACAAAAAGACGCATTTGCTACTATAAATAGACTACTCCCTTGAAGGACATGCTATACTGAGGCTAGCCTTTATCGAAGCTTCTCACATTGATCAGCTTCGTGAAGACCTCAAGAACAACAAAATATATATCCCATGTAGACTTCCCGCATCGATCAGTCTATATCCAGAAAAGTTAAAAAAAAAAAAAAAAGCCGCATTCAAAAGAACTTTTGAGTCATGGACTTGTCTATTTAGGTTAGGTTCTCTTTTCGTCAGAATACTCACTTTATAACAAGTTCTCTGCGCCTCAGCTACACCATCCACCTCACCTCACCATTTGTTTACACAACAAAACTCAAGGGACGTGATGTCTACCCGATATATTGTGATTATACAACTCTTTTCACCTATCGACTTCTCGTTTATGCACGGTACCTAGGGGTTCAAGCTCATTCTACATTATTATGTGGTTTGTTTAGCTCTTTTCACCTACAGAGCACTTTTTCCTCTTTGACTCGAATCTAGGATTATGTGTTGATATTAATCAGGACATGGTTCCCTACCACTTGGGTAGGCTAACTTTCGCTTCACCTATACCTATACCAACATCGCCAATTCCTTACCAACACCAACAACATTACCCTAGCAATATCAATATTTTTACCGACCAACAAATTGCCTAACCATACCTAAATTGCCGGAATTCACCTCTCCTGGTCCTAAGGAGAACTACATCGGTTTGAGGCCCCTCCTTGCTTTGTGCGATGGGCTATATAGGCAAGCACTTAGGAGACATGGTGTCTCCCAAGGTTAGCTCGACCATCCCCTACCATACCCTATCATGTGTTGTAAATATAAATATTTTTGTATTTCTATTTTGAAAACATTCATGTTTATCCTTTTTCAAAAAAACAAAAAAAACATCCAAAACACAACCATTCTTAGTACTATCATCACTCAAAACAACATACATATTTAGTTTTTAGATGTTAAACAAATACATCTTCTCTATCATCGACTCGCAGGTCATCATCCTTATTTATTCTTATACTCCTATGAAATTCACTTAGACCCTTATGCCTCCTCCTGAATCAGGTGGTGATCGTGATCGTCGACGCCACTCACTTGGCCTTTCCATCCTCAAAGGTGCCACTGCTACTGGTTCCTCCCACTGATCCGCCAACATCTCCTGTAACATACGAATATGTCCTCTAGCGTGGAGGAATCTTGCCTCCAGTCTCTCCACTCGTAACTGTGAAACCTCTAACAATCCCATTGTCTCATTCACTTGTGTTTGAAGTTGGTGAACCAAATCCTACTGAGATGATCTCTCTCACTTTGTAATCACAGCTATGTCAGGGTGCTCACATGCACCTCGCAGCTCTGCTACCCACCATACTCTATAGGCCTCTGTTGTTCCCGCATCCATTACCCTATGATCGGCTGCTATCTCTTCTGGCCCTTCTGGAGATGTCGGCCGGGGAGGTGAGAATGCTGCCTTGGCGTCAATCCTCATGTATGGTCTATATGTCATAGGTATATCCTGAACAAACCCAAATTGTCACCGCACGTGATCTAGAGGAATCCTCTCATACTCACCTAGCCTATGCCCCGCGATCCACCTCAATCACTCTACACCCCTCAACTTCTTAGCTATGTTCTCTGTTACCATATAGTTCCCGTAAGGCCTCCAACAGATATCCATGATCGTCACCATCTCCCATACCTACCTATAATACTCAGTGTCACCTGTCACGGCCTGGGATCTTGCCTCTTGTTTTGTCTGGACCCATCGTCTGAATCCCAACCTCTGCACTCCTATCTCTCGACTCAATGGGTTACCCTATTGGGCGCACACAAATAATGTGCTCATAGGCCCAACAATGTAATAAATATGAACAATCCAGTGTCATCTTGTGATTTCACCTACAAGCCCATAAACCCCTGTATAGCTCTGCAAATATACAGTGCCCATGCAAAAGTCATGTTCCTTTCTATCATTTCCCACATAACACACATCAATGCTTTTGGAAATCTTCCCCATCCGCTCTCGGTAATGCATAATACCCCACCGCTATCATTAATACTACTGCCAACCTTGTTACCTCAGGGTGTGCTACATACATTATACCATAAGTGAATGTCAAACCTCGTTGTGTCAAATCTCATGCGTATGGACCAAATACTTTGTTATCGCTCCCGCGCCACGCTAGAAATGCACGATATCTTGGTCTTCCTATAATTGGGAGTCTCTAAATACGGAACACATCTTCCGATGTCCTTGTCATCTCTCCTGTTGGCGGATAGAAGGTATTCTTTCTACGGATTCCATCTCTCAATCAACGCTGCTGACATAGCATGGTTACGGGTGATTCGTGAATAATAGCAGATTAAAGCTTAACCCCAAATGGTTTATCAATGCCCATTCAGCTGGTGTTATATCCGCTTGGATTCGTGACAACAACGCTGGCATAGTATCATTCATCCTTAACCTTGCCTCCGCCTGCATACATCAAAACGACACACAGCCATTCAATAAATCACATCCCCAAAGGTTTTTCTCACATTCTGGAAATTTCTCCGATGCTTAGGTATCGGTTATAGATAAGCCAGTAGCGGTTGATAGCGATACGGTTATCTTTAATCGATATCGGTCACTGTCAATTTTATACACCCTGTCTAAACACACCACCTACGACAATAATTTGATCGTTTACACCTCTCTGTACATACAAAAATACCCAAAACCCCTGATTACCTACCCCATAACACTCACCTCATCCCAAACCCTTGCCTATCACCTTTTCTTTCTCATCTCTACCCACTTACACTTCTCTCATCCTATTCACAAAACATGCAAGAATCAAATTACAACCAAAACGTTTACCTCTTGGGCTGCAGCAGCTTGAGGTGGAACTTGCCTTCCCTCTCATCCTTGCCTGCTGGATGCTTCTCCTTGTTCAGCCATGTTCACCACCCTCTTCAAATATAACTTGTCTTTCTACCTTTTGAATCTCAGCCCACACTCACTTCACCTGTCTCTTTCCTCCTTATCACTCAATTCTTTCATGCAATTACCTGTATCAGTCGTCAAACAGCGTCGCATTCACGTATTTAACTTGTTGCATGACTCTAAAAATAAGAACGCTAAAAATAAGAACTTAAGTTGCCAACCAAGCAGTTCTATTTTTAGGAAATATAATTTTGGCATAACCGATATCGGTTGCATAACCGCTATCGGTCACATAGCCACCGACATCGGTTACATAACCGATATCGGTCAAGAGCCTACTTTTTCTTAAACATAGGCCTTTTCTTTATTTTCTACCCAGTTTTTGTAGCGCCCGCCTCTTTTTCCTGCATAACAACACCATTATCAATATTTGTCATCCAAATCACATATATATATCCTCACAATTTCAGCAACATCATCTATCTACATTATAACAACCATCGACAACATACATACGACATCATATATATATACATCAAAATCAGCATACACAACATGTGAATTAAACTCATAATCTATATATACATACATTCCATTTCAAAAAGCCATCAACAAAAGACATCAACCCCATCAATATATAAACCATGTGGATCAAACTCATCATACATTAAAATTCACAAACCATCGACAAAACACTTAAAACATTTTACACACAGCATATGGATCAAAATCATCATATATATCTATATATCAAAGGTTTCAAGTATACAACTTGCCCTGCATAGGGGCCTCTGTAATCTCATAATAATACAAAGCCGGCACGCAGGCCGCAATAACTATCAACATCTCGACTCGGCTCGCAGGCCGGTCTCTCATATCAAAAATATACTCGGCTCGCAGGCCGGTATCAACTATACAACCCGTACTCGGCTCGCAGGCCGGTATATACAATAAATGAATAAATGAATGAATAAATCATATGTGGGCACGCAGGCCTCTATAAACATAACCGGTTCGCAGACCAGTGCCTATATCCAATGTATAAACAAAAACATCTATCTCCGCCCCAGGGATGTCTCAGCTCTCCCCACCACCCTCAGCACCTATCCCTGCGGGTCCTGGCCTTGGCTCCTGCCTCCTCCCTATCACGGACCCACCGGCTGTGGCTGCACCCCACAGGATCTCGACTCTACGAGGTCTCGCTCTCATGTGCCACATACGGGTGATAGTCAGCCTCGGTACCATCGAGGACGTCCTGATAGTAGGGCCTCGCTCTCACCTCCATGCCTGCGGGCCCATGCCACCAGCAGCTAGCTTGGGGCTAGTCCCCTGACTCCTAATAACAATGGCCCCTTTCCTACCAATACACCCTGTGCCTGTGGCTGTGCCGGTGCCGGTGGCGATGCACGTGCACGTGTGGCTGCCGGTGGCGTACTACACATGTACACTGTGGCTATGCCAAGTAGTTCTTTGGTGGTGCTCGTGTGGTTATACTATGTGGCTGTACACACTGTGGCTGCACTTTTTGTGCCTATGCCTAGGCTAGCTGCCCCTGTAGGACACCTATCATTGTGCTGTGCAGCAAGCTGCCCTGTGTGTATTTGTACCTATCCCTAAGCTAGTACCTCTCTGCTTTATAAGCTTGCATTAAGTCAGTTTGTGTGGGTGCATGCTCTCCTCGTGTCTATCTCCCTTGCCCACCATACCAAAAATGATCATGTGTAGCTGGCGTCATCTACGGTATCATCTGCTGGCCTCTCTGCTACCCAATCTGGGTCCACGGGCTGTGGTGTAGGTAGTGGGGCCTCTACATCATCCCTCCAGTACTGAGGGAAGGGCGGTGGCTCATCCTGTCGTAGCCCCAACTGCCGTCGTACCCTCTCTAGGGGTATCCGCTCATGCTCTCCCAGCCTCAGTCCGCTTTCGAATGTATCTTTGGATCCAGCCGCAACTATGATCGGGCTCCTCCGTGGGGCTGATGACCTCTGTAAGGCCTCCATACAATATCCAAGGTAGTCACGCCCTCTAATACATGACGGTAATACGCTACATCCCGTCCGGTGAGCACTGCTCGTGGCTGGCCCACGACCCCCAACCACCTCTGAAAACCATATCTATATATCACCTATGGCCCTATTCTGGCTGGGGCAGCCCTACTGGTCGAATGCATATGATATGCTCATATGCCCAACAATGTAACAAAAATGTGGAACAAATCCTGAATCACCTCATCCGGCGATAGCCCCACAGCTCTCTGTATAACTGCACTAGGTATATTGGTGCCCAAGCATAACATGTATGCTCCTCCACCATCTCGTGTAGTACCCCCATCAGTGCCCGTGGAAAGCGGCCTCCCTCTGAGTCCGGGAGGGCGAAGCATGTGATGCCGATCATCATCATCACGGCAAGCCGTGTCTCATGTCTGTGGGCACGATACATGTCCCCATAGGCAATGCTCGCGCTGTGATAAGTCAATAGCACGGCTGCATCCCCAAATACCTGTAGAATGCTGTCCATGGATGTCTCTGCATCTACCTAGAATACTACCTCTCCATCGATCGGTAGTCTAAGGATGCGATACACATCCTCTAGTGTAATAGTCATCTCGCCAGTCGGGAGATGGAACACATTGGTCACCGGTTCCCATCTCTTGATGAGGGCAACCATTAGACTGTGATCCCTATCTATAGCCCTATAACGCTGGACTCCATCGAGTCCCACCTCGCGCATGATGGCCCACTGCATTGCGGACATGTGTGGCCACATCCATCTCAATAGCGGGGGCATCCTATCCCGCATCGTCAGCTGTTGACGTGCCTACAAAACCAACCCATTGCATTAGCCCTACTCTTTACAATAACAACTACTTTAACCCTCTATACCCCCTTTTTATCCACCCAACCACACCCCGACTCTATAACACACATCTACACCCACCTATCTTACCCTAACAACATCTACGATATCCCCCTCCCTCTTCACACACAACACAACAACCCAAACAATACCACAACACCCAAACACCAACCCAAACAACAACCAAAAATTCAAAACAACAACAAAACCACACCCACAACATCAATACTCCTAATTACGGACCGGTACCGGTCACCCATGACCGCCACCGGTCCTCCCTCCACCGACGCCGGTCGCCATACGACCGACACCGGTCAACCACAAACCTCCCTTGCCCGACAAATCGTGGCCGGTATCGGTCGCCGCGGCGACGACATCGGTCACTATAAAATTACCGAACCAAACCCGACGTGGTCCCCCAAATTTATTTTTGGCCTATTTATCTCTATTTACCCACCCAAACACCCTAAAACCTACCCACCCTGCTGCCTTGGCCTATTTAACCCATCTCCCCTCTCCATTTTTGAAATAGCTTCAATTTATTCATTATTTTATCACAATTGGATTCTACCCAAACCCCTAAATCTAGCTTAACAACATCAAATTCACACAATGAATGGTTTCAAACCTACCGGTCTGACGACACACCATCATGGTGGGATAGGTGGTGGTGGTCCGGTGGTCCGGCACCTCCTGCTCCTCCTGGCTGTGCCATGGCTCTAACTCTCTCTCTTGGGTCCTCCACCAATCCTGCTTTGCCTCCTCCTCGCTAGGGCCTACTACCAACCACTCACTTCTCCACTCAAATAGTGCCACCTCGGTAAACAAATGCACCAATCTCAACAATACACCTCGAGATAACTCAAATGGGTTTTCAAATTGACAATGACAATGATGACGGGCCGTATTTTTTTTTTTTTTTATAGGTTTTGACCTATAACCGATCGATTATATTGTGCCCTAACGAACCGGTATCGGTCACCTAACCGATACCGGTCCTATCTAGCCAATATCGGTTTAATACCTAACTTCACCCAACCTCTGCCTTTATTCACCAATCTCCCTTTCTCACCACGTTGCCTATTCACCACATTGCCTATACACTCCATTGCTTTATTTAGCCGTTTTTGACTTCATTGGCGACCCAAGTTGTTAACTCAACCACTTGGCCAACCACGGCCGCGACCAACCACTTGGCCCGACCCACGGCCGTAACCAACCCAAGGCCACAACCAACCATTTCGCCCGACCCAAGGCCCCAACCAACAAATCCGGCCCGACCGAAGGCCGCAACCAATTATTCGGCCCGACCCAAGGCCGCCACCAACCATTTGGCCCGATCGAAGGCCGCAACAAACCATTTGGCCCGACCCAAGGCCGCACTCAACCCATCAGGCCCGACCCAAGGCCACACCACTTAAATACCTCACCCCAAACCAAAAATTACAATTTTATCCACCCAACATGTAGCTTTTTGTTCAATCGAGCTCACCTGTTCGTGTTTTAGCATGATTAGGGTACTTGACTTGATCAGTTGACCAACTTTGCCTAGACCTAGACCATGACGTTTATCTCGACCAAACCAACCATTTGGTACTCCGAACATGCCTAAATGTTCTGTGCCTTACCCGTATATCCCCTGGAGCTACTTCCTATGCCTTGGATACCGGGATTATATCACCCTTGTTTGGATAAACTATCGACCTTTGACTATGAATTGCTTGTTTGCTCTTCGAATCATGTACCCTGGTCGCACTACTTCATTTCAACGTGCGTCTGCTTCTTTGGACCTACCCCACCATCTCACCATTATTTCAACACCATTTACCCTTTATCAACTCTATCCCTGATTTCACGCTGCCTCAATCTGTGATAGATTTGAGGGGGATTACCTATACCCTTAACAGGGGTAACCACTTCATATTATTGTCTGTGCAGCTTTACAAGACAAGCTACACGACAATAAGGGGCTAATGTAGACACCAAATTTGTGTCTTACGACCCCCTTGTGCCCCGCATCTCATTTTCGTAACCTAACCTCATCACCTAAACCTTACACAATTATTTATTAATTACCTTATAATTAATAAATCCACATCGCCATACCTGCCACCTCATTTCGCCACCTCAAGCATGACCTAGTCTTAACCATAAACTAACCTAATTAAGACCTATAACTTGGTCTACATCCACACCCATAACTAATTACTCCTCACCCGCACCTAAAACCAACCTCATAATGACTGGACCAAGCCCATGCAACTAATCCCTTGGGAGAAAAGGAGGAAAGTTGGCTATTTTAATAAAAATAGCCCACTTTGACTGACCGATCTTTGGTTTTCTACTGATCTGCCGTCGGTTACGTAACCGCCATCGGTTCCCTGTAAATGACCTCTCCCAACCAAAAACAAGGGGTTGGATTTTCATTGATCCGAATCAGAAGTCATTGGAAGGATCCGGAATTTACTTGGCTGAACAGAGACAAGTGAAGGAAAGAGAGGAGTTGGCAGGGAAGGACATCAAGCCCAAGACTGCAACTGAATAACCAGAGCCCAGTGACACTCATCCAAGCATCAGGAGAGGAGATAGCTCATCTTGGATTGTCAGATCATCCCACTTGAGCCCTGTCTTCACCATCGCAGTCCCAGAACCTACATTTTCATCAGGAATTAGTAAGTAAGTCTTATATGTTCTTTTAATAATATTTCTTAGATTTCTGAATCATAGTAATTACAAGTCTACCCCCAGATCCACTACCCGGTAACACTCTCCACCTAACTTACATTCCTTTACCCCTATTTTGCTCCAAGAACAGCCCCCATACCCTCTGAGTCTTCTCCATCACCTCATTACCTATCCCCAGTCATTCTACCAGCCTTATAAACACCATAACTATCATATAGCCATCTTATAGCTAACCTTCACCCAAACCCTTAAATCACTACCCCTACCGATATCGGTTATCATCAGCCTAAGTACTAGTGATCTTGGTGGCGTCGGTCATCGTGATTCTAAACCAAGACCAGCCCTTGATCTATTGTTCTAACAAGGTAAAGAAATTGTAATTGGACAATAGCTTATTTTTTAGAATTTGTGTTAATTCGTATTAGCAGAGGAACCGACCACCTTCGAAAGGAAGTTTTATATTTCTGGGCTCAAGGCGGTTCCCTCATTTCTTGTCTAATTAAAATCTGGTGGTCTTGTATTCTTACTTGCAGTAGTCCTTCCAAAACAAAAAGGAGTTCTTCGCAGTTGATCGATCTCTCTCTCTCTACAGTACGCTCACACCCTCTTGACATTCACAGTATTCCTCCTAGCCCTAACCCTTATTTGTTTCTCAAAGGAATGAAAGGATAGAAGCAAATCTATTCCCAAAAGTTGAAACATTCCGTGTGAAACAAGAAGATGAGTATCTAGATGTAGTATAAGGAGAACCTTTGCTTTAAAATGGTATTTAGGAGAAAAGGGACCCAAGGTGTTACCCCACAATCAATGTGCAGATGACCTCCACTCTCTCCATAGAAGGAGACAACTTAGAAGAGAAAAAGGAAGTTAAAGCTGAATGAGAAGGAAGAAGAGTCTAAGGAGAGCATTGCCAAATATCCTACACCTCTAGAGGATGTGGAAGGACCAAAGGATGAAGAAATGAAGAATGGAGAAGAAGTAGAAAAGGAGGCATATGAGACAATGCATGAGATTGCTCAGGGCATTGCAGAACAAGCTCCAAATCTTGAAACTCAAGTCCCTAAGGGGCCAAGATCGAAAATAATAAGTGGAGAATATGTTGCACCAATCATGGGCTACGCTAAGGACACATGTAAAATTGTCACGCCCATTTTCAAAGCATAGTGACACCAAAGGAGTTGTATGGATGGGAGTTGATGGATGAAGATATGGTGACCATGCACATAAGGAAGCAACTGTCATGGTCTATGCACATGCATGTAGATGAATCAAACTTTTATGTATGTGAAGAGTCATGTGTATCATGGAGGTTGAAGGAGAAACTCTAGGCTAGATACATAATAATAAATCCTCTTGTTATTTCTTGGAACAAGTGATCAATATTTTGGTGAAAGTCTCGACAGAGGTGGCACAATGAAATGTGGATAAGGCTGCAACAATTAGGGCGCTAAGAGAAGAGATAAAAATAAGGATGTATAAATAGTGCACCTACATAAAGAAAAATACTTGGCATCAGAAGAAGAACACTATTTTCATCAGCATGAAAAAGGAAATTGGGGAAAATATCATGAAAGCAAAGCCACACTTAGAGCCTAAGGTACCCAAAACATTTCCTTGAGAATGCATTATGTACAAACCTTGGTGGACTTGGTGCTTGAAGATGGAG
Source organism: Taxus wallichiana var. yunnanensis (assembly GCA_018340775.1). Lineage (NCBI taxonomy): Eukaryota > Viridiplantae > Streptophyta > Pinopsida > Cupressales > Taxaceae > Taxus > Taxus wallichiana. Next base: position 90,600,153 of record CM031235.1, on the reverse strand, counting down.
CTCTGTGCATGCGAGTACTAAAGGATCAAGCACATGAAGTAGAGAGGAAAAGGGATTTAGTGATGAGGAAGATTGCATCATATGAGGCATTACTCCAAATCTTGCAAGAGGAGCTAAAGAAATCAGATCAAGTGTTGAATATTTGTATAGACCCAGAAGCCGTTATAAGAACCAAAACCATTATAGAGGACAATGAAGTCATAAAAGCCATGAAAAATGAGACCTTAGGTTGTGTAGAACAATTAGTGATTGTCAAGAAAAAGCACAAGGTCCTTACAGCAGCAAAAAAACCACACAAGGAAAGGCTAGATGAGCTTGGGAAACTCATCACGTAAAATATGGACTTATTAGAAGGAAGAATGACTGCAATGTCCAACATTGTTTTGGTCTTATAGAATGAGAAAGGAGAGATTGCATGAGATGAGCTAGAATCAATTGAGGTAGATATCCCAGAAAAGGAAGAGGCCACACTCAATGATTGGAAGAATTTAGAGGTGGAAATAAAAGAATAATATCCAAAATTGATTCTTCCAGGTTGAAGTAGAAGATGCTGCAGGGTAAAATCATTATTTTATTCATCAAAATTCTTTCTATTCTTCTATTCATATTCTTTGATTCACTTTGGAGATAAATATTTCTGGTGTGGTAATGTAATTAGTGTGGGGTAATGTTGGTCAGTCAAAATATAACACTTAGTGTAAAACATACGAGAAGGTTTGCACAGAACAACATAGTGCATTCAAAAGTGTAGGAGAATCAAGAAGGAATCACATCGAGGACAAAGACAGATTCGGGACATATCCATTTTTCATGATGATGAGCTATTTTTGGAGATAGTGTGTCGAACACACAAACCGGTTAAAGACTTGCGACACACATTGGCTATTTTTGGAGGATCGGCTATGAAGTGCTTTACATGGATACATGATGAGAATAGATTTACTACTGATAGTTAACTAGAAGAAATCTGTTGTTAGCGCACTTACATCTGTGGATATTATTGTAATGACATGTGGCTAATAATAGCATGTGACCTATTTTTGGATTAGATAAGCGGTGAAGGGAAAGTCCCCACCCTTATAAATATGTAGTTAACTATGTAACATAAAATAATATGTAAGAGCTGAGTTATTTGTGAGGTTATGCTACCAAATCGATGCATGCATAAATTATGGTATTATCTATTGTAATAAACACGTGCATTCTTGTATTTAATATAATGGAGGTTATTGACTGAATTAAGGTGTTAATCATGGTTATAGTTTATTATTACATAAATTATTTCGCTATGTTTCTCATGTGACTCATGAGTCTTTAAGATCTAGATCTGATATGCATTGTAGAATGATATATTAGTCATGGATCGAACGCTTTAAGTCTTCATCATGCTAACATCTTACAAAAAAAACCCTAAAGAGGGTCTTGTTACATTTTTACACTTCATATGAGTGCTCGGTCTAGTGATGTGCCAACGTGCCTAGGATTTTCTTGGTAAATTCTAGATCGCATCAGATATTCATAGAGTAAGTAGGAGATGAGTCATTAGCTATGGAAATAATCTTGAATGGCATAGGAAATGTAATTGAAGTGTGATTAGTATATGCTAGAGCTCAAACTTGCACCCATCTCGAGATAAGGTTGAACTTAGTCATTCAAGTAAACAATGGGACTATATCCAAATTGTGGGACCTTGCACACTTGAGACATACCTCTAGAGAAGACTGTTCCTCTATCTATTTCTCTATGCTCGTTGACCTAAAACCCCAATGGAATTGTGAGGTTTAGGCGTGGATCGATCAAGGTTAAGGATGTACGCAGGAAATACACCACCACTATGCTAAAGACAAAAAAAAGTAAATAACAACATGTAAGATAATTTAATCCCAAAACTCCAATCTTTATTCATATATCAAAATGCATTACATCAATACAGTACATATACATTGCTTTCACTCTAATCTCTCTTCTATCTTTCTTACAATATCTCAAATTGGTGCTCTCACATAAGTCTTCATGAGCCCCCTTAAAATTTAGAAATACTTGTTTAACTCAATTATATTCATCTCCCTCACTTCTCACATTAGTTCATCTCTTTATTCTTCACATTTTTATCATATTTTATCACTCATTTTTGTGATATCATCTTTACCCCTCATTTTACATCATTATATAGCCTTTAAAATGCAAATGTTATGTCTTTTCACTCATTATGACCTGTGGTAACCATTGGTTGACATGAATTTACACTATTGAATAGTAATTAGTGAATATTTACACATATATTAGGGTGTTTATGAATTTTTCTTATGTAAAATATTATATATTCTTCATCATTATTATTTTAATATATTTATGGTTTTCGTGGTATATTATAATTCTAATATAGATCCCATGAACATAATAAAATAACTTCTTAATAGGAATAAATTTTGTTATGCCCATGTCATCTTCTATCTTGTTCTGTCTTTGATTTTTCTTTATTCTGTGGCTCTTTTATTAACTTCCATGGATTTTTCCCATATATTGCATCTTTTTACAGTCTTCGGTGGCTTCACTTTGTATCTTGCGGCTTTACCTAGTATATCATGACTTCTTTGGTTTATCACGGCTTCGTTATTTGTATCACAAATTTGTGGTATTTGGTGTTTTTATCCTTTGTCCACAACTTCTCCATTCTCTTCGTGGTTAGCTTTATCACTTCATGGCTATCTCTATCACTTCGCGGCTTATACCAAAAATCAATGAAGACTCCTATCAACACTATCGCACCTCTTAAACCTTGTCTCGTCCTCAAGACAACCAAATGATGAGTTTGATGAATAAATCACATATGCCAAATGTAATCCCTTTCTTGTCTCTTTGCATCAGATATTATTTTTTCAATTTCACTTTCACTTTCAAAATCTTCATCTTCCAGAGTATTCATAATGTGTTGTTATTTTCTAGTTCCTCCATTCCTCGGGTATGTTGTCTCGGTTCCTCTATTCTGGTATACTTGTGATTCCTTCAAAAAATTGAATGAGTCATTTTTTCCATCATCATCTAGTGGTATCCTTCTCACATATCTAGAGAATTTTATTGGTAATTCAACACCACAATTCTTACCCTTTTTCCTTCCATATGGTTCATTTTGTATTATACCATATTTTAACATAACTATAGTTTTTTTCTTCTCATTTACCACATTTTATTTATTTTTATTTCCTCTTGGTTCTTCTTTATTTTATTTTCTCTTTCTTTCTCAATATTTTCCTTCCTCTTCCCTACAACATCCTCACATAATGTCACAGTTTCATTTTTTCCCTTAAAACTTAACTATCTCTTCTTTTTCCCTTTTTTGGTCTTCTAATTTATCTTTTATATGATTATTATTTACTTGCCATAATTTCTCTTGTTGTGGTCTCACCAATTCCATGGATGTATGCTTCTTAGATGGTTCTATTACATTGGTCTTCTTTTCTATGGGTGTCCCTTCCTCTTTGTAAAGTCTTTGTTTAATATGTATCTTCTTCTCACAATTCCGTAGTATATGCCAATTTTATCCACACCAATAACATGTTATTGACCTTCTCTATTGACCATTTTATCTGTATTTTTTATATTTTCCATCTCATCCATTATTGAATTTATTACCCCTATAATAATGATGATAATTTCCTCTATTATAGTTATTTCCTCCATATCTCCCATAGTATCCTCTGTAGTATCCCATTTTATTATCTCTTTGAAATCTATCATGATATCCATTACCTCTTTGATAACTCCAAAGGTATCCTCTTTCATTACTTTGATCAAGTTTTTTCTTAGTTGCCTTAATTCATTATGCTGACTTCTCCAATTTTAATACCATTTCACACTCTCTCCTCCATGGTTCCACTTCTAGTTTTGATGCCATTTCCACTACTTCAATGAATGTTATGAACTATTTTCCCTCAATTAATAATATTATATAAGGTAACAATCCCATAATAAACAACTCAATTCTCCTTTTCTCATTTGGTGGTTCATCTAATTTCTGCACTATATTCTTGAATCTTTGATCAAATTCCTTAACCATCTCTCCTTCCTTTTGAAATAAATAACCCATTTTTCCTGGTGGCGTGTTATTAGCATATGGATTTGCACATATGAAAATGACATGCAACAATATGGGAACAAAGTCCCTCCTCAATGAAGGTGAGGCTACCTTTATTGAAAACCAAAACTATATTTACATATGTACATTCAAAATTGTATGTGGGGGGTGTTTTGGAACATCAATGGAAATAAATGTGAATGAGGGAGATGGAATGGAATGAAGGAAAGATATGGAAAGGAATGAGTGGAAGGAACATGCAATAGCTAGATAAAAGCATAGACTAATCTTGCATAGAGGAAAAAAATGAATAGCTAACTCAAATAAAGTAGAGTTCGAATCAGCTAAACCAAAATAAGTAAAAGGGAACACACATGAGCAAGTAAATAGTAGAGCTTACTTAATCAATGTGAACAAGAACAACATATCAATGTAGTTGACAATAAGATCCAAGACAATATTTGCATACAAGATTCAAACACTTAACATATAATGAACATAAGAACATCAAATGCTAATAGAGATAATGAATGGGACACAAAGTTTAGATTTAGTTAACTCCAAAATGTCTTCTCAAAAGAACACAAAGTTTCTTTCTTTGAAATAAAGCTTGCACACAAAAGTATTTTCTTCTCCTCTCTCAAAGTCACCCTTACAAATGAGCCTCCAACTTCCTTTTATAACCCAAAAGTTGGTTACAAAGTAGTTAGGGTTTACATGAACATTAAATAGGGCATCTTAAGTGACTTTGAATTTTTCAACCAACTTATAAAAAAATAACTAAAAATAGAAATCACTTAAGTTATCCAAAGTTTTCCAAAAGTGAGTTTAACAATAACCCACTTAAAATAACATTTTAACATATGACAAAAACCAGTGCCTTATCCATTAAAGTGGGGTCCACCTATCTCAAACATATGAGAAATGGACTCCTCCCACTCCACTATATACCAGAAAACTACCTCTTCATCCCATTAGTGAAATTAGGATCTGTCGCCTTCACCAATTGAAAGGATTTGAACCTTCCCAATGCTTTGAACATATTTTCTTCCTCAGGAGGTTCACTCGGTCAAAGCACAACCTCACAAAACACTTGTAATTCCAAAATCCTACCGGACATCATTCAGATTGACCATCTTTGATTGAACATTCTCAAACAAGCTCTTTAATTTTATGCAACGCTCCATTGAAGCTGAAGAAAAATTGATGGTGGGAGTATACATGTATTTGAACAATTGTGAAAATTAGTCCTCAAGATGTTCTGATGAATGCCTTTGATTTTTATCGTTTACAAGATCGCATGAGGATAACTATGAAATCATGAATTAAGGTGAGTGTAGTGAAATCTTCATTACATACGCTTTAAGTAACGAACCACGAGAATCTTTGAGAAGTGTATTTCTTGATTTGAGATGTAGAAACCAAAGAAAGCATGTCCCTCGACATTCAAATTCAATAATTCCTTCAATGGATAAAGTTGAAGATTCCATACTTGTCATCTCATGTAGACTAGGCAATATCTCATCCAAATTTTATATGTTAGAAACAAAATTTTCCTTGAAAGAAAGAATTGGATCAAGATATGCACTAATATCTTCATGGAGCTTAACGAATGCTTTGATCATCTCTCCACCAAAAATGAGAATCTCTGAAAGCCAAGATTTAGTGACATGGCCCAATGTGTTTATTTCTTTTGAAAATTTGAGATTTTCTTCATCAGGGGCAGCCACTACATCGAGTATGATGGGTGTCATTATTCCCTTCATTTAATCAACTTCTTGGTTGATTTCATATTCAAACTAGGGTTGTGTCTGAAGCTATATGCAACAAGAATAATCCTAGTGATCTATTAATTGATAGTAAGTATTTATTTTATTTTCTGGGGGATTTTTGTAGTGTCTTGAAGATTTCCTGGTCAAAGCCTTATTGAAGACAAACTATAAGAAACTTGCTGGAAATAAACACTCTCAGAAATAAATTGCTAGAAATAAACACATATTACGAGAAAACAATAAATTCTTTGGAAAGAAACACACATTACAAAAGTAAACACACTTGTTTGGAAATAAAAACATGATTGAAAATGCTTGCAAGGAAATAAGAGTCTAGTCTATAACACCTGCAGTGATAAGTACATAACAGAATTCAACTAAAGAATACAAAATGTTTACAAAATTAATACTTATGATTTACAAAAAATCAGAAGGTTCCGGAACTAAGTGATAGAGTTCTTAGCTATATGATGGAGTTACAAAACTAATCTTGGATGTTTTGGAGCTACCCGTATTGGAGCCAATGTTCCAAAAAAAGTCTTTGGTTGCTTCATACTTTTATTATCTATTCAAATGTGACCTGTTTTATTCACAAAAACCTAAATTTCCAACACTCGTTAGGAATTACAAAGTTTTTAGACGTTAGAACTAAATCAAGAAAAATATATACAATTACATCCTAACTTATCTCTAGATCAAACAAAAGTTAAACAATGCAGAAAAACTTGGCTAAAAGGACGTAAAATGAGAGCATTCATTATTCATTGATGAAGCATATTTTAGCCTCATCATTTCTCCCACACTTACTTGTTTGTAAGTCCTCTTACAAACTCTATTATTTAAAAGTAGGATTATGAATTCTACATCCTAACCGATCACTTTGAGATCAAATGGTTGGGCCGAATATCCCATTGTTGTAGCTTAGAAATCTTGTGCTTTGATCCTTCTTATATCTTTATCTACCGATTCTAAAACTCGGTGAGATCACGAGGTTCTCTGTTCTTCCATGGAGACATGGTAGTGAGAAGGAGATAAGGCCTTGTTCTAATTCCCATCCAAATGCCCCTATGTTTTTCATTGACTTTGATCTTAAACCTTTGCCTTAATGTTATTTTCACTCTACATTTCCAAACCTTAATCCAGTTTTTGAAAATCATTTGACATGCCCCATTTTGCAAGAATACTCAAGTTTTCCCTAATTTTTGCCCTAAATTCTTCAAATTTGTGGGCTATGTCATTTTTTCCATTTTCTTGATCATGGAAGCTTAAAAATGATCATTTTATACCTATATGCCTTTGAAAATCTATCCCTGTGGTGAGAAATGCTTGGAATCATGTTTCATTTGATTCTATTTCAAAAAAATTTCCATCCTTGGTGAAAAAATTGGATTAAGGCACTTTGGAAAAATTCTATGTTTTTGATGGTCAAACGGGCATATTTTAGCCATCAAATTATTCTTTGAGAAGTCAGAGGGTACATGGCGGCATCTAATTAGTTGAGGAGAAGCGGGGAAGTGTTATAACTTATCATTTTTGCCTTTTTGGAAAATGGGGCATTTTCGGGCCCAGGGCTCCACTTTTTCCAAATTACCTACGTGGCATGTTTTGATTGGCCGAGGAGAAGTGGGGAGTCAGATTTCCTTGGAGATTTTTGACTTTTATTTTGCAAAATTTTTAAAAGTCAAAACTAGCCCGAAACCCTACAACCAATCATAGGTGGACACGTGTCCTAAAAATCAAAAAGGGAAAAGTGGGCCGATGGGGGACTTAGAAGAATTTTTGCCTTTTTGGTGAAAAGGGAAAAAGATGTGGAAAGGTCCACGGTGCCGCAATGGAAGAGATATGGACATGTGGCAGGATAGGGACGAGGTGGGCGGGGCGAGAGGCAAAAGGGAAATTTTTCCCTTTTTTTTTGGTCAAAATGAGTTAAGGCAAAAAATTAAGCTACGGGCCCATGAATGAGCCATAGGGAGACACGTGGTGGGCGAGTGGGTGGCGGGTGGGGGGTGGTGGAGGAAAAAGGGAATTTTTCCTTTTTGCAAAAGACTTAGAATAGAAATTTGAGGTGTGGCTCCATGAAAAATCAAAAGGAGACATGTGGCAAGGAGAAATCGGAGTGCGGGCCCATGGAAGAAAAATGGAAAATTTTCCCTGGTGAAAAAAGGGGTTAAAACATGAAATAAGCCCATGGAATTTTAGTGATAGAGAGCATGACACATGTGTCAAGGATAGAGGTGGAGGTGCGGGCCCATGGGGAAAAAAGTAAAAAATTTTCCAAAATTCCAAAAAAGGTCAAAATGCGTAGAATTGAGCCACGATCCCAATGGGACCCACCATATGCCACGTGTCATCACCAAATTTCAAGGGCGGAGGGGGAGAAAAAAGTCAATTTTTCCATTTTTCCAAAAATGTTAAAAAGTCAAAAAGTGAGCCTGAATTCATTCCCAATCATATTTTGACATGTGGAGGGCCCAGATTGAAGGAGAAAAGAAAGATCAAGGGTAACTATACATTTTCATTTTGGCCACCATTTTTGCTCTAGGAAGTGTGGAAATGTGAATTTTGCATCATTTTTCATCAAATTTTTGGTGAATTCATGTCCTTTGTGCCTGCAAAGATCAATGCAAGTGGTTTTAGGGATTAATTTGTAGATTTGAGGTGTTTTTGAAATAAATTTTTACTCAGGCCCATGTAAAACGTGAAATATCAAATTATAAAGTTGTAGAATCAAATTTTGGAATGATAAGGATGAAATGATGAAATGAAAGGGGTCTGCATGCTTGGAGAATGAAAAAATGTGCCTCCACAATGGATAATGATGAAGGATTTGTAATGATTCACCATTTTAGAAACACTGCAACTTTGTTGCAAATTTGTTAAATGTCCCTATCTGCGAATCATGTTGGAATTTTGTAACAAACTTGATGTTGGGCATATTCTTTTCTTGGGAAAGAAGGATCAAATGTAATTGAAAGTTATATAATGCATGTTTTGAGACATGCAAAAGGTGGAGAAACTTAGAATTTCATGGGAAAATCTAGGAAGAAGCCCATTCTCTGAGAAACCACTGAGAACCATTTCTAATTCCTTTTTGCATCATATTTGTATCATGTTGAGTTGGTTTCAGTTGTAAATCCATCAACAAGCTCTGAGATTGTTCTTATAACATTCCCTACTTGATAAATTTGGTCATTTTGGATTATTTTGTGTTGTCTCTTGGCAAAATTTGCATGCACTTATGTTTCAGAATGTTTTCAATTTGTGTTTCTTGCTCCTGTTGTAGTCTTGTGTTTAAAATCTCTCTTGATCATACATGGTCTCATTTCTTGTTGATAGTTTAGTGGCATCTGTAGTCTCACATTTAGAAGAGCTTTCATCTGATAAAGAGATAAACAGATTTAAAATCACTTTACCTTCCTTGAATTTAGAGATTGTTTGTAAACCTTTGGGTGCACCTTAGGTCATGATAAAATAGAGATTTTTGGATACTTTGTTGGTTCATCTGCTTCAAGATTTTGTGGTAGGTTATCAAATATTGTGTGGAAGAGTGTAGATCTAGGCCTCCATTTGGTGCACATATCTGGTTGAAGGAGTACCTTAACCCTTTTGAAGCATTCTTTGTTTAGGTGTTACAAATTTCTTGCAAAGGTCCTCAAAGAATTTGGCAAATTTTGGTTAGTCTTGTCTAAAATCTCCCACCAAAAATTCATTCAGAATAACTAATCCTACCCCATACTACCCTGCATTGCATTGTGTGTCAACAAAAGAATACAATCCATTTACAAAAATGCACAAAGAAAATTAGGATCATACCATGTCTCTAGCAGCCTCAGCCTTGTCTTGAAAGCATTTCCATCATTTAGTAGTGATAACTCTGTTGAGTTTGAATAATGGAAAATTGATCATGTTTTCCCAAGGCCATCTCCATACAATATGCATAGTATAAGGATATCTCCACCTCCTTCACAAAACAGAGGCTGCAATATAGGTTCTCTTACCTTGGTTGAAAGGCACAACCTAAAATAGTGAGGATTAGATCAAAATCCTTTCAAGGTGCTACCCACTTCTTCAAAGCTTGAGTGCTAACAAGTTAGATAAATTGCTTCCCGGCTACAAAATGACATATAAATCATTTATCTACCTCTAAGTGTCTTGTAAAATCCATGATGCTACTCAAGTTGTGAAGGAGATTAAATAGGTACCAACACCCAAATGGTGCCATTTTTTGGGGATTGTTTTGAATTCTGGGAAATAATTTGCATTGTTGAGATTGATTTGTTGATTCATTTTCAGTCCATGTCTATTTAGCCCATCAACAACACCAAATGGCACCATTTCGGGGACATTATTCAGTATTTTCATTATTTTAGATCCTTGGTAATACTTCTTGTGTGATTTATGTGTAATTAAAAATCTGAGTATCATCTTCTGATCAGATTTATAAGATTGGAATGAAGAGTAGAGTTTTGAGTTTGATATTCTCTTAGTTCAATCTGATCCATGTGCATACATATTTGAGATATTTGAATGCATATCAAACCCTAGTAAAGTCCCTTGCAAATTCTGCATGCAAATACATTGTTGAAGCATCATTTTATAATCAGATTTGTAAGGATTAAGTGAAGATATAAGTTCTGCCTACAAATTTTACAGTTTCAGTAGTAGTTGCACTTCATTTGCATTTGTGATTGATAAATTCAAAGAAAGGAAGGTCTGATCTATAAATTTTGGCAAGATTTTCAGTGCTGATAGATATTTGATAGAGTATTTTAGTGCATTTGCACAACTAGGGTGAAATTCCTTAGTGGTGACTCCATGTTTTGATCTTGATAAGTACCAGTGTCTTAACCTTTTGTCATTTACTTTGGTGTTGCTAATCTCTACAAAACTGGAAGGAAGAAGATCTCTCTTCATTAGAGACTCTGCTAAGAAGTTGTTCTAGATTCAAGAAACTCAGAGTTGGAAGGGAGAAGAGTTTGGAAGGTTGTTAAAGGTCAGACATCAGGAAAAGATATATCCATTGGTGAGAGAGATCAGCCTTTGGTAGAGGATTATCACTCTTCTTCAAGTGATTCTGATTCAAGCAATCCTCTCATAAACTTGTTTTCCTCAGCTAGTGAAGGTCCTTCTGTTATCTGGGTAAGTTCCTTCTCAATCTACACCTCTGTGTTTCAATTCAAATAAAACTTTCCAAGAAAATCAGCACTTAGAGAATACCAGTCTTGTGAATCACATTCTTGAGCCCCAAAGACCTTGCACTCCTCATCAGCTTGTGTCACCCCCAAGATCACCTCCACCAAACAATATGGCTCAGCCTAGACCTCCATTTTTTGTTAACACCTTTGGTCCTATAGACTTTAGAGGAATGGATGGTTACCCAAATGTTGTCCCACAAGATGTCAGAAATAGATTGCCAAAATTCCAAGGTAACAATGCAATAACTGGTGATCAACATCTCAAACTTTTTGTTAACATGATGGAAGATTTTGAGATAGAGTTTGAAGATGTGTATATTAAATTGTTCATTCATACACTAGAAGAGGATGCTAGGGATTGGTACAAGGCTCTGCCTGATAATTCAATTGATTCTTGGACTGAGATGAAGAATGCATTTAGGTTTGATATGGTGACAAGACTGATCCTAGATTTCTCTTGTCTGAGTTTGAGAATATCAAGAAGAACCCCAATGAATCAGTCCATGACTTTAACACAAGGTTTAACAAAACTTTGAGAAGGCTTCCTGTTAGTCTGAGGCCTTGTGATGAGTCTTGTTTAATCAAATATGCAGATGCATTTGATAAAAAGGCAGCCTATTACCTAAGAGACAAGAACCCTACCAATCTAAGACAAGCTTTCACCATGGCACTTCAAATTGAAAACAATATCAAAGCAATTGGGAAACCTCTCAAGAGAGATGGTGTAAAGTTGATAAACCCTGAAAAACCTCAAGCTAGCAAGGGTGCTGATTTAGAGGAGGTTGTGAAAACTTTGGCAGGGGTTGTCAAAGAAATCTCATATAAGTTGGCAAGAGCTGAGAAAGGAATTGGGAAAACTTCACAAGGTCAGCCAAGAGCACAAAACCATGACAGATTTTCCAATCATCCTAGAGGTGATCAAAGGGTAGATGATAGAGGAAAAGGACCCATGGGGTCTGCAAATAGACATCCTCAAGCACGTGAAGGAAGAGTGTTACCTGATCCCTTAACTGCTAGGGTTGTTGTTGTTGAAGAAGTTGTTGATATTGATTGGTGTGATAGGTGTTTTCTACCCCATCCTCCATGTGAAGTGGACCAGCAAGAAGGTGAAGCTAATAATGATGATGGTACTGATGATGATATTTGCATGGTGGGTTGTTCTTCAAGCTCACAAGGAGGAGCAACATCTATTGAAGTGATAAGTGCAAGGACAAACTACCTTTTTGGGATTGCATCAAATGGGTACAAGTTTTCCTTCCCCCTCATACTCTTGAAGTTGATGTAGTGCAAGCTTTTGAAATTCCTAACAATGACTTTGAATACTTAAGAGCTTTGATGATTAAGAAGTATGATGGTGGTATTCCTTCGGAGGAAGATAGACAATTGTTGATGAATGTTGTTGTAGCTCAAGAGAAAGATTATAACACTAGAAGAAAAGTTGTTAAAGGAGTTGGGCCTCAAGCCAAACCTAAAACACCCTTGCTCACAAGCATTCCAAAAAGAATCTCTAGAGAGAAACACTTGCCAAAAGCTCTGTTGTCCCAAGAAAAAATTATAGTCCTCCTCATGCCCAAGCTGCCAAGAATCCCATGCCATCTGATGAATCTTCTTGTCTCCCTTCCAATGTTGTTTTTCCAAAGAGTGTTCCCTATGACATAGCCCAAGTATTGAGCCAAATCAAAGTGAGTGTTCCAATCATTGAGTTGCTTAGGATTCTGAGCATAAGAAGAGAGCATTTGAGTACTTGGGGTTAAAAGAAGAGAAGACTACTCTGAGTAGAAATGTAAATGTTGTTGAGATTCCTCCTCAAATCATTGTTGACCTTGAAACACCACCAGTAGTAGAGGATTTTGGAGAGACACCTGAGGTATATTTGGGGACATCCTTGGTTGATTCCCAATTGAATGTTGATCCATTCTTCACAACTTTGATCATAAAGGATAGGCTACTTCACAATTGTATGTTTGATTCGGTGCATCATGTAATGTCATGCCTCTAGAAGTCATGAATGAGTTGGATATCAAAGTGACAACAGCCTATGGAAAATGTACTACCATGGACTCAAGAGAAGTGTCGGTTGTTGGTTGTGTGAAGGGTTTGGTTGTAGACTTGCATCTTATCCCGGGAGGAATTTAAAATTGGATGTTGTGATTGTTGATTGCCCTGCCAAATGGGGTATGTTATTGTCAAGAAAGTGGGCTGCAAGTGTTGGAGGGAGTGTCCAAATGGATATGTCTTTTTCCACCATTCCCATTGAGGAAGCCTTGTCAAGCTCTATGGAGAAAAGAAAATGTTGCATCTAATTGAGGACCCAAACAATGCTTCTTATGAAGTATTATTTGTTGATGTTGATGTTGATAATTTTATTGGTTTTGCTGATGGAAAAGAACACAAAATGGATCAGTCAAAGTGCCTTGAATAGGTATGTTCTCCTTGGACCTTGCTATTTGATGGAGCTTGCTCCAAATTTGGAAATGGTGCTGGTGTAATTCTGATTTCTCCTAGCTTGGAAGAATTTGTTTTTTCCTTCAAGCTTAATTTTGAATGTACTAACAACATTGTTGAGTATGAAGCCTTGTTGTTGGGTTTGAGAATTGCATGGAAGTATGGTGTCAAGGACATCATTGCAAAGGAGATTCAAGAGCTAGTTGTCAAACAAATAAGAAAACTGTATGCTACAAAAAATCAGCGGATGAAGCATAGTATAAGCATGCAGTTTGGGATCTAATTGAGATGTTTGATTCCTTCAATATTGTGCACCATGACAGAAGTTTGAATGTTTCTCTGCTAACAAGTTGGTAGTGTTGGGGTCAAGATTTGGAGATTGCACCATTTCACCTTATTGTGAGTACAATGTTGAAGTGTTAACTAGGCCAATTGTCTGACAACATCAAGCATTGGCAAGTGTTTAATGATGATGCTCAAGTGAAAAGGTTCTTACAAAATCAAGGTGAGTTTGTAGATCAGCATATTGATTGGGAATCAATGGTATGTATGACTGAAGGAAGAGAGACTTTTTTTGGAAAAGATATTATCCAATTGAAAACTAACACCATTCCTAGAGGTCTTGTTGCTCTTGAGTCAAATTTTAGCAATGTTGATTGCATCATCAATAGAAACATATCTGCCTCAAGGGATGTGGAAGAGCATGACTTGGGAACAAAGGAAAAACCAAGAAAAGTTTGGTTGGGTAGTAGTTTTAACAAAGGAAGAAAAATAGTCCTATCTCAATTGTTGAAACAATATCAAGACTGCCTTGCCTGGTCATATTTAGAGCTGAAAGCATATAGAGAAGACTTGTTTCAGCATGAGATCCCTCTTGAGAAAAATGCCAAACCATTCAGACAGAAAGAAAAGGCCAATTAATCCACTCCTCTCCATGAAAATGCAAGATGAATTGAAGAAACTGAAGGAGGGAGGGATCATTCAGCCCATGAGGTATTCATCTTGGGTTGCAAACCTTGTGCCAGTCAGAAAGAAGAATGGAGATATCAGACTTTGTGTAGACTTAGAAATCTGAATAGAGCTTCATTGAAAGACAATTATCCTTTGCCAAACATGGAGAACATGTTGTAGTTAGTGACTGGATCTGAATTGTTGTCCACCTTGGATGGTTTCTCTGGCTATAATCAGGTTGTTGTCAAGGAGTTAGAAAGATTTAAAACTACCTTTACCACTCCTTGGGGAACATATGTTTATGTGAGAATGCCTTTTGGTCTCATGAATGCTGGAGCTACTTTCAAAGAGAAATGGATGTTGCTTTTTCTGGTTATATAAATGACTTCATTGTAGTTTATCAGGATGATGTGATTGTATTTTCAAGGAGCAGAAAAGATCACTTGCAACATTTGGAAAGAATGTTGATCAGATGTAGAGAATTTGGAATCTCTCTCAATCAAAGAAGTGTCACTTTGGGGTGTAAAAGGCCAAGCTTGCTTGGTCATATTGTTTCAAAGGCTGGTGTCATGATTGATCCTGAGAGAGTAGAAGCAATCAACAAGGTGCCAATTCAAGAACGAAGAAGGGCATCCAATCTTTCTTTGGGAAAATCAATTTCATTAGAAGGTTTGTGTCCAATTTTTTTGAGTTGACTCTTCCTATCACATGCATGTTAAAGAAAGATCAAGTTATCAAATGGGAGGCTGCTTATTAGGATTTTGAAGGAATCAAAGAAGCACTTAAACATGCACCTGTCTTGGCAGCTGAATTACAAGAAGCCTTTCCAAATCTTCTCCTTTGCTTTGAAAATACTATTGCATCTATTTTTTGCTCCAAAAGGATGAAGATGGGGCTGAGAGGCCTATTGCCTTCTTTAGCAAGGCTTTACAAGCTCTTTGAGTTAAAATATACAATCATGGAAAAACAAGCATTTTCCTTGGTGAAAGCAACAAAGGTTTTAGGCCTTATATTTTAAGTTCAAAAGTTGTTGCTTATGTTCCCCACACCATGGTAAAAGACATCTTATCAGAGATGGAGATCTCAAGTAAAAGATGTAGATGGGTGAACAAACTGTAGGAGTATGATATGGACATCCAAACCACAAAGTTGGTAAGAGGTTTGGGTCTTGCTAAGCTCATGGTTGAGAGAAACTTGCAGACTGTGGAAGTGAATGAAGTAGAAGAAGAAAGGGTAGATGTTCTTGGGAAATTGGTAAGTTCTGAGTGGTACAAGGATATAATATTTTACCTTAGACACCTATGTTGTCTGATCATTTAAATAAAAATAGAAAAGAGCCCTCAAGTTGGCTTCTCAAAAATACATCATCACTGACTTTGGGCTGGCTTGGAAGAACCCTGAAGGTGTCCTCTTGAAGTGTGTAACTGAAGATGAAGCTCCCAAAGTGATTGCATTTCCATGGGGGAGTTTGTGGAGGACACTTTTTTGGAAGGGTTACAACACACAAAGTTTTGAGAGCTGGTTATTGGTGGCCTACTCTCTTCAAAGATGCAACCATGCTGATTAGAAAATGTGAAAGTTGTCAGCATTTTCTCTGGAAGAATGAAAGCTTCAGGCTCCCTTCCTTTGCAGCCTGTATCAATTGAAGCTCCTTTCAAATAGTGGGGGATGGACTTCATTGGTGAGATTTCAGACCCTTCTAGTGTTGGACATAAATGGATCCTTGTAGCCACAGATTACTTCACCAAGTGGGTAGAGGCAATCCCCACCAAGAAAGAAACACACCAAGTTGTTATGGACTTCTTGTTGAATAATATCATATAGATTTGGTGTGCCAGTCAAGATTGTGGCTGATAATGCCATGTGTTTTAGAGCTAAACCTTTGATGGCAATGTGCAAGGAGTATGGAACCAATCTGACTTATTCTTCAAACTATAACCCCAAGGGAATGGACAAGTTGAGTCAACAATAAGAACTTATTGAAGATCATTAGGAGGACCTTGGAGTTGAACAAGAGAAAATGGGGTGAACAACTGAAATTTGTAGTTTGGGCTGATAGAATCACTGCCAAGAGAGCTATTGGTAAGAGCCCATTTGAGTTGGTGTATGGAACTCAAGCTCTACTACCCTTACATCTACAATTATCTTCATTTAGTTTGTTCAACAACTTGAGGATCAAGAGGTCAGTCCATATGAAGCAAGGATTAATCAGATTGTGGAGCTAGATGAAGAGAGAAGAGCATCCCACCAGAGGCATGTCAGATTTAGAGAGAAGTTGAAAATATTGTTTGACAAGAAGGTCACTCCTAGGGCCTTCAATATTGGAGATCTGGTTTTGTTATGGGACAACAAGAAATGAAGATAAGGGAAAACATGGAAAATTTGATGCATTATGGATGGGCCCTTACTCCATTGATATCAGAATTGGTGAGAATACCTTTTTCTCAAAGATTTAGATGGGGAATTGCTTGAACTACTATTAATGGTAGGCATCTGAAGCATTTCTTGGATTAATCCCCAAATTTGAGGTATGCACCACTTGTACAGTGTATAGTGTTTGGTTTTTCACTCTTGTTTTTGGTGTTTTGTCGGTTTGTGGTTTGCCTTGGTGTGTGGCAGCCATTTTTGTCGGGTTCTCAGCTAGTTTTTGGTGGTTTTGGCTCATGACTCCTTTTCCCAATGGATTATTTTGGCACTTGGTCTACTTATTGTTCTTGTGGCACTCACTGGGAGTGCCCATCCCCGAGTAGGAGCCGATGTTGGTGTCCATTTTGATCTTACACTGTTATTTTCCCATAATTTCCCCTTTTCACTCTACATTTCAAAAATGTTTTTCTTGAGTTTTAATGGGTAAAATGAAGTTTCCCCTCTAGTTGAATGCCTTAATCCATTTGAAAATCATTTTTTGCCCCATTTTGAAAAAAAATACTCAAGTTTGCCTAATTTTTGCCCTAAATTTTCCAAATCATGGGGCTATGTTTTTTTTCCATTTTTTCCCGATCATGGAAGCTTAAATGAATTTGATCATTTTATACCTTTGCCTTTCAAAAATCTATCCCCATGGTCAAAAATTGCTTAAAATCATTCCCATTGTTTTTGACCAAAAAAATCCTTCCATCCTTGGTGAAAAAAAAATTGGGGCACAATTTGGAAAATTTTTTGTGTTTTTGACGGTCAGACGGTGTATTTTAGCCATCAAAATTTCAAAAGAAGTCGAGAAGGGTGTGGAAGCATCTAATTTTTGAGGAGAAGCGGGAAGTGTTATAACATTTTTTTGCCTTTTTGGCAAATGGGGCATTTTTGGGCCATAGGGCTCCACTTTTTCCAAATTGCCTACGTGGCATGTTTTGATTGGAGAGAAGGGGGAGGGGTTTCTTTGAGATTTTTTTTTATTTTTTGAAAAAATTTTGGAAAAAAATTCAAAAACGGCCCTAAACCCCATGAGGAGAAGGGAGTGGACACACGTGTGGACACGTGTTCTAAAAAAAAAAAGGGAAAAGGGGGATGGGGGGACTTAGAAGAATTTTTGCCTTTTTGGTGAAAAGGAAAAAAGGGTGTGGGAAAGGTCCGTGGGTCGCACAATGGAGCAAGGAGAGTGGACACGTGGCAGAGGGGGAAGGAAGGAAGGAAGGGGGTGGGGGGGGAAAAGGGGAAATTTTTCCCTTTTTGGTCAAAATGAGTTAAAGAAAAAAATTAAGCCACGATGGAGCCATGAATGAGCCAGGAGACATGTGGTGGTGGCGAGGGGCGGGCGGGCGAGGGGGAGGAGGAAAGGAAATTTTTCCCTTTTGCAAAAAAAAAAAGACTTAGAATGAAATTTGAGGTGTGGCCATGAAAAATCAAAAGGAGACACGTGGCAAGGAGAAATTGGAGGCGCGGGCCCACGGAAGAAAAATGGAAAATTTTCCCTTGGCGAAAAAAGGGGTTAAAACATGAAATAAGCCCATGGATTTTTAGCGATAGAGAGCATGACACGTGTCAAGGACAGAGGCGGAGGTGTGGGCCCATGGGGAAAAAAGTGAAAATTTTCCAAATTCAAAAAAGGTCAAAAATGCGAGAATTGAGCTGTGATCCCAATGGGACCCACCATATGCCACGTGTCATCACCAAATTTCAAAGGGCGGAGGGGTGGAGAAAAAGTCAATTTTTCCATTTTTCCAAAAATGTTAAAAAGTCAAAAAGTGAGCCCAAATTCATTCCCAATCATATTTTGACACGTGGAGGGCCCAGATTGAAGGAGAAAGAGAAAATCAAGGGTAACTGTACATTTTCATTTTTGGCCACCATTTTTGCTCTAGGAAGTGTGGAAATGTGAATTTTGCATCATTTTTCATCAAATTTTTGGTGAATTTGTGTCCTTTGTGCCTGTAAAGATCAATGCAAGTGGTTTTAGGGATTAATTTGTAGATTTGAGGTGTTTTTGAAATAAATTTTTACTCAGGCCCGTGTAAAAATGTGAAATATCAAATTATAAAGTTGCAGAATCAAATTTTGGAATGATAAGGATGAAATGATGAAATGAAAGGGGTCTGCATGCTTGGAGAATGAAAAACGTGCCTCCACAATGGATAATGATGAAGGATTTGTAATGATTCACCATTTTTGAAACACCTGGCAACTTTTGTTGCAAATTTGTTAAATGTCCCTATCTATGAATCATGTTGGAATTTTGTAACAAACTTGATGTTGGGCATATTATTTTCTTGGGAAAGAAGGATCAAATGTAATTGAAAGTTATATAATGCATGTTTTGAGACATGTAAAAAGGTCGGAGAAACTTAGAATTTCATGGGAAAATCTGGGAAGAAGCCCATTCTCTGAGAAACCACCTGAGAACCATTTCTAATTCCTTTTTGCATCAGATTTGTATCATGTTGAGTTGGTTTAGTTGTAAAGCCATCAACAAGCTCTGAGATTGTTCTTATAACATTCCCCCTTGATAAATTTGGTCATTCTGGATTATTTTGTGTTGTCTCTTGGCAAAATTTGCATGCACTTATGTTTTAGAATGTTTTCAATTTGTGTTTCTTGCTCCTGTTGTAGTCTTGTGTTTAAAATCTCTCTTGATCATACATGGTCTCATTTCTTGTTGATAGTTTAGTGGCATCTGTAATCTCACATTTAGAAGAGCTTTCATCTGATAAAGAGATAAACAGATTTAAAATCACTTTACCTTCCTTGAATTTGAGAGATGTTTGTAAACCTTTGGGTGCACCTTAGGTCATGATAAAATAGAGATTTCTGGATACTTTGTTGGTTCATCTGCTTCAAGATTTTGTGGTAGGTTATCAAATATTGTGTGGAAGAGTGCAGATCTGGGCCTCCATTTGGTGCACATATCCTAGTTGAAGGAGTACCTTAACCCTTTGAAGCATTCTGTTGTTTAGGTGTTACAAATTTCTTGCAAAGGTCCTCAAAGAATTTGGAAAATTTTGGTTAGTCTTGTCTAAAATCTCCCACCAAAAATTCATTCAGAATAACTAATCCTACCCCATACTACCCCTGCATTGCATTGTGTGTCAACAAAAGAACACAATCCATTTACAAAAATGCACAAAGCAAATCAGGATCATACCATGTCTCTAGCAGCCTCAACCTTGTCTTGAAAGCATTTCCATCATTTAGTAGTGATAACTCTGTTGAGTTTGAATAATGGAAAATTGATCATGTTTTCCCAAGGCCATCTCCATACAATATGCATAGTATAAGGATATCTCCACCTCCTTCACAAAACAAGAGGCTGCAATATAGGTTCTCTTACCTTGGTTGAAAGGCACAACCTAAAATAGTGAGGATTAGATCAAAATCCTTTCAAGGTGCTACCCACTTCTTCAAATCCTGAGTGCTAACAAGTCAGATAAATTGCTTCCTCGGCTACAAAATGACATATAAATCATGAAATAAATGCATTTAGTTGGCTTTACCCTACATACATATTAATCATAAGCATGATGAACTAGATTGTAGTAAATGTCCTATATTTTTTTCTAGCATAAATTGCATTTAAAGATGGAATTAACAGAGGATATTTTTCTACTATGCATTGGTGAGGAATATCTTTGTCATGAACTCGATTCATCTTTTATTTCATGTGGAAGGCCACATGCAATTCTTGATAGCTGCCAATGAATAAATTGTTCTTCTAAAAAGATACTGTATGCAGGAGAAGGTCTCCTACATGTGAGTAATTTTTCACTCATTATGCAAACCATTTGTATCTTTACCAAACACTTAAATTTGTCTTCTTCCATTTTGTAAAATTTCTCCTCCCACTCTTTCCTTGCCTTCTTCTCCATTTTTCTTTGAAATAAAATGGCGCTGAAAGACAAAATGGACTAATCCATGATGTCTAATTGTCCCAAATCCCCAAGAATACTTTTGAGCCATTTTTTGAATGGAGTTAAAAAGGAACCCTTGAAGGTTTACATATATATTCTGGTTTTGCAGCCCCATACCTAATATATATTAGAATTTTAAGGACCTCTCTTCCCACAGTCCCAAATTGGCCATCACAAGTTAGGTACTTAACTACCCAAAATGCTACCTTGTCAAAGGGTTTGGGAAAGCTAGCTCTTCTGACCCCCTTTATGATTTTCTTATTGTTATAAATATATTGGGGTTCAGATTCCCCCTGTTGTATCAAGGTTTCCACTAGATCTTTTAGGGTCCCCTTTACAGGATTTGGAACATGTACAATCAGTACCCCCGATACATTACTCATTGTATTGATAGTAAAAGGAATTATAATGATTTTAACTCTAGTTCTGGATTCTTCTAAATTTACAAAAATTACCTTACAAATTCGTCATTGTACCTCAAGAACATTTTTAGGAACTTTAGCCACCTTGTTTGTCCAAAATGTCCGCTACTTCTCCATCTCGTTAGAAGTTACGTATCAACCTCGGCTCGACTTTTTTAATCCCCATAGAAAAGATGATGATTCAAATTCTTCCTTATTCAAATTATTACTCTGTTAGAACTATCTACAGAACTACTGGATTTAGCTATAGAACTATTGGGTTTAGCTATGGAATTCAAATATAATTTTACTATTTCTTCCTTGAATTTTTCTGCAACTTCTTCTCAACTTCATTTATTCTACCCAAATGATAGCTCATTATTAATATGCCGCCACTCTTACTTATTCATTCGACATCACCCTCATGATTACTTACTTATAATCATAATGTACAATAAATGACTCATAATACCACCGAATCAAGTCAAGTCTAATCACACATGCCAACTTTAATTTAAATCTTTCAATAAGATTAAGATATAATTACCGTCCTTGCTGATGTAATCCAGCCGCCTTAATGACTCATCATTCCTAAAAGAAAATGAAAAAGAGAAATGGTTAGAAAAGACAACTGGAATTCCAAAGAAATTCCTTTTATTTTGAATTAGCCATTTATTGAGGAGACCAACCGCCATTTCTAGTTTTCAATTGGTCTCTGATAATTTTTTTGGGGAAGAGAATGCCATTTACTAGTTTTCATTCCTTCCCCCCCTTTTTTTTAAATTTTTTTTGGGGAAGAAAACACCATTTTCTAGTTTTCATTCTCTTCCTTTTATTTTGGATTCATGCATATGATTATTTGATCATTTTTTAAGAACTGGGTTCTTCCATATGATAAAATTCTTTGTCTACTTCAATTTGCTTCAAGAAATCATCCCTAGTAGGAGGTTTCCAATAATGTTTTAACCTATGTCCATTGACCAAAAGTGTCCTTATGTTTCCATCAATGGGAAGTAGATGAATAGAGCCATTGTCAAATATCTTCTCAATTTGATAGGGTCCTAACCATTTAGTTATCAACTTACCTTTGAATTTATGGTACTTGGAATCAAACAAGAATGCCCAATATCATACCTTGAATTTCCTTTCCTTGATATGTGTATCATGTTAGGAATTAGAGAACAAATATGCGGAAACAATTCCTCAAACCACAGTAGTAGGAAACTATATAGTAGAATTATACTTGTAAAAATATAATAGCATAAATAAATAATGCACAAAAGAAGACAAGACAAGATTTAACGTGGTTCACCCAATGTGGGCTATGTCCACCAAGAATTTTCTCAGATTTTATTATCAACAAGAGTAAAACAACTCTCACAGTCTTCTCTCAGTTATGAACTCACAACAGAATTCCAAAGATGCTAAACCATATCTAAACCACAATTGACACCCAATTGCTTATCCTTGATCACTCTTGATCACTCTTGATCACCTCTTGATCATTAAGACTCAAGACCTCTTGAACACTCAAGATATCTTCAAGATACCCTAACACCTCTATTTATAGGATTACAATCCTTTTAAGAAGCCATAAAGCTGACCCTAGAAGATTGAAAGTCACGATCTTTCAACTTCCCACGGCTGGAAAAACAGTCCCGACGTTGATAGCTAGTTAACAACATGTTAACAACAATGTCGCAGCAACGTTACAGCCACGTCACAACAAACAACTGCAGAATGCTCCTGAAGTCTCCAAACTTAACCATTCGAGCTCTAGCACTTCAACACTGATTCAAGAAGACCAAAAATAGGCTCCACACCCCAACAATCTCCCACTTGGAGACTGTTTCCACTGAGCAAATTTCTTAACCCTTCATTATCAACCATGAAGGCCAATCAAAGTTGAACATAACTTCAACTTCTCCCTTGTGACCACCTTGGTCATCATATCCATAGGATTTTGACTGGTATGAATCTTTTCCAGCTTCAACTTATCTTCTTCCAAAGTTGTCCTGATGAAATGATATCTCAGTTGAATGTGCTTCATCCTAGAGTGGAAAGCGAGTTCTTCACCAAATGAATAACACTCTGACTATCACTATGTAGTCTCCCAACTTCCTGCTTATGACCCAACTCATCAAGAAACTACTATATCCAAATCATCTCCTTGCTTACCTCTGTGGCAGCAACATACTCAGCCTCTATGGTTGACAAAGCCACAACCTTTTGTAACCATGAAATCTAACTCACTCGTTGTATCACCAACCAGTAAATACATAACCTGTCATGCTCCTCTTGCTGTCCAAATCTCCTACCATGTCTAAATCTACATATCCATGTAATGTAGTGTCTGATCCACCAAAACACAATGCTTCTCCCATGGTCCCTCTCAAATACCGAAGGATCCACTTTACTACCTACTAGTGCTCTCTACCTGGATCACTCATAAACCTGCTCACTACTCCCACTACATGGGAAATGTTAGGCCTAGTGCATACCATAGCATACATCAAGATACTAACTACTGATGAGTACAATACCCTGGACATCTGGATTCTATCCTCCTTAGTCTTGGGACTCTGCTCCTTTGATAATTTAAAGTGACTTGCCAAAGGAGTACCAACCGGTTTAGCATCCTACATACTAAACCTCTCTAAGACCTTCTTTATGTACTCTTCTTGAGATAATACCAGCTTCCTCTCCTTCCTGTTTTGAGTTATTCTCATACCAAGGATTTGTTTTGCTACCCCAAATCCTTCATAGAAAAGGAGTCACCTAGCTGCTTCTTGAGTACCTTTATTTCCTACATGTTCTTCCCTGCAACAAGCATATCATCTACATATAGGCACATAATAATATAACTACCATCAAGAAACTTCTTGATGTACATGTAATGGTTTGAGTGACACCTAGAGTAACCCTGCTCCTGCATAAAACTGTCAAACTTCATGTACCATTTCCGTGGAGCTTGTTTCAGGCCATACAAGCTCTTATTCAATTTGCACACTAACCTCTCCTTCCCTTTGACATCATAACCTTGTGGCTGATGCATGTATAATTCCTCCTCAAACTCACCATGAATGAATGCAGTCTTCACATCCAACTATTCTAAGTGCAGGTATTTTGTTGCAACTAAACCAAGAATAGTCCTAATAAAAGTCATTTTAACAACCAGAGAAAAAATTTCATCAAAGTCTATACCTTTCTTCTATGCAAATCTTTTGACCACCAACCGAGCCTTGTATCATTTCCTACCTCCATCTTCCTCTTTGATTCTATACACCCACTTGTTCTGTAATGCTCTCTTGCCCTTGGGTAGCTCCACCAGATCCCAAGTCTAGTTTTTCATAAGATATCTATGCTCTTCATCCATGGCCTACTCCCACTTCTTCCTGGCATCCACCCTACACTTGCTTCTCAAATCACTCTAGCTCTCCACGTGCCGTTGAGTAATAAATAATTCAAAGATGGAGTAAATCATTCAGGTTCCCTTCTTACCCTAGAAGACCTTCTCACCTCAGGAGTTTGGGGTTCCTGATGAGTAGGTACCTGAACTGGCTATGCTAGAACATGCTATACCTGAACTAGCCCCTTGGACACCTTGTTGTCTCGCAATGTCCTCTAACACTGTGTATTCTTTCTTTGATTTCTCTTTCTGTTCCTGCAACTGATCTTTATACATGAATTTTTCATTAAATACAATATCTCTAGACCAAAATATTTTCTTGTCTTTAAGACTCCAAACACGAAAACCAAAGTCATCTTCACCATATCCAACAAAGGTGCATTTCTCAGACTTAGCCTCTAACTTGGTCCTATCATCTTTATCAATGTGAACAAATACCTCACATCTAAATACTCTAAGAAATGAGTAATCAATTTTCTTACTGACCAAGCCTCCTCAGGTATACCTCCATCCAAGGCCATAGAGGGTCATCTATTAATCAGATAAACAACTGTGCTTACCGCTTCTACCCAAAACATGAGTGGTAGCCCCGCATGTAACCTCATGCACCTAGCACGCTCCATGATTGTCCTATTCATTCTCTCTGACACTCCATTTTCCTGTGGAGTATTTGGAACCATTCTTTTCATGTGGATCCCATTTACCGAACAATAATCAATAAATTCATTGCTACAATATTCCCCTCCATTATCCGACCTGAGACATTTCAGCTTGAGACTGTTTCATTCTCAACCAAGGCTTTCCATCTTTTGAAAGTTTTAAACACATCAAATTTCTTTCTAATGCAATATACCCAAAATTTTCTAGTTGCATCATCAATGAAAGTGACGTAATAACATGAACCACTAATAGAGTTTACCTTAGCTGGCCCCCATACATCTATATGCACTAACTCCAACTTATCCTCCTTCCTGGTAGGTCCAACCTTGAGGAATCTCACTCGCTTCTATTTCCCATAAACATAGTCCTCACAGAAGTCCAAATCTAACTCCTTTAATTCACGAAGTCTATCCTTTATAATCTACATGCCCTTATGACTCATATGACCGAGTATCTGGTGCCACAAAGTTACATCTCCATCTACAACAACTAAATTGCAATAATCAGCACCACTGGTTAAATAAAAGTACCAATTTTCTTACCTCTTGCAACCACAAGAGCTCCCTTGGTAATTTGTACACAAGAAAAGTGACATGCAAGGATGATAATTGACAAGTGACCTTCCCCATACCCGACCTCCCGAGGTCGTGTCGAGACAACCGGTGGTTTGAAATGTGGGTGACTTAGATGAAGTCACAAGTAGGGATTATGGTCAGTTTTCTATGATAGAAAAGCTACAGGTGAGGATGAGAATTGACAAGCAACTTTCCTAAAGTTAACTATGGGAGGATCAGTGACTAAGATCTGGTAGTGTGATCTCCTAGTAACTGGAATGACAAAGGGGAGATTTAGAGGCTATAGAACGTAAATTCCCTATGGTTTATCTTCCTAATTAAGATCTAAGTATTAATCTAAAATGAAGTCTCGAATTAACTTAAACTGAAAATAATAATTTATACTACTATTGAAAGGGAAACTAATATAAACAAAATGCATGATTGAAACATTATAATTACAAACAACTATTTAAAATACTTTTATACTAAAACTAAACAAGCGAGATAACCCGGTGTGGTTATTCACCTATGCAAATGTGTGAATCTAGATGAAAGACAACTAATTAACTTAATTGAAAACCTTCAATCTTACCTCAGAAGTGAGGAAAAATCATAGCTTCTTAGAAACTATCATTCCCCACAACTTCCCTGGCAATATTGAAAGCGAGTTTAACTGAAATAAAATAATTCACTACTCTATTTGATATGTCGTAATTAGAACTTTGATAGCTCAAACCCGGCGTTTCTGAGAATAGTGGTAAATCCAATTGTGTGTGATTTCATCCCCCGAGCGTGATCTACTCGTTCCTTCATGTCCATATGAATCTAGAAAAGTGTGTATATGATAGTATCAATAGAAGATGGTATTCAAACAATGGCAGCTTTGGATATAGACCGAATACAATGTGAGTAGGAGAGGGATAGTGCAAGTGAACAAAGCTTGACTATGTAATTCCTAGCGGGATTTATTGCGGGAATACAATGCAAGTGTGCCGAGAGTTTTAGAATCTATCCTTGTGATAAAACAAAACCTATAACTTTAATGGATTCTAGTCTAGAAATGAAGCTATTTTATGCTAAACTTGATTGCATGGAGCAGCAATGGAACAAGACTGAAACAAGAAGATTGAATGACTTCTAAACAACAAAGGATAACTAATAACCGATGCAAAACATGAAGCTAGTAGAATTCTAAGCAAGGAATGAAAAAAGTTCATCGAATAAGAGAATTGAGAAGATGAGGGGCCATTTGCTTGAAAACAAGTTGGCTATTTATAACCAATGCATTTATTAGAGGGTAACTCCCATTTGAACTCTTTTACTATAAACAATGGAAAAACACTATTACTAGGGAACCAAAAACATTAATGCAAGCCAAAGTGGTTGAAGAAAGTGTGTAAATTTGAAGATTTACATTTGACGTGATCGTCGGAAGAATCTGGAAAATACAAATAAAACCACCGCTTTGTGCAGGGTGGCGGTTATGGGACCGCCACCCTGTCCTATCTCGGTGGCGGTCATGGGACCACCGCTTTGACAGACAGAGTGGTGGTTTCATCTCTCGAAGCCCAAAATACAAGAAAATAGGGGAGATAAAGGAAAACAAAGCATGCGGAGGCTGAGCGAGGCATGCGGGATACAAGTGTATACTTGGCAAGCCTTTTGGATTTCGAACGCCTGCAAGGAGACCTATATCATCATTGGGGCATGTGTAACATCATTCTGGCGGTGTAGTACCCTACAATTTTAGGTACATACAATAACCTTCCAAGAATCCACTGTAAAACTAACCGTACAACCATCACTACCTAGTTGTCCCACTGATATCAAGTTCCACCTCAACTTAGGCACATGTCTGATGTCCTTAAGCATCCATGTGTTCCCATTCTACATTTTCACTGAACACAACCTTTCCCTCGCTATGCTTTGCATGGTTCATCATCACCAAGATATACATGTCCAAAGTCACCTTGAACAAAATCAGTAAAGTAATGTCTATGTGGGGTGGCATGGAAAGAAGCCCCTGAATCTAACACCCAAGATTCAACAATATTATCTAAAGAAAGAATTAAGGCATCTTGACAAACATCACTTGTTTCCAAATTTACCTCTTTAGTTTCCTCATTCTTGTTCTTCTTATCCCAAAGAGCCCAACAATCTTTCTTAGCATGACCAACCTTCCCACAGTGCCAACATTCTAACTTATTGTTGGAATTTGACCTTCCGCAATCATTTGACTTCCCATGGTTACCTTTCCCTCTATTCTTTTGTCTCCCTCTACTCTCCACCATCAAAGTATTTCTAGAAGTAGAAGAATCTCCAAGTGCTCTTCCTTTGCATTTCCTCACTTAGGATCACACCTATTACATCCTCAAACTTCAGCTTTGAGTTATTAGAGACTGAATTACTTACAGCCATAACCAAGTTGTCCTAGCTATCTAGCAAGAAGCACAAAATCAACAAATCCCTGACCTCATCATAAAATTCAATTTTTACTAAGTTTAACATACTCACAACCGTATTAAATTCATTCAAATGATCAAAAACAGAACCATTCTTAGACATCTTCATATTAAATAACTTTTTCATCAAAAATATTTTATTAGAGGTAGAGGGTTTTTCATATAACTTCCCCAACGCACTCATGAGACCTTCTCGTGGTCTTCTCCTGTGATATGTTGAAAGAAAATAAAGATGCAAGGCATAAATGAATTTCCTTGAGCACCTTTCTATCCAAAGCAACTCCTAATCCTCATCCGACATGGTCAGTAGGTTTCTTTGCTTTTTCCATCCAAAGGAACATGGAGGTCCTTCGATATAAGTAATCCTCCATTTTCATCTTCCACAAACCAAATTTCTGCCCATTGAACTTCTCAACCCTCGATCTGCCCTCATTTTCCATAGCTCCCACTCAAGCTAAACTTTCCCTGTGATTTACAACTTCAACAAAAAACCACCAAAGCTCTGATACCAATTGTTAGGAATTAGAGAACAAATATGCGGAAACAATTCCTCAAACCACAGCAGTAGGAAACTATATAGTAGAATTATACATGCAGAAATATAATAGCATAAATAAATAATGCACAAAAGAAGACAAGACAAGATTTAATGTGGTTCACCCAATGTGGGCTATGTCCACCAAGAACTTGCTCAGATTTTATTATCAACAAGAGTAAAACAACTCTCATAGTCTTCTTCTCGCCTATGACCTCACAATAGAATTCCAAAGATATTAAACCACATCTAAACCAAAATTAACACCCAATTGCTTATCCTTGATCACTCTTGATCACCTCTTGACCATTAAGACTCAAGACCTCTTGAACACTCAAGATATCTTCAAGATACCATAACACCTCTATTTATAGGATTACAATCCTTTTAAGAAGCCATAAAGCTAACCCTAGAAGATTGAAAGTCATGATCTTTCAACTTCCCATGGCTGGAAAAATAGTCTCGACATTGACAACTAGTTAACAACATGTTAACAACAACATCACAAAGCAACGTTAGAGCCACATTAGAACAAACGATTTGCAGAATGCTCTTGAAGTCTCCAAACTTAACCTTTCGAGCTACAATACTTCAACACTAATTCAAGAAGACCAAAAATAGGCTCCACACCGCAACATATCATGTCAATACTTCCTTTGGTCTTGGATTATCTCTGTCTAATAAAGTTCTTCCAATCTTAGCTCATCCAATTCATTGAGTTATAGAATTATTTCCTTTTGTGTTGCATCCAATTCAATACCTAATTTAACTTCTATTCTCAACATTTGTAGTTCAAATTCAATAGGTAACAAGGGATTTTTCCCATAGAATAACTCATATGGTGAGAACCCTATTGTAGTCTTCAAGTTATATTATAAGCCCAGATAGCCTCAGGTAGTCTCTTCACCCAATCTCTTCTACTTGCCTCAACTATTTTGGTAATAATATTTTCCAATTCCCTGTTTGTTACTTCTACTTGTCCATTTGATTGTGGGTGATAGGGAGATGACTTCCTATGATTGATATGATAGTACATTGTGAAGGCTTGGATCATATTAGACATGAACTATGTCCATTGATATGAAACTATACTCCTTGGTGCACCAAACTTCATCATAATTCTGTGCCAAAGGAAATCAACAACTACTTGATTACATTTGATAAAGCCTGCACCTCTTCCCACTTTGTCACATAATCAATACACACAAGAATGTACTCCTTTCCTTGTGAGGAGAAATAAATGGACCAACAAAATCCATCCCCCACCTTTCAAATAGTTCTGAAAGAGGGTTTAAAACCCACAAGTGAGGATCATGAGGGATGACATGCACATCAAAGGACGTGTGAATGATAGCGTGAAGAGATATTGGGAGGAGTGAGCATCAACTGAATGTGTATGTAAAGATTTAAAACATGGATAGAACCTGGTTAAACCATAAAACTCTCCTCTATCTCATAGATCAAATGGGGTGTACATATAGGAGGTGTTGAGTAACCCCTAGTGTTGTAATCATGACAACTTGAGTAGAGAGGGGGAGTTACATTCCTAGAATAGAAGTGTAACTCCCAATGATGCATATGAAACACACTCGACGCATCGACATGTTTGATGCACCGACGTGCTAACGCACTAACATGCGATGCACTAACACACCGACACACCGACACATAAGGGAATCTCATAATGACCCCTAAATGACACATGGAGCTATGATCTCACCTAAGTGAGATGACTCACCTGATGATGTGGAAAATACACACACCAACACCCCACCTTCATTATAAATTAGGATGAGGTGGTAAGCTAGAAATGAGAAATGGGTCCTGACACAAAGCCTAATGAGGTACCCATGTACAAGAAGAAGTCCCAAGCAGTGAAGGAAAACCTAGTGGGAAAAACATCCACCACAAGAGAACAAAAACTCTCTAATCTAAGAAATATGCCAAATATGGGTCCTAACTCTAGATGAGCCTAAAAAGGTACCCATGTACAAAGAGGCAATCTCTCAAAAAGAAGAAGAAGAGAGAAGAATAGGAGACAAGAGAAATGCATAAGATGCCATGGACGAGATCCGAACTCTGCAGCTCTAGGAGGTCTCCCAAAAGAATGTCAATGACAAGATCCTCTCGCCTCTAGATCAAGAAGAGCCACCCACACGTAACGATGTGCTTTCCCTTAGGAAGGACAGAAATGACGTGCCTTTGGAAGTTTACCCACTCCATAAAGGAAGCGAAGGTAGCAACATGAAGAACTCTAAGTCTCAGTGCATAAAAGTGTGACGTAGGTCTAGTGAGTGAGTGCAAGGAGGCGAAGGTAATGCCACGTGTGTAGAGCTATCGAGTGAAAATAGGAACACCCACAGAAAGGATGTCTAAGTGATGTGAAGGGAACAAAACATCCTCCACAACAGTAAAAGGGATCCACACGGTGAGGGTGGATCAATGAAGTCTCTGGAAATGTGGAAGTGACATCATTCCTAAAAGGGGAACTCCCAATAATAGAGATGATGAACTCTTGCAAGGCACTTGTAGATGGATGAGAAACCTATAGTGCATCACAAGTAGACTCTGCAAAAAGATGAATAAGGTCAGGTAGATACTCATCCCAATGAGGGGGCTCAATAAACAGAAGAGTGATGTTAGATAGGTATGAGTCATCTAATGAAGGTAGAGGAGTGGAAGGGGCCTCACACACTGGAAGTGAAAAGGAGGCTGGTGTAATGACTGTATGAGGTGAGTGGGAGACTAATCGATATACGATGAGATGTAGGATGTGTCAACACTCTCTCGGAATAGTGAGAGAAAGTGGAGAAGAGTCCTCTGTAGTACTCTCTGCATTAGAACTGGGTGCACAATCCTCGTCATCAAAAGTAGAAACAAACAAGTCTATGTCAGTGGAACTACCATCACATGAAGAAATGGAGGAGAAAATTGAATCAGCAGTAGCAACAAATGGCGGCGTATGTGAAGGGTCTCCATAGAGGGACTGAAGAATGCTCCAGACATGGTGAGGTGGATCTGATTGTGCCACGTGAAACTAGAGAGAATGAGAGACATGCATCATCATGTGACCAAAGACATGGTCACAAGTGTTAAGGAAGTCCTCTAGATGATGATGATCAGTGGGTGCAGGAACTGGCCCAAGCAAGAAGGGTAAAAGACCCTCATGGGTGAAGTAATGTTCCATGGAAGCACGCCAAGCTGAATAGTTCCCTCTCCCGGTGAGAAGTGGTGGAGGTTGTAAGGTGATCCTACAATGCTCAAGTCTAGAAAGATCACTCTCCATGATGAAAATGCAAGATTCAAGTGCACAAAAATAAGACGTCGGACTCGGCCGATAATGCGTCTACGTGTGAAAACCCAAGAGTACAAGCAACCCCCAAGAATGTGGCACTTTATAAAAGTAGTGCATTTACAAAACTGATAATCCCATCATGTATAATGTGAAAAAACATGCAACTTTGACTAAAGAAGTGCTCAAATCCGAGCAACGAGTCAAAAGTTATAGCAAAAAAATTCCCACAACTGATGAGAAAAAGCAATAAATGCTGCAAAACACATTAAAAAAGTGCACAAAATGGGTGCAAAGGGTATCGTGTGGGTACCCATTGGAAACAACATGAAATTTTAGATAGGGTTTGTTTTGACTACGAGGGGGGATTAGCCTCCTGCCAACCTTGGACCTCACCCTCCGTCTTCGACACTCATAGGAGGGGATAACAATACAAGCCAAAAACCAATTTTTAAAAAAAAATTACAATGCCAAACTGAATGTTTTAATTTTTAAACACCTTAAAACATAAAAAAGAAGGTGGAGGAGGTGGGCCCACATTTGGAGAGTGTCTCCAATTAAGTCCACGTGCTAAAGCTGCAGAAGTAACATTTGAATATGTGCTGGAGATACGCTGGAGGTGCTGTAGGTGCCAGAGGAAGGAAAAACATGTCAAGGAGATTACACACAGTAAATCAATGCATGCAAATAGTGCACACAACAACCAAAAGAAAACATTTTTTTAAATGGCCAAGCAGAGTTCAAAAACATTTTTCAATGCAGGCCACGTGTAGCAAGTCTGCAAGTCCACGGTTGGAGGAGTAGTTGAAGATTCCAATGTAGGGTTGAATGAAAGAGGGTCAAATGCCAAGGAGAGTTGGAGGAAAACATTCTGTAAAGAAAAAATGTGGGTTGAAGGCATTGAAATGTGTTGGAGGGTGCAGAGTCCAAAAAACATTTTTCAATGCAAAATATTGTCCACAGAGAAGCAATCCTCGAGAATGCACAGTCCTGGATAGTGCAAGGTGGACCCTCTGAGCTAGAGATGTCCGAAACTGTAGTACCCACAATTTACACACCCAAAGAAAACAGTAAAAATACCAAGATAATTTTTTTACTTACATTGCTCACGACATACAACACAAGTAAGGGCTCCGAGTACGAACTCGACACACATGCAACAATCACATAAGTCATTGACTCACATGTAGACACATGCAGATGACATCGGCATGTTAATACCACACTTTTCCCAATGAATGAATACTAACAAAGACCCGAACCACAAGAAACATGACTTTAGGAATGACGAACCCACGATATATCGTTACTTTAAATGTATTTTAGTTATGGCTAACTTTCCAAGATCCTTATTAGGTAAGCATGATTTTATCCCTTTTTCCACCTACATGTTCTGAAAATTCGTTTCACAGATCACATATTTTTCAACCATTTAATTTTCTCTTTACCCTTATGACAAATCTTCATGACTTACATAAGTATTCTCCATATTTCAAAATGCCTACAAGATTCTAATTTTCTCATTCTTATGTTAAGATTTTTCTTCTCAAACTTTTATTTAGTGTATAAAATTTACTCTTGCTACACAAGAGATTCTAACGTGATGTCCAGATGAGGTATTGGGATTAAGGAAGACATAGAGTCGAGATAGCTCAACAAGAACCTCCATCGATCATGGAATAGTTATTTCATTGCCAAAGTTAATAAAGTTCAATAACTTATGGACTTCCTTTTATATTTATATATCTTTTGTTTGCTCAAAGTTTGGTCGCACCAAGATAATTTATATTCTTTGCAATGCATGAAAAAGTTTAATTAAGTGATAAGGACTCTAAGATTGACCTTAATCCTAATCTCAAATCTCATGTGCAGCATCATATGATATGCTCTTATATCACACTAAGGTCTCGTTCTTAGCATCGTCTTAAAACAAAAGAGTTACGACAGCACTTGTCTGACATCATAAGGAAGTACAAGGCTAGGAGCATTAAAACTACACATAACCACAAATGATCTATGTTCACAAAGATCTCATATCCTTGCATAGCATGGTTCCGCATAAGGAATATTCTTTATTCCTTAATGCCATAGAATGACATAACAAGGGATTATGAGACAAGAATGCAGTTTCTAAGGTTCTCTAAAAACAACATCTTTCAACACAATTTCGTATGCAAGGAGTTAGATTATGGTTTTCTAACCACAAGTGAACATCCTAGTCAATTAGGGTTTAGTCCCATTCCAATTTTTCACTTAGGGCTTTACGCTCTCTTATAGATTAGATTAAGGTTTTAAACATATTCACCCTATAAACCCTCCGTAAGAGATCAAAGCACTCTATTGTCACTAGCCAAAGATGGCACCTATAGCTAGGAGGATCTATTCATAAGCAAAATTTTAAGTGATAGAACCACTATTTCACTAGCTCCAAGATGTCATCTGGATCTCACAAGA
The DNA here is from genome assembly GCA_018340775.1 of Taxus wallichiana var. yunnanensis. Taxonomy (NCBI): domain Eukaryota; kingdom Viridiplantae; phylum Streptophyta; class Pinopsida; order Cupressales; family Taxaceae; genus Taxus; species Taxus wallichiana. The sequence goes on along the minus strand of CM031235.1, from coordinate 90,565,607 downwards.
AATTCATTCGATGCAGAAGATTTATTTGACTGTGTTGCTCCTATGTGTCTAGTTTATGTCGATGTCACCAAACGTACCTATAAGACGATAAACCCCTCCTCTTGGGATCTTATTTGCCTAAACCAAGGTGCTCCATTGGGTGAAAAAGTTAAGTTCGTTCTACTGATTTAAATTTATTATAAGGTAAAAAGGATCATACATGTAGGCAAGTTAAGCACAAATATTTTATTAGGGTTCAGTGTTCCCATTAAAACTCTTTATTACATTTACAAGGTAAGAAGATAACCCAATGATTAATTTAATCGTTTATTGAATCTTTGAGAAAGTACTACAATCTTGTGTTCTTGCCTCTCTTGTGCCTCAGTCTCCATTTTTGATTTTAGGACACTCAAATCTTTTGGAAATGGCACCATTGGATAGAGCTCTCTCTCGGCTTTCCGAGAAAGGTAAAGTTTTCCTCCTAACTCCTCATATTTTTCAAGTTATGGCTCGGGTGGAGTTTTTGTGGGAAATTTTCCCCTTGGAAGCCCACGGCCAATAGGAAGCTGCCACGTGTCCCAGGAGGTGGCGGAGAAGAGAAAAACTTAGAAATTTTTTCAAGTTTTGGTCAAAAAATGCAAAAGGAAAATTTTTGCCCGCGGGCCCACCAGAGCGAATCAGAGCGTGACACGTGTCGGGAGAGGAGGCAAAGTAAAAAAATTTTGCTAAGTGTTTGCGTGGAAAAATTTTGAAATTTGGCCCGGACCAATAGGGACACGACACGTGTCCAGAGGAGGGTCGCGGACGTCGGAGGAAAGGTTAGAAAATTTCCAAGTTTTTGCGAAAAATTCAAAAAATTAAATTTTTTGCCCGCATGGCCGCGGCGAGGTGGGTTGCGCCACGTGTCTTCATCGATCGGAGCGGCGGGGAGAAATGGAAAATTGCTAAGTGTTTGCCAGAGTTTTCAAAGGAAATTTTGGGTAGGAGGGCCGCATGCCCAATGAAAATAGGACACGTGTCGATGGTCGAGGGAGTTCGGAGCTCGGGAAAGATTTTAAAAAATTTGGCTAAGTTTTGCCAAAAAATTCAAAGGAAAAGTTTAGCCCATGGCCCCCATCAATAAATGGGAGGATGTGACACGTGTCCCGGGGGGGGGGCATGGGGGAAAATGAAATTTTCCCAAAGTAAAAATGTCAAATTTTCAAAGGTAAAAGTGCCCCTTTGGCGAAGCAAAAACCTTGCCACGTGTCCATGTTGCAAAAAATTTTAAGGAAGGGCCCGTAAGAAAAATTTCAAGGATGAGCCCATGGCCAATTACATCATGCCACGTGGCATCCAAGTGGTGGAGCGTGGGGATTTTGAAAAAAATTTCCAAATGCAAAAAAGAGGTAAAATTCGAAATTTTTTCCTGCCGATCCGTTTTGGGCCTGTTTTTGCCCTAAATCTTCAAATGGCCATAACTTTCGATCCAGAGCTCGGATTTTCACGTTCTTTATATCAATGGAAAGCTGGTAAAATTATCTACATGATTCCATGGTCAATTTTGAATTTTGGTTCAGTTTGGAGGGATAAAATAAAAAAAATTCTTACTAGTATGTGCCCATGGGAGGCTGACGTTTCAACAACCAATTTTAATGCAAAATGGGTCGCATTCTTCTCCAGCATGGTCAAAAATGTCGGGGGATGGGTCTGTCAGGTCACCCATGTTGTTTTTAATGCATTTTGGTCAATGAGGAATGGCTCCCATGTTTTTTCATGTTTTCTCTCTCCTAGGCTCGACCCATGCACTGTAAAAGCCAGATTTGGCTCATTTTCAAAGGTTGAACACTTTTTTACACATAAAGCTTCTATTTTCACCTTGACAAGTGATTTTGGCAAGTATCAGACCTTCCAGGGATTGTAACAGGTTTTCTGCCTCTTTGGTGTTGGAATACAAGGATTTTGATGTTGAAAATCACAATGCAGGCTCTGTGAATGCTTTCAGTCCTTTGTATGTGTTGTTTGCTTCATTTCAAACCCTTGATTACAGCTTATCAACCTGTGCATGATGTTTTATGTTGCAATTTCTGATTTGTGTCAATTTTCATGAACAAGAAGTGCTCACCACTCCTTTGGTGTATCACCCTTATTAGTTTAGTTTCAATTTTTGCATTTCTTATCCCTGTCTCCTTGCAAATTAGGATAAAATTAGGATTTGAACCTCTGCAGTTGTGCAAATAATAGATCTAATCAGAGGAGTTTGAGGAACCAGCCTCTAATATGGAGATTCCTCTCTCATTTTACAAGTCCCACACTTGGAGAGAGGTTTCAATGTTGTGCAATCTGCTTTGGATGCCTAAACATCAACTTAGAAACCTTGATTTGCATCCGGGAGTCTTTGCTGATTTGCAACAATAGTTTTGGCACGCCGGTGGGACCTTAGAGGTCTCATTTTTATTGCAGCAAAGTTGATGTGCATCTGCTGCAATTTTCTTGCTTGAAAAGAGCTATAAATTGCACATCTGGCGACTCCAAGGGGAAGAATCAAGCTGGTTTCAGCGGTGCTGAGGCTGAAAACTCATGAGAAGAGTCACCACAAGGTCAAAGCTGGAGAAGAAGAGGTGTTGTTTGAATACTGTGAGTTATCTCAAGAAGAAGGCAAAGAGGAAGAAGGATTCAAAGGTCTCCATCTCCACCAAACAGAACTCTCTCAACTCCTCCACAGTAGGCCTTTCATTAGTCAACAAGGGTTTTAAGACCAATTAGAATGGCACAAAACAACCCCTATGTCAATTTCACAGGCAGCAGCCCACTTTCCCTCAATGCACAACATCGATTCCAATTGCAGCCTTGAAGAACATTCCATACTTCTTTGGAGAGAATCGGACTACTCAGGTGATCATGTTAAAGACATTGCCCTGACCTTTGTGCAATTCATGAAATCAATGAGATGCAAGTGGCTGTCAAATTGTTGGCATCTTCATTCAAGGGGAAAGCATTGCAATGGTTTAGAAGTCTTGCCTCAGGTTCTATTCAGAATTGGAACCAGCTATGTATAGCACTTCATGAGCAATTTGGAGAGAAGGGAGACAACTTGTCTCTTTTGGAGCAGCTGACTGATTTCAACTTCAGATTTCAAAAGACTTGGGAGAGAATTCCAGTGGCAGTCAGGCCAACAGCAGAAGGTGCTTTTCTCTACTACCTCAAAGCTCTAAATTCTGATATTTCTATGTTGATTCAGTCCATGGGAGGCATAACTATCCCTATGGCTTATAGCATTGCCATTAGGGCTGAAAATTGTTTGATCCAAGCTGGAAAACTAGCCCCTAGACCTCCCATGCCATTGTTTCCAAGTTTAGAGAGCCCAAACACTAATCAAGCACCTAATTTGGCTCCTTCTCCCACTCCTAGAAATCAGAGTTCAAATGAAGCTTCTACTTCATCTCCAAGTGCCCCAAATGAGCTTAAGAAGTCATGAAGCAATTGCAAAACCTAGGCAATGAGCTGGTTACTCTCAAGAGGCAACAAGCCCAAGGTTTTAGACCTTCTTATCAGCCCCAAGCTCAGCCTAATAGGCAGCCATACCAACCACAAAGACCACCTAATCCAGCTGCAAATATAAATCAAACAAGGCTCCTGCCCGATAGACCATTTCAGCCCTATAATCCTAATGCCATATCTGCCTCTAAGGCATTGGTGCCAACACAAAACAACGTTGCTCAGGAGTATGATTGGTGTTTTCCATGTAATGAACCTCACATGACCAATCCATGTGCTTGATGGTGCTTTGAATCAAGCATTAATGGTGACAACTCTTTGGTGTGGAGGGTGAGGGTAGTCGAGAAACAACCAACAACAAGAAACATTCCAACAACAATCAGCCCCAAATGACACCACATTGGTAAACTGGCAAGCAGAAGATTTCTGTGGCATGAATCAAGTAGTCTCTCAAGGTGTTGCAGCCAACACAAGGTCAAAAAGAAGGAATTTGGGTGAAGAGCAGCCATTAGCTCCAACCAATCCACAACCTTCCATGGCTCCACAAATGGTTGGCAAGCAAAATCCAATTTCAAATGCACAAGGGCAGCCAAGAACAGCTCCTAGACCAACTCAAATACTAGTTGTTGCTGCCCACATGCAAGGAGTGAATGTGCCAACCAAGGGACAACAAAGAGATCCTTCATCACCATTCAGTATCATTGATCAGATGAAGAAGACAAATGTAAATATATCAATGTGGGAATCCCTATCTATCCCAGGCCAAAGAGATTTGCTACAAGCTGCCATGAAGGACTGGCCAACTTCGAATCAGCAAGTTCAGATGCAAGAGAAAGTGCTCACAAATGCTGCCCAGCCTGAAGGGAATCATGGAGGATAGCAAGGTAAAATGTTGAAGCCCCCTCCTTTTATGTTTCATTAATCATTGGAAAACCAATTAGTGCACAATTGCATTGCATGATAGATTCGGGGCAAGTAGCTCGGTGATGCCTAAACAAATAGCTGATCGGCTAGGGCTCGAGTATGAAACCATATCGAAAAGGGTAGTAGTGCAGTGGATGGGACAATAGTAACAATAGTTGGAGTGATTAGAAACTTGAGTCTTACCTTGCATGCATGTCAAATGTTGTTGTTTTACAAGATGTATCGAGTTATAGACCTTCCACCACTCTTTGCCCTATGCTTGTCGAGGACTTCACTGACCAAGATTGGAGGATATTTGTCTGCTGATTGGTCACACATGCTATTCAGAATGAGGTATGGAACCAAAGCTACAATCAGGTCTGAACCTATTGCAAACTTCCACATTGAGCCCTACACTCCAAGTCAGATCAATGCCAATTGTTGACATTTGATCAAGAAGATCACCCAAAGCAATGAAGGTGACACCAAGGTTGGAAGCATCCCGGATCTAACTCTTGATGAATGGGAAAACAAGGTACATGCTTTTGATCCTTATCAAGAAGTAGAAGAATCTGAGCTAGGGGTCTATTGCATACATGAAGAAGATCAGCCCATTCCTAGCATCACCAAGCCAAACCATAAGGATGACAATGAGGTATGGCAGCTGTTTTTTGATGGATCAAGGAGTAGACAAGGTGCAGGAGGTGGAGCCATGCTTGTTTCACCTCAAGGAGTAAAGTACTATTCAACTTTTAGATTTCAGTTTGCATGCTCCAATAACAACTCTTTGAATATGAAGCCTTGGTGCGAGGATGCATTGGGAAATAAAGAGAGGAATAAAGAACTTGCAAGTCTTTGGTGACAGTGAATTGATTGTAAATCAGGTCAAGGGACAACATGTTGCCAAGAATGATCTACTTAAGTGCTACAAGAACAGGGTATGGGACCTCATGGAAGATTTTGAGGGTTTTGGCATCAAATCCATTCCTAGGAAAGAGAACCAAGCTGCTGACAGGCTTGCAGCAGTAGGGGCAGCCTTTGACATTGTGGAAAGCATTCAACAAGACAAGGTACAACCAAACATCCATGTGATTGTGAGGCCTTCAGTGCCGGATAACAATGTAAGTTGGCAAGTGTTTGAGAATGACAGAAAATCATCCATTTCTTGCAAGAAGAAGCTGAGTTCTCAGCTAAGAATCAAGAAAAATTGGAACAGCAGTATGGTGACCAAGTGGTACAGCTGAGAACTAACAAGCTGCCCAAGGGACTTATCACTTTGGAGTCCATTTTTAATCCCAATGATCAGTTTAGGAAGGAGAAAGCAAACATTCAGGTCAAGAGAGAAGATTCAGTATCCATCTTGGTGGAAGAGAACAAACCATTGCAAATTGGAAAGATGACAACTGAACAAGAAAGGTATGAGTTCATGCGGTATTTGTGTCAAGAGTTCACTGATGTGTTTCTTGGAGCTATGAAGACTTGAAAGGTTTGATCCCAACTTAGCTCGGCATACCATTGAATTGGATCCAAATACTAAGCCTGTCAGGCAGAAACAAAGACCAGTCAATCCACACATGGAGCCTCTCATGAGGAAAGAATTGAACAAGCTGATTGAGTCAAGGATCATATTCCCAATCAAGCATTCTAGTTGGGTTGCCAACTTGGTTCCAGTCAGAAAGAAGAGTGGAGAGATCAGATTGTGTGTTGACTTCAGAGACTTGAATAGAGCATCTCTCGAGGACTTACCCACTCCCTTCCATGGAGCAAATCTTGCAAGTTGTGGCTGGCTCGAGAGGTTTTCACTACTTGATGGCTACTCGAGGCTCAATCAGATTATGGTGAAGGAAGAAGACCGAGTTCAAGACAGCCTTCACAACCAAATGGGAACTTATGCATACGGGAAAATGCCATTTGGGCTGTCCAATGCTAGTGCTACCTTCCAAAGAGCAATGGACATGGCGTTCAAAGGTTTGATTAACAACATGGTGCTGATATACCTTGATGATATCACTGTTTTTTCCAAAAATGCAGCAGACCACCTCTCTCATTTGAGACAAGTCTTCACGAGGTGCAGGAGATTTGGAGTGTCTTTGAATCCTAAGAAGTGTATCTTTCTTGCACATGAAGGAAAGCTCCTTGGCCATATTGTCTCCAAAGAAGGATTAGCAATTGATCCAGAGAGGGTTGAAGCCATAAGAGCACTACCATTGCCAAGCCACAAGAAAGCCCTTCAGAGTTTCTTGGGGAGGATAAACTTTGTTCGGAGGTTTGTCCCAGATTTTGCAGCCCTTGTCAAACCTATCACCAAAATGTTAAAGAAAAGCATGGCTTTCAAGTGGATAGCAGAAGGCAAGGAGAGTTTTGAAGCAATCAAAGAAGCCATCTCTCAAGCACCAACTCTCATCAACCCGGACTTCTCCAAGGATTTCATCCTCTATGCATTTGGAGGTAATGATACTATTTATGCCATTTTGGTACAGACAGAACAAGGACAACGATGAGCAGCCAATTGCTTTCTTCAGCCAGAGCCTAGATGACTATGAGGTGAGGTATTCTTTTATTGAGAAGCATGTACTTGTGTAATCAGAAGCTTGAAGAAATTCAAGCATTTAGTCTCAAACAACAAGGTCCAGTTGCTGGTCTCTCATGCTGGGGTTAAAGACTTCCTCCTCAACAAGGATTTGAATGAGAAAAGGGCAGGTTGGATCACTCGTGTCATGGAGTATGACATTGAGATCAAGGTCACCAAGCTGGTAAGAGGAAAAGGATTGTGTGAGCAGCTGATTTTGGGAAGCAAAAAGAAGTATGCAATGAAGAAGAGGTTGTTTTGACAGTTCAAGACAGCCATGAGCCAAGTGGCACTCAAGAAGAAAATAATGTTGTCCCCACTCCTTGCTGGACCCAAGGTATAATGCACTTCCTAAGCACAGGCCTATGCCCTCCGGAGATGAACAAGACCCAAAGAAGACACTTCAGATTGCAGGCTGTCCCATATGCCATTGTTGATGGAGTTTTGTTCAAGAAAGATGTGAATGGAGTCTTCTTTGAGATGCATTAGCACAAATCAGATTCATAGGGTGTTGGAAGAGTTCCATGGTGGACCATTTGGTGGTCATTTTTTGCAGAGAGTGAGCTCTAAAAATTATGAAGGCTGGTTATTATTGGCCCAAGATTTTGGTGATTGCTTTGCATGGATCAAGAGGTGTAAGAATTGTGCATTCTTCACAGGAAAAGAGAGACTTGCTGCCCTTCCATTGCATCCAATCTCAGTTGACCAGCCATTCATGCAATGGGGTTTGGACTTCATTGGAGTCATTAATCCCAATTCAAGCCAAGGCACAAATGGATTTTTGACGACCACGAGACTACTTCACCAAGTGGACTGAAGCAGTAGCGCTCAAAGAGGCAAATGAGTCTAGCATCTTAGACTTCTATGAGGGCATAGTAACCAGATTTGGCATACCTGCTACAATAATCTCAGATAATGCATTGGCATTCATTGGATCAAGGTATTGAGTGGGCTGTCAAGAATGGGATCTACCTAAGTACTTCATCAAACTATTACCCTCAAGGTAATGGCGGTGCTGAGTCTACAAACAAGAACTTGTTGAGGATCATTAGGAGAACTCTTGATGAGAATCAGAGGTCTTGGCATACCAAACTGAAATCAGCCTTATGGGCTGATAGGATAACTCCCAAGAGATCCACGGGTAACTCTCCATTCAGGCTTGTCTATGGAAGAGAAGCAATCTTGCCCATGTCACTTGAGTTGCCAACATTGGAACTCATGAAGCAGTTAGAGTCTGTTGGAGTTTGAGCCCATGGAGGTGAGATATGTAGAGTTGATGGAGCTTCAAGAGATCAGAGATCAGGCATCCCAAGCAATGGAGAAGGATCAAGCTTTGATCAAGAAGACCTTTGACAGGAAGGCCAAGAGTAGATCTTTCCAGGTTGGAGATCTAGTGTTAAAATGGGATGCAGATAGAGAAAAACCGGGAAGGCATTCAAAATTTGATGCCATTTGGAGTGGCCCATACATGGTCACGAAGTGCAAGAACAACAATGCTTTCCAATTGGCTTCATTGGATGGTGAAGAACTGCAGATTCCAGTCAATGGAATCTATCTAAAGCATTGCTTCTAAAGGAAATTCTCCACCTTGTAAATATTAGCTTAGGTTTCCATTCCTTCAAGTGCTTGTGCACATTGTTTTTGTTGTAGGTTAGTTTTGCTTTCCCTAAGTGCTTTGGCACAACTTGTTGTCCCTGGAGATGTTTTGTAGTCCTTGCTTCCATCAGGTGATATTCCATCTTCCTCCTTACAACATTCTAAGTCAGTTGGGGTTCCAAATAGAAAATTTGATGACTCCATGCCCAATGGACTACTTCAGGAAACTGGTATTTTCATCTAGCAGGCAGATGACCCCTCTGAGTCACCAAAATTGTTATCCAAAATGTGCCCCTGCTCATTTTGTGGCTAACTCCTTGTGTTCTTGCCTCTCTTGTGCCTCAGTCTCCATTTTTTTGATTTTTAGGCACTCAAATCTTTCTGGAAATGGCACCATTGGATAGAGCTCTCTCTCAGCTTTCCAGAAAGGTAAAGTTTTCCTCCTAACTCCTCATATTTTTCAAGTTATGGCTCGGCGGAGTTTTTGTGGGAAATTTTCCCTTGGAAGCCCGCAGCCAATAGGAAGCTGCCACGTGTCCCAGGAGGTGGCGGAGAGAGAAAAACTTAGAATTTTTTTCAAGTTTTGGTCAAAATTTGCAAAAGGAAAATTTTTGCCCGCGGGCCCGCCGAGGCCAATCAGGGCGTGACACGTGTCAGAAGGGGGAGGCGGAGTGAAAATTTTGCTAAGTGTTTTGCGCGGGAAATTTTTTGAAATTTGGCCCGGGCCAATAGGAACTCGCCACGTGTCCAGAGGAGGGTCGTGGACGTCGGAGGAAAGGTTAGAAAATTTCCAAGTTTTTGCCGAAAAATTCAAAAGTAAATTTTTGCCCGCATGGCCCGTGGCGAATTGGGTTGCGCCACGTGTCTTCATCGATCGAGCGGCGGGGGGAGAAATGGAAAATTGGCTAAGTGTTTTGCCAAATTTTCAAAAGGAAAATTTTCAATGAAGAGGGCCCTTGCGTGAATGAAAATAGGACACGTGTCTGTGGTCGGGAGGAGGAGTTCGGAGCTCGGGAAGATTTTAAAAATTTGGCTAAGTTTTGCCAAAAATTCAAAAAGGAAAGGTTTAGGCCCCATGCGGCCCCTTCCCAATCGGAATGTAGGACACATGTGTCTGGAGGAGGGCGGAATGTGGGGAAAATGAAATTTTCCCAAAGGTAAAAATGCAAAATTTTCAAAGGAAAAATTGCGCCCCTCTTTTGCGAACAAATGAAAAAGTGCCACGTGTCCAGTGGCAAAAAAATTTTAAGGAAGGGCCCGAAGTAAGAAAAATTTCAAGGATGAGCCCATGCCAATCACATCATGCCACGTGGCATCCAAGTGGTGGAGCATGGGGATTTTTGAAAAAAATTTCCAAATGCAAAAAAGAGGTAAAATTGAAATTTTTTCCTGCCGATCCGTTTTGGGCCTGTTTTTGCCCTAAATCTTCAAATGGCCATAACTTTCGATCCAGAGCTGGATTTTCACGTTCTTTATATCAATGGAAAGATGGTAAAATTATCTACATGATTCCATGGTCAATTTTGAATTTTGGTTCAGTTTGGAGGGAGAAAATCAAAAAACACTTCTGGTACGTGCCCATGGACAAAACTGACGTTTCAACAACCAATTTTAATGCAAAATGGGTCGCATTCTTCTCCAGCATGGTCAAAAATGTCGGGGGATGGGTCTGTCAGGTCACCCATGCTGTTTTTAATGCATTTTGGTCAATGAGGAATGGCTCCCACATTTTTCACATTTTCTCTCTCCTAGGCTCGACCCATACCTTTGTAAAAGCGATTTGGCTCATTTTTCAAAGGTTGAACACTTTTTGCACATCAAGCTTTTGTTTTCACCTTGACAAGTGATTTTGGCAAGTATCGGACCTTCCGGGGGATTGTAATGAGGTTTTCTACCTCTTTGGTGTTGGAATACAAGGATTTTGATGTTGAAAATCACAATGCAGGCTCTGTGAATGCTTTCAGTCCTTTGTATGTGTTGTTTGCTTCATTTCAAACCCTTGATTACAGCTTATCAACCTATGCATGATGTTTTATGTTGCAATTTCTGATTTGTGTCAATTTGCATGACAAGAAGTGCTCACCACTCCTTTGGTGTATCACCCTTATTAGTTTAGTTTCAATTTTTGCATTTCTTATCCTGTCTCCTTGCAAATTAGGATAAAATTAGGATTTGAACCTCTCCGAGATATACCAAGAATTCATAAAGAATCGCTGATGGAATTTAAAAAAGCGAACGGTTTGCATTGGCGGTTTTTTCTCCGAGGCCACCTTTGGTCGTAGTTCACCCGATTAAAAAAATGCCAAAAGTTAACTCGAGGGCCCAAAAACCTGTGTCCATAAGCCCGACATTCGAAGGAGAATCACACAACAAGATATCTCCTGCTAGTTACCCCTACATAAGGAGAGTTCATTAGAGTTGATGGGGATGAGAACTAGTAAACCATTTTCAAATGGCGACAAGTTTTCTAGAGCGACAAGACGAAATTGGATCCAGTTTGACCTCGTCAAATTACTTAACAGGAGGCCTAAAAAATGGCTTCGCCAAACTATCCTAAAAATTTCTCTTTCCTATACTGAATGTTCCATGCATTTGTCTAGCATAATCACTAGAGGTTTGTGAAAATGGGAAGTGATTTCTCTTTCCAGGTTTCAAATGGCGATCCAAAACGAAAGCCAACTTTCTAGTTTTAACAACTTTCTACTGTTGTAAACCAGTGTTACAGGGCTCCTATAAGGGCGTCAAAAGGATGTCATATGATTGTTTGAGTCAAACCAAAAATCAAGGTGACTCCTTGTATACCAAGGTACCGAATGAAACTTCACATCTCGTTTCCGAGTTGCGAAGGGTACTTAGTGAGTCTCTGAAAATTGCAAAATTTAACTATTTTAAGTAGGAAGAAGGTCAACTTAATCAATGGAGATTCAAATTTGTGCGGTTGATAAAATGATATTGAAGCGATAAAAAGAGTAAGATTTTTCTAGATCATCTCGAAGTGAGGGTGATAGTTCGTGGTTTAAAGTAGGTGAGTTATAATGGCTTCGAGAGTTGCGACACGACACTATATTGTTTTGCAACGAGTTGAAGGGACATCTAACTGTATTAAAATTTCTAATAATTTAAAATTCTATTTAGTTGCAAAAGAGAACTAAAACATGAGAATTATGAGAGGTAAGGAAGGACCATACCGGAGAATGAAGTTGGTGAAGCCACGGGCTTGGGTTCAATCTCTTGCTTGGGCACTTTGTCAACCAGTCCACGAGCATCCTCAGCTCCACCATTTTACATACACGTCATCAAGCTTATCTTGCCTGAAAGAGCCTCATCCATAACTGGTAATGAAACAAACAAATTGGTTGAAATATTTCTAAGGATTGTTGTAAAAAGGAGTTCTATTCCACTACTCCGACCAACACACCAGTCATTCCAACTTCCCATCACCGTTGATGACCATATCCTGGGCAGCTCTTAGAGCAACATGGAGCATAACAAGGTTCTCTGTACTGATTAAATTCCCTCCATTATACATTCTGTAAATCATGGCACTCCAAGAGACCGCATTTCTTTGAGGCATTCAATCAAACAATTCACATGCCCTAAATACACTTCCACATTTTCACGCATATCCACTATGCCGCTTGCAAGAACAAAATCCTACAAATGAAAACCAGATTCTATTGCTCATACCCTACTCCCAAGCTTCCATCTTGGCACACGCTGGAAGCATGCTGGCATACGCAACTGATTTGGTTGGTGCCCTGCCGTAAATGAAGAAACATCGTGACTACCTCATGAGGAGGTCCATGTCTTTTGTACGCTGCAATAATACTATTCCATTAGAAGTTGTCTCGTTCTTTCATTGGCCAAATACAAACACCAATGCCCAAGGCACATTGAAACTACCACATTTGACAAAATTTATTCTCTCTTTTCTGCCTGATGGAAGTCCATGTGCTGTTCTAAAGCTCCCATTTTGACATAGGCTAGGAAGATATCAACAAAGGTTGTGGATTTTGGCTTTACACAGACCAAATGCATTTGCTTGAAAGTTTCCAAGGCCTTTTCAACAACCTCATTTTTTGCACATCTTGCCATCATTACAGTCCTTAAGACACATTTCTTTCAGGCATTTTTGAACAGTTCACATGCTTCCACATTTTACATATGAATCTACTAGGGCATTTGCAACTGCAACAACAAACAAAGCTCCTTGTTTTTTCACGGGAGTTTTACGGTGACGTGGTGACTACACAGACCCAAAAATCCTCCATTTTTTCCTAATGCGCATTCATACTCTGTCCCCTAAGTTTTTTTGGCACCTGCAACACATCTGAAAAACTCTCCCTCTCCAATGAGCTTGGTTTTCCCACACAGGAGTGCATGGCGCGGCCTGGGGAAATGCTGAGCGGTTGTGGAGTCTGGCTTTGCACAAAAAAACACTGCATTTGCATGAAGTTTCCAAGGCCATTTCAACAAACTCATTTTTTTGTGTGTAGGTCCTGCGCCCCCAAACAAGCCGCCCTTTCCAACAGAAAAAACAAACCCTAACTCGCCCCCAACAAGAAATCACGGGTCTTTCTTTTAATTTGGATCCTTTTATTTTATTTATTTTATTATTATTATTTTTTTATAAGAAGAGGGGGCATGACATTCTCCTCCCCTTAAGAAAGCATCATCCTCGATGTGACATACAATGAAGAAAGAGAAAAAAAAAGTATGTAACAAGGGACGAATGTGGCGAAGGTATGCTCTAAGGTTAAGATTTCAAATACAAAATCATGGTTACGGGGTGGCCCTAGGATCATTTGGTAGAAATTTTAAATTTCAAAGTTCTGTGAAGATTGGCAGTTCTATCTTATTCATTATTTCATTAATCTCTTTCCATTAACATTATTCTTAATTTAAGTCCTTTAAAATTTCATTTTTATCAAATTTTATTTTATTCATTCCTGTGGGTTCCCATCATGAACTACAGTCACAACACCCTACTAGGGTTATACACAACACCTAATTTTCACAAGCATACTTTTACATACTTACATGACCATATCACATCACAAGGGTTTCACCAAACCATGGAATGACAACAAGTAGACCACATAACAATTAATTTCCAACAATTTCGCCCTAGACATAGATCTAGTACACACATATGACTAACAAACAGAATCAACACGTTGATACATATACAACGGGTATCACCAGCCCCAAAAATCCATGACTGCACCAACATAGTGCCAAGACAATACCCAATAGTCCATACCGACCAAGAGGAGAGTCAAGCCTCATACATAACAAGGTATCAAAAAGACTCATACAAGTACACATAACTCACTATACCAATCTCCACACATCACAAGGCATCACGAAACAACTCTAGATATATCCAAAAGCAATAGAATACAACTCCATATACCTCCCCAAAGCATCACCAGATAAGCTCCATATACCTCCCAAGAGGAAGAAACATAGTGCCAAAACCAAGTCGGGTCACTCAACCATAGAGCCCCATCAAGAATATCAGGTCACTCAACCATAGAGCGCCATAAAGAATAACAGGTCACTCAACCATAGAGGCCCATCTCCTTTCTCCTTTTAAATGAGGTCGGGTCACTCTATGGCCCTAGGCACATAGAGCCCCGTCACCCCCAAACCCAAGTGACATAATAACTCGTGGTTCAACAACCCGCTAGTTATCTATAACTCCTTGGGGTGTACCCCTATACAACGAAGCGGGTCCATAGGTTCAACCACTCCATGGTGAATCCCATGACCTTTTTCCAACACATTACGACATTAGAACCAGCATAACAATCCATTCAAATGCCAAGTGGCCAAATCAAAGGCCTTGGGCTAGGCTACAAAACGTTTCAAATATGAAAAGAAAGTTTTAAAACCAAGAGAAACAAGTGGCTAATTAGCCATGGTTAGTGTAAAATCCAATTGTTAGTGCAACAATCAAATAAATGCCCAAAATATAAGAACATGTCAATCAAGAAAATGGCTGGTTCTAGCTAAAAGAGAAAGATTAATTTACGAATAAAATACATAATGAGAAAATAGTACATCATAACCACTATGTGGCCTCATATCGCCACCAAAGGGGTACTCATCAAGTTCTTTGGCACTTGGACATCGAGCCTTAGCTCGTGAAAATGTACATGTCAATAGAAATGAGTATATCAAATAATGTATCTATCACCATCTTTGCTTGATTCATAACTCCAAACTTCCACAAGGATTAACATGGTCAAAATCACATAGGATTATTCAATGAACAATCTAATAGGAAAGAGCAAGGGACACAAGGTTGCATAAGTTGAGCCTAAGGTGGTGTGCACCCACAATATACTGAGCAAGCTCGAAGTATACTACACAGATAAAAGTGGGTTTTCAATCTATATAAGACTCCACTTTCTCACTTGTACTCAGCTCAAGATTATGACAACCTGGTCCACGCCTCCTCTCTCCACACACATACGCTCTTGAAAATCTATCCCCTTAGGGTCGTCTAGTGTAAGGTCCACAACATACATGTCACTACATCACAAACACAATGGTAATTCACACACAACAACCATAACGTCTTGCACATGGTATAAATATATAGGGTACAACACAATCATTACCCTCACGGGTTACGATACATCACATTACCACATCCTGCACCCAAAGTGCAATCACTGTACACTAGGGATCATACTCACCATATGCCCCTAAATTATGACGTGAACCATCACATATTACATGAATTACACGTATGAGGAAAGCAATGTCTAAAATTACGACATATAATCCCTTTGCGATATAATACAGGGATACACATGACTCATAACAACATGGTGATGAAATCACAATATGATTCAATTCACTCTACACCAATTTTACATGCAATACACCAATACATCTTCACATCACATAAGGTCAAAATGCTCCAACACTCTGCAATTCACATTATCATTCCATTCACACAAAACAAGGCGGTACATCACACACGGGTTCCTCATTGGATCCACGAAAAGGAGAGTCAATACTCTCATCACAAGCAGTAATTCACACGTGAATTCTTCATAGAATCCATACGGAGGAGAGAGAATACTCCCATCCCCAACACATCAACATGATAAAAAATGCGCACTAAGTGACATACACCTCATGTGCGTTCACACTATCACGATTACGACATAGATCACATCACTCTTAAAACACATTACTCTTCCAATATTTATCACCATCATGAAACACCATCACCATCATGCAACCCATCATGTAACAACATCTCTATCATGCAAAATCATCACAACTCCAATCCATCCCAGAGGTTCGAGAGCATGAACCTCACTCTGATACCATATGTAGTGCCCACAATTTACACACCCAAAGACAACAGTAAAAATACCAAGATATTTTTTTTTGACTTACATTGCTCACGACATACAACACAGTAAGGGCTCTGAGTACAGAACTCGACACACATGCGACAATCACATAAGTCATTGACTCACATAGACACATGCAGACGACATTGGCATGTCGATACCACACTTTTCCCAATGAATGAATACTAACAAAGACCCAACCACAAGAAACGTGACTTTAGGAATGATGAACCCATGACATATCATTACTTTAAATGTATTTTAGTTATGGCTAACTTTCCAAGATCCTTATTAGGTAAGCATGATTTTCTCCCTTTTTCCACCTACATGTTCTGAAAATTCGTTTCACAGATCACATATTGTTCAACCATTTAATTTGCTCTTTACCCTTATGAAAAATCTTCATGACTTACATAAGTATTCTCCATATTTCAAAATGCCTACAAGATTCTAATTTTCTCATTCTTATGTTAAGATTTTGCTTCTCAAACTTTTATTTAGTGTATAAAATTTACTCTTGCTACACAAGAGATTCTAACGTGATGTCCAAATGAGGTATTGGGATTAAGGAAGACATAGAGTCGAGATAGCTCCCCAAGAACCTCCATCGATCACAGAATAGTTATTTCGCTACCAAAGTTAATAAAGTTCAATAACTTATGGAATTCCTTTTATATTTATATATCTTTTGTTTGCTCGAAGTTTGGTCGCACCAAGATAATTTATATTCTTTGCAATGCATGAAAAAGTTTAATTAAGTGATAAGGACTCTAAGATTGACCTTAATCCTAATCTCAAATCTCGTGTGCAGCATCATATGATATGCTCTTATATCGCACTAAGGTCTCGTTCTTAGCATCGTCTTAAAACAAAAGAGTTACGACAACACTTGTCTGACATCATAAGGAAGTACAAGGCTAGGAGCATTAAAACTACACATAACCACAAATGATCTATGTTCACAAAGATCTCATATCCTTACATAGCATGGTTCCGCACAAGGAATATTCTTTATTCTCTAATGCCATAGAATGACATAACAAGGGATTATGAGACAAGAATGTAGTTTCTAAGGTTCTAAAAAAACAACATCTTTCAACACAATTTCATATGCAAGGAGTTAGATTATGGTTCTCTAACCACAAGTGAACATCCTAGTCAATTAGGGTTTAGTCCCATTCCAATTTTTCACTTAGGGCTTTACGCTCTCTTATAGATTAGATTAAGGTTTTAAACATATTCACCCTATAAACCCTCTGTAAGATATCAAAGCACTCTATTGTCACTAGCCAAAGATGGCACCTATAGCTAGGAGGATCTATTCATAAGCAAAATTTTAAGTGATAGAACCATTATTTCACTAGCTCCAAGATGTCATCTGGATCTCACAAGAAATTCATTCGATGCAGAAGATTTATTTGACTGTGTTGCTCCTATGTGTCTAGTTTATGTCGATGTCACCAAACGTACCTATAAGACGATAAACCCCTCCTCTTGGGATCTTATTTTCCTAAACCAAGGTGCTCCATCGGGTGAAAAAGTTAAGTTCCTTCTACTGATTTAAATTTCTTATAAGATAAAAAGGATCACACATGCAGGCAAGTTAAGCATGAATATTTTATTAGGGTTCAGTGTTCCCATTAAAACTCTTTATTACGTTTACAAGGTAAGAAGATAGCCCAATGATTAATTTAATCATTTATTGGATCTTTGAGAAAGTAATACAATATATTAACTTCAATTTCAATTTACTATGTATAAATCAAACACTTTTTGCCATACACAACTAAGAAACAAATTAAACCGGTGATTAGATGCACATTCCCTAAGTATCCCTAAAACTGGCATATCATGCATATTAACAAATTTCATTTATAACTTTTTGGTAACAAGAGACTGCATTAGACAGTTATTCATTTTACAATGACCTATAAAAAAATTACAATAATAATAATTAAATTACACAACGCCTTTTTCGTCGTCGAACTTCCATCCTGCAAAACCCACGTGAGCATGATATCAGCGATAAATCGCTGGCATGGCATCCACCCTAAAACAATCATAATTATCATTTTTCAGTTCCCATTTACATCTGACAATAATTACAATATGCCATCGAAATAAAAAAGGTCTAGAAACATGTAATCATTGCATTTCATTTTTCTTCATTTTATAAACTCGGGAGAGAGAGAGAAAGGAAGAGAGAGAAAATATCATTTTGTCTAAAGTTCCAATACACACAAAAAGTTTCATTATAGTGTTTTAAACAGTTATTTACGTGTGTTAAAAGTTTCCAGGGTGATTTGGCAACCCTACGAGGGCCCGCAACTTTCTACTTTTACATTTTCTCACTAGCTGCAAAACGTACAAAACGGGCTCGAGAGGCTAAGAAATTGCTTCCAAAGGTTATCTTTTGATGAGCACGCATGTCACGATTAAATTTATACGTGTCCCCAGATATACCAAGAATTCATAGCAACTGACAGAATTGAAAAAGAGCGAACGGTTTTGCGTTTGATGGTTAGTTCTCCGAGGCCACCGGGTCATACTTCACCCAATTAAAAAAATGCCAAAAGTAAACTCGAGGGCCCGAAACCCGTGTCCATAATCGACGTTCGAAGGAGAAGCACATAACGAGAGATCTCCTACTAGTTACCCCTACATAAGGAGAGTTCATCAGAGTCGACTTGGCTGAGAACTAGCAAACCATTTTCAAATGGCGATAAGTTTTCTGGAGCAACAAGACGAAACTGGACCAGTTTGACCTTGTCAAACTATGGCAACCGAGGCCTACAAAATGGCTTCGCCAAACTATCCTGAAAATTTCTCTTTCCTATACTGAATGTTCCATGCATTTGTCTAGTATAATCGCTAGAGGTTTGTGAAAACGGGAAGTGATTTCTCTTTCTAGGTTTCAAATGGCGATCCAAAACGAAAGCCAACTTTCTAGTTTTAACAATTTTCTACTGTTGTAAACCAGTGTTACAGGGCTCCTATAAGGGCATCAAAAGGATGTCATATGATCGTTTCGGGTCAAACCAAAAATCAAGGCGACTCCTCGTATACCAAGGTACCGAATGAAACTTCACATCTCGTTTCCAGAGTTGTGAAGGGTACTTAGTGAGTCTCCGAAAATTGTAAAATTTAACTATTTTAAGCAGGAAGAAGGTCAACTTAATCAATGGAGAGTCAAATTTGTTTGGTCAATAAAACGATATTGAAGCGATCAAAAGAGTAAGAGTTTTCTAGATCATCTCGAAGCGAGGGTGATAGTTTGTGGTTTAAAGTAGGTGAGTTATAATGGCTTCGAGAGTTGTGGCACGATACTATATTATTTTACAACGAGTTGAAGGGACATCTAACTGTATTAAAATTTATAATAATTTAAAATTCTATTTAGTTGCAAAAGAGAACTAAAACACGAGAATTATGAGAGGTAAGGGAAGAAGGACCATGCCTGGAGAATGAAGTCAGTCAAAGCCGCAGGCTTGGGTTCAGTCTCTTGCTTGGGCACTTCGTCAACCAGTCCACGAGCGTCATCAAGCTTATCTTTCTGAAAGAGCCTCATCCATAACTGGTAATGAAACAAACAAATTGGTTGAAATATTTCTGAGGATTGTTGCAAAAAGGAGTGCCTATTCCACTGCTCCGACCAGCACACCAGTCATTCCAACTTCCCATCACCGTTGATGACCATACCCTTGGCAGCTCTTAGAGCAACATGGAGCATAACAAGGTTCTCTGTACTGATTAAATGCCCTCCATTATACATTCTGTAAATCATGGCACTCCAAGAGACCGCATTTCTTTGAGGCATTCAATCAAACAGTTCACATGCCCTGAATACACTTCCACATTTTCACGCATATCCACTATGTCGCTTGCAAGAACAAAATCCTACAAATGAAAACCAGATTCTATTGCTCATACCCTACTCCCAAGCTTCCATCTTGGCACACGCTGGAAGCATGCTGGCATATGCAACTGATTTGGTTGGTGCCCTACCATAAATGAAGAAACATCGTGACTGCCTCATGAGGAGGTCCATGTCTTCTGTACGCTGCAATAATACTATTCCATTAGAAGTCTGTCTCGTTCTTTCATTGGCCAAATACAAACACCAGCGCCCAAGGCACATTGAAACTACCACATCTGACAAAATTTATTCTCTCTTTTCTACCTGATGGAAGTCCATGTGTTGTTCTAAAGCTCCCATTTTGACACAGGCTGGGAAGATATCAACAAAGGTTGTGGATTCTGGCTTTACACAGACCAAATGCATTTGCTTGAAAGTTTCCAAGGCCTTTTCAACAACCTCATTTTTGCACATCCTGCCATCATTACAGTCTGTAAGACACATTTCTTTTAGGCATTTTTGAACAGTTCGCAGGCTTCCACGTTTTGCATATGAATCTACTAGGGCGTTTGCAACTGCAACAACAGACAAAGCTCCTTTGTTTTTTCCTTGATTTACTAGAAGCCCACGTAGGCCTGGGCATGGCGGGAGTTTCTTTGGTGATGTGGCGACTACACAGACCCAAAAATCCTCTATTTTGTCCTGATGCGCATCCATACTCTGTCCCCTAAGTTTTTTGGCACTGCAACACATCTGGCAAACTCTCCCTCTCTAATGAGCTTGGTTTTCCCACACGGGAGTGCATGGCGTGGCTTGGGAAATGCTGAGCGGTTGTGGAGTCTGGCTTTGCACCAAAAAAACACTGCATTTGCATGAAGTTTCCAAGGCCATTTCAACAAACTCATTTTTGTGTGTGTGTGCGAGTCCCTGTGCCCCCAAACAAGCCGCCCTTTCCAACAAGTAAAAACAAACCCTAACTCACCCAAGAAGAAATCATGGGTCGTTCTTTTAATTTGGATCCTTTTATTTTATTTACTTTATTATTATTATTTTTTAATAAGAAGAGGGGGCATGACGAAACCAATGCCAAAGGTGCCAATACGTTGCAGGATTTGAGCTTGAGTAGGGGTGTGAGTTTGAGGAGCCAAGGCGAATGCATGGGAAACAAACACACAAGAAGAGCCTTAAAAGGAGTGCAGTCCAAGAACCCATGGTAGGGTAAACACCAGTGAAAACATGATCCAACACGAGTCGGAGCATACAACAAACCAAACCAATGTAGAGAGGACCAAACCAATGTAAAACCGGATCACAATAATAACTCGTAGGTCCACGCCAAGCCAAAAAATGAGTTCACACGAAATAGAAGCAACCACGAACACCCCAAAAACACCCATGAACAACCGAACAACTGAGCAAGAGGTATGAAACCCGAATCAATGCAATAAACACATGAATGTAATATCCATTACGACACATGCAACAAAATATGAATATCACGCTGGAAGATGGAAAACATGCACAAAAATGCCGATGAGTGCATGGATCCACAAGATCCACTCTGATACCATGAAAGAGGGTTTAAAACCCGCAAGCGAGGATCATGAGGGACAATGTGCACATCAACAGATGTGTGAACAGCAGTGTGAAGAGATCTCGGGAGGAGCGAGCATCAACTAAATGTGCATGCAAAGATTTGAAACATGGGCAAGAACCTGGTTAAGCCATAAAACTCTCCTCTATCTCATAGATCAAATGGGGTGTACATATAGGAGGTGCTGAGTAACCCCCAGTGCTACAATCATGACAACTCAAGTAGAGAGTGGGAGTTACATTCCTAGAATAGAAGTGTAAGCGCCAATTATGCATATGACGCACTAACACACTAACACACCGATGTGCTAACACATTGACACGCGACGCATTGATGCGCTGCCGACGACCTTGATGCATAAGGGAATCTCATAATGACCCCTAAATGACACATGGACCTACGATCTCACCTAAGTGAGATGACTCACCTGATGATGTGGAATATACACACACCAATGAGTTCAATCACCACTTGAGGTTGTAGAGGAATTTCACTAGTAAAGGTTGGCTATCCCATCCTCGATAGGGATCACCTGCGCTTGATATATCTCTTCACATATTTATACATATATGGCCAATAATAGCCAATGCCAAGTATCTTGTGAGCTATTATTTTCATTGAAAAGTTTCCTCTACTTTGTTCATCATGACATGTCTTGAGTATGTCAAAGATTTCATCTTCTCTCACACACCTGCATAAAACCAAATTAAGACCACATTTAAATAACATTCCATTTAACCATTTAAATTGTGCACTAGTTTTGATTAACTTATTCATTTGTTTCTTAGTAAAAGAAGGAGGAAAATTCCTTATTGCAAGATAATTCACCATATTAGCAAACCATGGTGTATCAGCTGAAATAACAAATAATTGTTCATCTGGAAAATTTTCCTTAACTGGATCTTGCTCCCCTGTAGTGGTTAATCTTGACAAAAATTAGCTACCACATTAGATTTTCCTAGATTATGCATAATGGTAATATTAAATTCTTGTAAAAGTAATAACCATCTAATTATCCTACCTCTAACCACTTTGGTTTGTTCATTAAGTATCTAATTCTTTGAGTGATCGTATGTACAAATATTTTGTACCCTATAATATAATGTCTAAAATTATTAATTGCATAAATCACAACAAAAAATTCTTTTTCCGTAAAGGTGTAATTTATTTCGGTGGGAGTGAGATTTTTACTAAGTCGATAAATAGCATACATTTTCCCTTCTTCATCTTTTTGTCCCAAAATTTCACCGATTGAGTTATTTGAGGCATCTATTTGGATGTGAAAAGGTTTCTCCCAATTAGGTCCTCTTAATATTAGGGTAGTGATTAATTTTTCTTTAATCTCTTCAAAAGAATGTTGACATTTTTCATCCCAAAGAAATTCACAGTCCTTGGTAAGCAAACTAAACATGGGGGCAACAATTTTACTAAAATCCATGATAAAAACCTATAGTACCCAACATGTCCTAAAAATGACTTGATATCCGTGGGGGTTTTAGGAATAGGTAAGTTTGAAATAATCCTTATTTTGTCTAGATCAACCTGAATTCCTCTTTTTGAAATGTGGTGTCCTAGTATAATTCCCTCATCGACCATCATCAAACATTTCTCATGACTAAGAGACAAATGGGTTTTCTCACATCTTGTTAACACTCTATCCAAATTCTTCAAATCATCATCAAATGTGTCTCCATGCATAGTAAATTCATCCATCTATACCTCTACACAATCATTTTTTAGATCTACAAAAATTGCTAGTACAGCTCTTTGGAAAGTTGCTGGAGCATTACATAGTCCAAATGACAATACCTTGTAGGTAAAGGCACCCCATGGACAAGTAAAGGTATTTTTTTCCTAATCCTCAACATCAAATCGGTTTGATTATACACACTAAATCCATCCAGAAGGAAAATTATTGTTTACCTACAAGGTTGTCTAAAACTTGATCTATGAATGGTAAGGGAAAATAATCTCTAAGTGTGGATTTATTAAGTTCGCTATAATCAACACAAATTCTCCATTTTCCATTCTTTTTAGGCACAATTACAATAGGGGACACCTTTCGACTATCTAAGATATGGTAGATAAAACCTACTTGTAATAATTTTTTAATTTCTTGCTTCGACTATGTCCCTTAAGGCTAGATTAATCCTTCTCTCGAGGTTGTCTAATTAGTTCAATGTTTTTAGTATAGATGTGATGGGTGCAAATACTTGGATAAATTCCTTTCATGTATTTATGGTCCTAAGAAAAAGATCTAGTATGATCTTTCGAACATCAAACAATTTAGCTTCTTCATCATTCTTCAACTAGCTATTAATGTTCAAAATTTTACTTGGTTGAATCTCAACATGTTTGGTTCCAGTGTGAGATGAACTGATTTGTTGAAAGGGTTCAATTAGGGTGTTTAGTGGACATGAATATGGTAATAACATATGATATTGAGCAATATCTCCAAAATTCCCTTGAGAAATAATATTGGAAAAAGGATAGTAAGCAGAGTTATGATACTTATCTTGTTGTTGGTCAAACTCCCCGTCATTGTTGTTTTCAAAAATTCCTCACCATTTCCTGTTAACTTTGAGATTGAAACTACTGATTCCGTATCTATTTCTGCCCCTCCCCAAGAGAAATCTTGTTCCTCTAGAGTGAAATTATTTGCATTCGTAGGGAATTACTGTTGGTGTGGTTCTAGAGATAAGTGTGAATGTTTTGGAACTAAATTTGATGGTTCCAAACTAAGTCCGTAGGTTCCGAACTAAGTACATAGGTTCCGAGTAATATCCCCGATTTCTCGAAGGACAATTGGTGTTCATTCAATGGTTGATTAATCATATCTTCCACCTCCTGTACCTGATCTTGCAACGTTATCATAGCTAAAGAAGACATGTTTTTCTTCTTAGTATCAGGATCATCAACCCATAATTGTTCTTGATTATCAATAAAAGGTCATGCAGAAGGATATAAGGAATTTTTCTTAGAATTCTTTCCATTTGAGATAGTAATATCACCTGATCTACAATCAATTAAGGAAACAACTACAACTAACCATGGTATACCCAAAATAATGGGATAACCAAGTGTTTTACCTTTTGGCCGTCATATAAGGAATTCCACTGGATATTCCCATGACTCCACCATAATTGCCACATCTTCACTAACTCATTTCGGTTTTTTTATTGACTGATCTGCCATCTATAATATAATGCTAGTAGGTTGTATACTGTTAATGGTAATGTTTCCAAAGTTTCCACTTTGTCATCACATTTATAGCTACTCTCAAATCAACCAAAACATTATGTATATCATTATTCTATATAGATACGAAATAATAGGGCTTCTAGGATCTCCGTATTTGGGAAGTAAGAGTTTTCCTGCTAATAAATAAACATGTTTCCTATCTACCTTAATAGTCCTAGGGTACTAATTCTTCCTTCCAGGTATTTTTAAAAATAACATTTTGATTAACTTGTTTAACTCCAAAATGTCCTTGATTACTTACAACAATGGTATTTCAATATTTAATTTCCTCAACTCCTACACCAACTCATATTCCTTGGTCCCTATAACTTCTTTAAATCTCTCTGGAAACGGAGTTTCAAAGAGAGTTGCTATCACGGTTCATTATCTTTTTATTTTTCATCCTTCTTAGGAACAACTGAACTAGGGGTTTTAGTTTCTTCTGTCATTTTAGTAATTATAACAGGTGGACTACTAATTATTTTTCTAGATCAGGTTTGAATATCTTTACAATCCATGACATTAAGATCAACTAGTTTTTCTTGTCTGTCCCATAGACAGGAGTTGTTTGTTTATTTTTGAGATTAGCCACTGGTTGTGTTGGTATTTGTGTTTGAACCACATTTTCAGTCTATGAATTTTGTGTTGGGAACCCATTATTTCTTGTTGATTGATTGGCATGTGTCTTCCTTGAGCATAGTTATTAGGCGCTACCTAGGTTGTGACCATACATACAAGTTACCTTGACCAAACCATGGTTGTTGGTGTCCTTAAGCATACCAAGCTTTTCCTACCCAATCCTAGGGATTCCATGTTGATTGAGGGACCCAAGGTGGTTGTCCCCAATTTTGTGGTACTATTTGAGCCACCCATGACATCATATAGGGATTAAAAACTGACCTTGGCATGAACTGCCCCTGGCTAGGTTGTCTCTAGACAAAGTTTACTTCTTCTACTATGGATGGAGTGCTGGTTTGTTTAAGCTTATTTTTTATGAATGGAAGAAGATAAAAAACATTAATCTCATGGTCCCTAGATTCACAGATAAGGCATACTTCTACTTTATCCATAGGAAAATCTCTTATTCCATGCTTCTTCCTGCATCTAGAACACTACATAGCTAATGGTTAAGTTTTAGCATTTGCTTTAGCTTGTAATCCATCCATGGTGAAGGTTAATTGAAATAACATGTCTGTTTTGAAGTTTTCTAGTTCATCCATCAATTTGTTCATATCTAGATTCAAAATTTTCATTGTTTTTCCTTTCCTAGGTCCACCCCTTGTTCTTGAATAGATTATAAAAATGTCTTTAATATCATTCATTCTCAATTGATCAATGTTTCCACCTCCTATTAAATTAAGGTCTTCTCTAGATTCATCATCTAGACCTTTAATAAAAATGGGTTTTTTTAACTCTTATTGACGTACAAATCCACACCTTTTACTTACAAAGAGGAATCTGTCCAAATAATCTTCCATATTCTCATCCTCTTCCGGATTGATTTTGAAAAATTCTTCCTTCCTATTTCTCCCTCTACAATAGTCTTGATATTTGTCTAGGAAGGAAGTTTCCATTTGTGCCCAAGTGGTAATAGAATTGGATGTTAATCCCATAAACCACCTCATTACTACATCCTTTAGAGTAGATAGAAATAACTTGAGCTTTTGATTATCTATTTTGTAATCATAAGTTTGACACAGTAATTTAAATTCAAATAGAAATTGGTCAAGGTCTTCATATGACATCCCTCTAAATGTGGGTAAATGTGCAGGTGAAATATTCTTCATAGGTGTATCATCATCATCCAACTAAATTGGATAAGTAAAGGTCCTATCAGGTTCTCTTTCAGCTTCTCGTGCCATTTCGTAGTACTTTCTAGACTTTTCTCCCAATCAATGTGGTATGTGATCTACTTTGGTGAAGGTGAGAAGTTAGGAGTAGGAGGTTGACTACTCAATTGAGAATAAAAATTTCTCTAAACGGGTCTTGGGAGATAATCCTTCTTCTAAAATTTTCACTTCCTTTCGGTGATTAATCCAAGAATTCCAAAGGTGGTAGTGTTGTTGCAAATCAACAACACCCTTGGATGCAAATCAAGGTTACGAATTGATGTTTTAGGCATCGGTGTGATTGCACAACATGGAAACCTCTCTCCAAGTGTGGGACTTGTGAAAATGAGAGAGGAATCTCAGATTAGAGGCTGGTTCCTCAAACTCCTCTAATTTAGATCTATATTTTGCACAACTACGAGAGGTTTGAGATCCTAATCCTACTCTAAATTGCGAGGAGACGGGGATAAAAATGTAAAAATGAAACTAAACTAAAGATGGTGATGCACCAAAAGGAGTGGTGAAACATTTTTTGCCATGTAAATAGACACAAATTCATGAAATGCAACAAGGGAAAACATACACAAGCTAATAGATGTAATTAGAGGTCTTAAAATGAAGTAAAACAATACAAACAGAGAGATTTGAAAGCATTCACGAGTTTGCCTTTATCAATTCCATGTAAAAATCTCTTGCATTCCACCCTCAAAGAGGTATAAACCTACTACAATACTTGAAAAAGGTCTGATTCTTACAACTATCACTTGCTGGAGGTGAAAGAAGAAGTTTTCTATGCCAAAAAGTGTTCAACCATGAAGAAATGAGCCAAATCTGGCTTTTACAGTACATGGGTCGAGCCCAGGAGAGAGAAAACATGAAAAACGCATGGGAGCCATCCCTCATTGATGGAAAATGCATTAAAATAGCATGGAGGACCTTACAAACCCATACCCTATCATTTTTGACCATATTGGAGAAGAATGCGACCCATTCTGTATTAAATTTGGTTGTTGAAATGTCATTTCTAGCCATGGACATGTACCAGAACCGTTTTTGAATTTTATCTCTCCAAACTGAACCAAAATTAGAAATTGACCATGGAATCATGTAGATAATTTTAACATCTTTCCAATGATATAAAGAACGTGAAAATCCAAGCTCTGGATCAAAAGATATGATCGTTTGAAGATTTAGGGCAAAAAACGCCCAAAAACGGATCGGCGGGAAATTTTTTCAAATTTTACCTTTTTTTTGTCTTTGGAAAAAATTTTCAAAAATTCCCCACACTCTACTGGTCGGATGCCACGTGGCAATCTCTGATTCACTCTGGAATTCTCTCTCCTTCTCAAACACTTAGCCAATTTTTCATTGCGCCTTCCCCTTGTGACACGTGTCACACTGTGATTGGTCCACGGGCCCCGCGGGCAAAAATTTCCATTTGAACCTTCGACCAAAATACTTGGAAAAATTTCAAATTTGCCTCCGACCCCGAACTCCTCTGCCATGTGGCAGCTTCCAATTTGTGGGCCTCAAATGGGAAAATTTTCCACAAAAACTCGCCGAGCCATAACTTGAAAAATATAAGGAGTTAGGAGGCAAACTTTACCTTTCTGGAAAGCTGAGAGAGAGCTCTATCTGATGGTGCCATTTCCAGAAAGCCTTGAGTGCCTAAAAATCAAAAAATGTAGACTGAGGCACAAGAGAGGCAAGAACACAAGGAGTTAGCCACAAAAACGAGCTGGGGCACCATTTTGGATAATAATTTTGGCGACTCAGAGGGGTCATCTGCCTGCTAGATGAAAATACCAGTTTCCTGAAGTAGTCCATTGGGCATGGAGTCATCAAATATTCTGTTTAGAACCTCAACTGACTTAGAATGTGCAAGGAGGAAGATGGAATATCACATGATGGAAGCAAGGACTGCTATGCAAAACATCTCTAGGGACAGACAAGTTGTGCCCAAAGCACTTAGGGAAAGCAAAACTAATCTACAACAAAACAATGTGCAAAGCACTTGGAGGAATGAAAATCTAATCTAATATTTACAAGGTGGTAAATTTCCCTCTAGAAGCAATGCTTGAGATAGATTCCATTGATTTGGAATCTACGTAGTTCTTCACCATCCAATGAGGCCAATTGGAAAGCATTGTTGTTCTTGCACTTCGTGACCATGTATGGGCCACTCCAAATGGCATCAAATTTTGAATGCCTTCCCAGTTTTCTCTATCCACATCCCATTTCAACACTAGATCTCCAACTTGAAAAGATCTATCCTTGGCCTTCCTATCAAAGGTCTTTTTGATCAAAGCTTGATCCTTTTCCATTGCTTGGGATGCCTGATTTCTGACCTCCTGCAGCTCCATCAACTCTGCATATCTCACCTCCATGGGCTCAAACTCTAGCAACTCTAATTGCTTCATGAGTTCCAATGTTGGCAACTCAAGTGACATGGGCAAGATTGCCTCTCTTCCATAGACAAGTTTGAATGGAGAGTTACCTGTGGATCTCTTGGGAGTTATCCTATCAGCCCATAAGGCTGATTTCAGTTTGGTATGTCAAGACTTCTGATTCTCGTCAAGAGTCCTCCTAATGATCCTCAACAAGTTCTTGTTTGTAGACTCGGCCTGGCCATTACCTTGAGGGTAATAGTTTGATGAAGTGCTTAGGTAGATCCCGTTCTTGACAGCCCACTCAGTCACCTTGGATCTAATGAATGCCAATGCATTATCTGAGATTATTGTAGCAGGTACACAAAATCTGGTTGTTATCCCCTCATAAAGGTCTAAGATGCTAGACTCATTTGCCTCTTTGAGTGCTCTTGCTTGATCCATTTGGTGAAGTAGTCCATGGTCATCAAAATCCATTTGTGCCCTTGACTTGAATTGGGATTAATGACTCAATGAAGTCCAAACCCATTGCATGAATGGTTGGGCAATTGAGATTGGATGTAATGGAAGGGTAGCAAGTATCTCTTTTCTGTGAAGAATGCACAATTCTTACACCTCTTGATCCATGCATAGAAATCTTTGAAAGATTTTAGGCCAATAATAACCAGCCTTCATGATTTTTATAGCTTTCACTCTTGGTGCAAAATGACCACCAGACTAGTCCACCATGGAACTCTTCCAACACCCTTTGAATCTGATTTGTGCTAATGCATCTCAAAGCAACACTCCATTCACATCTTTCTTGAACAAAACTCCATCAACAATGGCATATGGGACAGCCTGCAATCTGAAGTGTCTTCTTTGGGTCTTGTTCATCTCCGGAGGGCATAGGCTGTGCTTAGGAAGTGTATAATATCTTGGGTCCAGCAGGAGTGGGGGCAGCATTGTTTCTTCTTGAGTGCCACTTGGCTCATGGCTGTCTGGGTGTCAAAACAGCCTCTCCTTCATTGCATGCTTCTTTTTGCTTCCCAAAACCAGCTGCTCACACAATCCTTTTCCTCTTACCAACTTCATGATTTTGATCTCAATGTCGTACTCCATGACATGGGTGATCCAACCTAACCTTTTCTCATTCAAATCTTTGTTGAGGAGGAAGTCCTTAACTTGACATGTGAGACCAGCAACTGGACTTTGTTGTTTGAGACTAAATGCTTGAATTTCTTCAAGCTTCTGATTACTGCCAGCACATGCTTCTCAATAAAAGAATACCTCACCTCATAGTCATCTAGGCTCTGGCTGAAGAAAGCAATTGGCTGCTCATCGTTATCCTTGTTCTACTGTACCAAAATGGCAGAAATAGTGTCATTACCTCCAAATGCATAGAGGATGAAATCCTTGGAGAAGTCCGGGTTGATGAGAGTTGGTGCTTGAGAGATGACTTCTTTGATTGCTTCAAAACTCTCCTTGCCTTCTGCTGTCCACTTGAAAGCCATGCTTTTCTTTCACATTTTGGTGATGGGCTTGACAAGGGCTAGAAAATCTTAGACAAAACTCCGAACAAAGTTTATCCTCCCCAAGAAACTTTGAAGGGCTTTCTTGTGGCTTGGCAATGGTAGTGCTCTTATGACTTCAACCCTCTCTGGATCAATTGTTAATCCTTCTTTGGAGACAATATGGCCAAGGAGATTTCCTTCATGTGTAAGAAACATACACTTCTTAGGATTCAAAGACACTCCAAATCTCCTGCACCTCATGAAGACTTGTCTCAAATGAGAGAGGTGGTCTGCTGCATTTTGGAAAAATAGTGATATCATCAAGGTATATCAGCACCATGTTGTTAATCAAACCTTTGAACACCATGTCCATTGCTCTTTGGAAGGTAGCACCAGCGTTGGATAGCCCAAATGGCATTTTCTTGTGTGTAAAATTTCCCCATTTGGTTGTGAATGCTGTCTTGAACTGGTCTTCCTCCTTCACCATAATATGATTGTAGCTAGAGTAGCCATCAAGTAGTGAAAACCTCTTGGAGCCAGCCACAACTTGCAAGCTTTGCTCCATGGAAGGGAGTGGGTAATGGTCCTTGAGAGATGCTCTATTTAAGTCTCTGAAATCAACACACAATCTGATCTCTCCACTCTTCTTTCTGACTGGAACCAAGTTGGCAACCCAACTAGAATGCTTGATTGGGAATATGATTCTTGACTCAATCAGCTTGTCCAATTCTTTCCTCATGAGAGGCTCCATGTGTGGATTAGTGGTCTTTGTTTAC
Source organism: Taxus wallichiana var. yunnanensis (assembly GCA_018340775.1). Taxonomy (NCBI): domain Eukaryota; kingdom Viridiplantae; phylum Streptophyta; class Pinopsida; order Cupressales; family Taxaceae; genus Taxus; species Taxus wallichiana. The sequence goes on along the minus strand of CM031235.1, from coordinate 90,534,529 downwards.
GTCAGCTGACGGGCTTAGTATTTGGATCCAATTTAATGGTATCTTTGAGCTAAGTTGGGATTGAAACCTTTCAAATATTCATAGCTCCATGCAAACACATCAGGGAACTCTTGACATAGCTGTATGAACTCATACCTTTCTTGATCAATTGTCATCTTTCCAATATGCAATGGTTTGTTCTCTTCTACCAAGATGGATACTGAATCCTCTCTCTTGACCTGAATGTTTGCTTTCTCCTTTCTAAACTGATCATTGGGATTAAAAATGGACTCCAAAGTGATAAGTCCCTTGGGTAGCTTGTTAGTTCTCAGCTGTACCACTTGGTCACCATACTTCTGTTCCAATTTTTCTTGATTCTTAGCTGAGAACTCAGCTTCTTCTTACAAGAAATGGATGATTTGCTGGTCATTCTCAAATACTTGCCAACTGACATTGTTATCGCACTGAAGGCCTCACAATCACGTGGATGTTTGGTGTACCTTGTCTTTTGAATGCTTTCCACAATGTCAAAGGCTGCCCCTCTTTGCTGCAAGCCTTTGTCGGTGACTTGATTCTCTTTCCTAGGAATGGATTTGATGCCAAAACCCTCAAAATCTTCCATGAGGTCCCACACCTTGTTCTTGTAGCACTTTGAGTAGATCATTCTTGGCAGCATGTTGTCCCTTGACCTAATTTACAATCAATTCACTGTCACCAAAGACTTGCAAGTTCTTTATTTTCTTCTTGATTGCCCAATGCATCCCTTGCACTAAGGCTTCATATTCAGCAATGTTATTGGAGAATGCAAACTAAAATATAAAATATAAATAGTACCTTACTCCTTGAGGTGAAACAAGCATGGCTCCACCTCCTGCACCTTTCTACTTCTTGATCCATCAAAAAACAGCTGCCATACCTCATTTTCATCATTGTGGTTTGGCTTGGTGATGTTAGGAATAGGCTGATTTTCTTCTTGTATACAATAGACCCCTAGCTCAGATTCTTCTACTTCTTGATAAGGATCAAAAGCATGTACCTTTTTTCCCATTCATCAAGAGTTAGATCGGGATGCTTCCCTACCTTGGTGTCAACTTCATCGGTGCTTGGATAATCCTCTTGATCAAATCTTTGAACAATTGGCGTTGATCCGACTTGGAGTGTAAGGCTCAATGTGGAAGTTTGCAATAGGTTCGAGACTGATTGTATCCTTAGTTCCATACCTCATTCGAATAGCATGTGTGACCAATCAGTGAGACAAATATCCCCAATCTTGGTTTGTGAAGTCCCTTGACAAGCATAGGGCAAAGAGTGGTGGAAGGTCTATGAGTGATACATCTTATGAAACAACAACATTTGGACATGCATGCGAGGTAAGACTCAATTTTCTAATCACCCCAATTTGTTGTTACTACTATCCCATCCATTGCACTACCCCTTTGGATATGGTTTCATCTTTGGAGCCCTAGTTGATTAGCTATTTGTTTAGGCATCACTGAGCTACTTGCCCCTGGAATTTATCATGCAATTGTGCACTAACTTATTTCTAATGATTAATGAAACATAGAAAGGAGGGGACTTCAACATTTTACCTTCTTTGTCCTCCATGATTTCCCTCAGGGTGGGCAGCATTTGTGAGCACTTTCTCTTGCATCTGAACTTGCTTATTTGAAGTTGGCCAGTATTTCATGGCAGCTTGTAACAAGTCTCTTTGGCTTGGGATAGATAGGGATTCCCACATTGATATATTAACATTTGTCTTCTTCATCTGATCAATGATACTGAATGGTGATGAAGAATCTCTTTGCTGTCCCTTTGCTTGTACATTAACTCCTTGCACATGGGCAACAATAACTGGTATTTGAGTTGGTCTAGGAGCTGTTCTTGGCTGCCCTTGTGCATTTGAAATTGGATTTTGCTTGCCAACCATTTGTGGAGCCATGGAAGGTTGTGGATTGGTTGGAGCTAATGGATGTTCTTCACCTAAATTCCTTCTTTTTGACCTTGTGTTGGCTACAACACCTTGAGAGACCATTTGATTCATGCCACAAAAATCCTCTGCTTGCCAATTTACCAACGTGGTGTCATTTGGAGCTGATTGCTGTTGGAATGTTTCTTGTTGTTGGTTGTTTCCTTGACTTCCCTCACCCTCCACACCAGTAGTTGTCACCATTAATGCTTGATTCAAAGCACCATTGAAGCACATGGATTGGTTATGAGGTTCATTACATGGAAAACACCAGTCATACTCCTGAGCAATGTTGTTTTGTGTTGGCACCAATGCCTTAGAGGTAGATATGGCATTTGGATTGTAGGGCTAAAATGGTCTATTGGTAGGAGGCCTTGTTTGATTCATATTTGCAGCTGGATTAGGTGGTCTTTGTGGTTGGTATGGCTGCCTATTAGGCTGAGCTTGGGGCTGGTAAGAAGGTCTAAAACCTTGGGCTTGTTGCCTCTTGAGAGTAACCAGCTCATTGCCTAGGTTTTTGCATTGCTTCATGACTTCTTGAAGCTCATTTGGGGCACTTGGAGATGAAGTAGAAGCTTCATTTGAACTCTGATTTCTAGGAGTGGGAGAAGGAGCCAAATTAGGTGCTTGATTGGTATTTGGACTCTCTAAACTTGGAAACAATGGCATGGGAGGTCTAGGGGCTAGTTTTCCAGCTTGGATCAAACAATTTTCAGCCCTAATGGCAATGCTATAAGCCATAGGGATAGTTATGCCTCCCATGGACTGAATCAACATAGAAATATCAGAATTTAGAGCTTTGAGATAGTAGAGAAAAGCACCTTCTCATTGTTGATATGGACATTGCCTTTGGAATTCTCTCCCAAGTCTTTTGAAATTTGAAGTTGAAATCAGTCAGCTACTCATTGGGAGCTCTCTTGATGGTTTTCAGCTGCTCCAAAAGAGACAAGTTGTCTCCCTTCTCTCCAAATTGCTCATGAAGTGCTATACATAGCTGATTCCAATTTGTGATAGAACTAGCTCCAAGGCTTCTAAACCATTGCAATGCTTTCCCCTTGAATGAAGATGCCAGCAATTTGACAGCCACTTGCATCTCATTGATTTCATGAATTGCACAAAGATTGGCAATGTCTTTAACATGATCACCTGGAGTAGTCTGATTTTCTCCAGTGAAGTAGGGAATGTTCTTCAAGGATGCAATTGGAATTGGATGTTGTGCATTGAGGGCAAGTGGGTTGTTTCCTGTGAAGTTGACATAGGGGTTGTTTTGTGCCATTCTAATTGGTCTTAGAACCCTTGTTGATTGAATGAAAGGCCTACCAGGTGGAGGAGTTGAGAGAGTTCTATTTGGTGGAGATGGAGACCTTTGGATTCTCCTCCCACTTTTCCTTACTCTTGGAGATAACTACAGATATTCAAACAACACCTCTTCTTCTCCAGCTCTTGACCTTGTGGTGATTCTTCTCATGAGTTTTCAGGCTTGCATTGCTGAAACCAGTTGATTCTTCCCTTGGAGTCACCAGATATGCAAATTATAGCTCTTTTCAAGCAAGAAAATTGCAGCAGATGCACATCAACTTTGCTGCAATAAAAATGAGACCTCTAAGGTCCCACCGGGCATGCCAAAACTGTTGTTGCAAATCAGCAACACCCCTGGATGCAAATCAAGGTTCTGAATTGATGTTTTAGGCATCCAGTGTGATTGCACAACATGGAAACCTCTCTCCAAGTGTGGGACTTGTGAAAATGAGAGAGGAATCTCCAGATTAGAGGCTGGTTCCTCAAACTCCTCTAATTTAGATCTATATTTTGCACAACTACAGAGGTTCAGATCCTAATCCTACTCTAAATTGCAAGGAGACAGGGATAAAAATGCAAAAATGAAACTAAACTAAAGATGGTGATGCACCAAAAGGAGTGGTGAAACATTTTTACCATGTAAATAGACAAAAATTCATGAAATGCAACAAGGAAAACATACACAAGCTGATAGATGTAATTAGAGGTCTTAAAATGAAGTAAAACAATACAAACAGAGGGTGAAAGCATTCACGAGTTTACACTTTGTCAATTCCATGTAAAAATATCTTACATTCCACCCTCAAAGAGGTATAAACCTACCACAATACTTGAAAAGGTTTTGTTCTTACAACTATCACTTGCTTTGGAGGTGAAAGAAGAAGTTTTCTATGCCAAAAAGTGTTCAACCATGAAGAAATGAGCCAAATCTGGCTTTTACAGTACATGGGTCGAGCCCAGGAGAGAGAAAATGTGAAAAACGCATGGGAGCCATCCCTCATTGATGGAAAATGCATTAAAATAGCATGGAGGACCTTACAAACCCATACCCTATCATTTTTGACCATATTGGAGAAGAATGCGACCCATTCTGTATTAAATTTGGTTGTTGAAATGTCATTTCTGGCCATGGACACGTACCAGAACCGTTTTTGAATTTTATCTCTCCAAACTGAACCAAAATTAAAAATTGACCATGGAATCATGTAGAGAATTTTAACATCTTTTCAATGATATAAAGAACATGAAAATCTGAGCTCTGGATCAAAAGATATGATTGTTTGAAGATTTAGGGCAAAAAACAAATCGGCGGGAAATTTTTTCAAATTTTACCTTTTTTTGTCTTTGGAATTTTTTTCAAAAATTCCCCACGCTCCGCTGGTTGGATGCCACGTGGCAATCTCTGATTCACTCTAGAATTCTCTCTCTTCTCAAACACTTAGCCAATTTTTCATTGTGCCTTCCCCTTGTGACACATGTCACACTGTGATTGGTCTGCGGGCCCCGTGGGCAAAAATTTCCATTTGAACCTTTGACCAAAATACTTGGAAAAATTTCAAATTTGCCTCCGACCCCCGAACTCCTCTGCCACGTGGCAGCTTCCTATTGGCTGCGGGCCTCAAATGGGAAAATTTTCCACAAAAACTCCACCGAGCCATAACTTGAAAAATATAAGGAGTTAGGAGGCAAACTTTACCTTTCTAGAAAGCTGAGAGAGAGCTCTATCTGATGGTGCCATTTCTAGAAAGCCTTGAGTTCCTAAAAATCAAAAATGTAGACTGAGGCACTAGAGAGGTAAGAACACAAGGAGTTAGCCACAAAAATGAGTTGGGGCACCATTTTGGATAACGGTAGTTCTACTTCTTATCTAACAGGGACAATGGTGATTCCAATTCTTGGTCAACTTCCTTATTTAAACTAGAGGAGGATGTTGATAATTATTTTGAAATATTTTTGGGAGAAATCTACCCTTTGAGTCTCTTGGTCTACTCATAAATTTTATGATAATGTAGGGAAGATTTTTCAATTACTAGATGTATGATTGTTGCTCTTGTTGACACCTAATTAGACAATTCTAACTAGTGGGTCCTTGGAAATGGCACAAAAAATGACGAGTGTCATTATTCCCTTCATTTAATCAACTTCTTGGTTGATGTCATATTCAAACCAGGGTTGTATCTGAAGCTATATGCAACAAGAAGAATCCTAGTGATCTAGTAATTGGTCAGACGTATTTAATTTATTTTATGGGGATTTTTGCGTTGTCTTGAATATTTCTGGTCAAATATTTATCAAGATAAACTATAAGAAACTTGCTAGAAATAAACACTCTCTACATAAATAAATTGCTGGAAATAAACACACATTGTAGAATGAAATAAATTGCTAGAAAGAAAAACACGTTACAAAAGTAAACACACAGTTGAAAATGCTTGCAAGGAAATAAGAGTCTAGTCTATAACACCTATAGTGATAAGTACATAACAGTAATTCAATTGAAGAATTAAAAGTGTTTATAGAATTAATACTTAACTGATTTACACTAATTTTGTCTCCTGAAAACTACTCTACATTTTCATAGCCAAATTTAAATTTTTTGAGCTCATGCCCTTTGTTGGTGTTTAAGCCAAGTTAGAGATTCAAGAAATTAGCAAAAGTCATGCCCTAGAGCTGTTTAAACCTCTGTTTTGCTCATTTTTAGAAATCCTCCATTTCTTGGTCTGTGCACGTAATATCCTCTTTGTAACCTCCATTTTTGATCGAAATTGTTCACTTGTTCTATGGCCTGGGTCGTCAAATCATTGTTTTTCCTCCATGCCTCTGGTTCATGAAGGAAATTCAAAAATTGGACTCAAAACGATGAAGTTTTCTTCCTCTGCATATTTTCCATAGTCGGGATGATGGGCATCTTTTCCCCATCAAATTTTGACCCCAATGAATGTAGGTACGTGGTCAGATCCTATTGGATGGGGAGGAATGGTATTTTTGGTGAACTTAACACTTTTGGTCACTTTTGGCAAAAATGGTAAATTTTCCCCATGGCCCCGATCAGGCAATAAAGGTAAAAGTCAAATTTTGAGCCCGTAGAAAAAATTCAAAGTGGATGAGCGGGCCATTGGGGCACTTTTGGAAATTTAACCAAATTCCCAAAAGTGAAGTAAAAGTTCTAGAATGCTCCGCGGCTCCGCCAAGGTCTCAAGCCCGCCGTTAAAAAGTCAAAGTGGGAGAGAATAACGATGGAAGAAATTGATCCTTTTTCCAAAAAAGGTTAAATTTTTTGGAAAAGATCCACGACCTCATTTTTAATTAGAAGATGCCACGTGTCAAGCGTTCAATTGGAGCAGTGGATCGATAGAGAATTTGTGTTTTTGAGCCTCTTTGCAAAAAGGGAAAAAGTCAAAGTTGAAGCTCTGTAGGGAGAAAGTAAAGGTGAAGCCCACCGTTGAAAAGTCAAAATGGAAGAGTGGGTTGGTGGAGGGATTTGAGTTTTGAGCCTTTTTCCAAAAAGGTTAAAATGTTTAGAAAAGAGCCATGACCCCATCTCTAACTGAGTAACGTGCCACATGTCAAGTATTCAATCGACGCAGAGGGTCGGCGGAGGAATTTGAGTTTTGATACTTTTTCCAAAAAGGTTAAAATGTTTAGAAAAGGGCCATGATCCCATTTCTAATAAGAATGTGCCACATGTCTAAGTTGAAAAGTCAAAGCGGGTGTGGGCCAATTTGTTCCAAATTGCCAAATCTCACAAAAAATCACAAAATGTGAAAGGCTTCCCCCGTGACTACTCTAATCCCTTCCTACCACGTGGACAACCCAATTTTAGAGTTAGAGGAGCAAATCAAATGGTCTATATTTAAACTAGCAAATTGAATGTAATGGTTGCTTTGCAAGATCTGGTTTTTAACCCACCATGAGCGTTTTCTTCACAATAGAGGAATTTGAAAAGGCATTGAGGATTTACAAAGTTGTAATGGTTTCTTGCGAAGAATATAATGGCTTCTCGAAGCCATTCCAAAGGGCTGGCGATTGATTTCAAAAAGACCAGAGTGCTTTGTACCTGGAAAAGACAAAAATGCCATTCTTCTTCTATTTTCTCTTCTTCCTTGAATTTATTCCATTCTTAAGCTATGTACAAACTCTGCTCAAGCTTCAATAATAAAAGAAGGAATTTTTTCCTCTTTGATTGAGGAATTAATTGGTACTTTGCAACCAATGAGTTTCATTCAGTCTTGTAGCTTCTTTTGCGGATTTGTTTTTCTTCTAACTATAAATGCATGTAAATGAAATTTCTAATTAATGTGTGTGGGCATCTGATATTCTACTCGCAACATTAGTTTCTCTGACGTTAATTCTCACTCCCTTTCCCCTTCTCGAGACAAAGTTTCTTCTTTAGTGAGAAATCGCTAGCTTTGCCACGGGGTTAGTGGAATACCCCTGTCGGATGTCCAGTCGAAAGTTCACCATTGAAATCCATTTTTTCATGTATGCACATACTTAAGCTGCACCATTGAAGTAAAAGGACTTAGATTCCCATAGTGTTGGCTTGAAACTCACTAATTTTTCTACAAGACATTTTTTCTCACCAACAACTTATTGCTTAGAAATATAAATACCAATAAAACAAGGATCTTGTTTCTTGGAGGAGTGGGCCCTTGCTCCACCTTGAATCAAGATTCGACAAAGTATGATTCTCTCAAAACGAAATGGCTATCTTATTACTGAAATGTTTTGTCTTACAAAATTTCACTATATCTCTATATCATATATCTCTCTATCTGTATATATTTAATCTATCTACAGGTCTTTATATATATTTCATCATCCAAAGATGTATTTACAACCATAGCTATCTACCGATTCAAGTGGAACCAAATAGTGCCCAAAATAGATGTGGAATTTAGAAACCATGCTAGACATATACAGATTATCTGATGCTAGATACATAAGTATGAAGAATCTTATCTCGATTTCACGACAAGGATCTATTTTTGGAGATAGCATGCAGAGCACTCAAATTGATTGGAGATTATGCATCACACATTGGATATTTTTAGAGGATTATCTATGAAGCGCTTTTGCATGGACATAGGCCAGAAATAGATCTTCTACTATCGTTAACTACCAAGTAGTCTATTGTTAGTGCACTTGCATGTGTGGCTATTTTTGTAACGGTGCGTGGCTAGTAATAGCATGCGACCTATTTTGGGATTAGATAAGTGGTGAAGGGAAAGTCCCCACCCTTATAAGTATGTAGTAAATTGTATAAAGAGAGATATATAGATATATGCATACATGGAGATATAGTGAGATTATGTTACTAAATTTGTTATGCGCATACTATTATTATTGTAATGAAGCTTCTATATACTTATTGCATTTAATATAATGGAGGATATTGGCTGAATCTAAGTGTTAGTTCTATGTGTGTATCTGAATCTAGTATGTTTTGATCTCATCATGGTTAATATTTAATTTTGTTCTCCCTTAGAGATAGATCTGGCATGCTCTGTAGAATGATGTGTTAGTAATGGAACTACATGTGTTAAGTCTTCATCATGCTAACATCCTGCAACAACAACCCTAAAGAGGGACCTGGTACCTTTGCGTGCTTTGGGTGAGCTCTCAGTCTAGGTTGAGTGATGTGCCAAGCGCATCTAGGGTCTTATTGGGCTTGTATCACTAAATTCTAGGTTGCATCATTGGTTCCATTTTTGGGACCTCTTTTTCAGTTTTTTAGGATGGTTCATGATGAAGACATACCATGGTTGACCTTAGCAAGTGTTGAAGAATGGATACATGATCTGGAAGAAGAATACACATGGTGATTCAACACTAGATCTGAGTTTAACACATGTGTGTGGGTGGAATAAAATCTATGTATGACAGTTTATATGAGATATTTTTCACTATCTTTCTAGTAGAATTATATGAGTGGTTGATTGCTTATGCATCTAAGTGGAATTGGAGGTATCACACACTTGTCTAGATGTAGGAAGAATTCCAGGCCCTTTATGATGCTGATCTGATTTGGACTCGAGCTATGGATACGTGGTTTCATGGTGTCTTGAATAGTTATATCTTGGAATACTCAATTTCCACTTATTCATGTCCAGAGGTAGCTGAATTCTAGTTTTATGATATCCAAGGGGAGCTTACCTACAAGGCATTCCATTGGTGATCAAGATCCGATGGTAACTTTGAATCTAGAGAGTAAACCGATGGCTAACTAAACCTCACCACATGCGGGGGCAGGAGCAGGTTTGGTGAAAGATGGAGACCTAGCGGTAGAAAGGAAGAGAGAGGAAAGGTGGCTTAAGTATAATGAGGCGTGTGAGAGGGAGATAGAGAAGTAGCAGTGTAACATTGTAGAAAGTATGGCGTTGAGGAGAGAGATGGCTCGTGAAGGATTTGAAGCTCACGTAGAAGACATGGAGCAGAGCATCAGGAACTCCCCCATCTTGGAAAGCATGACAGGGATCCTTCCTTGGCCTCATGTAGAAGCACACCAACAGAGACTACCTGGGCCATGGGTGTGCATCTGAATCCACCTAGTAACCTTGCCCTTGCATGTTTGGTTTTTCAGCATCTAGTACAACAAGCAAGTCAACAAGCTAGTTCAAGCAGTGGGAGAGTAGGAGTGAGTCTTATAAGAAGCACAATGATGGTAGCACAAATGGCTTCATTGTTATATGGGAGTACCTTTTTGGGTGTATCATCAACACAAAATACAAGCGCACCAATTTTTGGATTAACTTCTGGGAGTAGTAATGCTTCGCAGACTATCGGGTATAGTTTAGTTCTACTATTGGGACATAGGGAAGTACATCTTCTGGTCCAACCCTAGCTACAGGTTTGGGATCAGGAGGCATAGGTAGCTCTGGTTAAGTGGATCTGGAGGTTCTAGAGGTAGGGGAAACACAAGAGGTTCTGGATCAGGTGGGCAAGGTCCGCACCAACCCCATAATATTTACATGGAAATGTCTCTTCATCTTCCAGAGTATAGGGGCATAGAAGATGTTGTTGAACATGTGCATATGTGTGAAATATTGTGGCACACAAAAGGAATCATGGCTTCTGAGCGTAGGGAAAGCCAATTTTTACTACTACGTTACAAGGGGTGCACACACATAACTGGTATAGAAAGTTTGACCTGATCAGACTTGTGTAGATTATATAACTTTAAAGGATGCATTCCTTAAAGAGTTTCATATCCTGAGTTTGAGTAGAAGAGTATAAGTGCGCTCAAGGATATTAAAGCAAGGCACTACTGAAAGTGTTAGAGAGTATGATGCATGGTTTAAAATGTTGTTATCAAAGCTTTCTTATGACATACATGCAAGCCAACATGCACAATGGTTCATTGGGGCTTGATTACCCCTTTTAGGAGGGAATTATCACATAAGACATACACTGATCCATGTGAAGCACTTGAAATTAGCCTTGTGCTGAGGTAGTTGGAAGCATAGATACTGGGGTGAGCCCATTTTTAGAAGCAAAATAACAGCTATGGAAAAATAGTTGGAGAAACTATCAAGCAAATTCAGCACATGAGACACACACAAGGATTTGGTGCACAGATTGTGAAGTAGAAGGTCACAAAGGATAGTTGTCCTCTAGAAAATAGTATGCTCATTGTTGATGGATTGTGAAATATGCCATTTAAACCATGATGTTAGCCACTTCCCATTATTACAACGTGTGATAAGGAAGAACATTTCAAGCTACTATAAAATCTGTAGGTCCATGACTCATGACATGGAAGACTACTCGGAATGATTGGATAGATCCATGATGTTATAGATATTGGTGTATGATAGATAGAAGAGTTTTAGATAAAGGAAAGAATGAGCATCAGGACCGGGATCACAATCAGGTGCACTATGATCGAATGAAGGGCATTTTGAAGGTGGTCATGGCAGAGGTCGAGGATACCATGGTGGATTTGGAGGATGAGGCTGTGGTAGTGGAAGAAGTGAGTTTCCTCATGGAACATGTTATACATGTGGATCTCTGACCACTATAGGCGTGAATGTCCTCAGAATATTACATGTTTTTTCTATGGAAAGAACCATAGCTATGAGGAGTTCCTAGACTTATATGAGCATCTGAGTAAGCAACATAAACAAGAAAACAAAGGTGTAGGGATGGTTAGGATACAAACATGTTGTTGAAAATCAATGGATGCCTAAGTTGGAGGAGGAATCAGGGGCACTACAAGTGAAGATCATGACCCGTGTTGAGGTGGCATGCGCTAGAGAAGCATTGCAGCAGAAACCTACCATCACTAAAGAAGAAGTTCTTCATGTATGGTACCCAGATCCTACCTATCAGAAGGAGGTTTATCAGGAAACCATGGAAGTTCTAAGGAATCTTTAGGGTGAGATACAATACTTAAAGGAGAAAAAGAAAGCATCAGAGATGGTCCAAACTGATATAGATGACTTGAGGAAGTGTGTAAAATGTTGTGCTAGGAAAACATCATTCCACTGTTAGGGAGTTGGTTAAAAGGAAACACTCCATGCGCAAGTACTGAGACTAGATGAAGATCCTGCATGTGAATCTTCCCCCTCATAGCCTAGATTATGACAAGGAAATCACTCTGAATGTTGTTGTGGATGGGTGGCTATTGAGTAATATATTGATTGATATAGGTGTGGAAGTCAATGTTCTTACCTTGGATGCATGGGTACAAATGGGAAGACCCCCATTGCAGCCATCCTCTAATGTATTATTCATGGCTAATCGGACTAAGGCCACTCCCATTGGAGTTTTGAAGGATGCATCCATTACCATACAAGGAGCCAAGTTCACTGGAGACTTTGAAGTTTTAGCGTTGGAAGAGTCAGATAGCTTCCCATCTCTATTGGGGCATCCTTGGTGCTATGCAAATAATGTTGATCTTTGGTTCAACAAGGGCTATATCAGTTTTGAAAACAAAGAGGAAAGAGTTATTATCCCTTTAATAGATGGAAAATATGTGCCCTATGTTGAGCCCTTAAGTGAAGAAGATATGAATAGGATTTATGTATGCGCCATCCGAGATCCAGAGATGATTGAACCAACCAAAGAAGGACTAATTCAGTGGGAGGATGCATAGTCTATTAGTGATACTACAAGTGTTGCTTGTGATAATTGGGCTCACAACACTTATGAGTTGGTAGGGCATGAAGTAAAGAGCATATTCCTCGAGGCACAAAAACCACGTTATGTCAGGAGGATAGGTAACAACTTGGTACCTTGTTACATAAGAGAAGGGGATCCCATGGTATTCCTGCGTGCCATGGAAGAAAAGTGGATAGACCCATTGGAAAGAAGAAATATGCTAGCATATACACTACGTGGGACAACAACATGTTGGTGGGTGGTCCACAGGATAATCTTGTGGATGGAATGAAATTAGGATTTCTCTTACTACTAGGTTCTTCAAGAGCAATGCACCTACTCAAATAAGTACTTATCATGGTAATCATCCTATTCAACACCACGTTAGAAGTGTGAGAGACTCTGGACAGAAGGGAAGGAAGCTTTACCACCTTTCTCTATGGGTGCACAAGTTTTATTCCACTTTACAAGGTTGTGTACGCGTGCTTGGTATGTATATGCAGAACTCCATAGAGAAACTGGAAATTGGTAGAATTTAATTACAGGAATGGCCAGACATTTGACTTCTTCTCTACAAAGCCTCTAGTGGAAGAAGCATTGAAAGTTATCAAGTGCTTAACTATGGGGGATAGTGCAAGGCTGAAGAACTCCTTCAGGAGTTATTAGATAAAGAAGACTCAAGAGCACATCTTGATGAAGAACCAAGAGGCCGATGCAACATTACTTCAACATGCTTGCCTTGAGAAAGAGAAAGGAAAAATGGTCTACTTAGTGGATGATGAAGAAGTAGATAATCTGGATGTAAACCATTCAACAGGAGGAGGTGAGGTATTGGACAAGTGTGGATAAGACACACATGCCTATCATGAACCTGATGAAGACAAAGTGGGTGAATATTGGAACAGATATTGAGCCTAAGGAAGCCATAATTGGAGACTATTGGTTAGACTTTGAAGTGGAAAAAATCATAGAGTTACTAAGGGATTATTAGAGACTTATTTCTAGGGGGTACCATGAACTTAAAGGCATGCATGAATCATTAGGGGAGATGAAGATAAAGCTTAAAGAGGGTGCATGCCCAGTTAGAAAGAGACCTTACAGAATGAACCCCAATTTTGTGAAAAGGTCAAAGAAGAGATTGATAACATGTTGAAGTATGGGATTATCAAGCCCCTTGATGAGTCAGAATGGGTTAGTCCAATGGTGATCAGTATCAAGAAGGATGGATGGATTAGGATATGCATGGACTATAAGGAGCTGAATGTTGCATGTGTAACTGATCCATTTCCTATGCCATTCACTGAGGAAATACTAGGAGTTGTAGGGTGTGAAATCTATTCATTTATAGATGGGTTCTTTGGGTATCATCAGGTTTGGATTTCCCAGGAGGATCAAGAAAAGACTACGTTTACTACTGAATGGGGTAGCTTCACCTATATTGTAATGCCTTTTGGTCTAAAAAATGTGCCTATTGTATTTTTGTGCATAGTTGTCCAAGCATTCAAGGAATTTATTCACAACTTCTTACAGGTATATTTAGATGATTGGATGGTGTATGGATTAGTTAAGGATCATTGTGACAATATGTGCTTAATGTTTGAATGGTGTAGAGAAGTTGAGTATCTCTTTGAACATCAAGAAGTGCATATTTGCTACACCATTTGGGATACTTTTAGGACACATAATCTGCAAGGAGGGTTTGTTGGTTGATCCAACAAAGGTTGCAGTCATTATAGGCCTAAGGGAGCCTACTAGTCAAAGTGAGGTGCATGGATTTTTGGGTCATACAGGATATTACAAATTTTTTATCAAAGGATATGCCAAAAGTTTTTCCACACCATTAGAAGAGTTACTGAAAGGGAAAGGTATGTTCTATTGGGGAGAACAAGACAATGTGCATTCGAGACATTGAAGGAGAAACTTACTACCATGCCTATTCTACATTTTCCTTCATGGGACAAACCATTTCATGTACATGTTGATGCCTCTGGCATGGCCATTGGGCATGGTGTTGGCTCAACCTAGAGAAGGTATTGTAGATCATCCTATCTATTTTGCTAGTAGAAAGATGACTCTGTAGAACAAAATTACACAACTATAGAGTGCGAAGCTTTGTCAATGATCTATGCACTACATAAATTCACTAGTACCTACTAGCTACACCATTTCATTTTTATATAGATCACATGGCATTGAAGTATTTGGTAAATAAATAACCTATTTTACAAGGGCACATATGTCGATGGGTGCTCTTATTTCAAGAATTTGATTTCACAGTTGTGGTAAAACTAGGAAAAAGTAATTCTGGACCAGACCATCTATCAAGAATATAGTCAGGAGAAGAAGCACAAGAAATTGAGGATACCATGCCAGATGCACAATTATATAGGTTACAATGAGTGCCATCAGAACTAGAGGACATTTTTGTCTTTCTACGAACAGGGATGACACCAGAAGGAATGAAATCCTTGGAGAAGAAACAACTTGCTATACGTGCCACACCTTATATGTTAATCAGTGGTGACTTGTACAACAAATTGGGTGAGATGAGGTATTGCATCATTGTGTATTGGAACATGAGCACACATGGATATTATGGAAGAAGCTCATGGTGGAATTGCAGGTGGCCACTATGTAGGTGATGCCACTGCGTGCAAGATTCTACTCATTGGATTATGGTGGGAGACCCTATATAAAGATTGTAAGGAATTTTGTAAGGCATGTGATCATTGTCAACATCTTGGAAAACTAGGTCAATGAGATGAAATGCCTCTGAGACCTATTACTAGTGTAGAGCCATTTGAGAAATGGGCTATAGATTTTGTGGGTCCTATTTCACCAGCTGCATGCAGAAACTGGATCATGCTACATCATAACTTGCACAGACTATCTGACAAGGTGGGAAGAAGCAACACCTACAAAGGACTATACAATGGCTACAACATCCGGTTTCTATGGGAAACATATTATTACAAGGTATGGATGTCCTTTGAGTTTGACCAATGATAGGGGCACACATTTTCTTAATGAGACAATCAAAATTTTATTGGATGAGTTCATGATTGCACACCATAAGACTACACCCTATCATCCTCAGGAAAATGGAACTGTTGAAGCTTTCAACAAAATTTTGAGCTAGACATTGACAAAAATATGTGATGTTGGAAGAAAGGATTGGGATGATAAAGTCTCTGTAGTACTTTGGGCATATCGAACAACATATAAAAGGTTGAACAAAGCCACACCATTTTAGTTAGTGTTTGGCACAGAAGCAGTTCTTCCTATGGAATTTATGTTACCTTCTTTGTGTATTTGCACATGTGCGTTGGAGGTCTAGTTGATGAGAAAGCTTTAGAAGAATGGATTGAAAAGATAATTAAGCTGGATGAGTGATGAGCCATAGCACATTGGAGTCAGAAGAAAGAAAAGGCCAGGAAGAAAGCATGGCATGATAGAAACATAAGGGACAAGAAGTTTGAGATTGGACAAATGGTGCTTCTCTATGACTCTAAGTTCTTGTGCCATCCAAGAAAACTTAAGGTACATTGGTTGGGGCCATATGTTATCACTTACATCCTTGAAACATAGTGCTTTCCAGTTAGAAGCACTTGATGGAACATGGCTACCTAGTTACTTCAACGGGAGTAGGTTGAAGCCCTACTATAAATAAGTCTTCTTGGTGTTTGTAATAAGGTAGTATTGCCATTTAGATTAGGTTTCAATTTGCATTCCCTTAATGTGTTTCCTTCTTTGTTGCTATGCTTTTTCAATTTAGTTGGTGTGTTGTGGAATAAGTGTGTTTACATGCACTAGAAGCTAATTACTATTTGAAGAATTTTTATGTGTCAGAGGACTGCACATACTTTTAGTGTGGGGTGGATTGTTGGTATCTAGGTACAAGACTGTTGGAATTAAATGATGAAAGGAATAAACTGCTATGGGTGCTATTCAAGTCAAAGGATTGCTTCTAAAAAGTGACCAAAGATGGAGATGGAGGAAAGGATAGTATAACGTGAGGTAAGTGGAGGCCATAACAACTACCAAGTGGAAGGTGTAGTGACAAGGTACTCGGGTGCAAGGAAGCACTGAAGAGAAGTTTGTGACCAAAGGGTAGGAAGGGCACGCTAGAAGGTTATAGTTGGGGTGTGAAGATGTATGTACACATGGAAAGAAAAAGTTGGTCAATAAATGAGAGGACATTGGGTAGGTGAAGGAGTAATAAATGCATCAAAATTTTGAAAATCTATATAAGGATGGGATGTGAGTTCATTCTTACCATTGTGATTAAGAGAATTTGACAAGAGCCAGTGTGAAGAGCCGAGAAATCATGTTGAGGTGTGAAGAGTGTGAAACCTAGATGTGGAAAGGAGGTTTGTGTGAAGGAGAAGCTTGTGTTCCCATAGGAGGAGGGTTTGAGCAAAGTAGATGCATTACAACCAAGCTAGGGCATGTGATTTCCACTAGGGCATGATGATTTGAGCTAGGGTTTGAGTTGCACATTGTAGAAGTCAAAAGATGAGTATTTTTAGAGGATTGCAGGGTAGAAATGGCACCAAAGAAGGTAGTTGCAGCAGGAGTTAAGGGAAAGAAGAAGGTGGTCATGGAGGAAGAAGAAATGACCCCTGAGAGAAATTTTTAGAGATGCAATATCCAGAGGGGGTTATAGTAGGCTAGAGTGGGATTCCCACATTTCGGAGAAGCAAGATAAGTGAGTACAACCATCATACCATAGAAAACAAGGAGTTGGATGCACTTGTTGAACACGAAGACAAATAAGCACATGACGATGGAGGACATGCCTAGTCTATGATGACACGTTGGGGAGAAGTTATTGAAGAATATTGGAGTATATCAGTTATATGAGCTCCCCTACTTCGGAAAATATGAGCCCTTGTACCAATGGCTCATGAGAAGAGTACACGAAGACTTCTTCTACTTTGCAGGATGTAGAGTAAGGATTTCAGCTGTTGATCTCCATGTGATAGGGTTGAAGGCTATAGGTGAAGACCTCAAGGAGGACTTAATAGACAAGGCCATAATTCTGGAGACTAGGAAGGAACTAGGGTACACAAAGGGTCATGCATGGCATGGACATAGACATGAAAAAGTACCTAGTTGTGCAGGAAGCCACACACCTTGTGACAAAGTTAAATGACCAAGAGAGGTGGTCACAAGTGAACACCATGTGGTTACACATTGCTAAAAGGATGTCTGAAGGAGTGATCTATAACATTTTAGGTTACATTATAGAAACTATCATCGAAGAAGCATGTTTAGGAGGAAAGATCAGTTTTGGGGCTGTTCTGTTGTCTCTTGATATTCATGGAGATCGGGGTGCCTAGATGGACCAAAAGAGAAGGTCTGGGAGTATCCTATGGAGAACAAGTCACCTGTAGAATGATTCAAAAAGTACTTGTGTGAAGGATCGATGACCAAAAAAGTCAAGAAGAGGGCTGAGAAGTGGTATGATAGGCTCCATGCATGGCATTTTGAAGAAGAGTGGTGCATACCAAAGGATTTACCATTAGTGGTGGGTAAGGCAATTTATTTTTCCATATACCAACATTTTTGCATCATGTGATTTGTGATGAAGGATGGGGCTTGGAGCCCATGGTGCAAACTACCGTATGCCTTCATAACAAGGTATTTTCAAGCATCAGTTCATAGGTTCTTAGACACACCGACTAACATTCAATGTAGACAGGTAGACTGTGACTACACACACTGAGGAAAAGTATGTATATCCAGGACGTAATGCATATATTGAAAGGCTCATTTTAGATGTGTTGAGCATAAATCCTAGTAAGTTTGGTTATTGGAGATGTTGGAGCAGCACTGGTGTACCTCCAACTGAAGCCCAAGCTGGAAAACAAAAAGTATGTGGAAGATGAGTTTGCACTCCCAGGGCCACCGAAGGGTAAGCATACCATGGAGAACATTCCAGTGCCTAAGCCCACATAGAGACAATTGAAGTAGAGGATGAGGAGGATGAGTGTGAAGATAGTGGTGGTTTGGAACATAGAGGTAGAAGACATCCTATGAATAAGGATGAAATCTAAGTGCACAACTACACCACCTCAACCACAAGAGGGGGATGATGAGGACTTGGATGTAGTCAAGGAGAGCACCGATTTAAGAGAGTGTTTAGGAGAACAAGGACCCAAGGTGCTACTCCAAAAACAAGTGTGCAGATCACCCAAACTCTCTCCACAGAAGGAGACAACGAGAAAAGGAGAAGGAAACTAAAATTGAATGAGGAAGTGGAAGAGTACAGAGGAAAGCATGCCTAATTCTCCTACACCTCCAGAGAATGTAGAAGGACAAAAAGATGAAGAAATGAAGGAAGGAGAAGAGGAAGAAAAGGAATAGATGAGACAACTACCGAGACTACTCAGGACATGGAAACACAAGTCCCAAATCTGGAAGCTCAAGTTCCTAAGTAGCCTAGGTCAAGAAGAACAAGTGGGGAGCACATTCCACCAGCCATGGGTTATGTTGAGGACATAGGTAAAATTTTCCATGCCCATTTCCAGAGCACACTGACACAAAAGGAGTTATATGGCTGGGAATTAATGGATGAAGATATGGCAACAATGCACACAAGGAAGAAATTATCATGGTCGATGCACACACACATGGATGAACCAGATTTTGATGTGTGTGAGGAGTCATATGTGAGGAGGTTGAAAAAGACACCTCAGGCTAGACACATAATAGTAAAGCCTATTGTTATGTTAGATGAACAGGTGAGCAATGCATTGGTAAAAGTCTCAACAGAGGTGGCAAGGTGGAATATGGACAAGGCTGCCACAATTAGGGTGCTAAGGGAAGAGATCAAAACTAAAATGAGGAGATAACATGCCTAACACAGGAAAGAGACTTAGCGCAGAAGAAGAACTTGTATTTATCAGCATCACAGAGGAAATTGGTGATAATGTCATAAAGGCTAGGCCACACTTAGAGCCAAAGGTACCAAAGATGTTTCCTTTGGAAATACACTATGTAGGTACATTGGTGGACTTAGTGCTTGAAGATGAACCTCTATGCACATGCCAGTGCCAAAGGATCCAACACAAGATGTAGAGTGAGAAAAGGCTTCAGTGATGTGGAAGATTGCATCATATGAAGGACTGCTGTAAGCACTGTGGGAAGAACTAAGAAGGAAGACCAAGCCTTGAACATTTATAGCTCCAGAGGTGCTCATCAACATAAAAACCTCGAGAGGAGAACAATGAGGTCTAGAAAGTGATGAAGGATGACACATTGGGCCATGCAAAAAGATTAGCAATGGTTAAACAGAAGTGTGAGGCCTGATAAAGCCCAAGAACCACACAAAAATCAGCTAGAGGAGCTTGGGAAACTCATTATGTAGAAGATGGATTTGCTAGAGGGAAGGATGACTACAATGTCCAACATTGTGTTGGTCTTGTAGAATGAGAAAGGAGAGATTGCACAAGGATGAACTAGAGTCCATTGTTATGGACATTCTAGAAAAAGTAGAGGAAGCACTCGTTGAGTGGTAGACCTTGGAGGCCTGAGATAAAGGAGGAATATCCTGAATTAATTTTTTTCAGGTTGCAGAAGAAGAAACTGCAGGTTAAAAACATTCTTTCATTCATCCAAATTCTTTCTATTCTTCTATTCTTTGATTCATTTTGGAGACAACCATTTTCGGGTGGAAATGCAACTAGTGTGGGGTAATGTTGATCAGTCAAACCCTAGCACTTAGTAAAGAAAATACAAAAGGTTTGCATGGAGAGAGAAATGAATTCAAAAGGGATGGAATTATCGGGAAGGCTCACGCATGGGAACAAAAAAGGTTCGGGACTTAGCCATTTTCATGACAAGGATCTATTTTTGGAGATAGCATGTGGAGCACTCAAACTGATTGGAGACTTATGCATCACACATTGGCTATTTTTGGAGGATTAGCTATGAAGCACTTTGCATGGACACAGACGGAAATAGATCTACTACTGTTAGTTAACTACCAGTAGTCTATTGTTAGCGCACTTGCATGTGTGGCTATTTTTGTAATGGCGTGTGGCTAGTAATAGCATGTGACCTATTTTGGGAATAGATAAGTGGTGAAGGGAAAGTCCCCACCCTTATAAGTATGTAGTAAATTGTATATAGAGATATATATATATATATATAGATAGCATACATGGAGATATATGAGATTATTAAATAAATGCATATTGTTATTGTAATGAAGTGTATACTTATTACATTTAATATAATGGAGGATATTAGCTGAATCTAGTATTATTATTGTAATGAAGCTTTACGTATACTTATTAAGTCATTTAATATAATGGAGGATATTGGCTGAATCTAAGTGTTAGTTCTATGTGTATTTGAATCTAGTATGTTTTTATCTCATCATGGTTAATATTTAATTTTTTCTCCCTTAGAGATAGATGTTGGTTGCATGCTTTGTAGAATGATGTGTTTTACCATGTCACTTTCCAATGTGGACTTCCCAAGTCCAAGTCTAGAAACTTCATAATCAACAAATGTCATGGCATCACGTTCCTTGTCAACTTGTGGGATGGTAAGATCCACAAATATGTTTCCGTCATCATCCACCATTATCTAAGAGATCACTTTAGGATTCTTGGGAATGATTTCATTCAAAAGCTTGAAAAAGGGAATTGAAGTCAATGCCAATTTCCTTGACAACCCTCTTCCTTTTCTTGATCTCACAATCAACCCAAAAAGGAGTATCCTTCACCACTTCCGCATACAGAATCCTGGAGTCCAAAGAAACATTCCCATTGTTCTCAACATCATTAGATTCTATAAGAATCCTTTCCATGACCTCAATATTTGGAGAAATAACCTTGATATCTACCTCTTGAACATCAGTGAGACTTTGAGAAATCTCTTCGTGAACTGTAGGTTTAGAAGCATTCGATATCTGGACTACTTGCACTTGAGTAGACTCTTGTGTAAGGAACGATTGAGGAGTGTTTGTTATGAGATTCTTTGAACTATTAGCAATGTGAGTAAAAGAATCTCTACTTGAAGTGGAAATTCCTAATACACACTCTCTTCCTTCACTAGGGCTAGGACCCTTAGATATTTCACATTACAACACCTTCTTTGGTGAAGTGGATTTTGGAAACCACTCCTTTCTTGCTTGATGCGTATGGGTAGATGAAACAAAGGTTGATTGAGAAGAAGCTTTGTTTGGCTGGAGACATCATCGAGTTGAAATTTTTGTAATCCTGAGGTATGATCTTTGATTGATGGTAGCTTTGCAAGTTATCTTTCATACCAGGATATGCTTCTTTTGAGAATCAGTTAATTATTGTTATCAAGATAAAATTAATCTCTTTTGGTCTAATAATTTTGGGGAAATGGAGTAAAGGAAATGACATAATATGATGGATAAATAGCATATTCATCATCATCCATCAATGAATATTAAGGGTTATTGATGTGAAAGGCCTTGATTTGAGAAAGGGTTAGATGGGAAAACTCTCGCCTTCTCACTTCGTGTTCATCTTAATAGGTAACCTAGAAATCTTCCATGGTAGGGTTATGTTGATACTTTTCCCCAAGAATCTTTTGCATATATCCATTGATATAAAAATGGAATCTCTTCACATATGGATGAATAGTGATGAGGGAAAACTCTTTCTCCATGAGTTGTGCATTGAAGATATTTAGACATTAGTATTCCCCAATTTGGATTAGGAAATGAATTCCTGAATGATGCTTGTCATTGAGGAGACAATGAACTTGGAATAGTTGTTGTGCAAGCTCCATTAATGCCCACTTATCACTGACATACTTAGGAAGCTTCCATGGAGTACCCACAAATCCACTCACGTGAATGTAGGAAAAGGATGAAAATTGAATAAACCATGTTCCCCACTTGGGAAATGACATCCATGGCCTCTTTGGAGAATCTTTCCTCTGTATTCCGATTCAAGTTTCGAATCACGCAGAAGGTGAATGCATCATTAACTCTCTTGAAATGATGAGAGATATTTTTGAAACTTAACTATGGATAATAATGGAAGACATTATTTGATGGACCCATGACTCCTTTTGTTTCTAGCCCTGAAAATAGCTTCCTTCTAGCCACTGCATAAGTCAGGTATGATGTCATGTAAAAACATCCAGTCATCTTCACTTCAATCAATTGTTTGTGAAGAGTATCATTGATGATGGTGGCCCAATATATAAACTCTCTTTTGGAAATGATGATATGGATAAACTGATACATCCATGGGTGGAAAATCTTGGTAGAGGGTAGACCAAAGACTCGACTCAGGAGAGTGATCATGTCCCCAATTTCCTCCATGAACTCAACGCGATACAGTTCCTTAGGAAGCCGATCAACTCGAGGCCTCTTGGTCACTAACGAGATGTTATTAAGCATCTTGCTCCACTTGAGGGGATATTCTTCCAAAAATATTATGCTGAATTTTGAGTGATGTCATCTCATTCTTAGGAAGTCAAGTATCTTTGATAAATTACTCAATGTGCTCTAGTGTGATTATGAGGAATGGCTCATGATTATCTTTATAAATTCCTCATCTCTCGGGATCATAATGATCTATGCGGGTGATGAAAAGCTCTAGGCACTACACCAAGACAGAAATGCCACTTTGCTTGGGGTAGACCATTATGGTAGAGCCTATTCGAGAATATTCATTTGACTTCATCTTTCACCCAATCGCAAAACTATTGCATGTTATTGTGGCAAGATTTTTATC
The DNA here is from genome assembly GCA_018340775.1 of Taxus wallichiana var. yunnanensis. NCBI lineage: Eukaryota > Viridiplantae > Streptophyta > Pinopsida > Cupressales > Taxaceae > Taxus > Taxus wallichiana. The sequence continues at coordinate 90,511,450 of CM031235.1, read as the reverse complement.
GGTGATATTTTTGTATGTAAAATTGATGGAAGTAGTAGGGATGATTCCTTGGAATTCATGCTTGAGTGTAGACTTATTTAACTTCTCCACCATGGCTTCCTTGATTTTCTTGTAGATTTATTAGATTTTTGGCCATAATAAATTTTACAAAAAAAGGACTCGAGACATGCAAAATAATGTAAATGGTGTCGGGTCTTGTAACAACCTTGATAGTTATTATTTTCCTCCTTTACATTTCAAGTGTTGACATGTGATTTTCCTTATAAAGATGTGTTCTTTTGAATTATGGAGATCATGCTTGATATGGATAAATCATCTTCTGTTCTTAAGATCCTTTGACTGAATTGGAATGGCTTTCTTAAATCCATTTTTCATTTCTTGTAGGTGGGTTACAATCTGGTTTAAGAATTGTAAACTTTTCTACTAATCTGACTCATCCTTGGATCAATTTCAGTAAATCGAATGATTTGGTAATTTAAAATCTGCTCTATAGGATGAATGGTAAATCGACATTCCAGGAATTGATAGACATATGACTAAACTTTGACGGATACTAGTTCTTTGATTGTTGTTTGAACGAGTTCTATTCAATGGTATGTCATGCTTGGATCTTTTTAGTTTGATTGTACCCGAGAAAATGTTGACACAAACTAACTGTAGCTGTTCATGGCATAGGAAAGATCCGAAGACCTAAGATAGGTAAAGATAATTACTACCTAAACTATGTTATGTAATAGAGTTCCTATTCTACTTTGATTCGGTTGATTGGCATCCTAAACTAATACTACCAGGTTATATTATGATCTAACCTAATGCCTAAAACTATAGTAATGAAAAATTAACCTAACCTAAGTGAAAACTACCTTAGGCTATGTGTTAAGACCTATTGTGGTAAATGTGTTTGGGTTATAACCTAAGGTAAATATATATACTACAAATTACCTAAGGTCTAACCTAAACAATTTAATCTACCCTAAACTAATGGGTTTGAATGGGGAATTAGGTGGTCGCATACATAGTGGGCGATGGTTCCAAGGCATTAAAAATGTTGATAAGGTTTTAATTGTTGGAGGTACTGCCAGCTTTGGTAGGGGTTAGTGAATTTGGTAGAGGCTTAGGTGGAGGCTCCACTAAAATGGAATTCTTTGTTAGATTTGATTTGGCAATGACTAAGCATGAGAGGCGGTGGCAAAGGAGGATAGGTAGGAAAATAGGAGTTAAGGGAATTAATTGTTTTTGGTCTTCGTGCTCAAACTGCCTTGGAAGGCATGCAAACATGGTTTGGCATGTGGTTGTTTCACTTTGCATGGTTCACGATTTTCACTCTGCATGCTCACTGGTTTTTCGAACCAGTAGATAGAACTACACTTGATGGCTATTTTTGAGGTTTTAAACCTAGTTTCAGTTCGTGGAATATATAGGAGGCATGATGGAAAAAGAACATGGTTATTTGATTTTTGTGGAGAAAAGGAGAAGTTTTGAGCTCGGCTGGAGATTCTTTTCGGGTTCACAGAAGCACTATCAGGCATGATAGGCTCTAAAATTTAACATCTCTTGCTTTCCTATAAATGTCTCATTAAAATGATTCTACTCTATGAGATTCTCGGTTTTCTTATTTTGTCTAGTTATTTACTTATGGGGTTTATTAAATCTATGTTTTTGGTTTTGAATTTCATGGTAAATAGAGTTCTATTTAGAAACTTACCATGTACAGTTCTTAAAAATATGAATGCATGCAAAGATGTATCTCTGTAACTTGGCCTTTTAATGTTAGGATGGGAAATTGAAGTATTCTGTTTAGATAAATCTTCGTCACTAGTTGGATGTGGTTTAGAGTTTTGAGATCTTTGGGTTCTATCTAAACTTGCTAGAATTTGTGTTTTGTTGATCGTGAGCTTGAGTTGAACTTGTGTATTAATGGATCTTGTATTCGAGCTCATTTTAGATTTGGAACTGGTTCTGGTTTTGTGAGAACTATTGATTTAGGTTCTTGTTGTACTGAACCATGTTGGAATTTTGTATATCTCGGATATGTTGTAGAAGCACGTATAAAGCTCGTTGCTTATATCTTAGTTCCATTGAGAGATAATATGGGACTCTGTAACCATGCTTTACATTATTTTGAAATTTGAAATAGTTTTTGTAGATTAGTAACTACAAAGCATTCGTATTTGTTTCATGTGTGGACTCTGTACTTTGTGGGAATTCCTAGTCCTACTTGAGCTAGTATTTGGACTTCGTGTTTTCTTATAAAATTGTGCAGGAGCTTTTTGTTGTTCTGAACTAGAGTTTGGAGACCTAGGTAGCTCCGAACTATTGTTAGAAGTTTGTATTTGATCCTGTACATGTATTTTATTACTCACATTTCTTAAACTATTGTTAGAAAACTTTCGTTCTTTAGGATCATGATTTTTACACTTGTATATGACCTGGACTATTGTTGAAGTCTGTAAATGGCTTAGAGCTGTGTCTTCCTCTAGTGATCTTTTTCACTGTTAATACAAGGTTGTAATGTACATGGCACTCATGTTTTGTTATTTATGTGGACTCTAAACTTAGTGGGAAACCTTAGTTCCGTTGAGATAGTCTTTGGACTTCACGTTTGATTTGAACTCATGTAGGAGTCACTTGTTGTGTTGAACCCATGTTTATATTATTGGAAATAATCAGGGCTTTGATGACGTTGTTTATGGCTCTGTACCTGTGTTTTATGTAGAGGAATTTCAGACTGTCAATGGAAGTTGTTTTTCTTTGCATTCGTACCTGTGTATTGTATAGTTTTGAACTTTGTTAGGACTTGAACTGACTTTGTTCTGGAACTTGGGAGTTGTGTTCTATTTGTTATAAATGTTTAAAAATTTACAACTCTTTTGTCAAGTTTTTTCTCAAGGTAAAATTGGGAGAATAATTGGATTATTGTGGGGAAAACCCTCCAAGATATCGAAGGAAAAACATTCTCATTTGATGAATAAAATTGTTAATTCAGTTTAAGAACTGTTTCTTCTTTCCTGACATGTTGATAGTATTTAAATGGGAGTAGTCCTTTCTCTTAGTCGAGGAAACTTGTATCTCAGACCTCTTAGAATAGACTCTGAGTTTCTTTTATGAGAAGAACTTAGTAATTTAGTACTGTATACTGTTATGGAGGGATTACTTGAATTTGTTCTTTAGTTTTGTATTATAATTGTCGAACCGAGAATTGGTTATTCTTTTTGTAATGCAAAAATGAAACCTGACCTTGGGATACCAGTATGAATTGCTTGGCCTTCCTTTGCACAATCATTTGTAGGATTGATGTTGGAAGAGGTTATTTTATTTGGTTTTCATTGAACTGTAAATGACAGTTTGTTGGCATTGTTGTTTTGTAGAGCCTTGCTTGTTGGTTTGAGATGAGTGAGTTGTCTCTGGCACTCTATCTTTTTAGAATTATCTTTGGATGATGAAGAGTAGAGAGTAACCCTGTATGAGTTTTTCTTGATATTTGAACATTGTTTCAAATCTCCAAAAGTATAACTTCTATATTATAAGTAGATTTAAAACTTACAGGTAAAACCAATTGATCCTCTATTCTTTCTTGGATTAAATGAAATTTTGCCAGATGAATATCTTAAATAGGGTAATTCTCTTTTGAAAGAAACAATAAACTCATGTTTTGAATTTGTTCTGTTCGTTGATGTGTAGTGCTTGAGCATAATCGTAATGGTTCTTCTTCTTCTTGTGTTTAGGAGATAGATGAGTCATCTTAATATGAACCATGCTCTAAACTGTTCTTTTGCTTGAAGCAAAGATAAATGTTGTTTTTCTTTTATGGCAGATTGGGAGCAATGAGATGTTATAATATGTTGTTTGTCTAATGATAATTGATGGAATCAATTAGACTCTATTTGTAGGGTTGAAATGGTATATAATATTCTGTTCCTTTTCATGGAAGTAAAATTAATTGTTTTTAGTGTACTTCTTTTTCGTCGCTTTTAATATATTGATTATTGATGTAATAATTGTCTCATTAAAGTAGAGTTGTTTTAATGGAACAATTATTGGAATGCACTTATTTTTAAGGCTTAGTGCTTATCATGCTCAGTTCATTGAACTGACCCGTGTTAGAAATTTTTGTAGATGGACTTTGTAAGTGATAAAGAAGGCAAAACTTACATGATACATTGGCTGATTTAAGTCTATTTCTTGTGATGAACTCTGATTTGTTCTTGAGACTGTATTGGAAAATAAAAGTAGTATTCTTTTATAATTAATACAGTTGTTATGTAGTTTACCTAAATGCATAAGTTTTGTAAATGTAAAGGTTATAAAGATAAATTGAAAAGTGGAAGATTACCAGTATTGGTTGTGTAAATACTTTGCATTTGTATGAAAAAGATGGGTTCCATCTTGTTGTCAATCTTCATATTATGTGTATATTAAATGGTTAAATTTTAACAAGATTGGATCAAGGGATTAAGTTCAATCTCCCTACTTATGATACAACTTGTAAAGTTGTAGAATGTGATTTTCGTTATATAAACTATAAATCATAGTAATGCAAAGTAGGATGAACATACTTAATAAAAAGAGTGGTTAAGGGTAGAATAGACCCTAGCGCTATACATATAATGAAAGACTCTTCATCTTTCATAACTGTTCATAAATCATATAGAATTGATAACATGACTTCAATTTATCAGACTTCATTTGTTATGAAGTCTAATTTATTTTGGATATCTTCTGGTGCTTAACTTTCTAAAAAGTTAATGTACTTTTTACATATGAAATATTATAACACTGTGTAGTTATGCTTAACCGACATTAACTATATATTCAAAAAGTAAAAGCGGCAATGATATAACAAGGTTCTTAAAGGGCTAAATGAATCAATTTAGAAAAGAACTTATGGAATGTTGGATTAGGGATTAGGCAGGTGGCTGAAATCTATTTAAATAATCCAAATTAATTAATCTATTAATAAATTCCTTGGGTATGTACATCTCGATGAGGTTGTTCTGTAGGATGTTGGCACATGCCAACTGCAGGGCTGTACCTTCGAGAAGGTTAGGATCTTCTCGAGGATACAACGATGTAGTCGACATGTGGCAATACCCTTCTACATTGATCATCTAGATCTACACACATTGGACTTGATCTTAGTTTATCTCTAGATTTGGATAGTAGCATGGTTAAGATATGGAGTAGCCCTCTAAAACTCGGGGTACCTTGGCACATGGGGTTGACTTAGGTCGATCCAGACGCCAACTTACCTTAAGTTTTGGGAGCCTCCCCTTATCATAATGTATGTTGTTAACTCGAACTAGGGTTAAACCTTGGGCAAGTGGACTGACGGAAGTCAGTGAAGGACATTCTAGATAATAATAGAGTGGGGTGAAGGATGTATTCCAGATTGACGAGTATGCCGTCAAGGAATAGTAATACAAACAATATGTTATAAATCTTTGGCCAAAGTATCACAAGCTACTGGTTGCGTTGTCCTATGTCACCTAGTCTAAGGCTTGTGATGCCGATGAATATTGGTAACAAATATTCTAGATAGGATCCTTAGATAGATCACTCATTACCCTAAACAGGGTAAGAACAACCAAGTATATGTAGTATATAGAAAAGTATTCAATACTTGATGTTTAACATGAATAGATCAGTAGTTTACCGAGTCATGAAATGAATAGATTGGTAGTACACTGAGTCATTACAACTGCATATGGTTATCTGTTATATGAATGGTTGATAAAGAATGTGTGATATAAATTATGAATTTAGATCAGAGAACATTATTTAAAGAATTTTTTTCCCCTTGTTTATAAAAGTATTAAAATGGGAATGTTACTGAGATCTTAATCTACGAACCACCGTTTACACAAGAAAATATGGCTCATTCAATTTATTATTATTATTATTCTAAAAATAATAATAATTATTGATCTGAATTATAATTTTTTTTAAAAAAAATTCAATTTAAACAAAAATATTGAGACTAAGCTCGTTAGGTCGGGAAACAATAATAATATTTATTTTTAATTAAATTCTCCCGATTGTAATGGCTTCACGTAACACCAACTTTAATCTTTTTAATTCACTATTTCTCCGTCTTTCCGAATTCCGGTTGCTTCAACATGAAGAATTGCTTTGATTTTCTAGCAATACTTTGAACTTGTAATTTTTCTTTTTGTTGGCGTTTAAATATGTGATATTATTTAATAGCCCCAATTTCCATGAGAGCTCTACATGAATACTTGAAAATTATTATTTTTGCATGTATTCATTCTTATGCTGCATTATTTCTCCGAATGCATTAGAAATGATTTATTTTTATTACCTTTTGGAAAATGTGTGTGAAGTCTGTTTCTTTGGAAAGTGAATGGAAAATAATTTTCTTTCTTCCCAACGTTGAATTCTTTCTCTACCTTGTGCATGGATTCCTTCCTTATAACAACCGAAACGTGGAGCTCTATTTTTCTTTGGAATGTGGTACTTCTTCCTTGCATCAATGTGACACCTAGTGCTTGTGCAATGGTGTTAAAATTTTCCTTGTTTATTTTGTAAATGTGTTAGAATTTGTACTATTTTTTTGAGTGTGGATTCTGTCTTATTTCTTGCTAGGTGTTGAATTCATATCAAACCTCTACGTGAAAAATTTCTCCTACGTGGAAAAATGCATGTACATGCTTGCGTGGAAATTGTTTTGGACTTATTTGTCTTCTTACGAATGCATGGATTCTAACCTTTGTTTTGGCGCAGGAACTATGAAGCTGTTTGTTTCCATGTTGGATTTGATTCTTCTCTGCATGATGTGTTGGAAATTGCTTTCAAACTAGGCGTGGAATAAGTTATTTCTTTCTTTTTTGTTCTCCATGTTGAATACTATTGATTCCTTTATTGAAACGTGGTCTCCTTTCAATTTGTAATGTGAGATCTCTGTTTTGTATTCTTATGCATGCATTTAATTTCTCCATAAAAATGCATGGTGTGGAACAATTTTAGAAATAGTGTGGGAAAATTGATTGAATGAGTTGAATCTGGAAAAATCTTGCATTGAAACCTCCTTTACTTTTGGTGTATTTCTAAGGGATGTGATAAAATATTTCTCGAAATGTTCCTTCAGAAGAAATAAGAAGAAATTGGAAAGCTTTATCTTTGAAGCTTCTTCGCATGACTTTTCCAACAGTCTTTCATGGAGGAAAAATTATGGGAATTAAAGAAACTTCCCGTAACCACTTCTTTCTTCCCATTGAAATAACCAATTTCCCTTTCTTCGGGTAGTGGGCATTAATTACTAGTTGGTATAGGAAATATCTTGATTATTCACCCATGGCAACAATAAATTAGGTGACAATTCCCATCTTATTTCCCCATGTGGGAGATTGGGATATTTTTTTCTAGTTTGCCAACTGGTTGGGTTGGCAATCAATGAAGAAATCCCACAAGTGGGGAAAAAGAAAATTTTCCAGAAAGGGGAAATCCAGGTGTGGAGAGCCAATTTGGCATCCCTGACAATTGGAAGTGAAATTTTATTTTCCTAGGAAATAAAGAAAAACTTGTCGATTGATTTTTAATAAATATTATATTAATATTTATTTAATTAAAAACCCCAAAAATTAATAAAATTAATTTTATTAAATAACGGGTAAGAAATTAATTAAATATTAATTAATTAATTATTAACGCAGTTTACGACCTGGTGGGAGGAGTTCTCACTCGAAATGAATGAAATGAAGACCAAAATGATCACAAGAACAATACGATCATGATGGGGATGAGAAATCATGTGAAAGAATACTTTTTGATTTTTAAAAAAATTTCATACTTAGTAATTTTGCAAAGTCAAAATTAGTTGATAATATGGTGAAATGTTTCTTGACATCCACTTAACATGAGAAACCTAGGCTCAGACACCAATTGTTGACCTAAAACCCTAATGAACTTGTGAGGTTTAGGCATGGATCGATCAAGGTTAAGGATGTATGTGGGAAATACACCACCACTATTCTAAAGACAAAAAAGTAAAGAACAACATACAAGATAATTTAATTCCAAAACTCCAATCTTTATTCAAATATTAAAATGCATTACATTAGTATAGTACATATACATTTATTTCACTCTAATCTCTCTTTTATATTTCTTACAATATCTCAAATTGACGCTCTCACATAAGTCTTCACGAGCCCCCTTAAAATTCAAAAATACATGTTTAACTCAATTATATTCATCTCCCTCACTTCTCATATTAATTCCTCTCTTTATTCTTCATGTTTTTATCATCTTTTCTCACTCATTTTTGTGATATCCTCTTTACCCCTCATTTTACATCATTATATAGCCTTTAAAAGGTAAAATTTATGTCTTTTTCGCTCTTATGACTGTGGTAACCATTGGTTAACACCAATTTACATTATTAAATAGTAATTAGTGGATATTTACACATATTAGGGAGTTTATGCATTTTCTAATGTAAAATATTATATATTCTTCATCATTATTATTTTAATATGGTTATGGCTTCCATAGTATATTATAATGCTCATATAGATCCTGTGAACATCATAAAATAACTTCGTAATATGAATAACTTTTGTTATGCCTCTGTCATCTTCTATCTTATTCTGTATTTGATTTTTCTTTATTCCGTAACTCTTTTATTGACTTACGTGGATTTTTCCCATATATTGCAACTTTTTACAGATTTGGTGGCTTCACTCCATATCTCTGGCTTTACCTAGTATATCACAACTTCCTTAGTTTATCGTGACTTCCTTCTTTGTATCAGAGATTTGTGGTCTTTGGTGGTTTTATCCTTTGTCCACGACTTCTCCATTCTCTTAATGGCTAGTTTTATCACTTTTGCAGCTATCTCTATCACTTTGTGGCTTATACCAAAAATTGATGAATAATCCTATCAACACTTTGCTATTACTACTCCTAATGTTGAAATGGAAATCCTAAGCTAAACAAGCCAAGATACCAGGATAAAAGGATATGTAAAAGGGAAAACTAAAAATAAAGAAGGTGATAACACTAGAAAGGAAGGGGATGAATACCATCAAATTTGAGTGAAAATGAAGAAAATGTGAACAAGGAGGGTAGACACATGTACCAAAATCTAAAACACATTCAAACATTCATTCTCATGGGATACTGATGAAATGATAACCTATGAGGATGTGAGGATGAAAATAAAGATACCAACGTGAAAAGAAAATCAAGAAGATACAATGAAATGAGTTAGGGTATAGAATAGCCACAAAAATTCAATGCAAGGCAATACCTATACAAATTGAAAATACCCAACTCTTTTCAATGAGAAATGCTCTTACATTTATAGATGAATCAAATAATGGGGTAAGTGTATGAAGTTGGTGGATAATTCCATGGACATAAAAACCTGAAATAAAGGAACCGTGATTGCGGAACTCGAGACAAAATTTATGATCCTGCGACTCCTTATTTTCCTCATTTTTCATTTCGAACCGCGACTTTTCCTAAACGTTTTTCACTCGCGCTTTCAATACCATCTCAAAATTTCTCATCGAACTTCTAGATAGTGATAGATTTAACCATGCCGCCAAGACGAGGAGGTAAGTCCCCGATTGTAATCATTTTTTTGCATTTTAGTTTTTTTTTTTTACATTTTCATGGGTTTTTTGAAATGTTTGTTTATGTATACAATTTTCTTGTTTTATCAGTTGGTCGGCAAGCTCAAAATCATGCAAACCATCAAAACATTCCTCAAAACCCACCGAACATTCCTCAAAACCCTCCGAACATTCCTCAAAACCCTCCTCCAAACATAGATCCACCTCCTGTGGCTCCTTTTGTCCCCACTGAGCCAACAAGAATGCAAGATAATATCATTGGAAGAATCCAAGAAAATAAAATTGTCATTGAGAACCTAATTCAAAATATAAGACAAAATCATGCTATAAATCCATCCCGCATGACTTTAGCCAATACATTGCAAACATTGATTGGCGAAGTTGAGTCTGCAACCAACCAAATACATAGATGGAACACCTTTAGAAGTGACTGTAGGTGGTGGTATGCGGATAAACTATCCCATGCGGCCGTCAAAGACAAAAAAATTGGAAAAGACCTCATTTGTGCATTATTTACCGACCCTAGAACCAATGCCCCCCTGCAGTTACTTGCAAATGGTTCCCAATCCATTGGTGCCATGATGACAGAATCAAAAACAATTTTTGGGACCGATGGTGGATGGTTTTTATTATCCACCATGCAACAACAATGAGGTTCCTCTTTATTTTTTGAAGAAATTATATTGTGAGTTCGTGCTCAATGAGGTCCCGAATTATTTTGAATTTTCTAACTTTTTTGGTCGAGGAGGTGGCTCTGCACAGAGCAGACCTGGTGCATGCGTAGGTCAGCCTAGGATCCCCCATGCCCCAAAACCCCCACTGCCTTCAGTTATCCCTCCTACAGTGAAGGAGGTTGTGGAGATTGATACATTGCATGCATTGAGGGAGCTCACTGACACTCTCACCCAGCATAGCACCCAGATTGCATCCGGTGATGTTGGTGGAGGCGCCAGTTCTAGTGCACCACACCACTGTGGATCATGTGGTGCCGTATGCACTGCAGGCGAGACATCATTTGCTGGTTCACAGGATTTATTTTCTATAGATGAGATGCTGGGGAATGTTTTTGGAACTGGAGCCACTGATATTGGTCTTTCACAAGTAAATTTCAAATAAATTTAAATAATATATATATATACAATAGTTTAATTCACATGTTTGAGATATATATATATATATATATATATATATATATATATGATTGTACGTCATGTACATACATGTAAAAAACTAATTTTTTATTTTATTTTAAATAGCAAGAGCCGGTGAAGGAAACATCCGGCGTCGACATGCTAGCTACTACGGCTGGGTGTGTTTCAAACGTAAGTTTCAAGTTGTACAAACTTACATTTTTAATAAATCATTTAATTGCACTAGATTATTATTATAATTTGTTTCACGTGTATGTTGTACATGTATTAATATTTTCTCTTTATATACAGGAGCACGGGGCATCATCATCTGCTCAGGGAACTGAGGCTACTGGCATGCCTCACATGAGTTTTACGCAGGTTAGTAAATCTCTTTACACTTTGTTTCTAATTACTGGAAGTTCACGCACGGATTGCATGCTTTGGACCTCTGTCATGTAGATTTTAATATTGATTTGTACATGTTTTTTGTATAGCTTATGACTGCTAGAGAGACTCCTCCATATATGCAGACTATGGAGGCTGCTGTAGATACTGCCATAGCATCTGCAGATCCACTAACTGAGGTACAAATTTTTTTAAATTTGTTAAATTTTGGAGGTTCATTATTTCTTATTAAACTTAAATCTACAATATCAAATTTTGTAGGTATATATGTGAAATATTTAATTTGAAAATTAATTATTTGTATGTAGCTTACCCCTCATGAGTCTATTGTTGTCCCTGCGACGTCAACAACAAATTGATAGGGATCATGACATTGCGGTAAGATTTCACATGTATTTTAACTAAATTGTACAAGTTTCTAAATTTTGAATGTATTTTAAAATTTTGGGTGTTAAAAACTTGTTGTTTATGAATGTGCAGGTTAGGTTGCAGGCATGCTTAGAGACACCTAGGACCACATGGATGAAATCCATAGTGGCATCTCCCTCCACTACATCCCCAGGTCGTGGACGTGCTACTTCTAGTAGGGTGAAGAGAGGGAAGATGTTTCATGAGTAGATTTATAGTCCACCTGGATGTACATATGTGGTCATGAGTAGATTCACAGTCCATTGTATATATATAGCCTTTTGTGACCGCATGTGGTCCCATATGTACATTATGACACGTGCTTAGTTTGAGATGTACACATACATTATGAACTTATGTACATATATATTTTCAGAGACGTGCGTCTGGAGCACACTTTGTTTGATTCTTATATATATATCCATGTGTGTTGGTTAAATCATATTTATGACTTTTTCAGTTCTTTAACAAGCAGTGTAACGTGGTTAATCATCATCTTTGAATGGGTATATACCAATTTTTCTATATGTTCTTTGTCTTGTTTGTTTACTAATGACTCAAAGAGGATTTCACTATGAGACTTATGTTTGTTTTTCTTGCACTTGGATCAAAGAAATAAATTGGCATGTGAAATTTTTTATTCCAATCTATCGGTTCAGGATATAGTAGGGTAAATTTTCAATTGGATGGAGTATCTAATTATATGACAAGGTAAAAAGAACTCAATTAGGAAATATGTTACTTGAGTAAAGATCCTCGTATAGGACCTCCATTGGGAATATGCATCACGTTGTCAAAATGAGATGAGCCATCCTCATTTTTTGAATAGGTTGTGTCTATCTCATAAGGTGGATCATTATGGGGCCTGATTCCAAGGCCATGTTCAAGTTCAATTTAAAATAAGGAATGGGAATAGGTTCTGGAACCTTCTTTGTGTGTTGATTTTGCATCCTTGAATCCATTATAAGGTCCATGACATATACCATGCAGTGGACTTTAATATACTGTGGATCTTGATGACATGATGACATCATGCCATGGTACCCTAAGGACAGGGAATTTTTTAGATCATGATATATGTTGGCCCTATTTATATTGGAACCACTATAGTACCTATTGATTCTCACTCTTCATTATAATACAAGTGATGTGATTATAATAGTTTTTGTACCCAAATCAGTTTCTGAATGGCAATGGTATAAAGATGCTAGATCTGTAAAACTGAAACAGTTAATTATATCTAGATTGTATTTTCATAATTTACAATCTTGGATGCTTGCATTGTTTTGTCTTGGAACAATTCACATATCACATCATTCACTTGTGCAATATTCAAACCAATAGATCTATAGGGATTATCTGATAACTTATGGAAAATGTTTTCAAGAGGTAGAGCATGCGTTATTTTAAAGAATATGGTGAGTATACTCTTAAATTGGTAATATGCTCCAAGAATTGTTCTTGTGATGATTATACTTGAATAAGCTAGTGAGGCAGGTAGCTAGTTTGGTCTATGACTTGAGGTTTCTTGAATCAGTATATACATATAATTTTCTTATGCGTCTGTAAAGAATATTTCACAGGTGAAATGTGTACATTCCAAAATACAAGTATCTGTCTAGTGTCCATTGTGCTACATGACTTGAAATTTTCAAATTTTCTCTAATTTTGTAACCTACATGCCTGTAGGTGTTACTTAAAGTGCTTGAAAAAAATGCTCAATGCCTAATCTTGACAGGAGTACATATATGATAGATTCTTGAAGGTACTCTAGGTGATTTCGTGTGCTAGAAAGGCATTTTTTCGACAAGATGAAGCTAGATTTGGAGGGAAGGTTGATGATTTTATGATAATCAGTTTACAATGATATGAAAAGGAGATTCTATAGAGCTATATGATGATGTGTATGATACAAAACACTCAGGGGGACATTGTTTATTTAAAGGCTTTTGAGGTCTGTGATGAGTGTATTCTCCAAGAACAAGTAAGGTATGAGTCATGAATGCATTATTTCTTCCCAATACATGAAGGCTACAAACATGTGACTAAATCAAGTTTTGGTGCCTAACAAGTAGAGTTGGCCCAAAGATGAAGGTAAGAAGGATCATTTTTCTATAGAGATGACTGTTTTAGGTATGTAGGTCTGGTATAGTGGATTCTTGAAGGTGAAAAAAAAGCTTTTGTGAGGAATGAATTTTTTTGCATACCTACAAGGTGAATGATGGTGCTCTTACTCAAAGAAAAGTTATGATGATGATAAATATCAATGATTTTCAACATGTTTAGATCATGCATATGTTATTCCTAGGGGAGCTTAGTGTCTCTATGCTTGAAAAGAGGCTAAAATCAGTTTTTGAGTGAAATTTCAAGATTTTGAGCTTATTTAAGACATTTGGTTGATGTTTCTAATGAAGAGGTGATCCTATCAGGAGGAGAAAGATGAAGAACATGTTGTTAAATGTATGCCTTTGTCGTTAATGTAAAAAATGGGGATAAGTTACTTCCGGGCTACTTCATTTGGGCGTAGTCCCTTAAGAGCCCTGAGACCAAAATATCGTTCAACTTCGACGGGTGACTACTCGGACTCCATGGCACCTAGAGAGGCCTCGTCTAATAAAACCTCAGTGTATGGACCCTCTACAATAGTCTCTCTCGGTTTTTTCCTTCTCATTTTGGTGCTCTCGCTATCCTACTATTTGCAAACGCGTGAAATAGTGCAGTTGGAGCCAGTGTAAGGTTGTCAAACGCTATATTTTGCAAATGGTGGGTCATGGCACCAAACCGACTATGTCGGCACATCTGGGTGGCTAGGTGAATGCTAGAGGAGGTGGTGTTTTGGTGCGCGAAAGGGTCGTTGCTTCGGGCTACTTCGTTCGGCGTAGTCCCTTAAGAGCCCTGAGACCAAAATATCGTTCAACTTTGACGGGTGACTACTCGGACTCGTGGCACCTAGAGAGGCCTCATTTGATCCAAACCTCAGTGTAGGGACCCTCTATAATAGCTCTCTTAGTTTTTTCCTTCTCATTTCGGTGCTCTCGCTGTCCTACTGTTTGCAAACGCACGAAATAGTACAGTTGGAGCCAGTAAGGTTGTGAAAGGCTATATTTTGCAAACGGTGGGTTGTGGCACCAAACCGACTACACTGACATGTTTGGGTGGCCAGGTGAATGCTAGAGGAGGTGGTTTTTGTGTGGGAAAGGGTTGTTGCTTTCGGGCTACTTCATTCGGGCGTAGTCCCTTAAGAGCCCTGAGACCAAAATATCATTCAACTTTGACGGGTGACTACTCAGACTCTATGGCACCTAGAGAGGCCTCGTCTAATCTAAACCTCGGTGTATGGATCCTCTACAATAGCCTCTCTTAGTTTTTTCCTTCTCATTTGGTGCTCTGCATTGTCCTATTGTTTGTAAACACGTGAAATAGTGCAGTTGGAGCCAGTGTAAGGTTGTCGAAATGCTATATTTTGCAAATGGTGGGTCATGGCACCGAATCAACTACGCCAGCATGTCCAGGTGGCCAAGTGAATGCTAGATGAGGTGGTGTTTTTGTGCGAAAGGGTCATTGCTTCCGGCTACTTCGCTCGGGCGTAGTCCTTAAGAGCCCTGAGACCAAAATATCATGTTCAACTTCGACTGGTGACTACTCAGACTCCGTGGCACCTAGAGAGGCCTTGTCTGATTTGGTACCTTGGTGTAGGGACCCTCTACAATAGTCTCTCTCAGTTTTTTTCCTTCTCATTTCGGTGCTCTCGTTGTCCTACTATTTGTAAACACGTGAAATAGTGCAGTTGGAGCCAGTGTAAGGTTGACAAACGCTATATTTTGCAAATGGTGGGTCGTGGCACCGAACCGATACTATCTTAAGCACATCCTGGGTGGCAAGTGAATGCTAGAGGAGGTGGTGTTTGGTGCTGAAAGGTTCTTTGCTTCCGGGCTACTTCGTTTGGGCGTAGTCCCTTAAGAGCCCTGAGACCAAAATATCGTTCAACTTCGATGGGTGACTACTTGGACTCTGTGGCACCTAGAGAAGCCTCATCTGATCTAGAATCTTAGTGTATGGACCTTATACAATAGCATCTCTTGGTTTTTTCCTTCTCATTTCGGTGCTCTCGCTATCCTACTCTTTGCAAACGTGTGAAATAGTGTAGTTGGAGCTAGTGTAAGGTTGTGAAACGCTATATTTTGTAAATGGTGGGTCATGGCATCGAACCAACTATGCCGGAATGTTTGGGTGGCTAGGTGAATGCTAGAGGAGGTGGTGTTTTGGTGCACGAAAGGTCGTTGCTTCCGGGCTACTTCGTTCGGGCGTAGTCCCTTAAGAGCCCTGAGACCAAAATATCATTCAACTTTGACGGGTGACTACTAGGACTCCGTGGCACCTAGAGAGGCCTTATCATCTCGAAACCTCGATGTAGAGACCCTCTACAATAGTCTCTCTCAGTTTTTTTCCTTCTCATTTCGGTGCTCTCACTGTCCTATTGTTTACAAACGCGTGAAATAGTGTAGTTGGAGCTAGTGTAAGGTCACAAACACTATATTTTGCAAACGGTGGGTCGTGGCACCGAACCGATCGCGTTGAACATGTCGGGTGGCAGGTGAACACTAGAGGAGGTGGTGATATTTTGGTGCGAAAAGGGTCGTTGCTCGGGCTACTTCATTTGGGGTAGTCCCTTAAGAGCCCTGAGACCAAAATATCGCTCAACTTCGACGGTGACTACTTAGATTCCGTGGCACCTAGAGAGGCCTCTTCTAATCTAGAACCTCAGTGTAGGGACCCTCTACAATAGCCTCTCTCTTTTTTCCTTCTCATTTTGGTGCTCTCGTTGTCCTACTGTTTGCAAACGCATAAAATAGTGCAGTTGGAGCCAGTGTAAGGTTGTGAAACACTATATTTTGTAAATGGTGGGTTGTGGCACAAAACCAACTACACCGACACATCTGGGTGGCTAGGTGAATGCTAGAGGAGGTGGTGTTTGGTGCGTGAAAGGGTCGTTGCTTCCGGGCTACTTCGTTCGGGCGTAGTCCCTTAAGAGCCCTGAGACCAAAATATCGTTCAACTTCGACGGGTGACTACTCGGACTCCGTGGCACCTAGAGAGGCCTCGTCTAATCTAACACCTTGGTGTATGGACCCTCTACAATAGCCTCTCTCTTTTTTTCCTTCTCATTTTGGTGCTCTGTCCTGTCCTATTGTTTGCAAACGCGTGAAATAGTGCAGTTGGAGCCAGTGTAAGGTTGTCAAACGCTATATTTTGCAAACGGTGGGTCATGGCACCAAACCGACTACATGCCGGCATGTCTAGGTGGCTAGGTGAATGCTAGAGGAGGTGGTGTTTTGGTGTGTGCAAAAGGGTCGTTGCTTCCGGGCTACTTCGTTCGGGCGTAGTCCCTTAAGAGCCCTGAGACCAAAATATCATTCAACTTCGACGGTGACTACTCAGACTCTGTGGCACCTAGAGAGGCCTCGTCTAATCTAGAACCTCGGTGTAGGGACCCTCTACAATAGCCTCTCTCATTTTTTTCCTTCTCATTTCGGTGCTCTCGCTATCCTACTATTTGCAAAAACGCGTGAAATAGTGCGGTTAAGCTGAGTGTAAGGTTGTCAAATGCTATATTTTGCAAACGGTGGGTCGTGGCACCAAACCGACTATGCTAGCACGTCCGGTGGCTAGGTGAATGCTAGAGGAGGTGGTGTTTTGGTGCGTGAAAGGGTCGTTGCTTCCAGGCTACTTCGTTCGGGCATAGTCCCTTAAGAGCCCTGAGACCAAAATATCGTTCAACTTCGATGGGTGACTACTCGGACTCCGTGGCACCTAGAGTCATTTTCAAAATTTACAACATTTTCAAAATTTACAACTTTTTCAAAATTTACAACATTTTCAAAATTTACAATATTTTCAAAATTTACTTGACTTTTTCAAAATTTACAACTTTTTCAAACAATGAAAGCTTCTCTTAGCTTCGAGAATTTAAAATTCTCTACTAACAGTGCCAACCACGTGAAGGTGGAAGCTTTTCTGGCACCACTAACCTAAACATAAAATTGTTAGTCAAAGAAATTTAAGTTTCAAATCAAAACCATATACTATCTATATACATGTACACAAAATACACAAATTTAAAATAAAATATATTCAAACTTAAATCTAGATCTTTAAACTAAAAAAATATATATATATATATATATATATATATATATATATAAATTGAAAAGAAATTAAATATATACCAGACATGAGCATTGTAAATTCATTCCAATGAACCATCAGGATCGGATCTACTCTGAATAGCAGACAAGATTGCTTCATGATCTGACTCTCGAACCTTCCAAAGAATCTTGTTATTAGGCCTTCCTCGATATCTATACAACTGAATATTTGTCGCTAGAACTAGATGTGAATATAAGAGTATTTTCCTGTGTGTCTCAAAGTCTTCAAACACCCAAACAGAGGAGTTTTTTAATGGATACCGTCGAAGCCAAGTTCCAGTAACTACCACTAACCCTGTAGGATACTCAATATCTTCACCATCTATAATAGGAGAAGTCAAATTCTTTCTTTCCTCGATGCAACGACATAAGAAATAGTCTGTTCCTTCTTCATTGTCTTCTATCGCAATTACTGCAAACACATGTCCTACAAAAAAATAACCAAGGTTGAACAACTCAAATTTAAATTACATATTAAAATTTCAATGGACATAACTCAATACAAAAATTAAATAAATAACCATAAATACCTTGTCGCACCAAAATCAAAATTTCGTCAAAGTCCTTGGATGTTGTAACTTCATCTGCAGAAACAAGTTGTAATGCTTATGGAGGTTGATAACTAGGAAGCGGAGTTAGAGGCCTACAAATCCATCCTTCCACCCATTCTTGTGAATCACACTCAGCAGTGACAAATTTGATACAAGATGCACAAAAACATGTCAACTTTCTTGTCCATACGGCCCACGAAGTAGCATCTGAGCTACAAAATGAGTGCATATCACTGGACCCAGTGAGTGTCATACAATCCTCGTAGTTAGCAATATGTTTTTCCTCTATCAACCAAAAATATCTGTGAACTGTGGAATTTTCTTGAGAACCTGGGCCATGTTGTCAATACACCATTCCACTATGCTCTTTGCATCTTTTAATTTAGCACCATCTTTGTACTTCAACTCTTCTCTTGCAAGAGCTCTTTTCACACATGCCCCGCACCGTCATGCTCTCCTTTTCCATGTCCAAAGCCTCAGTGAAACTCCAAATATGTTGCACACCCATCTTGACGTGCATTCTGCTCATCCAATAAAACATTCGTGCATTCTTAAACTGAGACGTGTAATTATCTAACCATATATAATGTTGTTTGAAGTGGATGTCCCTATCAGACAAGTTTCCATAAAATAACTGGAAACACCCTTGCACAAATTCAGTAGAATGAGTACGATCATCACTGATATAAAAGTGGTACTCTCTTAAAATTTTTGATCATTTTCTGTTCTTTGTCAAGAGAATGTAGAAATGCTATATGCACAAAAATGGCAACTTGTACTGAGTTGTAATATTGCGATTGAACCTCCATTTGTGGTTGCAATGTGTAATTCTCTACAAAATTGACCACTGAAACAATAGTACCAATAGGAAATGTGTCTTTTCATAGCTTGAATTGTTCATCCAACCATCAAGCTCTATGTGTATGCCTCGCATACTCATAAACAATTTCATCCTTAAATTTTCTCATAAATTGAAAAATGGGCATTTGTTCTGTAACTAGCTCACACCGTTTCGACTCTTTTCCATCTTTCAACTAGTATGCAACTAATTTATATTTATCAAATTCAACTAAATTATGTCCTATTGTACCTTCAATTTTCTCATGGATGTAACTTTCTAATTTAGGTAATCCGCCGCATGTACTACAACTTCCATCTAAACAATCCTGACTATAAAAAAATTGTCCAACTTCTTTTTCACAAAATATAGTAGGAATGAAATCCCTGGAAGATATTGGTGGAACTTGAACACCACATTCGATAACATAGTTTCAGAATGAAAATTAGAACGAATACGTAAAAATTTAGCATAATGCATCACAAATTCAACATGTTGCCTACAACAACAAGTGGTGCAAGCATGGTTGATTTTCACATAGAATGGTTTCAACATTTCAAAAAAAATGTTGACTAATTTTAATTTCAGATTCTCTTGTTCAAACTTACGAAAAATTGAGTTTGAGTCATATCTAAGAAATGCTTTGGATGTGGTTCACGATTAGTAGAACCAACTCTCCGTTTTATAACATCTCTTGTATTAGGTGAAACTCTAGTGTTATCATGCCAAAATTTAATAACTTCTCTTATAGCATCAGAATTATTTTTGTCCTTACGCTTTGTGCTCTAGCGTAGAAAATGCCCAAAAATCAACATTATTGAGTGATTGAAGGATATTACGTCTTTCAATTGCTTTCATTAGAGTTTTTCGATTAACTTGCAACATTCGACTTGTTTATGTAATCAAACGTTGTTTTTTTATTGATTCACTTACAACACTAGTAGCAAGTACACGACGCACAATATTACTATCCCTAGTGCATCTCTTGACACCAACAGTGTGATATGCATCATGAAGGTTTTCAACAATTGTAGAGGTTTGACCACGTATATTAGATGTTGTCAATCCTAAGGTGTTTAATGTAGGTCTCATTTTAATCAATTTCATCAAACTAACCAACAACTGACATCTTTGGGAATCATTTAAAATTTCAAAATGATTATCCCAAATTTCAGTGGCTTTTCTCTGATTTGTCATTCATAAAGTTTGTCGACATTGGTTTCAAAATGTTTTCATCAATTTCAATAAAAAAATTAGGTTTCTTACGTAAAATCCTAGGAGGTGTTTTTGTCAAATTTTGCTTGTCTACAGTTTCAACATGAATTTCCTTATTCACATTTTCATTGTCTCCTTCAATTTCAACATTTGCTACATCATGAGTATTTAATTCTTCTTCAACATTGATAGTAAAAACTTCTTCATCACGAGTATTTAATTCAACTTCAACATTGATAGTAGAAACATTACCTAGTTCTTCATTGCTTACAATAGTTGGGATTGAAGATGAACCTCTTCTAGATTCACGAAGTTTCGCATTCGCTTAGCATTTTGAATTTTGTTGGCCTCTAATTTGTTTGGTGTTTTTTTACTTAATGATTCTTTTTTGACTTCATTTTTGTCTCCCATGATGTTTTGCTTCTGGTGATAAGAAAAACGTGCAGAAAAAGATAGAATTTCACATTAATTCATATGGTAAGGTCAGAGAGTAAAAATCACATGGTAATTTAGACATTGGGATGTGTGTAAATATGATTCTAAACTAAGAGCACGAGCGCATACTTTATAAAAAGTGCGCTTATGCGTATGGTATTGTTAAAAAAACCACGATCGCGGATCTATCTGCCGAACCTAAGCCTCGAGAAAATCTTTGTTTTTCCCCAACCAAAGCTATGGAAGGTCATTATGAAGTGTAAAAGGTCAAAAAACCTCAAATATGCTCTTCCAAAGACTTGAACCATGCTAAAAAACTGAAAACATTTCACAAAAATGGTGCCATCGCGTAGGGGAGACTCTTAGCTTCGTAGAAATATTGTTTTTAAAGTGAATAGAATAAGATAAATATCATTTTATAATTTTTTACTAACAATAGGTCTTTAAGACATTTTTTCCCATGAATGTTCATGTCTACATTTAAGACTATAACTTTTGTTTTGCTTATCAAAATATGATAAAACTTATACCATCCCAAGCGTGGACAAATTCTATACACGTTAAAAAAAAAAAAAATTGATTTCAATATTTTTTGATATAGTTATGGCGGGCAAACGGAAAGTGCTCCATTTTCTAAATATTTTTAGACCACTTTCATGGAAAAAATCATAAAAAAAAAAAATATTGCTAAAAAAAATACAAAATAAAATCCATCCCAAGATAGACAACTACATCTAACGTTTCACCAAAGGAAAAAAAAAAATAACAAGATTTGGTCATCCAAAATGTAGGAAAATGGACTACAATCTTATAAGTTTTTTCAAAAAAAAAACTAAGTCATATAATTTTAAGTGTTTAATATAGCTAAAATTGTCCATTTTTTACAAAAATTAGTATTTTAGAAACTAGATTCTGAATGCTACGATTCATATTCATATAAATTTTTCTAATTTAGAGTGCTTGTATAGCTAATAATCCCTACAAGTTGAGATTTTGCTATTTTTTGTAATATGACGTCCACGGATGACCCTATATTTGTCCATCAACTTTCTGCACTTACCCAAAGAAGAGGAGGAGAAGGAGGAAATCTGATTTGAAAACTCAACCAACAACAAACAAAAATGAATGCTTGCAAATCCACTTGAAAATCTATCAAATGTGATTTCCCATGTCTGTTTGGTGTGTAGGAGAAGGAAGGAGGTGAGATCTAAATCAAATCTTTTGGTTGGAGTAATCAGATCCCGCATTAATGGTGTGATGGATATTTTCTAGCTTCTCACCTACCTAATCCCACTGAAATTTGAACTTGAGTGATATGAAGTGTAGCCCATGTCATCAATTATTTTCCGCGTGTTACACTTTAGTTGGTTATAAGGGTCTGTTTCCCTATTGGCACACTTTGGTAGGTTGTGTGTGAAACAATCATTTTGACAGTTTCCATGTGGCACAAAAATTAGCACATAAAAAGGTGTGAAAGTGCACGTGGAGGGTAGAATCGAGAGGAGAAAAAGGAAAGGAGAGGGCTCACAAAAGTAATGCACGCGACATAAATGGATACATACTTGTTGGAGACAAGTATGCAAGTGGGGCATGAGTATCTAAAGGTGATGTGCAATGGTAAAAAGGGGCCACGTAAGAATGTTAGGGACAATTAATTTTGGGAAACAAGTATAATGCATGTGCGAAGGGTGCATGAGATGTTAGGGGAAGGATAATGCACCTAGAGTATGCACAAGATAAATGGAAGAAAATAGAGGAAAGTAGAGAAGGAAAGTGAAAGGAAAGAAACATGAGAGTGTGAGGCTGAAGCCAAGAACTATGCCAAGGAAGCAATCGAGAGTGCGCACAATATATAATGTTGAAACTTAGAGCCATAATGTGAAAATAAGTTGCCAAAATAACTAGGAGTTATTTTGGACAACAATATCTATAGTACCACCAATATAGTCAATCCAATATTTCCCAAGAGTCAATGGAGAATTGCAAGGGAATGGGAAAAAAATATTGTCAAATGAAACACACGAAGGCCATAAGAAACTATAATGTGCCAATAGCCATGATAAATATGAGATGAGTGAAGTGGGGGTAAGATGTCATTAAGTGTTAAACCAAGTCTAGCTAAGCCCTCATGTGTGAAAATAGTATATGAACAAGTATGATCAACCGAGAAATTATGCCAAAAGGAGTTGTTGATGAGTAGTGCGCATGTGAAAAGTGGTGGTGCATATGAAGTTTGCATAGTAGAAGATGAAAGCAGGTCTTGACGGTGTTAACCGATCCTTGGTAAAGTATCATAACATTGGTAGAAGGATGGATTTTGAAACTATATTCACTTGGGCCATCAGCCACAAAGATGTCCTCAAAATAAGTAAGTCGACAACATCTAGAGGAGTAAAGTTAAGTTGGTGTAATGCTTCACCGGTGAGTTGGATTGCATAAAATTCATCATTAGAATCCTCAGAATCATCATTGTTAGCATCATTATGTTGTGTGGTGTTATCAAGTATGTTGTTAGGTGGTGCACTAGGTGGAGGATAAACGATGATAGGTGCTTGATACTATATAAGATATAATAGCCATAGTGTGAGTAGAAATAGCGGGAGTATTTGTAGCGGTAGAAGAAGGTTGTGAAGTGCTAGACTGACCAATGTCATATGTGTCAAGCTTACTATATGGAATACATTGTAAAGGTGGGATAAACATAACAATGATAGGATCTATGTGATAGTATTTGAATGGATTTGGATCTGCAACTATAGTATGTTCATAACCATCATGTAAAAATTTGACACATTGATGAATAGTAGATGGAACTACTTGCATTATGTGAATCCAAGGTCTACCTAACAAGATATTGAATTGAAATGAGGCATCTATAACATAAAAGTTGGTGAGAACATTTTTAGGCCCAACCCGGATGTGTAATGAAATAGTCCCTAAACATGTATGAGTGGTAGAGTCATAGCCTCATATGATAGTAGAATTCTTAGAAATGAGATTATCACTGATACCTAGCTTCTCTAAAAGGTATAAGAACATAATTTGAGGGCTGATCCATTATCAATAAGTAATCCTTTAATATAAGTGGTAATAACAATAATAGTGATAAACAAAGGTGCACATAGATTAGTTTTATGAAAAGGTGACATATCCTCATCAGTGAAAGATATGACATGTGGAAAATTATGAAGAGACTATATGAGGTGTGCAAAGGCTACTGCCATGTTGTCACTTTCTATGTGAATGAAAGGAAGGGATGCTTATAGTTTTTGGTGACATTCAAGTGAATTACATAATAAGTCATAAATAGAAACCTTAGCATGTGTATTTTTAAGTTGTTTAATAATTTCATAGCCCTTAGAAGTGGTAGGAGGGGCCGTAAAAAAATGGGTAGAGGAATAATAGTGGGTGGATATGTATGAGGATTAGGATGAGTACAACGAGTAGTTACTACATTGATAGAGGGGTCAGCCCTAGGCATAACAAAGTGAGGAGGATGTTGAGTACACACTTGCATGAAATTGTATAAGCGGTGAGTGGTTATACATGAAAATTTAGTGGGTGTGAAAGAGGGATAAGATTATTGAGCCATAATGAATAAGAGAAAAAGATCCCGAAGTGGAAGGTAGTGTGGAATGCGAGGTTTACAAAAATGATCAACTAAAATCTAGAAGATATTATAAGTTAATCTAATATTAAGAACAATAGTAAATATCATATAAATGCATAAAGAAAATGACCCAAACAACTAAGTAAATAGAAATGTGAAACCTTAATGAATAGAAAGGGTTAGGAAGAGCTTATCTCGATTTGATGAAGGTGTTGGACTATGTTGCTGTGTGAACCATAAAAATAGGATGAAACGATCCCAAAAATCCCAAGAAAGTATAGATCCAATCTCTCTAGTTGGGCTGGAGCACCTGGAGAGGAAAAGGGGCACCCGTGGGCTCCACTGGTATGAGATATGGGCAAAATGGTGTGTGGAAATAGCCTAAAACCCTCCTATGAGGTGTCGCTAGATGTTCGCATGTGTTCTCTTTTTTTCACACTAACTTTGCTGAATTGCATCAGATGTCATTGTAATACCTACAACAAGGAATCACTGCCCAAACCCCAAGATGAACATCAAATACTTAAAAATGAAAGATGCATACGAAGGGGTTGTCTTTGTCATCAATGAAAACAATGACATAATTACTAATTGAGCACTACACTACATCTTAGACCCGATATAGTTCTGTGTGTGTGTGTGTACAATCATGCCCTAGTGCTCTTGTTCTAGTCACACTTTGTGAAAGTAACGAGTAATAACTATGTGTAGAAATGTAATAAAATGGTGGATGGAATAGAATAAAATTACCTCCTATGCAGTGTGATGTAGATGAACCAACCTTGTGCCTTGTGATGGAGCTAGATGGATGCAAATAGAGCCTTTGATGGATGCAAATTTAGGTGATGATAGTAGTGCTTATTGCTTGGTCCATCATTATGGTCTCATAACTTTATATTTAAATGATTATCTTGTTCTAATTTTGTAATTAACCCCAAAAAGGCCGACCGATAAAAATATGGAAAGCCCAAATGGCTAAAAAGTGCCCAAAATATGGAGGTAAAGTAGGAAAAGACTTAGGGCACCCCAAATAGGACTAGGGCACCTAGGGGACCCTAGTACGGTGCCAGGTGCCCCAGTCAGAGGTAGAATGATGTAAAATGACAAAAATAGACTGGGAAAGTATGTGTTGGTAGTGACAATAAAAATCAAAGTAAAATGGCCAAAGGACATGGGTTAATTAGTAATTTCTTCACTCAAAAACCATATGAATAGTAGTATGAGATTAGGACTAAATAATACCCAAAGTGCGTGATTTTGTGTCTACAAGCACTAAAAACATTTTATCTAAAAACATTCATTTTGGTTTGAATTTTTTCTCACAACACTATGATAGGATTTTCTACCTTTCCAAATGATCACTTGCTCATAAATATGCCTATATATTCATGACCTACATGATTTTCTCATGCTCACATGGCTTGTTCTCATGCATGCCTCCAAAATTCCTTAAACTTACCTCAACTAACTAAAGGATGGTTTGAAGCATCTTTCACATACTCTTTGTAACACCCTGATTTTGTAAGTTATCTTGGTGAATATTTTTCATACTATTATAGCTGCTGAAATGAAGGCAAACATGTTAAGATAAATTCTGATCTTAAAGGAATGTGTTGCTAACTTGGATTCTTGCATACTGTAATTTATTGCATAGGACAGTAGTTATTGTGCTTGTGTGTTTGCTGATGTGACGACAAATTGTCGTATACTTGCTAAACTCTCTTTGCTGATTAACAGCACACCTTGAATCAATTTCATTGATCCAAAGTATGCTGTGGTCTTCTTGTGATTTCTGTGTCGATTTACTTTTAACCGAACCTGAGGATGATATAAATGTGCAGCGCCTGATTGCAGGTATGAGTAGCTGGCACGTAAATGCCAACGACAAAGGTTCGATTCTTGAACCCTGTACTGTCGAACTTGAGACCTCGTGGGGCAGGAAATGTCTGGACACGGGTGGCCTTGGCATGTGAAACAAAGGACGGAACGTCCTGCACAACATTGATATGAGTGTCAGTTGAGAGATTGGATTAGAGGTTGATTAATGTTAGTGGTTAGAAGGAATTAAATCCTAAGCTAATCCTAAGTTCTAACATGCATCCTAAACTACTATCCTAAGTGGATTTTTAAATTACAAAAAAAAAAGAGGAAATAAACCTAAGTCCTAATAACCTAAAACTAAACTATGACCTAGGTTGAATACTAATAAACATCCTAAACTAATCCTAACCTAAAGGGGGATACGCGAGACCCTTGGAGGGAGAGGATAAGGATGAAGGGGTATTCAATGGCATTAAATGGGAGTCCATACGTGGACAGCGCCAGTTTGGCGGGGCAGGTAAGTGGCGGAGGTATCTAGTTGGAGATGGAACCAAATTTGGTTTTGCATGTGAAATTTGAAATTTAGAGATCGCCAACTCAAGTTGGCAGTGGCGTGGAAATTTGGAAAAAGGCAGAGCCTTTAATGCATTAAATGTTCTTGGTCCTCGCGACCAGCTCACCTTGGAAGGCGTAGGAGGGAAATGTTGATTGTTATTGTGTCGATTTGGATTTGGTGAAGTTGCTCTGCATTTGGTTTTTTTGTTTGGTTCAGTCGAACCAGTTTCTTTGGATTTATCACTGTTCTTTGGAAATTTAGAGGCTGTTGCTGAGCCTGTAAGAGGAAAGGATTGTTGGAAAGCTCGTGTTGTCACCGAGGAAGGAAATATCTTCGGCAAACGTAGTTTTCTTCGAGTTTTGGAAAAGAAATCACAGGCATGTTAAGCCCTTCTCTTTAAAAATACTTGCTTTGTTTAAACGTCTCATTAAAACAACCCTGCTCTTGGGTTTTGGGTTTATGTGATTGTTGTCATGTTGATACGATTTGGATTTAGTCGAATTTTGCTGTCATTTTTGGAAATGATAGGTAAATTCGTTTCTGGTTGTTATGCTTTGATTTGTCTTTGCATGAATCGAGTTGGAATATGAACTTGTTGTATTGGTTGTTGATGGTATTTGGGAATTCGAGATGGGTTTTTCTCTGCTTAAGTGTTATATAAAGAACTGGCAGACTGTGTGGGTTGTTTTCACTGCTGTGCAATTGTTCTTTTGCTATATGAATTTCAGTGATGAAAACTGTACAGGATGTACGAGTTGTTGATGTTGTTTCTATACTGAAATCTTTAAAAGGAAATAAGATCCTTTTTCCTTCTGCTGTTTTGGATTTTGTTAGAAATAGCATATGGGTTTTATTGAGCTTATGAACTCGATTTAAAGGAAGAAATGGTAATATTTTATTGCTGTCCCTTCTTCTTGCATAAGAAATGAACGAATAACGTTTTGGGTATTCGTGGAAGTAGGAAAGGTTAACTGTTTTTCTTCTGAACTTGCATATGATTACATTCCCTCGTTGCTGTGAGGACAGGATGATTTTCGTTGTGTTTTATGGATGTTGTTCGGCCTTCCTGTTCGGACTGTTGTCACGATTACTATCTCGGCTTGTTTTCTGTACAAGTAAATGGAAAAATATAGAAATTTGGGTTATTGCTTGAGTTTGTCTTGACTGCACCAAGCTTATATATTTAATACCCTATGTGGGTTTACCTTGACAGAGGTATTGATATATGAATATATATATATTTTGAGTTCTGTATCTCATTAAGAAAAAGGAGAATGTTGTTTTTGGAATTAATTGTTGATCGAGATAGAACTCGAATTGGTTATTTCATTGTTTGCGGTATTTTGGATATTCATTGTTTGCGGTATATTGGATTGGAACTGCACAGGTTAGGTGAGTTGCTTTTCAATATGAGCGATTGTTCTGTTATCTTTATAAGTTGAGCTGTCATGCTTGAATAAACACGACTTGGGTGTTTTTAGTTCATTCTGAGCAAAATGATCGTTTCTTAATGAAATTTTAGGAACATGAATTCTTCTTTATGCTGTTTTCGATTCGAAAGAAACAGTAAATTGGTTTTGATGAACGTTATAAGTTCAGTTTGACAAAGATTACAGTGACATTTAGATGGTTTCTGAGTGCTGTTATTTTTCTGTACAAACGGAAATTTTGAATGTATTCGTGTGGTCTTCTGATCTTTGCACTGTCATTCAAGGAAAAATGAAATCAGCATGAATAGTTCTTGTTGAGTTGAAGAAAATGGTTGTTTTCTTATATGAATAGTTATAGAATGAATTCTTCTCTTTTGCTGTCTGAATTTTGGAAATAGCATTGAAGTCTTACTGTACATTATGATTGGACTTCTTTGTAGGTAACAACAATGAATAAATTTTATTTTGAACGGAATGCATTCATAGAATTAGAAAATCATGTGAATAATTGATTGCATGATTGTATAACTGTTTATCTGGTTTACAATACAGTGAAAGAATTATGGTTTCTTCTAGTACGGTAAATACATAGTATGCAACCTTATACTATTTGATCTATGATAAATACGATGATGTACTAACCTGTTCTGGATATGCACATGAGCCTGATTTAAATGAAGTATTGATAAGGATGATAAATTCTTCCTTGTTTTCATTTAAAGCTGATTATGAATGAAATTACTCTTGCTGCCGGAAAGTGAATTCCGAATGGATTTTGTAAGTTTCACTCTGAACTGTTATCTTGAATTGTGTCTCATTTGGATTCCATTTTTAGGACAGTCATGAGGAAGGAGATAGTAATGTGGATGAATGACTTGGAAAATGATCTTTTCTTCTTTCATACAGTTGAAAATTTGTAATCATTATTAACGAATTTTGTAGTGCTTAGATATGAGCAACTATATGCATTGTTGTTCGCTTTCTCGTCTGTGCGTGATTGCTAGGAATCTAATATGATGCATGAACTGAAAGGAAGATAATGGGTTTACGTTTCAGTTAGTTTCAACCTTTGCATTTATTATTAATGAAAGGTGTGGAAAGGATAACAATATTTTATATCAGCAGTATGCTACTTGTAGTCCTAACCTTACAAATATTGTAATTTGGAACTTGTAACGGTTATGTGGAAAATGGGACAGCAGTTCTTTGGCTGATTGTGATGATATTTTGATGGTTCAGTTGTTATGCTGATTTTTTTGTGCCTATTTCTTGATTGATGTCTTACTGTCGTATCATAAAAGTAGGGTTCTTTTATTGAGACAGTTAGTTGAAGCACCTCATTTTAATGATAAGTGCTTAATATGCTCAGTTCATTGAACTGACCCGTGCAAGCAATTTTGCAGATGGAATTTGATTAGAATGAAGACATGGCTGTTTTCTGATGCTTCTTGATTGGTTGAAGATGAATTGTATTTGTTTACTTTTATTCCTCTTTGAGGAGTTGTAAAAAGAAGAAAGTATATTCTTCTATCTATGAGTTGTAATGATGTTTTATGTAAACAATGTCCATTCAGTTGGATTGGCAAATGTATGGATTATGACATGAATTGATGAATACAAATACAAGTGTGATATTTTAATGACTATATCATTTTGATATTGTTGACTAAATTGGAAATATAATGTTATTCCTGATTTGGATTTATCTAATTGTCCTTGGATGGACGTTAAAAAGAAATAGATATCTATTCTTACCTTAATGCAACTTTTAAGTTGAAATGTGCAATTAGTTCATACTTGGGTAAAGATGAATTCTTAATTGACATTAAAAAGGATTAGGAAGAATATGAATCCATAACTGATAGGTATTCAGGATTAGCTTGGTAGCTAAGGAATATCAATTAACTTCGGAGTAATTGAACTTCGTTTTCGAACTCCATTAATGACCTCGTATGTTAAATTCAGAATAAAGGATATGGGATAAGTATATCCATAACTAATGGACCTTAACTATGTAATGTTAAGGAGAATAAATGAATACATTTATTGGGAATTAGACCTTGTTTAAATGACGTCTAATAAGCTAGAATTCTGAATTTAGTTACAGTTGGGAAAATCTTGGTTAAAGTTTAATAGGTTAAACTTATCACGTCCGTCGGTAACGGGCCACTTAATCCAATGATTAAGAAGAGAACCAAGTAGAGAAAATGCAACCCTTCGGTACGAGGAAGATGCATAGCAAGCTAGAAGATGGATTTAGTCTCTCTTAGCTATATACAACTGTAACGGGAACGAGGATAAAGGGATCAACATGGTTGCTGAAAGTTGATTTTAATTATTAGATCATATCCAAATCACTTGAGCAGGATGTGTACTCTTGATGGGAGGATTCCGTAGGACATTGACATACGCCAGCTATAGCAAGGTGTCTTCATGAAGACGGGGTCTTCATGACGACACAATGTTATAGATGACATATTACAATGCCCTCCCAAATTAAAACATCAAGAATACATAGGCTGAATGTGAAGTTCTTGGCAGGGGATAGGAGTATGATCAGGTATACGGAGTGCCTTCTTATATTCATTCATATTACTAGTTGGAAATTGGAAGTTTAAATCGGCCTTAAATCGAGAGGATTTGGTAGGAACAAGGAAAGACCATTCTAGATAATGGTGAAGTGAAGTGAAGGACGTATTCCATTGATGTGTTTCACATCCAGGAATATGATCATGCAAAGCATGTGAAAATATTTGGCCAAAGTATCGCAAGTGCTGGTTGCGTTGTCCTTATCACTTAATTTAAGATGCAGGATGTCAGATGAATATCAGTAACAGATATTCAGATAGGCTTCTTAAATGGATCACTTCGATAACCGGAAATGGTTAAGAGAACTGGTATATATAATATACTATGCATAAACAAACATGAAGGATCGGTTGTTGCCGAGTCATGAAATGAAGGATCGATGAAACTCCGAGCCATGAAAATGGAAGATCGGCAGTTCCTCGAGTCATTTACAGCAGCATATAGAATCTGTTATAGGATTGAATGGCATTGAATGTGTGTTCCATATTGTAAATATGCGAACAGGGAACATTAGTTTTAAAAATAAATTGTGTGATCCAAACTGTGTTGTTTGGGCAGAGAACAATTATTAAAACATGAACGTGTGTTTGAATTTTATAATTCATAACAGAGAACGTTATCAAATTTTATTTTTTTCCCCTTATTCTAGTATCTTAAAATGGGGATGTTACACTCTCTACTATGCCACAACACTCAAATCATGCTTATGCTACCCTGTTTGAG
The DNA here is from genome assembly GCA_018340775.1 of Taxus wallichiana var. yunnanensis. Taxonomy (NCBI): domain Eukaryota; kingdom Viridiplantae; phylum Streptophyta; class Pinopsida; order Cupressales; family Taxaceae; genus Taxus; species Taxus wallichiana. The sequence continues at coordinate 90,479,934 of CM031235.1, read as the reverse complement.
CTAGACTTGATTCATACACTCACCCAAGCATGTACTAGGTCCTTGAACTAGGCCTAAATGAGATTTTTACAACAATGATCCAACATACTTGTCATGTTTTTCATCATGATATCTCTTGCATACCTTTGGAACACCTTTGAGATGCATATAAGACACCTTTTTAGTTCACACAAAGCACTAAGCTTCTTACAAATGTACCAAGCAAAAATCAAGGCCTTGTGAGAACATCTTACAACATGCCTTCAAGCACTTTCCACCAATGCACTTCAAGCACACATCCTAAAAACATGCCCTTAAATGGTTCACACCTCACCATGTAATATTTTCCATCCATATACTATTTGACATCCATATCACATGACACCAATGACAACATCAATGCAAGAAGTTTCAACAATATCCCCTTTTTCATTAATGGCAACAAGCATAAGAAAATTTGATGGAAAAATATAATACCAACACCTTCATTTCTCTATCTTCATGTTTCTGATAATATTTTCCCCTTTGACATCTATGACAAAGATCCTTTAGCATATGAAATTCATACAACATTAACAAAACATATTCTTACCTCTAGAAGCTCACTCTTGGTGTATGCACACATTCTTGGCACAAAAGACATCAGACGATGTAATAAATTCTTCACCAAAAAAATTCAATGTCCCCCAAACTTATTCTCTATAAACTCATTTTTAGTATTTGTAAAATTGTCTTTTTGATCTTCTTGACCTATACATTGAGCTAGTGAACTAACTCCTCATGTGTTGGTACTCTTTACAACTTCTTGGAGAAGATTTTTCAAATATCTTTCCCCCTTGATGGCTTGATTCTCTTAGTGGTTTATTGGGGTAGGGAGTACCCATAATTTTTCCTTAAATGCTTGAAGACCGCTTATGGTAGAGATTTTGTCAAGATATTTTCTACATCCTCCTTGGTCAACACATGTTGTAGCTTTATCCTCTTCTCACCCACTTGCTCCCTCAAGAAATTATACTTGATTTGGATATGCTTGGTATTGGAGTGCAATACATGATTATTTGACGCACTTATGACACTTGTGCTATAACAATATAAGGGAATAAGACCATCATTTTTAACTTTGTAATCTTCAAAAGTTTACTTCATCCATAACACTTGAGCATAAAATAAATCAGCTGCTATATACTTAGCCTCACATGTGGATAGGGCTAAAAGAGATTGCTTTTACTTAGCTAAGAAACTAGAAACTTACCTACAAAAAATTCTCCTCCACTTGTGCTCTTAGGTCATCAATGCTACCTTCCTAATCAGTATATGTGAAAGCTTATCTCAAACTCATTTCTTTTTAGATATTGAATCCCATATTCCATGGTTCCCATGAGATATATGAAGATTATTTTGATAGCTTGTAGGTGATTTTACCTAGTATATTCTTGAAATATTCCAACTAGACCAGCTACTTGCATGATATTAGGCCTGAATGTAGTTGAATGCAATAAAATACCTATCATAGATCTACACATGGTCTAATTGACTTTAGGTGAGATGTCATCCTTACATATCTTACATCCCACAACCATTGGTGTACTCACCGATCTACATCTCTCATTTTGAAACCTCTTGAGAATTTCCTTGATGTACTTGGTTTGTGATATGAAGATACCTTCTTTGGATTAACTAATTTGTATTCCTAGGAATAATGAAAGTTCTCCTATCATTGAATTTTAAAATTCCTTCTTTCGACCACTAGAAATCTATGCGTCAAGGTATCACTATCAACTCAAATATTATGTCATCAACATAGACAACAACAAGCAATAAGTGACCTTATTCTTCTTTTATGTAAAGATTGTTGTCAGACACTCCTTTCCTAAATCCTTGATCAGAGTCAAGTACTTATCTAATCTATGTACTAGGCCCTAGAGGCTTGATTAAGACCATATCATGATTTCTTCAACCTAAAAACATAGTCCTTGTCCTCTGTGAGTGAAAAACCATCAGGTTGTTCAATGTAGACTTCTTCATTTAGGTTCCCATTCAAGAATGTTGACTTGACATCCATTTGGTATACCTTGAATCCTTTGTATGCTGCATATGCCAAGAAGAGTCTAATGGTATCCATTATAGCTACAGTGTAAAGGTTTCCTCAAAATCCACTCCTTCAATATGAGCATATCCTTTATAAACAAGTCTTGCCTTATTCCTTATGACTTCACCTTTTTCATTTAGCTTATTTCGAATACCCACTTAGTTCCAATGATATTCTTATTCTTGGGTCTAGGAACTAATTCCCAAGTCTCATTTTTCTATATCTGGTCCAATTCTTCATTTATTGCATCAATCCGAGTTTGGTCTTTGTTGGCTTTGACAACATTCTTTGGTTCCATCTTGGATAAGAGGGTAGTGTTATTTATAGATACCTAAAATATGCTTGCACAATTTTAATGCTAAAGTGGTACTAATTATCCTCTATCTCATCATTTCCATTATAATTAGTTATCTCCACTAATTAACTAATGTTTCCCTCTATTTTGGTCAATTAACAACACTTTGTTAATTAACTAGCCTTTATCACATTCGGATTCCAATTAACGATGCTTCATTCGTTATAATCCTATTTCAAATCAATCAATTAATTATTATTAGTTAATTAATATTTTTTAACAATGTATTTAATCAATAAACTATTTTATTAGCTGAATCCCACTTTCAAATGCTTCAAATCATATCAAATTCCTCTCATATCACCTCCAAATAGCCAAAAAAATCTTATTCTAGCCTATTAATTAGTCCTAGTTGATTAATTAAAGCACCCTCCAACTCCCATGAGTTGATAATTTCTTGTTAATTATTCCAAGCATGCTTAAAAATTCTAAATCTACTTTATCTGTTAGGAAATAAGGGATAAAAATGTGGAACAATCCCTCCAAAAATTGCAATAGTAGAAACTAACATGCAGAAAATATTACGAGATATGAAATAAAAATCCAAAATAAATAGAACACAACACAAAGATACAATATTTAATGTGGTTCACTCAATTTAGGATACACCCATAAGGAATCACTTGCTCAAATGTTATTATGAGCCACCTCTTCTCTCAATACAATACCCAGATCTATTTGGAGCTATGCTAAAAAAACTCTATAGAATTCACACCCAAATTCACACACATCTATAATGTTACATCAACCCTACCATATGCACAAAACCACATAAGTAGACAACTACTTAAGCAGTTTTATAATACCATGGGTATCAAAACCATGGGCCAAAACCATCCCATAAACCTATGGGTCAAAAAATACCACCCATATGAGAAGAGCACATTTCTTGAAATATCGGGCACATTTTTCAAGGCCAATTTTTTTCTTGGGACTTACACCCCTAAACCCCCACTCGGGGCCTGGCCCGGCCTCAAACCCCGATGAGATAACCATGGAAAGTGTATAATACTCTTAGTGTATAGTATTCAACACTTCCACACATGAAAATAGGTTCCACAACATAACATTATCCTTTATCCCACATTCATTGAGATTCAAGCTTCTCTCAAATAGAAAGCTATATAAAGGACCAAGCTTCTTCCTTCACACCTTACACCATACTTTGATTTGGAATAGCTTGATCATCTCTTGCATCCATTCTTCATGCTTGATTAGTAAAGGAAGATCTAAACATGACCTTGTAGCCATTTTAGTGAGATCCTTTCATCATCTTGAAGCAACAACACAAATTTGATTGTTTGTGATCTTCATAGGTTCATGTTTTAAAAGTAATCATACATCTTAGTAGGAATGTTTATAGTTAGATGATTGATTTCATGTTAATTTCATTTTAGCATTCCAATAAGCTATGATCATGATGGTTCTATGGTAGATTTTAGCTTATCTATTTAGACTATTAGGTGTTAGTATATTTTAATTAGCTTTACAAAGTTTATATGAACACATTTGGCATGCCCGATGGGAAAAACCCATTTGTCTTTGCATTCATTTTCAATATTTTTAGATTAGTTTCAAATTTTTGTTTACTAACCCTCTTTTACATTTTTAGATAAATACGAAGTTTCTTAAACAATTTGGTTAGTATTTCTTTGTTTTTTTGCTCTTTGCAAGATCAAAGGAGGTGAGGTGTTGTCAAATTTGGACCAAATTGACAAAGTTTTGAGATTTTTAACAATTTTTTGTCAAAATTCTCGTGTTTTAGTGATCTACAGGAAGCTTGCACTCGCTTACCTGGATAACACTATTGCCTAGGTGGCTTATACTAGTAATCCCTCCGGCTGCGCTAGTGCGATACTTTATGTGTTTTTGACACAAACCCACAATCCTACACTAAAAATTCATGCTACCACTCAAAGGATCATGATATTATGTCTAGGATCATGCTACTACTTACCTGGCTCATGCTACTACCTAGGTGGCTTGTGCACTCGATCCTCCTGGCTGCACTAGTGTGATACTTTATGTGTTTTTGAAACAGACCTACACCACTACGTTGAACCTTCATGTTACAACTCAAAGTCACGTGCTCACTGTATCTAGGCTCATGCTACTACACTACAAGATCATGATAATACTATATAGGCTCGTGATACTACGTTTTGTGTTGAATTTAGACACTAATTTTGAGGTTTCTGTTTCTAATTTTTTGTGTTTGATTGTTTATAGGTTTTCCTAACTATTTTCTATAGGTTTTTAACATTTCTAATCATATTTCTAACATTTTGCTTAAATTTTGATGAATTCTTTTGTTTCCATGCTTTACTTAAGTTAGCTAAAGTTGTGTATGCTCTTCTCTTGCACCTTAGGGTGATCTTGAGAACCAAAACAACTTTAGTTTTTCATTTTTCTAACATTTGGTTAAATTGGAAACTTAATTTCATTTTTGGCTTAAGGAATGAACAATTTATCAAGATTTGTTTAAAGTTCATTTGATTTAAAGTTTCCCTTTGCATTTATCTAGTTGAATCAAATCATTGTGTATGCTCTTCTCTTGTGTCCTTGGATGATCTTGAGAATCAAAAATAAATTTGGTTCACTTTCTATTAGAAATTACTAAAATCATTTGTGTGCAGGACCAAACACTTGTGATATAAATAAAATCTAACTACACGTGTGTTATAGGTTGTCATTGGTGTACCAAAACTCTTTTCTTAATGTGAAAGATAAGAAATACACCACTTTATTCAACAAATTGTATTGGAAGGTTTTGGTTAAGAGCTACGGCTCATCCAATTTGAACTGGGGAAGTATATTGGCATAATCCATAAAATTAATTGTGAGGATTACCCCAGGAACCCTAAAGTAGTTCACACCTTGAGAGAAATGGTGAAAAAGGAAGTTCCCTGCTACCCAACTGACTAGTACACCTTTGTGAGATTAGCGTCAAAATTATCTTCATGTGGCCCCAGTGCGATACAACTAAATGCAATTTATTGCTCATTATATCAAAGAGGGTAAAGTAAAGTTGAGATACTCCTTGAATATTTTTAATGGGATTTTCTTGGCAATTCGTACTTATAGAGACAATTTGTGACACCTAGAGAGTGAACCAATATGAAGCTTTTGGCTTGGAGCCAACTTGACTTTATCCATCATGTTATATTGAGATCTCACAAAGCAAGAACTTATTTTGGAGTCAAAATATTATTATTTCGAACAAGGGAGAGTCCATAAAAGTTTGATCCTAGTGTTATTCATCACGAAATTTACAAAGTGTTACTTTTTCCTAGTTTTTCACTTGTCCTAAGACAAGGAGAAACTCTGCCAAAGTTACGTTGAGTATTTTTCATCACCACTTGGTATACTCCTTTGTTTTATTGTTTCCCATTTGGGACAAAAGAAAACATACATACGTAGTGCTATCAAATATTGTGTCCACCAATTTTTCACCCGCTTACATCCTTCCTTATTGCAACTGCGATAATAAGCATTGAAAGTGTGTTGGTATGTCTTTTTATCTTGGTAGCCATTATCTTGATACCCACGTCAAGATTATCATTGTAGTTAGGTTGTCTCATCATTGAATTCCTTTGAGTTGTTATGTTGCTCGTATCATATCAATACAATTTTTATACTTATGTCTTGTTTCCTTTGTGAAAATTGATCTAAGTCTCTAAGTTGTATTATTATGTTGCTCGCATAAATATAACTTCTTGTTATACTTGGACTTGATTTTGATCCTAACATTTCCTTGAGTTCTAAAAGCGTCGTTACACTACTCGAATCATAGTAACATAATTTTGATACTAAAATATTACTTTTTCTACAAATCTTGATTAACATGTCCAAATAGTGTTGTTATGATGCTCACATTTGTATCCTCCATTTTAGAGAATTAGACTTTGTTTTTATCTAAAACTAGTTTTAGTATACCTTGTTGGGAGATTTCATCAACACTTTCTTAGTATTTAGGTCTAGTTTTATTTTTAAACTTGACCTCAGTGGTGATATTGTGTTGTCACTATTTTCACTAAATCTATACTTGAAAAGTGTAGGGAGTAACTATTCTTGTGATTAGATCATTGTCTTATACTTGATTTTTGTGTCCTAGATACTTGTTACTAAACCTACCTTATCGGTGTCTCATTCTTTATTCTTTTCTATCCTTGGTTTATATTTCCTTTTGACTTGTTACCATTTTTTGATTAACATTATTTGTGACGATCGACATCATTACACTATTTGGTTTTACCTAGGGTCCATTTTAAATCAACCTTTCTCATTATGCCTCCTATGACAAGGATGGGGCATCAAAAATTAGGGTCAAATCCCTTTATAAATGACAAGTTAAACCCAATTTTTGAATACAACACCATGGTTTGTTATAGTGGAAGTGATGAGAATTCTCCTTGAGCGGAATTTGAATTTATCCCCACCCAAATAGATAACTTCTTGTTCCAAAATAGAAATGAGGTTCTTATGCATTGTAGAGTTAGGGGACAAGTTTCCATCTATGGTTGATCCCTCTCTCATTACTGGAATGATTCAAGGAGAGGAAGAAGTAGAGTGTCATCTATGTAATTTTGATGAAATCTTAAACCCAAGACATGCTTCTACTTTGACAAAAGGAATGAGGAAGAAGTGCCCTCTCAAAATGATGGTAGATATCACATCCCCATTATCAAAATACATTATGAGGATCATGAAGAACATGCTAATCATGAACAACCTCCCTCTCATAAAACTCATAAAGAGATACCAATCTAAGAGGTTACCTTAGAACAAAAAATACAAGCCATTTCTTAATAATTAGAAAGTTTGGCTTTATATGTTAGTAAGGAATCAATGAAGATTCCTAGACAAGAAAAACCTAGAGCTTCATATGAGGGGTTTTATACTAAGACTCATAGACAAGAAAAACCTAGGGCTTCACATCTAGAGTTTTATACTAAGACTCCTCATCAAGACAAGCATAAAGAATCATATGAAGAGTTATACACGAGATAATGATGGTGGCAAAACAACTAGAATTAATAGCTTATATAGGACTAACCCATTGACATAGGGCCAATTTTCGATCAAGATTTTTATTATTGTAAAAATTAGCAGCTGAGATATGACAATAAAATATACCTATTTTTTCTATTATTGAGCCATCTCTCAAAGTGTGGGACTTGTGAACTTGATATGACCCTACGGAGAAGGCCTGATTCCTCTTCCTAATCCTATGCTATAACTACTCCTAATGCAAGAAAAACACATTTCTAAGCCTATCCTAACACTTCTAAGGAGACATGGAGAGACAAAATGCATGAAAGGAGGAAATCCTACACTAAGGGGTAATAACACCGGAAAAATGGGTGTTGGATAGTTCTCGATGCATGAAAATTAAGGAAAATGGTTGTGAAGAGGATGGACAAGAATCACAGTCACAATAACATTCATCACAACATTCCCATAAACACAATATCATCTAAAACTTGCAATGGAAACAAAAACATGCAAAAAATACATGTATTATAAAGAGAGACAAGATAGAACAATAAAAACACATGGAAAGATATAGAAGCTATCAAAAACATTGATTTCATTGCTCTAAGATATTTTCACAATGCATCATACTATAGGAAAGAGGCAAAATTCCCATTATAATGTTTAAAAGATGAGGATTGAAGCTCCACAAGCATCCTCACAAGGAAGAAGAAGGAGGGTAGTACAAAAATGTCCAACCTTTTTAAAAATGCCCCCTATAATATTGTTGGGTCGTCAGATAGGAATTTCTGAAGAGTAAGTCAGAGGGACAAGAAGTCCCTCCTCTTTAATGGGAGAGGTTCCTTAGAAAGCGAACTTATTTACAAATGTAAAGACTTCTGTTAAACTTGGATATCACGAAAGTGTTTTCTATGAAGATCATCAAATTACAAAAGGTTAAACTTGGATAGGAAATGAAGAGTATTACAAAAGGATGAGAAAGAGTAGAAAGGCAACATGCATGCGAATTATAGATATCGAGTAATTCTTTATGTATGCGAAAGTCATGATGAATTGAAACAAGATCATTTGTATTGGATAAATAAGATGGAATTCAAAGACACAAAGTTCTGTAAATAACATCTGCTAGAACACAAAGTTTCTTAACATAACACAGATTCATTAATCAAGGACACAAAGTTCCTTCTTGGTTATACAAGATCACCGGGCTTGCAAAGTTGAAGAGTATGCAATCGGTAAGACTAACGAACTTGAGACAAATGATCTTCACAAAGAAAATAAATGAAAGCTTAGGAATAACAGAGATCAGATAGACAAAGAATGGGAAAGTCCTTCTGTATTGATTTCTTTATAATCTATTTACACTTTTCAGAAAATAAGCCAAGTTCTTCCTCCTTTTTTGAATGGCGTGAAGAAGGCCATTATATAACTTACAAATCAGTTACTCTTCGTAACCGTTTCTTTAACCAAGAACAGTTAAAGACCGCCTATCGCAGTACCTCAACCCGTTACAAAGAAAACGGCAAAAGAAATGGAAGAAGAGAAAAGAATGAGGAGAAGAAGACAGGTGGCCAGTCACTTGGAGGGACCCACTGACTTCAGAATCCATTTGCACTGAAATTCTTTTGACGCCTTCGGCTATGTCTCAGAAGTCTCATTCTAAAGATGACAGTGTATGTCTTTGAAAACAGAGATGACCAGTGTCTTGAAAACTTCATCATACGCCTTACCCATTTGTCCTTGGAATTTGGTCTTGATTGATAGTATCAGAGCCATAACTTAAATTCATATTTAGTTTGAAAAACAACATATTCGGGTAGAGCGGGAAAAACTAAGTATGGATGGCATTTGGTTCGTTTGGGACATGTGAGACGTGAATGCGCGAAACACGCGGCTCGGCCGATTCGGGCGAAACAAGGAGAAGACGCACAAATGCATTTTGGGACATTTGGGACGAAAACGCGCGAAGTACGCGGTTCGGGTGCTTCGGCCGAAAATGGAACAACTTGCACTTTTTGACTTGGGACATTTGGGACATGAAAGAGCGAAGTACGCGGTTCGGGTGTTTCGTGAAAATGGAACAAAAGGCCTGTTTGAACTTGGGACATTTGGGATGAAAAGTTCGGAAGTACGCGTGTTCGGGCGGTTTGGTGAAAATGGAGCAAGCGCGCACTTTTGAAATTGGGACAGTTGGGACATGAAAGAGCGAAGTACGGTTCGGGGAATTTCGGCCGAAATTGGAACAAAAGCGCACTTTTGAACTTGGGGGACAAAGCGGGACAAAAATGTCCGACTTGGCCCGAAAATGGAACAACTTCGGGGATTTCGGCCGATCAGAGCAGAGCGCACTTTTGAACTTGGGACAAAGGGAAAAATGTCGACAGCCGAAATACATACAAAATGACCCAAAACATAGATTTTTTCAATTTCATGACTTTTCTCCTACTACCAGCTTGACAGAAAAGACACTTAAACTCGAAATTTCGAAAGTTCACCTTCTTCAGAGCAGGGGGAATTTTGAGTGTACAACAGCTGGCTCCTTTTGGGGATGACTTGACATGAATTCAAGGAATGAGGCAAGGCAAGAACTTAGACAAACTCAGGGGAAGCAGACCAGTACCTTATCCATTGGGCAACGGAGTCAAAAAGTAGATCAATACAGAGGACAACACACCAAAACAAAAAGGAAGACAAGCAAAAACGCTGTACAGAATATACAAGGGACTTCCTAATCACCTAGGACTTGAACAACTTGAGATACTGCCCACTGTAAGGAAGTGGTAGAGAAGAACCATCCATGTAATCAAGATAGAAAGAATTCTCACCAGCAAAGTGCCTGATCTTGAAGGGTCCGAGCCACAGGGAATCAAACTTTCCATGGCTGCCACGAGGTTCATGTCTTTTGTCCCATAACAGCACGGTGTCTCCAACTTGGAAATCTCTGAACCTGGCTTTCTTGTCAAACAGGACCTTTACCTTCTGCTGGTGAACAGATATCCGATCAGCAACCTCCAATCTGTCCTCATTCAGTTTGTGCAGGTACATAATTCTCTTGTCCAAAGCATCTCTGAAACTAGTATCCTCAATGGCCTTCATTAGGTGCAAGGCTGGCAGTTCCACTGTCACTGGAAATTGAGCTTCTACTCCATACACCACTTGAAAAGGAGACATTCCAATAGCTCTCTTTGGTGTAATCCTATCTACCCAAAGAGCATCATAGAGCTTCTTGTGCCAGTTTCGTTGAGACTCATTTACTAATTTTCTTATAATAGTCACCAAATTTTTGTTAGTGGATTCTGCTTGCCCATTTCCCTGAGGGTAGTAATCTGAAGAGTGAGCCAAAGAAATGCCATACCCATAGCAGAAGTCCATTATCTCAGCAGAAGAGAAATTCGAGGCATTATCTGTTACAATCTTGTTAGGTACACCATACCTTACCAAGATGTTCTCTTTGATGAAGTTGCATACCACTTCAGAAGTAGTGCTCTTGACTGGAATAGCTTCCACCCATTTGGTGAAGTAGTCCGTGGCAGTTAGTACATGAGTGTGACCAGCACTAGAAGTAGGATTAAGTGTACCAATGAAGTCCAAACCCCACTGTTGAAATGGTTCCTCAATCACAACTGGCTTGAGAGGCAAAGAGGCCAATTTAGGTCTTCCCACAAAAGTCTGACAAGCCTCACATTTATCCACCCACTTGGATGCATCTCTGAACAAGGAAGGCCAGTAGTATCCTCCACGGAGTATCTTATGAGCTGTAACCATTGATGAATAGTGCCCTCCACATGCCTGATCGTGAAAAGCTGAGAGCAACTTTCTCTGCTGTTCCTTGTCCACACACTTCAAAAATCTCCCATCTAACCCACGCTTGAACAAAGCATTTTCCCATAATACATATTGCACTGACCTCAATTTAACAGTCCTCTTTTCTTTGGCAGTTAAATGAGAGGGGCATTCCCCATAGGTGAGAAAATGGGCGATGTCAGCATACCATTCATCAACTGAACTAAGGAACAGAACGGTAGGAAGGTCAACTTTCTCCAATAATTCATGTTTAGCTCCTTCAGCAATGAGCTCACAAAGGCCTTTTCCACGAACCAGCTTGGTCGGCTTGATGTCAATGTCATACTCTTGGACCTTAGCAACCCAGTTCCCTCTCTTGGATCCAAATTCTTGCTGTGTGAGGATTGACTTAACAGTTGTATCTGGGACCAATACCATGGAATGAGAGTTGAGGATGTAAAAGCGAAACTGCTTGACAGCTTTGACCACTGCAAAAGCATGCTTCTCCATCATGGTGTACTTCAACTCGTGATCTTTCAGAATATAGCTCATGAACGCGATTGGTAGCTCATGCTCATTAGAGTCTTCTTGAGTTAACACAGCAGCCAAGGTATTATCTGTAGCATAGCAATAGATGATGAAATCTCTACTAAAATCAGGACAGGCCAAAACTGGAGTTTTAGCGATAGCTCTCTTGATACCCTCAAAGGATTCCTTTCCTTCAGAAGACCAACCAAATGTTTGCTTCCCTTTCATCATCTGAGAAATATTCAAAGTTAACTCTGCAAAATCAGGGATGAACCTTCTTAAAAAATTGATCTTACCGAAGAAGGAGTGTACACGCCCTTTTCTTTGGTTGGGAGAGGAATTTGTTGGATGGCTTGAACTCATTTAGGATCAATCTTAATACCATCCTTGGAAATGATGTGCCCTAATAACTTTCCCTCAGTGACACAAAAGACAGATTTTTTAGGGTTCAGAGAGATCCCATGCTCTCTGCATCTCGGCGTGAAGCTGTCTCTAGGTGATCAAAATGATCCGCTCTTGTCTTGGAAAATATTGTCGGAGTCATCAAGATATATGACAATACACTTCCCTTTCAAACTTCCAAAAGCCAGATCCATAGCTCTCTGGAAAGTGGCACCAGCATTAATAAGCCCAAAAGGCATTCTCTTGTAGGCAAAGGTACCCCAAGGAGTAGTGAAAGCTGTCTTGTGTTGATCTGCTGAGTATCAACCTCTACGATTGTATCCGAGAATCCATCGAGCATGGATAACATTTCAGACCACATGTAATGCTTGCAAGACTGATCCATCATAGGCAAAGGATAATTATCTTTCAAAGCGCTTTGATTCGGAGTTCTGAAATCAACACAGATGCGGATCTCACCATTCTTCTTCCTAACAGGCACAATATTTGCAATCCATGTTGAATGGTGAATGGGAAAGATGATTTTAGCCTTCAACAACTTTTGAATTTCCTGAAAGATTGTGTCAGCTATTTTGGGATTGTATTGCCTCTGTTTCTGCTTGAAAGGTTTAATTCCGGGCTTAAGAGGAATATAATGCTGCATATCTTTTGGCTTGAAGGCTTTTAGATCCTCATAAGAATAAGCAAGAACATCCTTATACCTTTTTAAAAGATCAATTGCTTTCTTCCTCTCATCTGTTGTGCAACATTTTCCAATGTTCACAAGCTTAGGGTCAGTAGAACTCCCAATATCAATCTTATCATACTCAGCTGATTGTTGAGGTCCAGTAGAAGCTCTAGACTTCACATACCTGTCATGTTTGTCAAACAGTTCCTCTAAGCTTACCAATCCTTTAGGAATCTTATTCCCCTTGAGTTAATGCACCCTTCTTGATCTGTTTCTTCCCCTTGGGTGATTGCTTTGTCAAATGGCACATTTTCACGAGGTAGGTTGTCACTTCCCTCAAAATACAGTTGTTCGAAATTACCCTTGAGTTCCAGGAAGGAAAGCAAATGTTGATCATCATTGAAAACCTGCCAGTTATTGGTGTTATCAGGTACACTGGGCCGATGGACCATCTCAATGGTGAACTTGTCCTGAGAGAAATCAGGATGAGGATCGTGTGACCACGAGGCAGACTAGTGATCAGCCTACTTTGTTCTTTTCCCTAGGTACTGCTTCGATAGAGAAAGCATCAAGGAATTCAATGGAATCCCAAACCTGATTTGGTAATGTTTCAGCCTTCCATTTTTCACTTGAAAAAGGTTTCTGACCTACTTTACTATCAACTCTGCATCACCACGAGCCAGAAGATTCTTTACACCTTGTTCTTTGGCCACTTGCAATCCGAGAATGAGAGCCTCATACTCTGCGTTGTGTTATTAGTATTCTCGAACTACAACTTAAATGAAAAGGGGTGTAGGCCTCCTTGGTGACACAAAGAGACACCAGCTCAGAACCGGTGAGAACAACTTCCATCAAACTCTAAAATCCAAACCCCATTAGGATCTTTAGGTGACACTTTGGGAAGTTGGATTTCATCAGGGGACATAATCATGTAATTGCCATGACCCATATCCTCATAAAGTATTTGTGCTCTAGGGTCATCCGTTTTTACGCACAATATACTCGGAGGATCGCTTCTCGAAGCGCAACTTCTTCATGTGTCCATTGACAGGTATGAGTGCATGTGACCAGTCCATTTGGATTTCCCCACCCACGTCTTTGCAGAAGTTCCTACTTAGCAACATCCCGTATGAAGGGGGAATATCTGCTACTAAGATGGTAGCCAACACTTTCTTCTCAGGCAAGGCAGCAAAAGCCACTTGTGCATCTTTAATTCTCCCGACCAGGGGCACTTCTTTACTTTCCATGGAGTAACAAGATCCATAAGTGCGTGTGAGAGTTAGGCCTAAAGCATGAGCTACTTTAGCAGGCATCACATTATCTGAGGCTCCTGAATCAATGACACAATTACTCGAGCCTATGACCAGCTATAAGAAGTGTTACATAAAAAGGCTTGATTTTGTCAATAGGCGAGTGACAGCAGCTACCAGACTAGGCTGTGGTGCAGAAGGAGGAGTAGGTAAAAGGCCTTTAGAGGTGGTTTTAGAGTGGGAATTGACAAAGTGGATCATTTTGGCAAAAGCTTTGGGATGGGTTTGATAATACTCAGCTTCTGAGATTTGGACCTTGGTCTTTTTCAGGTGATCAACAATGTCAAAGGATCCAGAAGTGGACGGGCCATCATCATTCAGTCCTCTAGGCTTATCAACTTTAGGAGAGAAAGAAGAAGCAACTTTAGTAGCAGGATTGATAGGACTTACCTTTGGTGTAGATGAAGTAGGGATAGGAGATCCTCTTTTTGCAATCACGGGAATAGTTGTCGACTGCTCCTTAGATTTCTTGATAGGCTGTGTCACTTTCTCCCTTCGACTTGTCTGCTCTCGAGTCATGACAGTGAATGATTCACTATTCATGTCTGCTACCACTTCATCATAATCATCTCCATCATCAATGCCCTCAGTGGTGAAGAAATTTACTCTAGATCCCTCAAATTCATCTGCTTCATCATCAACTTCTCTCGCAAACTCTTCGCAAGCTTCATTATCCTCATCATCATCTGGCTCTTCAACCTCACAGGTTGCATTCACAGGAACTTTAACAGGAGGTCCTTCAAGTGCTAGTCTTGTTTGAGAAGCAGGAAAACGATTCCTGGGCTGGAAATTTCTCCTTGGAACATCTGCATAAGGAGCATGCTGAGCTAATTGTTTCTTTATAGCAATAAGATCATTTGCAAGTTTCTGAACTAATGGATCAGTATTAGGTCCAGGGGTGGAAGAGGAAGAAGCAGCAGACTTAGATTTGGGAGGGTCTCTTCTCAACTTCCCTGACATGATCAAGTCATCCTCGATACTAACAGCGAGAGTTTGATCCTCGACCAATGTTGCGAGATTAGCCCTTCTTAGTGCATAACTAACTTTGGGTGATTGAGCATTTAGGAAGAAACATTTTTGAATTTGATCAACAGGTCGGGTAGGCTGCGGAATTTTATTGATCAATTTGTTGAACCGGGCCACAAATTCTCTCATGGGTTCTGATGAATCTTTCTTTATCTGAGAAATTTGGGCAAGCAAGGCATGCACATCTTCTGCTGGTTTGAAACGGTTTTCAAACTGAGTTCTCATTGTGCCCCAGTCGGTGATAGCGCCAGCCGGAAGGTGGTAGAACCAATCAGCAGCATTATCTTGTAACGTCTCAACGAACAGTCTCACGGAGACGTCTTCATGCTCAACTCCCAGGACTCCACATGCAACAATGAAGGCTGCGATGTGTTCATCGGATGCACTTTGCCATCGCCTTTGAACTTAGGAAAGTTCTTCCGGTTACCTCTAGGTAACTCATGCAAAGGCTGAGGAAGGGCAAGGGGCCCGACACGATGACCCCATGGTAATGGTGCCGCCATTCTTGGAAAAACGGCTTGGAGAGGAACTGCAACACCAGCAAGAATCAAAGCTCGCAGATTAGGGCTAGCTGGCTCTGAAGGAATACCACCGTAGGACTTCTATCTTGAGCAGGTGGAGTGCTTGTTGAACGAGTCTTCTATTTCTTGTTGAAGGGAAAGGAAAACCCTGCTGCTCCAAAATCTGGAACTGAGAATCTTCAATACCAAGGGTCCTTCTCCCTCGAGTAAAACGCGGAGTCGCCAGATCAAAAGATGATCAAAAATAACAGAACTGGAATATGATTTTCCCAGAGTCGCAAAAAGCTGATCATTGTTGGTCGTCGAAAGTCAGATAGGACTTTACGAAGAGCAACAGTCAGGGGACAAGAAGTCCCTCCTCTTTAATGGGAGAGGTTCCCTTATTCAGAAACGAACTTATTTACAAATGTACAAGACATGATTTGTTGGTTAAACTTGGATATCACGAAAGTGTTTTCTATGAAGATCATCAATTACAAAAGGACTGAGGAAATGAGAGTACGGGAAAGAGCAGAAAGGCAACATGCAGAATTATAGATATCAGAGTAATTCTTTATGTATGCGAAAGTCACAGTGAATTGAAACAAGATCATTTGTATTGAATAAATAAGATGGAATTTAAAGACACAAAGTTCTGTAAATAACATCTGCTTAGAACACAAAGTTTCTTAACATAACACAGATTCATTAATCAAGGACACAAAGTTCCTTCTTGGTTATACAAGATCACCGAGCTTGCAAAGTTGAAGAGTATGCAATCGGTAAGACTAACGAACTTGAGACAAATGATCTTCACAAAGAAAATAAATGAAAGCTTAGGAATAACAGAGATCAGATAGACAAAGAATGGGAAAGTCCTTCTGTATTGATTTCTTTATAATCTATTTACACTTTCAGAAAATATGCCAAGTTCTTCCTCCTTTTTTTTGAATGGCGTGAAGAAGGCCATTATATAACTTACAAATCAGTTACTCTTCGTAACCGTTTCTTTAACCAAGAACAGTTAAAGACCGCCTATCGCAGTACCTCAACCCGTTACAAAGAAAACGGCAAAAGAAATGGAAGAAGAGAAAAGAATGAGGAGAAGAAGAAGCGGTGGCGGTCACTTGGAGGACCCACTGACTTCAGAATCCATTGCCTGAAATTCTTTTGACGCCTCAGCTATGTCTCAGAAGTCTCATTCTAAAGATGACAGCGTATGTCTTTGAAAACAGAGATGACCAGTGTCTTGAAAACTTCATCCTTCCGCCCAGCTGTCCTTGGAATTTGGTCTTCAGATTGATAGTATCAGAGCCACAACTTAAATTCATATTTAGTTTGAAAAACAACATATTCGGGTAGAGCGGGAAAAACTAAGTATGGATGGCATTTGGTTCATTTGGGACATGTGAGACGCGAATGCGCAAAACACGTGGCTCGGCCGATTCAGGCGAAACAAGGAGAAGACGCACAAATGCATTTTGGGACATTTGGGACGAAAACACGTGAAGTACGCGGTTCGGGTGCTTCGGCCGAAAATGGAACAACTTGCACTTTTGACTTGGGACATTTGGGACATGAAAGAGCGAAGTACGCGGTTGGGTGTTTTGGTCGAAAATGGAACAAAAGGCTCGTTTGAACTTGGGACATTTGGGATGAAAAAAGTTCGAGTACGCGGTTCGGGCGGTTTGGCTGAAAATGAGCAGCTGCACTTTTGAAAGTTTGGGACAGTTGGGACATGAAAGAGCGAAACGCGGTTCGGGGATTTCGGCCGAATCGGGAAATTAGAACAAAAGGCTCTTTTGAACTTGGGACAGGCGGGACAAAAATGTCCGACAGGCCGAAAATGGAACAACTTCGGGGATTTCGGCCGATCGGGGAACAGAGTGCACTTTTGAACTTGGGACAGGCGGGACAAAAATGTCCGACAGGCCCGAAATACATACAAAATGACCCAAAACATAGATTTTTTCAATTTCATGACTTTTCTCCTACTACCAAACTTGTGAAAAAGACACTTAAACTTGAAATTTGAAAGTTCACCAAATGGAAAACAAGACCACCAAATAAAATTTAAACAATATATGTAGTGAAATGCCTAGCATGTGCTAGATTTGGGAAGTGTTATACTTCCTAGATGGCTGCTAATCCACTTTTTAAAACAACTTAATTCTAACAATAAAGGAAATCCTACTATAGTTAAAATGATTTAGGTATCTCATTTGTCTACAATAAGAAAATTCTTTCACAACAGGCTAAGCTATTATTACTTGAATCGAAGGTCAAGGTCTCTCACAGAGTGTAGGTATTTGGTTAGGGTCAAATTCTCGGATGTTTTGGGTATTAGGTAAAGAATGGAAGATTTTTCTTGGTTTTAAGTTAAGAACATAGAGACCGATATCAGTTTGGTATGACCGATGTCGGTTTAGGTTAACCGGCAATGGTTGTGGGTAACCGGCATCGATATGGTCGGGGTATAGGAAACTCAGTAAAAATTTGGTGGGGTGATAGATTTGAGGCTAGATGGAAATGGAATGGCAATGGCAAGGCTCATGTGGGTCTCAAGTATGCACAAGAATGATTAAAATCTAGATATGGGCCGTTCAAGGGTGTGGGTAAAAGGATGATCAAGTTTACATGGAGGTAAAATGGTGGTGGAATGAAATGGGAGTAGAAACCAATGATGAAGTAAAAGAATCTACCAAATGATAAATGGATAGGTGTTGGTTAACAAAGCACTTACTATTTGTACGAGCTTGATGTCGGTTAGAAATGGTGGGTGATCAAATGGAAGGGACTTGGTGTGGTGTTGGCACTTCCTTGGATGCTCCCGTGAAGGAAAATGGCTCTGTGGTTGCTTCAAGTGCTGGCTATGGATGCTCTGATGCATATACTAATGCTGGTTCTATTTGCATGCATCGCCAATTTCGTCACTTGTTCTCAGAAGAAAATGCCAAACCTCTAAACAATGTGCTAACCTTGAAATAAGGTTGTTTTGGGGGTTAAATGGTAAGCCCGATGCATGTTGGGTTGACCGGAGGTGGTTTAGGGTGACCGACATCGTTAGGGTGGGATTTATTAGGTTTTCTAAAATGGGCAGATCCTTTTGATTTTCTTGGATCTCGCCCATTTTCTCCACAAAATAGAATGGAAGCTTCCTTCTAACGGAATGAAATGTGGTTAGAGGGAATATAGTATTTTATTTTTAGGGTTTGGGTAGGTATTATTTAGTTATGGAAACTTACTAAGAATAGGTCTTAGGGTGAGGTGGATATGCGGGAATTATCCCAATTAAGATATTTAAATAATAAATATTGTGAGGATAATGAATTAATTTAATTAAATTAATTAAATTAATATTAGAGTGGGTTGAAGGGGGCCATGATTAGGTGAATGTGTTTAAGGTGTTTATTTGATGAGGGACCAAGGAGAGTGTGACCCAATTTTGGTGTCTATATTTTGCCCCTTTTTGTTGCATAGCTTGTATTGGTAGCGGCGATGATGACAAAAATAGGATGTAGTTGCCCCATGCGTGGGTGAAGGTAATCCCCTCAAACAAGGAGTTGATGAGGTAGAAAGCGAGAATTAGTGAGTTGTTTGATAAAAGGTGAATGTGATGAAGAAGAAGGGGAAAGCAGGGTAAAAATTAGAAAAGGTCCATTCAAGTAATCTAGGTAATGGGTCAAGGTCAAAGGTAGTAATCAAACGCACGCACACACATATAGACTGCAACACGGTACCACATGGAAGAGGAGGCAAACTCTATATTTTCTAAGGTCAATAGGCTTATCCAAACAAGGCTAAAGTGATTCCAGTATCAAGGTATATGATATGGTGAGGAAACACGATGCAGATCAAAGTGCAGGAACGTTTAGGTATGTTCCGATACACCAAAGGTTCGATCGGGATAAGTGGTCACAGAAAGAGGTAAGGTAAAGTTAGTATGTCCATCAACATAGGCAGATTCCATAAGGCATAGCAAAAACATGAGGTCAAAGACTACTAGCGAGGTTCCGGTGTCCAAATATCTAGGTCATGGCATGGGTATGGCGAGCTATGGGAAAAATAATGAGTCTGCAAATGAGGACAAGGTGATGGGATGAATGATAAGGTCAAGAAGGTCAAGTGGTGTGGCCAGGTGAGGTGAGTGTAAGATAAAAAAGGATTCAGGTCAAAAATTGGGGGTAGGAGGTAGTGGAAATACTAAGTAGTATAACTGATGACGGTTTGAAGGGAGTGGTGCCAGTCAAGATGGACCGACCACCGTAAGCTAGGGCACAGGACTAATGTTGGTTAAGGTGAAACCATCACTGGTTAGGTTGGGTAGATTATAAAAAAGAAAAAGTTCCTTATTTTTCAAATCATTTGTCTTTTTATTGAATTGGGAAAATGACAAGAGAGAGAGATAGAAAAAATGTGTGAAGTGATAGAGTGAGACTAAGGATTGAGTTGGTGATCCATGTGGCAGGTGATAGTTGGTTGAGAGGTGGATCCATAGGGTCGGGTGGGATCAATTTGAGTTGATTGATTAGTTGGAGAGTGAGAGGGTCATTTGGTGATAGTTGGTAGAGGTAGGAGAGGGATCGGGGGACCACCAGTACAGTGGTCGGAGGTGCCACCACATGACAACAATGCGATGAGGTAGGATTCAATCCAACTCATTGTTTTGTTTATTAGATTGAATTAGTGGGTGAAAATGGGTTTTTTGTTTTGGGGAGAAAATAAATTTTGAGTTATGGAGGGAAATCAAGTAAAATTGGAAATGGAGGGAGGGGATTGGGTGAAGAAGGGATGGGGAAGGATTGGGTAGGATTGGGTGGGTAAAAGGGAGTAAAAAGGGAATTTTGAGGGAAAATGGGGGTTGGGCACTATGGTTTTGTGGTGATAGTGACTGGTGTCGGTTAAAGGTTAGCCGACGTCGGTGTTAGGGCACCGGTATCAATCACAAAGTAGGTGACCAATGTCAGTTGAAGGGGGACCAGGGTTTGTTAGGGGTAACTGGTACCAGTCATAATTGGGGGAAAAAGGGGGCAAAAGGTGTCTGATGTTGGGTGGTTGAGGTAGATAGGGGTGAGAAAAGTAGCTTTTTTGAAAATCATAACATAGGTAAGGGGTAAAAATAGGTAAGGGTGGAGTTGTTAGGGAAAAATGTATAGATGTGTAGGAAAAAGGTAAGGTCGGGGAGTGGGTCAAAATGGAAGTAGGTGAGGGTGGGGGGTGTGGTTGAATAGGTGATATTAGGTTGGGTAGGATTAGGGTAGGTAGGTCGATAGGATAGGGTTGGGTTGGGTAAGTAGGGAGGTGTGGGTTGGTTTGGGGTGGAGGGTAGGCCATGGGATAAATGGGTAAGTAGCGAAGTAAAAGAGGTAGGGTAATGGGAATGGGTATGGGTGAATGTAGATATGGTCATGTTTAAATAATGTGATTGTTTTGTTGGATGTAGGTGAGAGATCAACTGAGGATGCGAGATAGGGTGCCACCCCTACTCATGATAGTTTGAGGCACAACGACAGCCGAGGAGTTGTGGCATGTTGAGGAGGTGGGCCTGATTGGGGTCCAACGCTACCAAAGCATGTAGTTTGGTAGCTGAACTTGATGGTCACCCTCATTGATAGATGGGATTCGACAACCAACACGTTCTACCTATCGACGGGTGAGATGAAAGTCACCTTGGAGGACGTGTACAGAATCCCGTGTTTACATATATTGGGTATGTAGGTATATTTGATATCCTTAGAGGCATTAGAGGAGTTGATGCTGATGGTGTTTGGGGAGGGGATGGCAGAGCTAACATTCCATAGTGCTAGTCTGAGCTATGGAGAGATGTACCTAGCCCGTCTAGAGGAGATGAGGCTAGTAGTATTACGATGGAGGAAGTCTCTGCTGTTTTGCATTGCGATGCGAGAGGGTGGGAGATTCCCACGATCACTGATGGGAGTGTTACATGACATGATGATGGAGAGGACCTGATTTTCCTGGGTGCCAAGCATTCCTAGTACAGCTATATAGAGAGCTATGGGTGTATGGGCAGCTCCACAGGTTCAGTCTGTGCTGCACTTTTATTCTACATTACTTGGGCCTATGAGCACATTGTCTATGTGCATCTAGTGGGTATGCCCAGTAGATGCATTTGAGCCTAGGTTTTGTGTGGGTGGGGTATAGGTGATGGGTGCATGTTATTGGAGAGTAGCGATCAGATAGGGCTACACATGATGTAGCATACTACTAGTGGCTATTAGAGGGATTTTCCAGAGTAGACATTATATGGAGACCGTATGTGGGTTATCCCTCATACAGATAGATGGCTGAGGAGTTAGCTAGCCTTCAACTACTTAGATGGATAGAGGGGCACCGTGTAGGAGAGCATGAGATGATCCCCATAGATAGGGTCCGACGATAGTTTGGATTACTATAGGATATACCACCACCCTTCCCATAGTACCAGAGGGATGATGTGGAGAGACCACTACCACTTCCATAGCCAACAATACCTATTGGGTAGGAGGAGCAGGTTATAGACCGACAGATTGATGATGCCGGTGTGACGGACGGTATAGACAGTGGTGGGAGGCCTAGCTATGAGTAGTACCTCCTAGGCCTGGGTAGCCAGATTTAGCCACCATCACTGTGTAGAGAGACACCCTATAGGGGCAGGTGGTGACCCTAATTACATAGTTGGGGATGGTACATGGGTAGCATTAGCAAAGCATCAGTGGTAGAGGTGGCCACATTGCATGTGTGCAGTGGCGATCCATAGGCCCAAATGGCCCAGGTGGAGATGGAGAGGGTGATGAGGAGTAGGTGACCACCCTATAGGCACATGTTATAGGTTTGTAGGGTCAGTTGGCCACTGCACAGTGTGTAGATTTAGGTATTATAGGCTCGAGCACGAGCACGAGCACCGAGGATAGGGTCCCAGTCCATAGGTAGGGATGGGACAGGGTCCCACATGATAGGTATAGGGGCCGAGGCCTATGGGACAACTCATGAGACCATACCCCTATCTAGGTTACAAGATGCCCTAGGTGAGGCCGGATATTATCAGGATAACTTGATAGTCACCGAGATAGATTTTCTATCCTATGGAGAGTACAAGACATGACACGAAGGCCTCAAGTGAGAGGACCAGATCCTGCACTCACAGTGTGGAGAGCACAGGGGGCCATTGAGCCCCGAGACATGATCAAGGTGAGGCCACCAACTCATGGAGTCCAGCTCAGGTGATGTACCAAACGAGGGCTCGAACACGACCTATGTCGGGTAGTGAGAGGTTATTAAGCCGCCAACCAAGAGCTGAGGAGGAGACATGTGAGACTGAGATGGAGGATGTCCGACAGGATGATGCCTAATGCACATCCCTCCATTTTGATGTATTTTGGTAATTTTGATATATACTGGCTGTGTGCTAAAGAGAGTGAGGATGTATGAGATTTTTGTATATTTTTGAGCATATATACCTGCGTTGAAGATGGTGATGTTATACAAGAGTTTTGAGAGATTAGATTATATACACCAGCCTACATGCTGAAGACATTTGATAGTTATGTATATGGATACACATGATTGGATATTTGTATTTATAGAGATGATGATGATTATGGTCATTATGTGTTTGTGTTGATAACATTTTATTATTATGCATAGATGGATTTAGGATAGGTGTGTTAGGCATGGATTGAGTCAGGTTATAGGCATGGATTGAGTTAGGTTGTAGGCATGGATAGAGTCAGGTTGTAGGCATGGATAGAGTTAGGTCATAGGCATGGTTGAGTTTGTAATTCATTAATGTGTATAATTAATGATGAGATGGACCATGTTTAAGATGTTTTATAATACATGCATGATAATGGGAAAGAAATGGTAGACATAATGAATGGATGTTGGATGATGATAAAGGTGGAAAAAAATTTGTTTTTGTTGGTTTTTAATTTCTAATTATTGATGTAAAAATAAATTTAACAAGGGTAGATCATTATTTAGGAAAATGAAAGGTGAATTGGTTAGGGTTAGAGAGTGGCTGAGCTAACCTCCAAGGGCCCCATGCCCTCGGAGTGCTGCCTACATAGTCCTGGTGAAAAGGGACCTCAGGCCGATGTAGTTCTCCCATAAGCTAGGGAAGAATGTGAGGAGGTATGCGTATGGGTGGGTATGTTATAGGCATGATTGAGTCTAGGTCTGTTAGGTATGGGTGGATTGTGAGCACATGGGTATGGATGATTTTGATTTGATAAAAAAGAAAGGTATCCGAAGATAAGCGTCGAGAAGCTAATCTTGTATAAAGTAATCAATAGGTAATGAAGTAGTTTAAAAGGATAAGAGGAGGCAAGAAATCCACCTGATTGGCTATAATCATAATGAGTAGGTCATACCTTAGATAGGTGGGTGAACATAAGAACCTAAAGACATTACATGATTGATTATTCTAAAGGTGAAAAGTAGTCGCATGACCACCAAATGTCACACGGTTCCACGAGGTCCCTTGAGGCGGTAGGAAATGAAAGTATGAATGGTAAGAGGGTGAAAAGTGGTTAGTTTTTATATGGTACTAGGTAGTATGCCTTTATGGCAAGAGATCCAAGGTCACAATGGGCAAGTCCATGACTAAAAATTTGTTTGTTTTAATTGATGTTTGAGATAGACTGATCGATGTGGGAAGTCTATATGGGATGAGGAAATTAACTCCTTGAGGTCTTCGTGAAGCTGATCGATGCGGGAAGCTTAATATTCTCTCTCTTTTTTTGAAAGATATTTACATAGCTGTCCTTCGAGGGAGCAGTCTATTTATAACAACGATTGTAGAGAGAAATATGTCTTTTTGAGGGAGTCATATTTTTATTGGAAGTTTGACTCAAGGAGTTGCATCCCATGTGAGGGATTTTAAGTCATGGACAAGACTAAGGTGAAGAATAGGGTTCTTGTTCATAAAGCGAGGTGAAATGACCATGGGATCTCATCTAAAGGTAGAAAAAAGTATCCATGAGAATCATGCTATGTGCAGCACCGTGGTACACATATTTAAGAGAAGATAAAAAGTGACGGGTATGCACATGATTCTTAGTTAATCGGTGGTGATGGCATAGGAAGTGGATAGCACTCAAGGGACAAGAATGGAAAGAGGTAGAAGGTGAGGTGGGAGTAAAAGTCAACAATAGAATGGTTAAAGATGCAAGGCATTAAGGGGCTCTCGAGTTTGGGTTTACCCTCGAGTGAAGATAAACAATAAGCACTTGATGCATAAGTATGAGTAACGATGTATGGTCCAAGCCAATTAGGAGAAAATTTTCCCCGTTTAATTTTTCTAATTTGGTTACATGTTGATTTTCTTTCAGGACAAGGTCACCGACTTGGAAGGTTCATTCATGGACACATTTTTCATAGGCACGTTTGATACGTTTTTGGTAAACTTGAAGGTGGTCAAGAGTGTTAAGACAATGTTCTTATAAAAATCGAGTTGTGCTATACGGTCTGACGAAAGTCATAATCATTGATCATGTCATGGAGAGAAATGCAGAGTGAGGGAATATGGACTTCGAGAGGTAGAACAACCTCTTTACCATAGACATGAGAAAAGGGTGTGGCAGAATGGAAGTATAGATACTAGTGCAAGACGCCCACATGGTGAAAGGAATGTGCATACGCCGAGTCCTTCCTATATCATTAACCACTTTCATAAGAATTTTTTTGGTGGATTTGGCTTGGCCATTGGTCTGTGGGTAATAAGGTGATGAGAAACTTAGCTGAATGTCGAAGGCATCGCAAAGTTTTTGCAAGGTTTTATTTTTGAATTGTTTGTCGTTATCAGTGATGAGGTGATGTGGGACACCAAAGTGATAGATGATGTGATGATTGATGAACTCACATATTTTCTTGGCTTTCATGGAAATGAGAGGTATGGCTTCAACCCATTTTGTGTAGTATTCAGTAGCGGTGATGATCCATTGATGTCATTGGGAAGAATGTGGATTGATCTCTCCGACAAGATCCAAACCCCATTGAGAGAAGGGCCAAAGGTCACGTGCGACTTGTAAGGCATGACTAGGTGTATGATGAAGGTTGGCATGTTGTTGGAATTTTACACAACGCTTGACATAGTCACAATAATCATGGTTGAGGGTCAGCCAATAATAGCCTAGGCGAAGAATACACTTAGCAACAATGAGGCCACTGAAGTGACCTCCACATATGCCATCATGAACTTCCTTAATGGTATAAGGAATTTCAGAACTCGTAAGGCACCGTAAGAGAATGCCATCAAATCTGTGTTTGTAGAGGAGGCCACCCATGATGACATAACAAGAGACCTTTTTAAGAAAGGCCCATTGTCTATTACAAGTGAGGTCAGGAGGAAAAATGGAATGAGAAAGGTAGTCTGAGTATTGTTTATACCAAAGGTCACTCGAGTCAGGGGTAGTGGTTCTAATGGAGTAAACCTTATAAGGTAAATAAGAGGGTGATTGGAGTCTTTCTATGGTGACAAAGATTTTAGAATCGAGTAGGTGAAGTGGGGATTTGAGAAGCCAAGTACGCCATGGTATCTATAAATTTGTTGGTTGAACATGAGATGGTTTGAAGGGCGTAGCGCTCGAAGGTGGTCAAAAGTATGTCTACATGATGTTTATAATTTTGAAGTGTCTCGTTATGACATTGGTATATACCATTCACTTGGTTTATGACCAATTCAGAATCACCAAAGATACTGATTGACTTAACATCTAAGGCATAGGCAGCTTGGAGACCTAGTACGAGCACTTCGTATTCAACAATATTATTTGTACAATAAAAATCGAGTTTGAAAGACAAAGGCATGGGTTAACCAACAAGTTGAATGAGGATAACTCTAGCCCCACCCCCATGTTAACACTTAGAACCATCGAAGAAGAGTGTCATTTGGTAAGCGGGTTCGTCCAGGGAAAGGGTAGTAATTGACTCATCTAGGAAGTCAAAGTTAGAGGATTGTTCCCGAGTAAAAGGTGCATCGGCCAATTGGTCGGTGATAGCTTCACCCTTGATTGAATTTTGATGGATGAATTTGAGGTCGAGGTTAGCCAGAAGCATAAGCTAGCATGCAGCACATTGATTTTGGTAAGGTTTGGCATATATGAAATGTAGGGGATCAGTGTTGGTCACGACATAGGTTTTGTGGTTGAGTAGGTAATGGCGAGTTTTGTGGAAACAAAAATAAGGCTAAGAAAAGTTTTTCAAAGCATGGGTATATCAATTTTTGTAGTCTAAAATAGTACCGCTTATGTAATAAACCACCTGTTCCCTATGTTATTCATCGTGATGACCGAGCATGGCCCCCAGAGTGATCGATAATTGAGATGTATAGGTAGAAGGGTTAATCGTCTTTAGGTGGAATGAGCATGGGTGGTTGAAAAGATATTGTTTTAAGGCCTCAAAAGCTTTGTGGTAGTCATTATCCCATTTAAAAGATACATCCTTCTTGAGAAGATGATGAAATGGTTGACACCGATCAGACAATTATGAAATGAAGTGGTGAATAGACTGCAACTTGTCCTGCAGGCTATGGAGTTGCCTAAGATTAGTGGGTGGAGGCATTTTAGGAATTTCCTTGACTTTAGTAGGGTCAACCTCTATACCAAGTAAAGAAATGATAAATCCCAAGAGCTTTCCTGAGATAACCATGAAGACACACTTCTTGGGCTGAAGGCAAATGTAATATTTAATAAGGTGATCAAATATGGTTTTAAGGACAACAAGGTGCTCGGAGCGGCATTTAGATTTGGCCAGGATATCATCCATGTAATCTTCTAATATACGATGCATGATGTCATGGAAGATATAAGTCATAGCCCATTGATAGGTGGCCCCAGCATTTTTAAGGCCAAAAGGCATGACTCGGTAGTAGAAGGTCCCCCAAGGGGTGATGAATGTGGTTTTGTGTTGATCCTCTAGGGAAAGCAAGATTTGGTTATAACCCAAGAAACCATCCATGAGTGATAACATCTCATGACCAGCAGTAAGGTCAACCAGTTGGTCAATACTAGGTAGAGGGAAGTCATCTTTTGGGTAGGCTAGGTTGAGGTCACGAAAGTCCATGTAAATACAAAGTCCCCCTATCACCTTAGTGATAGGGACAATGTTGGAAATCCACTGGGGATAATCAATGGGTAAGATGAAGGAAACAAAAAGGAGGCATTGAAGTTCTTCTTTGACCAGAAGAGCAATGTGAGGGTGCATTTTCCTTAGCTTTTGTTTGACGGGTTTAGCGTTGGGAATGGTTATGATATTGTGTACCACTATAGTGGGGTCAATACCAGGCATATTTGCATAAGACCAAGTGAAAACGTGGTTATGGTTTTTGAGAAAAGAAGTGATGGCTTCCTGTTTAGTAGCATCTAAAGATTGTCCTATCTTTAGAATGTGTGGGTCATCCTGAGTATGAATATTGATCTCGAAAGTAGATTCATTCAACATGGTTTGCATCGGATGGTAATGACCGATGAATATATGAGTCTTCTACACTAAGGTAGGTGAGTATAGATTCATCATCCTGACATTGAATGACGTTAAGGTGTATTGTCATCGATCATTTCAGGGTATAGGAAGGGAAGAGAGGAAGGAGTTCACCCTCACGTTGATAAGTTAGAGGCCCCAAGGAGATGGTGTTTATGATTTTTTTTTAGGAGGAATGGATTCTTGATCCATGAACTCCATCGGTGAAGGTGGTGAAGAAGGTGGAGAAGGGCTGATGTCCTCAATGAATTCAATTCGTGCCTTCTTGGTAGGTGGTTCTCTAAAGATGATACCACTATGGTCATTATGTTTGTGGGTAGTGTAGACACCTATAATTATGCCCAAGCAATTTAAATACTTAATTACGCTAATTATCTCCTTTTTCCGTAAATAGACGACATATCATCAAAAGCACTCATATTCCCTCTAATTTTCATCAATTAATTGCAATACGCTAATTGATTAAGCCGCTACGCAACTAATAGCATAATTAACGACCTTCCATTAATTATCACTTTCTCTATCTTAATTAATTAATTATTATTAATTAATTAGTCTTCCCCCTTCATTTAAACTAGTAAATCGATATTAAATTGATTTAATTCCTTTCTAATATCTGAATCACACTAATATTCTTCTAAATGGCTTTTATAAGCTTACGCCTACCTATTAATTAATCACCTTTGATTAATCAAAATACCCCCAACTCCCATGACTTGCTAAACATGTATTAAACCCTTCTAAAGTAAGGTTACCTTTATTAAAGCAACCTTATCCATTCCTAATCATATTTTACCTTTATCCCACATTCATGAGAATGTGTTGAATCCTTTATCCTTTGGGCTCTATAAAGAGCCCTCCACCTACATTTTTACTTACACCTAAACTCCTTAGAGAGAAAATGCAAAGCATATAACAAAGAGACTAAGAGCTTGCACCTTGTTCTCTTGAGAGTTCATCATCTTGAAGAGTTAAGCTCTTTCTTAAAGTGCTTGGGTCATATGGGAGGTGTCAAAAGGGTCTTGTAGCCCAACTTTGATTATCCCCCATTCCTAGGTTCTTGGAACATTAAGGACAACTATTTTTGATAGCCATGGTACCTACCTAGGTTCCTTCATTTATATGTTTTTAGAGAATAGAGGATATTTAGGTTCTTAACATAGTTGATTTCATAGTTTTGTATTGATAATTGTTAGCATCTAACCCTTGATTAATTCATATCATGATAGTGTTTATAATGTTGTTTAATTCTTATTAATTAAGACTATTTAGGTGTTAGTCTTTTTTTACATTAGCATTAGTTTAAAAACAACACTTGCACACATTTGGCACACCTGGTGGGACTTAATCCATTGTCCTTTGCACCTAATTTCAAGTTTTTGTAGTTAAGTTTCATATTTGGTTACTAACCCTCTTTTACACATGTTGATCTAACTTGTTTTTCTTAACTTGTTTTGTTGAGTTTGCATGTGTTGAGTCTTCCTTGTAGGTATAAAGGAGGTGAAGTGCTGTCAAAATTGGAATTGATGGGAAAATTTTAAGATTTCTTCATGTTTTCATTTTTAGAGCTTACTTTTTCAACATTCTACATGCTAGTTTTGTCAATTTCTTGAAAATTTTAAATTATTGAGCATGTAGGTTAGTATTTGATAGTGCTGAGTCTTCTATTTACATATTAATGTGGTGGGTTGCTGTCAAAATTTAATCTTGGTGAGAAAATTTCAAGATTTCATCATGTTTTCATTTTTAGAGCTTACTTTTTCATCATTCTACATGCTAGTTTTGTCAATTTCTTGAAAATTTTAAATTCTTGAGCATGTATGTTAATGTTTGATAGTGTTGAGTCTTCTATTCATA
Organism: Taxus wallichiana var. yunnanensis; assembly: GCA_018340775.1. Classification (NCBI taxonomy): domain Eukaryota; kingdom Viridiplantae; phylum Streptophyta; class Pinopsida; order Cupressales; family Taxaceae; genus Taxus; species Taxus wallichiana. Next base: position 90,449,966 of record CM031235.1, on the reverse strand, counting down.
TATTGATGTGATGGGTTGTTGTCAAAATTGAATCTTGGTTGGAAATTTTTTTCCATTTTGTAGATTAAGAGACGTTTTTTTACATTTTTTGAGTGCATGTCAAGTGCATACCCATGAGCATAAGAGCATATGCGTAACCCATCTTCCAAAGCCCATAAATTTTGCTCCCGAACTCAAAATGAATCCATCCTTTTGGATTAGAAAGGTATTGAAGTTAAATATGTAATGAAAACATAAATTTGGGATTTATACTTACAAAAATTGTAGGTTTTTTTGTTAGTTTAAAACTGGTCATTTTCTAACATGTCTAATGTTTTGATGAATGTTGTATTTCTATGCTTACTTGATTTAGACCAAAGCGTGTGTATGCTCTTCTCTTGCACATTTTGGTGATATTGAGAATAAAAAAATTTTTATCTCTACCTTTTTAACATTGGGATTAAACTTGGAAATTTGATTATTCATTTTGCTTAAGGGAATGAAACTTTTACAAATCATTTTTCAATGGTCCTTTGATTTGAAGTTTTCCATTTCTATATAGTTGGGATAAATTTTGTGTATGCTCTTCTCTTGCACCTTAGGGTGATCTTGAGAATCAAAAGTAACTTTAGTCTTCATTTTATAACATTTGGTAAATTGGAAACTTCATCTTTCGCTTTTGGTTTAAGGGAATGAACATTTATCAAGAATTTTGTATGGTTCATTGATTGAAAAGTTTTTCTTTACTTTTAGTTGGATTATTTTTGTGTATGCTCTTCTCTTGCATCCTTAGATGATCTTGAGAATCAAAAGTAACTCTTAGTCCTCTTTTGAATAATGTGATTTTCTTGGAGAACTACTAACGCTTGAGTGCAGGACCTAAAAACACTTTTTAAGGAAAGGAGGAATCAATACGAAGTCAAAAACTACTAATACGGTTGTTATACGGGTTGCCAAAAGGTGTTCAACCAAACCACACCTAATTAAATAAGATAAAAAGAGCAATATATTCAAACCACTTTGTATTGCAAGTTTTGGAAAAGGGTACGTCCCCTCCGCTCAACCGGAACATAACCCCTTTGGCATAATGCCTTAAGCTACAACAATGGGGTTAGTTCTAGAACCCCAAAGAATTCCACGTAAGAGGTAACCTTGTGGATGAAACGGGAAGTCTGCGCACTACCTACTTGACTAGTGATTCCTTTGTGAGATAGCATTACAGGTTGTCGTTGTGGCGACCCGGTGATGGTACACATAGACGCACTAGTTGCCTATTGTTCTTGAAGGGGGTAAAGTAAAGCGAGATATTCCTAAACTAGTCAAAGTGTGACATTTTGGGTAAATCATGCTCACTCGTGGCAACTTTGTAACACCTAGGGTGAGAGAACCACCTAGGAGAATATAATTTGGCTAGGAGCCCACTTTGACCATTTTAAAACAAAGTGTTGAGTTGTGAACCTTCTTTTTGAGAAATGTGTGACGTATTACTTTCACTTAGTTTTTACTTGCCTTAGGGTGAGGTGAAACTCTGCTTTGAAGTGAGGCTAGCATTTTTTGTCATTTTTTTGATTTATTTCCTTTATATTCTTTTGACACTTTGTTGATCAAAAGAGGTGTGATTACCTTTGTGTTGCCATTCGATTGTTTCTCTCACTTTTATGTTTGTTTACACCCATCGATTTTTGCTGCTGGGTTAGTTAAATGTCTAAAGTGAGTGGAGGAGTTTTCACGTCATTTGGTAGCCATTGTGATCTTGATACCCATGTCAATATTGTCATTGTAGTTAGGCATGGTTCATCACCGTGGACTTCTATAGAGAATTTAGCTTGTTTGTCTCGTATCATTACAATTTTGATATTTACGTCTTGTTTCTTATAAAATCAACATAAATACCTATATTTCATGCTGGCTACACTACACACATTCTTAACTATTCCTAGCTATACTTTGAGATTTTTTGTTTGGTTTTATTATTACCTCGATTTCAAAAGGTGTTAGGCACTACCATTTGTGCGTGTTATATCAATAACACCTTGATATCAATACTTCACTTTCTTGCAAAGTGGGTTAACATATCTTGGTGATATTGTTGTGTCATTCGCAAATCGTAATTGACACTTTTTGAGATATAGGTCTTAATCAGACTTGATCTTGCTCGTCGTATATCTTGATTGGGAGATCATATTTAACTTCATGTATTTACTTATGTCTTGTTCATTCCTTTGAACTTGGCATAAGTGGAGACATCTTATTAATCATCTGGTGTCACAAATTACTTTGAAACGTAGTCTAGGAAGTAATTCATTTGATTAAGTTTTGGTACCAAATGATTGTTTCATTGGTGACTTTATCACTCTATCACATTGGTATTCTCACACTATTAATTTACTCTTAACACGTACATCTTGTAAATTTGTGTCTTACGACACCCTGTGCCCCGCATCTCATTTCGCAACCTAACCTCACCACCTAAACCTTGCACAATTATTTATTAATTACCTTATAATTAATAAATCCACATCTCCAAACCTGCCACCTCATTTTTCCACCTCATCATGACCTAGCCCTAACCCTAAACTAACCTAATTAAGACCTATAACTTGGTCTACATCCACACCCATGACTAATTACTCCTCACCCGCACCAAAACCAACCTAATAATGACTTGACCAAGCCCACAACTAATCCCTCGGGAGAAAAGGAGGGAAAGTTGGCTATTTTACTAAAAATAGCCCACTTTGACTTAACCGACATCGGTTCCTACTCGACCGCCGTCGGTTATGTAACCGCCATCGGTTCCCTGTAAATGGCCTCCCCAACCAAAAACAAAGGATCTGGAACTCATTTTGGAAAGGATCCAGAAATTCATTTGCAAGACAGAGACAAGTGAAGAAAAGAGAAGAGGTTGCAGAGAAGGGCATCGAGCCGAAGACTGCAACTGAGCCACTGGATTGCTGTCACCCCCGTTCAAGCATTGGAAAAGACTAAGGATAGCTTCATCAGCTCATTTTCCAATACCAGATCATCCCAACTGAGCCTTACTGTCACTACCACATTCCTTGGACCTGAATCTTCATCAAGAACGAGTAAGTAGTGTCTTGTATGTTTCTAAGCACCATTTCCTGAGTCTTTTGATTGATAGTAATTATAAGCTCACTCCTAGATCTACCACCTGCCAGCACCCTGCACTTAACCTTCATCCATACATCCTTGTATTGCCCAGAAGATAGTTTTATCACTCTCTGAGTCTTCCCCGTCATCTCACTATTCCCCTCAGCCATCCACCAGTCTAAAGAAAAAACCCCACAATCACCCTACAACCAACCTCTATCCAGAAGTGCCTAGATTACTAACCCTACCGGTGTCGGTTATCCCCTACCGGCAGCGGTTCTCTAACCGCGGTCGGTTATCCAGTGACCGGCATCATCACTGTGACTTATACCCAAAACCTTCCTCTCACCTATTTGTCTCCTAACAACCTCAGATCCAGTCTGGTTTATCCCTATAACTCGAGTTGAACGTATCAATGACCAGTGACCAAAAAAACAACGTGACATTTTATTATTGGTAGTTTAGTCTCTATTGCTTTGTAACGAGGTACCTAAATCATGATTTTGCAATAGCTTCTTTATTATCATTTTTGTTAATTCATATTAAAAGGGAACTGACCACCTTCGAAAGGAAGTCTAATATTTTCTCCAGGCCCAAGGAAGTTCCCTCATTTATTGCCTAACTAAAATCTGGTGGTCTTGTATTCTTACTTGTAGGTAGTCCTTCCTAGAAAAAATGAGTTCTTCGCAATCGATCTGATCTCTCTCTACGGTACGCGCACACCCTCCCAACACTCAACAGGTATTCCTCCTAGCCCTAACCCTCATCTATTTCTCAAAGGAATGAAAGGATAGAAGCACCTCTATTTTAAGAATAGAAACATTCTGTGTGAAACATTTTGGCACGCCCGGTGGGACCCTTTCTTGGGTTTCTTTCTTTCTTGCTTGCTTTCATATAGGGAGCACACTTGCTATTTTCTTCTTCTAAAATATTCACAAGATATTTTGTTATTTTGGTAAAAGAATTTGTCTTTCTTCCTCATCTTTGCATTAGGAAAGTCATCTTCTTTGCTTCATCGAATATCATTTTCAATTTGGGTTTAAAACACGTGCATCACATTCTTGCTTGCTGTTTTCAATTCTAGTGAACGTAGATTAAGCAGCGAACAGTGTCGTACACGTGGGGTGATATCCACGGTATTGACAAGAAATTAATCCTACTTTCAATTCACAACACATCCCAAATCAAATCATAATCAACACAACAGCTCAAACATCCCCCTTTTCCGTGGTATTCCTCCGCCCGATTGAGGTAACCTTATAAGCCAAAACAAACTTGACATCTCCCTTAGGTCTTTTGTTTAGGATTGACATCATCTTGTGTCTAAGGCATAAGCCCACAATAATTAAAACTAATCCTAGGGTTAGTCTCTTGATTTCCTGTGCATCTTGCTTGTGTTTAGTTCTGTTTCTCTGTCATACACTGTTTCAGTAATCACTTCAGAACAGTTTGGTCGGTATACTAAGCATCGTTAACCCCAAATCAACAACTTTTTATAGCTTCTTACACCGGTCCTATTCTACCGACATCGGTTAACTTACCGATGCCGGCTACAGTCTGACCGACATCGGTTACTAGACCGATATCGGTTACTGTCTTTCACGGTTCCCGAAACCAGCAACCTACCAATTCCAACATTTTGTTGCTGCTTCTATTCCTGATAGATTGCATCCCTACTGTCTACTCTTGTCCATGGTTGTTATCACTTGGAAACAAGCTACAGCCATGGTTTCACATGCCTGTTTCGTGCCTTTTCTGAATCACCCCCTTCACATTCTATGGGGAATCCTACGGACACCAGTGAAGTTCCCAAAATCCCTGTAGGAGATAAGGAATTTGTGAAATTTTTGGATGCTAATCCTAGCGCTGTACAGTACTATTTGTCTCATACCCCTGACCATACACCCGATGGTCAACTCCTTGTTGGTATGCCTATTAGTATAGCTGCTCACTTAGCTCCTTCCCCACCTGATAACTCGCCTTACCTTCTTCATCCTTAGCCCCGTCTCCCAACTCGGGGTTCATACGGCACAAATTGGCTTTCCTTTGGTTAATCTGGGGCCCCACATATCATTACCGCCGACTCCTCCTACCTCGTCTCTCTCGTAGACTGCCCCTTTCATAACTTGCTCTCTGCCACCTATCCACATGAGCTTTCCTTCTCAAGCTCCACCCACCTTTTCATTTCCGCACACTTATCCGGTGGCTTCAACATCTTATATAGGACATCCTTACTCGGTCGCCTCAACATATTCGTCCGCAATACCTTATCAACATTTAACCCCACCATTGTCTAGTGGTGGCCCTTGGCCCAATCCTCCTCTATTTACGACAACCGCACCATCATCTCATCCAACCACTGATTTAATCAAACAAATGATGGACAAGATGCAAAATCTGGAGGCTTCTGTTTAGGAAGCCATAGCACCCTGACATACGAGCAAGTTTGTCGGGAGCCTATTCATCCTTCTGTCCCCCTTCATTCATATCCTCCTCAATGGGAATTACCAAAATTTACTCGTTTTAATAGTAAGGAGGATCCTCAACAACACTTGCGATCATTTAGACATGCCCGCTATCTCGATTGCTCATGATGATGCCTTACTTGTAACATCCCCATTTTATACCTTAGAACAAGTAAATTTTTTTTTTTGATAATTGCATCCTGGTTCTAAATACATAATTTAGAACTCACAAATCAAATAACCATTCATATAACAGACAACCATATGCAGCTGTAATGACTCGGAGTACTTCCGATCTATTCATTCCATGACTCGGTAATCTACCGATCTATTCATGAGTAATAAGAGTTGGTGTTTTTAGTTAACACTTTACTCTTGCGGTTCTCTTCCCTACTCTGGGATTCAGAATGCTCTGTCCAAGGAACCTAACTGAATAATTGTTACTATTATTCATCGGCATCTCATCCCTTAGACTAGGTGAATTAGGACAACACAATCAATAGCTTGGGATACTTTGGCCAAAGATTTGAAACATACTATTTATGTCTCGTATTCCTTAATGGCATACTCGTCAATCTGGAATACGCCCTTCACCCCATTCTTATGTTATATAGAATGTCCTACACTGACTACTGTCAGTCCTTCCTTTCACAACTTAATCACTCGGAGATAGATTAACAAGGTGATAATGTTATATGGATGCCCATGAGGATTAGGGATACGGTGACATACTGGTTTAACCCTGCAGTTAGACCAATGTGTCAAGATACCCCGAACCTCCTAGGCAGCCTTATAACCTGACCACATTCCTAATCGGTCCCTGAGTAACTAATCCGATCACAAGTGTAAATCTTAGCGATCAATGCAAAGGGTGTCGCCATAAGTCACCTGCATTGTTGTAACTTCGAGAAGATCCTAATCTTCTCGGAGGTACAACCCTGCAGTTGTCTTGTGCCGTCAACCTTTAAATCCGCCTCGAAAAGATCTACTTATTAATATGCGTTATGCACTTTGAGTATTAAATTACTTTTAAGACCTCCCCCATAGGTTAGCCTTCCCAAATCCCTGGATTCTTCGCCTTAAGACGACCTTTCTCAATAAAACCCATTACATGGTGGAGTTATTAAGGTCATGGTCTCATCAAGGAGTCATTAGAATATCCATGATTCTAAAACAACAGAATTGGACAATATCTCATAACCTTTACTTGAGATTGCCATCTGAACCCCATTTGATTTATATCAGTTCTCTTAACTGAATTTATATCATACTTATTAGTATAAGGATATAAATGATTAAGAATCCAAATAAGTGATGTCCTGTCATAATCAAGACTAGGGATCGTAATTTAATTCACTTGTTTAGCATTCTCGCTTAGGTTCATTTTTAACCCATCTTTTAGAAAGACAATTATTTAAATTCAATATTGCTTTCGCTAGAACAATAAGATCTGCTAAACACTCATATAAATTCAATCACATTTTCTTTAAGCTTTCATTGTCAATCACAAAAGCATCCAAATCACACAAAGATAACATTGCCATTCTGGTATAAAAACCGAAGAAGGTCAACTATCAGAAATAGAATACAACACATAAGTAACAACCACTTATTTCCATTCCTTTCAAAACTATACAATTACATTTTATGCAAGCAGCATACTTGTTACAATACTAACGGAAAAGAACATCTTTCCACATTTAGTACACTTATAAATTCCAGCAGTAATTCATTATAAAACAAATTAAATAATCTGATCAGCCTGTCAGATCTGCATTGCTTTTACCTCTTACGGCAACCATCTAAAAAATAGTCAACATGAGTCGTTCAATGATGGCGAGCATGATAAGCACTAACTCTTAAAACAATTGCAATCCATCAATTGTTTTCATTAAACACCCTGTTTAAATGAGATCAATTATCCAAACAAGTAAACATGATTCCACCAATAAGATACAAGAACAATTCCAACTGTTAGGCAGATATCAACAAGTATTAGAATAATAGAAGAGAAAGAACCAAATCTTTCATACTTCCCTTCGCACAAGTTCACTACTGTACCGTCTACACATATGAGATGCATTCATCCAGTATGTATACGAACAAGTCCGTCAAACCACAAGAAGAATTACTGTCAATATAAAAATCGAACACAACAAGGCTTTACGACCCAAGTTCGAAATCAAAGAACCTCTAGAATTGCGGTCAACAATAGACTACATTGCATTAGGCTATTGGATGTTTCCCTAAGACTAAGCCAAGACAATCACACAAAATTTCCGAACATGCTCAGTCTCAGTCAGACAGGAGTAAACGGAAAAGAATATAGCAAATCTATTCTAACCTTGGCGCATGCAAGTCTAAAGTATGGTATTCGCGACTCATTTCAACAGAGCCAAAACACGAAATAATTTTCCATACTCAAGGAAATCAAACAATGACAAACGGCGGTGTCCAAATATCGGAGTTCAATAAGAGACGTAAATACTGATTACCTTCCAAGAATTCAAATGATTCCAAACGGTGGTAACAAGGCAAATAATTGCATATGATTCCAACTGAGCTCATCAACGGAGCATAATAAAAATCAGGCAAGCAAATTTAATTACTGATTTCAAAACAAGGAATCCGACTGCACCCTTGCCAATCTTTTACACAAATTTGCATGCATTGAGGACGTAAAAATATACCAAAAGAATCTATACCACAAAATCTTTGCGACACGATGGTATTCTTACGAAATAACAAAGATCAAAATACATGTTATTCCCTTAAGTCTCTGGAACAACCATTTCCAATATTCATCTATTTTCAACCATGAACAGTGATTTAAACATATAAATCATTCAATAGACTCCACGGAGTCATTCTGATTAAAACGAATATGAATCTATATTTACATTGCATACTGTTAACGGGTTATTATCCATAACCACGGAACCCAACAACAGTATAAGATAAAATAGTTAAAGAATCAATCTATGCCAATTAAGGTAAGCATTCGACAAAAACCAAGTGTAAGCAATTCAAATACCGATTTTCATAACAAAGAATTCAACTGAACCTCGTCAAAATTCTCGAACAAGCTTACACCTAAGGAGACATAAATGTAAACCACAGAGATCGGTACTAAATTCCATTTAAATAATGAGAGGTCGCATGACCTGCTACTTCTACAAGATTCCAACGAGAATTCAAGTTAACAAAACTCAAGGAGGTATCTATATCCTCGAAGTGGATCATAGTATACGATTTGTTCGGAGGACTCACATGAGCCGTTCTAATATAATACACATATCCAACATTCAAATATAAATATGTATAACTTCCTCGGTGATCCATTTATACAAATCATTCACTAAACTCTCTGATTCGTTCCAATATATAATATACATACATCCATAATGCATTCCCGAAGCGGTTAAATCTCGTTACCCCAATGAAAAAGGAAACAATTCCAAAAGAGTTGCAATAAGATACTGTCACACCGAAAGATGTTATTCACAAACAACCTTCAAGACAGAAATGAAACCCAACAGTATCAATAACTACCATCATCAAAACCCACGACAGAGCTTACAAAGATTCCAAAACACTGAACAATAAAACAGGTACATCAGTATCCTTCCCGACTGTTTCCACAACAAAATTGACGACCAAAAATCGACAAACATAACAATGGTCTATACCCATTACAGGAACGATTAATGGGCTCACGCCGAATAGGCCGAGCATTCCCACATTTCATATGTTTCGCATATTTAAGCCAGAATGCAAACACAAAGAAATAATGCCACAGTTCGAATTTAATAAACACCCATCAAAGGATAAATGAAAATTCGAACCAGAAGAGATACTGTACCAAGAAAATCACACAAGACATCCATAGATAAACATCTAATTCCTTAAATCATTTGAACAGAGTTGTTCTAATGAAATCACTTGAAAGACAACAAGATTTTTAAAGGTTAGGGCCTAACATGCCTGGATTTTTGCTCAAATTTCCGAAGCAGACCACTGGAAGAGCTCGGGCTTCCTTTTCCTTTTCCAAGTTAGAGTGATCAACAAAATTTTGCTATCTCCATGGTATATATATTCTCCTTGCCGGAGAAAAGAGCTAGATACCCTCATACTCGCCATGCAACTCCAAGAAAGGCGGGTGCGAAGAACCCGGTGAGCAGCAGAAAGAAACCGAAATTCGCGACAAGCCAAACAAACCAACAAACTTCTGTTTGCATGCCTTCTCGCGAGTTCCGAGCTCGTCTACCGAGAACATTGAATGCATTTACACCAACTTTCCCGCTCAAACTCCACTGCCACCGACCGCCAAAGTTGGCGACAGACAAATGAAATCTCAAGTCCATTTCCAGTTTTGGCGAATTGCCACGTCGGCACAAGTTAGCCGTTCCCAAAACCTCCGCCAAGACCTGTCCTTCATCCTTATCCCATGCATTTAATAACATAGAAAACGCCGCCCATGGTTCGCACCCCTCCATAGGCCCCTTTACATTCTTGATCATAGTTAGGTTAGTATCTTAGGTTAGAATTTAGGATAATACATATTCTAACCATATTACACATAGATACTAACTTAGGACATTAACACTTAGCCTAGGTCTAGGTTAGATTAACACTAATCTAACCCCTAGGTTAGGTTTAGTCTTAAGTTACTAATCATTAATAATTCCAGTTAGGTCTACATTCTGTACACTCAGAAAAAGACCTACATCATGCCTTCTTGAACAGGGTTAACTCTGTTACGACTTAGGTGCGAGAATCGTATGTAACCGAATTATTACAGTCACAATCGAGACCTTCCGGATATACTTCCATATCGGGAACCATTTCATTTCACTTGATCGGCTGAGTCATACTCGACTAGCTTATTAAATGCTTCTAGACCTTTGCAACTGTTCAAGGTCCGTAATTTTAATTCATCACGAGCAGGACTTAGAGCAATACTTGGATCAATTCCACTTATCCAAGATTAGATCTTAAAGATGGATAACTCTATAATTCATTAGAGATCAGATTAAACTCGGATGCAAAATGAAATAGATAAAAGAGTCTAAACATATTCTGACTCAGTCAAAGATCTGTAAAGAAATTACAGTACATATCAAGCATGATTTCTAAATCGAGGAACACATCCTTTTACAAGAAATCACATATCAACACTTGTATGCTCGGGAGGAAGTAAACGATTCAGGGGTGTTACATGCTTCCCTCCTAAAAAGATTCATCGTCCCTAGATGAATTACATATTAAATTAACCTTGGTCAATCAATTTATCAATACACAAATAATGTGCCTATTTCATATTTGAATAGTTCCAGAAATCAATGTCACAACACATTTTATTCAACCTGAATAAAGTCTTCCTTCATCTGGCTTTCATAAATACTTAAAAACAATAAGTTCATAAAAGTATGTTTTGTCAACAGATTTCATTATATTTGAAAAGAGAAGGAAAAGCAATTTTCATCTCTTCCAGATTTTCCCAAGTTGCACTTTCTTCGCTAAACTGGTCCCACTGGACCTTACATTGCTGAATATCACGATTTCTTAAATGCAATTGGCGAGTTTCCAGCACTCGTGTGGGTTTAACCACGATTATTCCTGGGTCTTGGACCTACAAGGAATTCCAATTTAAAACATGTGACAGATCTGAAACGTATTTCTTAAGCAAAGAAATATGGAAAACATCATGCATGCGAGATAAAGCAGGTGGCAATGCTAAACGATAAGCTACAGGATTGATTATTTCGACAATTTCGAAAGGTCCCACGAATCGAGGTGACAACTTGGCAGCCTTGCCAAAAGTTATAGAACTCTTTCTGGGTTTAACACGAAGAAAAACCTTATCACCAAGCTCAAACTTTCTATCAACCCGCTTAAGGTCAGCATAGCTCTTACGTCATCATTGCTTCCTTTAGTCGTTCACGAATCAGCTTAACTTGCTGTTCCATTTTTGTGAGAATCTCTGGTCCAATTACCACTCTATCCTCAACACTGTCCCAACTTACAGGGGTTCTGCACTTTCTTCCATAAAGCGCTTCAAATGGTGCCATTTTGAGAGATGAGTGATAAGTATTGTTGTATGCGAACTCAACTAATGGAAGATACTCTTCCCATTTATACTGTTGATCCATGCAATACATTCGCAACATGTCCTCCAACACTTGATTTACCCTCTCAGTTTGTCCATCCGTTTCCGGATGATATGTAGAACTGAAGTTTAGTTTCGTTCCTAGGGCTGCATTAAGCGTTTGCCAAAACCTTGACGTCATTCTAGGATCCCTGTCAGATATAATCAGTTCTGGTACACCATGTAATCTGAAAATTTTGTGTACGAATCTTTTGGCCAACACTGGTGAATCATCCTTTAGATTTCCAGCGATGAAATGAGCTACCTTGGTCAGTTTATCTACAACTACCAGGATAACATCATGTTTATTCCTGGACATAGGTAGTCCTTGTACAAAATCCATGGTTATTACTTGCCATTTGTACTGCGGTATGCTATGAGGATATAATGATCCGGTAGGGTGCATATGTTCGCCTTCACCGGCCGACATTCCGCATAATGAGTCACAAAATTAATCACATTCTTTTTCATACCTTTCCAGAAGTATTGTTGTTTTAAATCAGCAAGCATTTTTGTGATACCTGGGTGTCCAGAGAAAGGTGAATTGTGAAATTCAACTAACAACTTCTTTCTCAAATCGTTCAGCATAGGTACATATACCCTGTTTTCATAACGCAAGATTCCTTCATTATCGAAATAAAAACCTTTATACCTTATATCCTTAGGTTTCTGCAGCCAGCGCGCTTTTACTTGCTCAAAGTATGCATTTGATTCTGAGGCACTTTTTACCTCGTCTTTAAACTGATTTCTTAATGTTATAAGAGCAGAAATGTGCCTCCTACGACTTAGAGCATCAGCTACTCTATTCTCCTTCCCTTTGATATAGCTAATATCAAAGTCATATTGTGATAAAAATTCTAACCACCTTCTCTGTCTGGCGTTCAGATTGGGCTGAGTAAAAATATATTTCAGTCCTAAGTGATCAGTTTTCAACTCAAAAGGTTTCCCTAGTAAGTAGTGTCTCCAGACTTGAAGTGCATGAACAATGGCAGCAAGTTCCAAATCATGAGGGGCATAATTCAGCTCATGTAACTTAAGTTTTCTACTTTCATATGCTATGACCTGATCATTTTGTAACAAAACACCTCCAAGGCCTTCCCCAGAAGCATCCGTTACAACAGTAAAACTCCCATTAGGGTCTGGTACAGCTAGTATAGGTGCAGAAGTCAACTGGTCTTTCAAACTTTTGAAAGCCGCTTCGCACTTATCATTCCACATGAATTTCTTATCCTTCTTTCTGCAATGAAGTTATTGGTGCAGCTACTTTAGAAAAATCCTTTACAAATTTTCTATAGTAACCAGCAAGACCCATGAAGCTTCTTACTTCATGCACATTCTTTGGTGCAGGCCACTCAGTTATTGCCACTATTTTTGAAGGATCTACAGCAATTCCTTCTTTACTTATAACATGACCCAAATAGTGAACTTCTGAATCAAAGAAAGAACATTTGGATAACTTACCATACAACTTCCTCTTTCTCAAAATTCCCAAAACTATCTTCAAATGCTCATTGTGCTCCTCAACGCTTTTAGAATAAATGAGAATATCGTCCAAGAATACAAGTACAAACTTGTCCAGGTATTCTTGAAAGATATTGTTCATTAAATTCATAAAGGCTGGGTGCATTAGTTAATCAAAGGTAGAAGCGTGAATTCATAATGTCCGTACCTTGTTCGGAAAGTTGTTTTATGAATATCCTCCTCTCGATCCTTAATCGATGATAACCAGTTGAAGGTCTATCTTAGAATAAATTGCTGCTCCACGCATCTCGATCAAACAGATCATCGATCCTAGGAAGTGGATATCGTTTCTGATTCGTTGCTTTGTTCAACATCCGATAATCAATACACAGCCTTAGTGTTCCATCCTTCTTTTTCACAAATATTACAGGTGCACCCCAAGGTGAAACACTTTGTCTAATCAAACCTTTTGTCAAAAGTTCATGCAACTGTGCCTTAAGCTCGACTAACTCAGTAGTAGTCATCCGATAAGGCGCTTTGGAAATAGGTTCTGTTCCTGGCTTGATTTCAATGGTGAAGTCAAATTCTCTCTTGGGTGGTAACCCTGGTAATTCTTCAGGAAAAACATCCCTGAAACCTTGTAATGAGGGAATCGTTTCATGAAATCATCATCATCTTCGAAGATTCGAGATCTTTACCACATAAAGGGTACATCCTTTATTCTTAGCCTTTTTAAGCTACATAGCTGACAGTTTTCTAACTGAAATTTCCCGTTTCACCCCTTGAATCTCTGTTGTTTCCAGCTGATCATCTAAACACTTTATGTTCTTTTCATAGCAATCTACCTTTGCCTTATGGTCAGCTAACCAATTGACACCGATGACAATGTCATACGATCCCAAAGGTGTAACATAGAGGTCAACTTCCGTGGAAAAGTTAGGTAAGTCAAGGACTGCCCCAAAAAGACACATACTTACTGTATGAATAGAATTATTACCATACTGTACAGTCCAAGATTTATCCATTTTTCCAGCTTTTCTTTTAAGTTTAGAAGCAAGTTTATTAGAAATAAAACATTCAGTAGCTCCTGTATCAAAAAGAATAGTGACAGGTATGCCGAATAACTTACCCGGAACTTCTATAGGTGTCACTTGCTTTTCAGCTTGCTTGTCCGCTACTGCAGCATGTATCTTATGCTGCTGATTACGATCATCCTTCTTCAAAGGGCACTGATTTGCGTAGTGATCTTTACCACAATTGTAGCAGCCTCCTACAGGTCCCTTTTTAGGCTCAAAGTTGCCTCCAGTTTTGTAATTGTCACGCTGTCCTCCATAGGGCTTCTGCCCATTATTATAATTTTTAGCAAAATTATCCTTTACGTTTCCAGCAGGCTTATTTACTGCTGCTTTCTTATTGTTATCTCCTGGAAACTTACTCTTGTTTCCAAACTTTTTCCATGGTCCTTTTCTGGGTGCAAGAGAGGTTGAAGAAGGGTTTGCAGTCTTCTTCCGCACTTCCTCCTTATGAGCAGAAATAGCCTTTAATTTCTGTTCTTGCCTTATGGCCTTTTCAACAACTCCTTCCATAGTGGTTGGACTGTGAACATCGACCTCTCCCCCTATCACGGGATTCAATCCCATGATGAATTTCCGTATCCTAAACTTTTCGTCAGTTTGATACTGCGGTACATACTTGAGGAGTTTTGTAAACCGCTCCCAGTATTCAGTTACCGTTAGCTTCCCTTGAGCTAAGTTCTGAAATTCTGTCATTTTCTGATCATAGAAAAGTTGTGGCAGCCAACGTTGCCTAAAATAGCCTTTAAATTGATCCCAAGTAATATTGGTCTCATCAATGTTTAGTTCAGCTTTACGGCTATCCCACCACGAAGATGCTTCGTGAGAAAGCTGATAGGCTCCCCAAATAGCTTTGGTTTCCTCTGAGAAGTTCCTTATTGCAAAGTACTTCTCCATTTCACTGAGCCAGTTCTCAGCTCCATCTCCTAATGTGGTGCCATCAAACTTAGGTGGACTTATCCTTTTTATATCATTAGTGAGTTCTGCTGCCAACCTGGCCTTTTTATTTTCTGGTTGGGCAGGTGCATTTCCAGCATTAACATCAACACCCATGTCGGGGTTGTCCTCAGGAGGTTGCTGATTATTATTATCAGCTTCTTCATCCTCCTCATTTCCCATCACCTGCTGTTCAAGTATAGCTAAGTGATCTCTTGTGTCCAACAGGGCAGCAAGGATCTCATCAAGTTTCTGGGTTGTTGCCGCTCCTCCTTCAGGTGGAGCATTACCCGCAACGTTTCCCCTTGTTCTAACCATTTTCTGTTACAAGAAAATTCAGGTTTTTATCAGATTATGGACACAATAGGTCCAAGAGCTGCAACCTTCAGCTCTGATACCAAGATGTAACATCCCCATTTTATACCTTAGAACAAGTAATTTTTTTTTTTTTGATAATTGCATCCTGGTTCTAAATACATAATTTAGAACTCACAAATCAAATAACCATTCATATAACAGACAACCATATGCAGCTGTAATGACTCGGAGTACTTCCGATCTATTCATTCCATGACTCAGTAATCTACCGATCTATTCATGAGTAATAAGAGTTGGTGTTTTTAGTTAACACTTTACTCTTGCGGTTCTCTTCCCTACTCTGGGATTCAGAATGCTCTGTCCAAGGAACCTAACTGAATAATTGTTACTATTATTCATCGGCATCTCATCCCTTAGACTAGGTGAATTAGGACAACGCAATCAGCAGCTTGCGATACTTTGGCCAAAGATTTGAAACATACTGTTTATGTCTCGTATTCCTTAATGGCATACTCGACAACTGGAATACGCCCTTCACCCCATTCTTATGTTATATAGAATGTCCTACACTGACTACTGTCAGTCCTTCCTTTCACAACTTAATCACTCGGAGATAGATTAACAAGGTGATAATGTTATATGGATGCCCATGAGGATTAGGGATACGGTGACATACTGGTTTAACCCTGCAGTTAGACCAATGTGTCAAGATACCCCGAACCTCCTAGGCACCTTATAACTCGACCACATTCCTAATTGATCCTCGAGTAACTAATCCGATCACAAGTGTAAATCTTAGCGATCAATGCAAAGTGGTGTCGCCATAAGTCACCCGCATTGTTGTAACCGAGAAGATCCTAATCTTCTGAGGTACAACCCGCAGATTGTCTTGTGCCGTCAACCTTTAAATCCGCCTCGAAAAGATCTACTTATTAATATGCATTAAGCACTTCGAGTATTAAATTACTTTTAAGACCTCCCCCATAGGTTAGCCTTCCCAAATCCCTGGATTCTTCACCTTAAGACGACCTTTCTCAATAAAACCCATTACATGGTGGAGTTATTAAGGTCATGGTCTCATCAAGGAGTCATTAGAATATCCATGATTCTAAAACAACAGAATTGGACAATATCTCATAACCTTTACTTGAGATTGCCATCTGAACCCCATTTGATTTATATCAGTTCTCTTAACTGAATTTATATCATACTTATTAGTATAAGGATATAAATGATTAAGAATCCAAATAAGTGATGTCCTGTCATAATCAAGACTAGGGATCAGTAATTTAATTCAGCTTGTTTAGCATTCTGCTTAGGTTCATTTTTAACCCATCTTTTAGAAAGACAATTATTTAAATTCAATATTGCTTTCGCTAGAACAATAAGATCTGCTAAACACTCATATAAATTCAATCACATTTTCTTTAAGCTTTCATTTTCAATCACAAAAGCATCCAAATCACACAAAGATAACATTGCCATTCTGGTATAAAAACCGAAGAAGGTCAACTATCAGAAATAGAATACAACACATAAGTAACAACCACTTATTTCCATTCCTTTCAAAACTATACAATTACATTTTATGCAAGCAACATACTTGTTACAATACTAACGGAAAAGAACATCTTTCCACATTTAGTACACTTATAAATTCCAGCAGTAATTCATTATAAAACAAATTAAATAATCTGATCAGCCTGTCAGATCTGCATTGCTTTTACCTCTTACGGCAACCATCTGCAAAAATAGTCAACATGAGTCAGTTCAATGAACTGAGCATGATAAGCACTAACTCTTAAAACAATTGCAATCCATCAATTGTTTTCATTAAACACCCTGTTTAAATGAGATCAATTATCCAAACAAGTAAACATGATTCCACCAATAAGATACAAGAACAATTCCAACTGTTAGGCAGATATCAACAAGTATTAGAATAATAGAAGAGAAAGAACCAAATCTTTCATACTTCCCTTCGCACAAGTTCACTACTGTACTGTCTACACATATGAGATGCATTCATCCAGTATGTATACGAACAAGTCCGTCAAACCACAAGAAGAATTACTGTCAATATAAAAATCGAACACAACAAGGCTTTACGACCCAAGTTCGAAATCAAAGAACCTCTAGAATTGCGGTCAACAATAGACTACATTGCATTAGGCTATTGGATGTTTCCCTAAGACTAAGCCAAGACAATCACACAAAATTTCCGAACATGCCCAGTCTCAGTCAGACAGGAGTAAACGGAAAAGAATATAGCAAATCTATTCTAACCTTGGCGCATGCAAGTCTAAAGTATGGTATTCGCGACTCATTTCAACAGAGCCAAAACACGAAATAATTTTCCATACTCAAGGAAATCAAACAATGACAAACGACAGTGTCCAAATATCAGGTTCAATAAGAGACAGAAATACAGGTTACCTTCCAAGAATTCAAATGATTCCAAACAGTGGTAACAAGGCAAATAATTGCATATGATTCCAACTGAGCTCATCAACGGAGCATAATAAAAATCAGGCAAGCAAATTTAATTACTGATTTCAAAACAAGGAATCCGACTGCACCCTTGCCAATCTTTTACACAAATTTGCACAGACTGAAGACGTAAAAATATACCAAAAGAATCTGTACCACAAAATCTTTGCGACACGATGGTATTCTTACGAAATAACAGAGATCAAAATACATGTTATTCCCTTAAGTCGCTGGAACAACCATTTCCAATATTCATCTATTTTCAACCATGAACAGTGATTTAAACATATAAATCATTCAATAGACTCCACGGAGTCATTCTGATTAAAACGAATATGAATCTATATTTACATTGCATACTGTTAACGGGTTATTATCCATAACCACGGAACCCAACAACAGTATAAGATAAAATAGTTAAAGAATCAATCTATGCCAATTAAGGTAAGCATTCGACAAAAACCAAGTGTAAGCAATTCAAATACCGATTTTCATAACAAAGAATTCAACTGAACCTCGTCAAAATTCTCGAACAAGCTTACACCTAAGGAGACATAAATGTAAACCCTGGGAATCAGTACTAAATTCCATTACAAATAACAGAGGTCGCATGACCTGCTACTTCTACAAGATTCCAACGGAATTCAAGTTAACAAAACTCAAGGAGGTATCTATATCCTCAGCAGTGGATCATAGTATACGATTTGTTCAGAGGACTCCACAGAGCCGTTCTAATATAATACACATATCCAACATTCAAATATAAATATGTATAACTTCCTCAGTGATCCATTTATACAAATCATTCACTAAACTCTACAGAGTCGTTCCAATATATAATATACATACATCCATAATGCATTCTGTAACGGTTAAATCTCGTTACCCCAATGAAAAAGGAAACAATTCCAAAAGAGTTGCAATAAGATACTGTCACACCGAAAGATGTTATTCACAAACAACCTTCAAGACAGAAACGAAACCCAACAGTATCAATAACTACCATCATCAAAACCCACGACAGAGCTTACAAAGATTCCAAAACACTGAACAATAAAAAGGTACATCAGTATCCTTCCCGACTGTTTCCACAACAAAATTGACGACCAAAATCGACAAACATAACAATGGTCTATACCCATTACAGGAACGATTAATGGGCTCACGCCGAACAGGCCGAGCATTCCCACATTTCATATGTTTCGCATATTTAAGCCAGAATGCAAACACAAAGAAATAATGCCACAGTTCGAATTTAATAAACACCCATCAAAGGATAAATGAAAATTCGAACCAGAAGAGATACTGTACCAAGAAAATCACACAAGACATCCATAGATAAACATCTAATTCCTTAAATCATTTGAACAGAGTTGTTCTAATGAAATCACTTGAAAGACAACAAGATTTTTAAAGGTTAGGGCCTAACATGCCTGGATTTTTGCTCAAATTTCCGAAGCAGACCACTGGAAGAGCTCGGGCTTCCTTTTCCTTTTCCAAGTTAGAGCGATCAACAAAATTTTGCTATCTCCATGGCATATATATTCTCCTTGCCAGAGAAAAGAGCTAGATACCCTCATACTCGCCATGCAACTCCAAGAAGACTGGTGCGAAGAACCAGTGAACAGGCAGAGAGAAACCCGAAATTCGCGACAAGCCAAACAAACCAACAAACTTCCTGTTTGCATGCCTTCTCGCGAGTTCCGAGCTCGTCTACCGAGAACATTGAATGCATTTACACCAACTTTCCCACTCAAACTCCACTTCCACCGACCGCCAAAGTTGGCGACAGACAAATGAAATCTCAAGTCCATTTCCAGTTTTGGCGAATTGCCACGTCGGCACAAGTTAGCCGTTCCCAAAACCTCCGCCAAGACCTGTCCTTCATCCTTATCCCATGCATTTAATAACATAGAAAACACCGCCCATGGTTCACACCCCTCCATAGGCCCCTTTACATTCTTGATCATAGTTAGGTTAGTATCTTAGGTTAGAATTTAGGATAATACATATTCTAACCATATTACACATAGATACTAACTTAGGACATTAACACTTAGCCTAGGTCTAGGTTAGATTAACACTAATCTAACCCCTAGGTTAGGTTTAGTCTTAAGTTACTAATCATTAATAATTCCTGTTAGGTCTACATTCTGTATACTCAGAAAAAGACCTACATCATACCTTCCTGAACAGGGTTAGCTCCTGTTCTGCCTTAGGCTGCAGAATCGTATGTAACCGAATTATTACCTGGTCCACAATCGAGACCTTCCAGATATACTTCCATATCGGGAACCATTTCATTTCACTTGATCAGCCTGAGTCATACTCCTGACTAGCTTATTAAATGCTTC
This sequence comes from Taxus wallichiana var. yunnanensis, assembly GCA_018340775.1. Lineage (NCBI taxonomy): Eukaryota > Viridiplantae > Streptophyta > Pinopsida > Cupressales > Taxaceae > Taxus > Taxus wallichiana. The sequence continues at coordinate 90,429,631 of CM031235.1, read as the reverse complement.
TAGACCTTGCAACCTGTTCAAGGTCTGTAATTTTTAATTCATCACGAACAGACTTAGAGCAATACTTGGATCAATTCCACTGATCCAAGATTAGATCTTAAAGATGGATAACTCTATAATTCATTCCGAGATCAGATTAAACTCAGATGCAAAATGAAATAGATAAAAGAGTCTAAACATATTCTGACTCAGTCAAAGATCTGTAAAGAAATTACAGTACATATCAAGCATGATTTCTAAATCGAGGAACACATCCTTTTACAAGAAATCACATATCAACACTTGTATGCTCAGGAGGAAGTAACAACAGATTCGAGGTGTTACATTACTAGTCTGCACCTTTCCCATGTCCTTATCGGGACCCGCTGAATGGAATAGTACGGTGCTTTAACCCAAACACTCAATCTTCTCTTTTAACCAATTAGCCCAATCTTTCTTGGATCATTTCTCCATTAACATTGCCAAGAAAGTATCTATCACCAAACCTCTATGCCATCCGACAATTTGAAGACGAATCTATCGATTTCGTTGGACGATGGCGGGGCCTTATCAACCAACTTACTTATGCCTTGCCTCAGCCGAACTTATCGAACTCTTTACGCGGGCTGTGCTAAGGACATTTCTCCTACCCTCTAAATTCAAAATTTTCACACCTTTGATGAGGCCTTTACTATGGATCGAAAACTAGAGATTCAAGCCTTAGAGGACGAGAAATTGTGGTTGCGCAACAAAACCCTAATTTCGAACCTAAGACTCCACCAAAAAAACCCAACACCACCAATTCTCACGCATCGACCGCTTCGAAATCAAAAGGATCTGTACACACGGTGATGGTCAAATCCAAGACACCGTCTAATACCCCAAAGAAAACCACCTATAAGTATAAAGTCAAGCCCATCAATTACACACCCTTGGGAGAAACTTATGGTGTGATATTGGAAAAATTGCTCAAAGCGGGAGCTATCACCTTACCTCTTGTTAAACCTCACTTCGGGTTTGATTCCACCCGCGCTATACCTTCTTTGTACAAAGAAAATGACTTCTGTAACTTCCACTGCGTGAAGGGTCACGATCCACGAAAGCGTAAGATGTTGAAAAACATAGTGCAGGAAATGGTTGATGCGGGAGATATAACCCTCAATAATCCTAATGCCCCTGCTAACCAAAATTTGAAAATCTTCAACAAACCATTCCCAAACCACTCATCTAACAGTAACATAAACCAAGATATCTTAGCCGAGGAGAGTGTTCATGAAATCCATGCGGTCTTCGACTCCCAACCAAAAGCTCCTATCGAGGAAATTCTGAATCGAGCCTCTTCACTAACGCAGGGATCCGAACCCCCTCCACCCCCATCAAGACAAAATGATAACCTTACCATTCCTTTACCCATAAAGGAATTAACCACCAGAGTTCTCTTCTCACAGATGAGCCTTCTTACACCACATCCCTGCAAGACTGTGAGTGGATGTTATCTAACTTATCTATTTCCCAAAAATCTCCTTCTACCACTCTTGCTGTACAAGAGGAAGGCTCGCCACTGTTTCTGTCATCCTTAGATGAGAAACCCCTTGAACCAACATCACCAAATTCTTTAATCATGATGGATCCTCTCAAACATGCCCTCTTACCTATTAGTTCTTCATCACCTAAATCTTTTTAGCGACCGGTTGACCTCTTAACGCCCATTGATACAGTGCCTCATTTACTCCTGTATCACACCCACAGTGGACCGGAATCACAACCCACCTCTCTTCCATACAAAATTTCCTATTCACACGTGAAGATTGTCATCCCTCAGAAGATAGACGAGTCCTATGGGAGCGTTTGAGTACACCATGCTCTACTCAAATGTAGATGACTGATCCAGACACCTCTACCATATACCCGAAGTGTTTACAAAAGCTCAAAATGCCTATGTCCTCACCCTCACCCCCCTCATCTCTACCGGATACCTCATCCACCTCTATTAACCTAACCAAACCTCCCCCTATGCTTGGGACTTCACCAATATCCAGCTTAACACACCCACCTAAACGCTTAGATTTATCCAAAAATAAAGCCGTCCATCCACCTAGAGACAGACCCAATCTCCTCAACTCCAATCTATGCCTCTGCAACAACTAAAACCATCGTCGTCACACCTACCTTCTATATTGGGACCTCACCCCTCCACCTTGCCTCAATACATCATACCTCCTGCGTTTTCTTTAAAATGACTTGCGCCTTCTACACCCATACAGAGATCCATGGGTGTATCAACACCGTCACCCCAAGTATCCTGTCCACCTATCAACCCTAAACAAACTCCATCATCAAAGGATTTGTTTCTTTGTCACTCCTCTTTCTTCGTGGTTGTTTTCTGCTACCACGTCATCTGACTAGCTAAACATAACTTATAGGTCAAAAAATCCAAGTTTAGTTAAATCCAATTATAAAAACCCCTTGTCCAAACCACCACCCATACGAATCAACCATACCCAATCATTACCAAAACCCACCCTACCAATAGCCTCATCTTCCTCGACTTTGATCCGCTCAAAGGATCTTATGTCAAAATCCTTGATATGTTGATGGAGAATGCGACCATTTCCCTACCCCCACTTAGACCCTATGATCCATCTAAGCCTCGACCTATAGGTTATGATGAGTCTAAAATCTGCGCTTACCACCGCACACTAGGACATGATATAGAGGGATGCAAAGCTTTGAAAGCCATCCTTCATCAGTCACCTCTCTCGGATAGACAGGTTAAGAAAGACAACTTATAAAGGGAGAAACCTTTAGCTTCAATCCCCTCTCCTATACCACCTGTCCCCACCTCACCAAGAAATATCATTATTGCAACCCCACCTCTCGAAGACAATGACTTATCCCTACCATCTTCCTCCTCTCATGTTCACGAGATCAACATGATTAGTATTGCTACTCGAGGGCAGAAAAACAATGGGAAGGTTAAAGAAAGCACACATGCAGCCTCTCTTTCTCCGTCTGCCATCTCAATCACACCACCACCTAAAGTGGTTATTCATGGACCTACCTACCCTGTCTCTGATGGAGTGGCCCACCATACCATGATCAAACAGACTTCACCAATCACCTATAAAAATGACATTGTATGATCTCATTCAAACCTCTGAATCTCATTGACAAGCTCTCGTTGAAATCCTTCAAGGGATAGAGGTCCTACCTAATGAAACCTTTCCCGTTGCCTCCATTTTAACACCCAACCACGTTGCTTATCTCACCAAACAATCTACCACTTCCGTCCCTATACAAAGCTTCTTTGTCGGTTTCTCCGAAGATGAAATTGTCAACTTTGGTGCAGAAGACCCTGACCCCACTCTTTTCATCTCAGCTTACGTCCGGGACATCCGAGTACGTCGTGTTATGATCGACGGGGGTGCTAGCTTAAACATCATCTCTTCCAAATCCTTCCAACAAATGAATATCCCTTCTAGCTGCATGTGTGCCAACCTTGACATGTTGCGTTCATTCAATGATGCTATTACTTCTACCTTAGGCACCGTGATCCTTAACATTCGTGTAGGGCCACGTACTTTACCTGAACTCTTCTATTTCCTTGAGGGAGAATTCCAATACAACATGTTGTTAGGCCACCCTTGGATCCGGGCTATGGGATGCATTCCCTCCACCTTACATAGATGCATAAAATTCGAGTATGAGGGGAAGTCCTACACTGTAAAAGTTGACCCTCCCCCCTTCAAAACCTAAAATATGTTATATCACCCTAATGATGTGCTTGTACCAGTCAAGACACCCATTCATCCAACCCAACCATCTATTTTGACCACACCTCAACCATCCACCTCAACCGCACCTACACCTTCAACCAATGAAACCGCCGCCGTAAATACCGCTTCCTTCCCCACGGACAACATCCCGACCTCAGATCCCTTAGTAGATGTTTTTCAACACCTTACGCTGGGGGAGTATCACCTATATAACGTTAGCTCTTTCCATACCCCACAGGAGTACGGACAGTTACATGCGCATCCTACCTATGACTGTCGTGTGGGGGAGGTAATCTCCTATGGACCACCTAATTACCACACCAACCTAACATATGGGGGTGTCGATACATCCTCTGTCACCCCTGAACCTCCCCTTGGTGTGGTTCCCTTCCAATCTGATTTTCAATATCTAACTAATCGTCACTTTGCCCTCACCTTCTTGACGCGCTGTGCTTGGAAGGGCTTCGGTTTCGGTCTTTATGAACAAGGCCGACATACGATCATTCCTGTAACTACACACAAACACAAAGATCATCGTGGTCTTGGATTCTCTGAACCACCTACACCAAAGACACCGCATATCTGTTGTATCCAGGAAGATGATGAAGTCACTCCTTCCGAACCATCATCACCCACAGAGTCGATAGACCCTGAATCCATCCCTCCTAACTTTTTTTTCATAAACGCTATCTTCCTGGGTCCTCTCACTTATCAACGTGATAATGAAGACCCATCTTCTCTTCCCCTTCTATATCCAGACATGATCGAAGAGGACTCACCTTCAATTAATGTTGTTGAGTGCCAGGATGACGACTCCATCCTCACTTACCTTGGTGCGGACGAATCTTATATTCAACGCGCCTTACCATCTGAAACTCAAACCATGTTGAATGAGTCGACTATAGAAATCAACATCCACACAGAGGACGATCCTCACATTGTGAAGATCATACAATATCTTAATGCATCAGAACAAACTACCTTTACTACCTTTTCTCTCGTGCTGCAACCAAGCTTTCGCTTGGTCCTACGCTGACATGCCAAGAATTGATCCTGACATTGCTATCCATAACATTACCGTGAAACCCAATTACAAACCAGTTAAACGAAGTAAACCGAGAAAAATGCATCCACGCATTGCCCTCTTGCTCAAAGAAGAGCTTTAACGACTCCTTTCTCGTTTGCTTCATCTTACCTATGACTATCCTCAATGGATTTCTAACATCGTACCTGTTACTAAAGCAACGGGGGGACTTCGGATATGTACAGATTTCTAGGACCTTAACCTTGCTTTCCCCAAGGATGACTTCCCCTACCAAGTATTGATCAACTTGTTGATCTCACCGTGGCCATGAGATGCTTTCTCTCATGGATGGCTTCTCGAGATACAATCAATTTTTGGTAGCCCGGCCGATCAACATAAAACCACCTTCATAACTCCTTGGGAACCTTCTTCTATCGTGTCATGCCGTTCGGCCTTAAGAATCTTTGGTGCAACCTATGAGTGGGATATGACTTAGATTTTTCATGACATTATGCACACTATCCTTGAGGATTATGTCGATGATCTTCTTGGCAAATCTAAACATCACAGTGAACATCTCGATGTTTTAACCATTATTTTCGATTGCCTGTTACAATATTGTGTTCATCTTTAACCAAAGAAATGTGTCTTTGGTGTCCTTTCAGGAAAACTCCTTGGTTTTATTGTCTCTTTGCGTGGCATCGAGGTCGATCCAGCTAAATTCAAAGCTATCCTAGAAATGCCCCCACCCACTAACCTCAAACAATTACGTAGTTTGCAGGGAAAACTCCAATCTATCTCGGCGTTTCATCTCACAACTCTCGAGATCAATGTCAACCTTTCCATCATCTCCTTAAAAAGGACATTGTCTTTCAATGGAGCAAAGAATGCCACCATGCCTTTGAGGCTCTTAAAACCTATCTCTTGCAGCCACCCGTGCTTATCCCATCTCAGGATGATCGCCCTTTCTACCTTTACCTTTTCACCACCGACCATGTTGTAGGAGCCACGCTCACACATCCCGACTCTAAGCATAAAAACAAGCTGTTTATTACATAAGTCATACTCTAGTAGATTACGAGACTAGGTATACACATGTAGAAAAGTTGTGCCTAGCCCTATCATTCATGGCCACCAAACTCCAACACTACCTCCGAATCACAAAACTTTTTCATCACCAATGTAGACCCCATCCATTATATGTACGCCAAACCTCATCTAAACCAACGCATTGCCTGATGGCTTATGCTCCTCGCTAACCTCAACCTTGAGTTTGTACACTAGAAATCAATCAAAGGAAAAACTATCGCAGACCGACTCGTGGAAGCCCCTTTACCTGGGCAACAATTTACCAATTTTACTTTCCCGACAAACTCATTACCACTCTTTCACCCGTGATGATTCGTATCCAATGAATATCTTCTTCGATGGATCCAAATGCCAGCGTGGTGGAGGGGCCGGCATTGTTCTCATTCCTCGGATCTTGAACCTATGCCTCTCTCATCTCGCTTGATTTCCCTGTACTAATAATATAGCGGAATACGAGGCCCTTGTTTTGGGTCTCCAGGTTACGTTACACTTAGGTGTAAAATCTATTAACATTTTCGGTGACTCTCAACTGGTCGTCAATCAAGTTACGGGCATCTACCAATGTAAAAATGAGGAACTTCAAAAGTACAAACATTACGTGGATTCACTTTTGACCTTATTTACTCATTATTCTATCCAAACCATTCCCCGCTCAACTAATAAATTTGCGGATACTATGGCTTGCTTAGCCTCACAAATTCCTACCTCACCAACTGACTCTGACATATTTTTCTTGGTCCAACAACTCTTTGCCCCATCTTACTCAGCCCCGAGATGTTGGTATGATAAATAATGTCTCCGCTGATTCACAGGATACTTGGTATCACCAATTTCACAATTACCTTACAACCTCTGTTCTCCCATCTGACCTTACGAGTAACGGCAAACGTGCTTTTCTTAAAAGTGTTTCTCATTATGTCGTCATGGGGGGACTCCTCTATAAACATGGCTTTGATGGCATCCTCCTTCGATGTCTAACCGGCGCGGAGGTTACCTATACCATCCAACAAGTCCATGACGGTATTTGTGGTGGACATTTTAGTGGCCTTGCCATGGCCAAACGGATCCTTCACCTAGGATATTATTGGCCTACTCTTAATAACGATTGCTACGAATATGTTAAGCATTGTGTTATGTGTCAACAACATGCCAACCTTCAACATACTCCTAGCCATCCGCTACAGGTTGCACAAGATCTTTGGCCTTTCTCACAATGGGGTTTAGACCTTATTGGTGAGATTCACCCGCCCTCTTCACAATGTCACCGTTGGATAATCACAGCGACTGAATATTACACTAAATGGGTGGAGGCCATTCCACTCATTTCAACCAAAAAAGAAAAAATTGTAGAATTCATTAACCATCACATTATCTGTCGTTTTGGTGTTCCTCATCGCCTGATAACAGATAATGGAAAATCTTTCAAAAACAAGTTATTACAAGACCTTTGTGACAACTTTGGTATCAAACTTAGCTTCTCATCACCTTACTATCCACAAGCAAATGGTCAAGCTGAATCTTCTAACAAAACCCTGACCAAAATTCTCATGAAAGTCGTTAACGATTCTGGAAAAAATTGGCATGATCACATCCCCTTTGCCCTTTGGGCTTATTGTACCAACATTCGTACCTCCACTAATGCCACAAAATTTTATTTGGTATATGGTACCGAGGTCTGTCTTGCCTCTCGAAATAAAAATACCCTCCTAAGAATATCTCTTGGGATATTCTCACCAATGATGATTTCGCCAAGAGCGGTTAGCCAAATTGGAGCTTCTTGACGAGCATCATCTTATAGCTCTTGACCACCTTCAAATCTATCAAAAGTGCATCAAGTGTGCTTATGATAAGTGACTTCATGAGCATACCTTTAAGGTTGGTGATCTTGTCCTCAAAGAGAATCAACATGTAACCAAACTAGAAAAGAGCAAATGTGGAAAATTTGCTCCTAATTGGATTGGGCCTTACATTATCATTCACACTTATGGATCAGTCACTTACCATTTAGCTTCACTTAATGGTAAACCTGAGCCTAAACCCCTTAATGCCTTACATCTTTGGCCATTCTACTGTTGAATTTAGTGTTATATCACTTCTTATCTACCTTGCGCTCGTCCCTTGAGCTCATTTACCACCTCATACACTTTGTTTCATGCATCTCAAAATAGAATCAAGCTCACATGGTTTGGTCATCACCTCCTCTTAAAGATGCCTTCCCCTTTTAGTCTGGTCCATGACTTAAAATTATCAAAATAATATGTTCTCAATTATACAATTATGGGATATTCTTGAGTAAAACTTCCTACAAAACTAGATGCTTCATGCCAAATGGACATCTAAGACCTCTAAGTTATACATAGACTACTCCCTCAAGGATGCTATGTGCAAAGCCACTTTTGCTATTATAAATAGATCGCACTCTGAAGGACAGCTATACACAAAAGCAACATCTCATACCGCTACTATAAATAGACTCGCATTTCGCTTGAAGGAAAACTATATAAAGTCAGCCTTTATCGAAGCTCCTCACATTGATCAGCTTCGTGAAGACCTCAAGAACAACAAAATACATATCCCATGTAGACTTCTCGCATCGATCGCTTTATATCAAAAAAAAAAAAAAATAAAAGCAATATTCAAAAGCACTTTTGAGTCATGGAATTGTCTATTTAGGTTTGGTTTTCTTTTGTCAGCATAATCACCTTATAACAAATTCTCGTGTCCCACTCTACCAGCCACCTCACCTCACCATTCACAAAGCAATAAAACTCAAGGGACGTGACATATATCGATATATTGTGATTATACGACTCTTTTCACCTATTGAATTCTCGCATATGCAAGGTACCTAGGATTAAAGCTCATCCTACGTTAATATGTGGTGTGTTTAGCTCTTCTCAACTATGGGACACTTTTTCCTCTTTTTACTCGAATCTAGGATTATGTGTTGACCTTAATCAGGACACGGTTCCCTACTACTTGGGTAAGCGAACTTTCGCTTCACCTATACCTACACCAACAACGTCAATCCCTTACCAACACCAACAACATTACCCTACCAATATCAATATTTTTACCAACCGACAAATTGCCTAACCACAACCACATTGCTGAATTCACCTCTCCCTGGTCCTAAGGAGAACTACATCGATCCGAGGCCCCTCCTTACTTTGTGCAATGGGCTATGTAGGTAGCACTTAGGAGACATGGGGTCTCCCAATGTTAGCTCGACCATCCCCTACCATACCCTATCATGTGTTGTAAATTTAAATATTTTTGTGTATTTCTATTTGATCACATTCATCTTTACCCTTTTTCAAAACAAAACATTCAAAACACAACCATTCTTATTATTATTATCATAACTCAAATCAACATACATATTCAATTTTATTTAGATGATTAAACAAATACATCTTCTCTTTCATCGACGCGTAGGTCGGCATCCTTATTTATTCTTATACACATATGAAATTCACTTAGACCCTTGCGCCTCCTCCCGAATCAGGTGGTGATCACAATCGTGACGCCACTCACCTGGCCTCTCCATCCTCAAAGGTGCCACTGCTATTGGTTCCTCCCACTGATCTACCAACATCTCCTGTAACATACGAATACACCCTCTCGCATGGAGGAATCTTGCATCTAGTCTCTCCACTCATAACTGCGAAACCTCTAACAATCCCGTTGTCTCATTCACCTGTGTTTGAAGCTGGTGAAAAAAATCATGCATGTGGTCTCTCTCCACTGTAATCACAGCTATGTCAAGACGATCGACGCTCTCACGTACACCTCGCAGCTCTGCTACCCACCATAATCTATAACCCTCTGTCGCTCCCACATCCATTACCGTGGCGACGGCTGCTATCTTTTCTCGGCCCTTCTAGAGGTGTCGCCGGGAGGCGAGAATGATGCCTCAGATCGATCCTCATGTATGGTCTATAAGCCATGGGTATATCCTAAACAAATCCAAATTGTCGCCACACGTGATCTAGAGGAATCCTCTCATGCTCACATGGCCTGTGCCCCGCGATCCTCAACTATGTTCTCTATCACCAAATAGTTCCCATAAGGCCTCCAACGAATATCCGCAATGATCATCACCACCTCCCACATCGCCTATAATACTCGATGTCATCTCTGTCACGGCACGGGATATTGCCTCTTGTCTCTTTGGACCCATCGTCAATCCCAACCCTCGCACTCCTGTCTCCCTTTCTGGATTGGTCACCTATTGGTCACACACACACACTTTGTTGTCATAGGCCCAACAATGTAATAAGTATGCACAATCCAAAGTGTCGCCTGTGATTTCACCGCAGCCCATAAACCCTCGTATAGCTCCACCAGATATGCGGGTGCCCATGCGAAAGTCACACTCCTTTCTATCATTTCCCAAATAATACACATCAATTCTTTTGGAAATCTTCCCCCATCCGCCCTCGGTAATGCATAATACCCCACCGCTATCATTAATACGAATGCCAACCTTGTTTCCTCAGGGTGTGTTCCATACATTGTACCATAAGTGAATGTCAAACCCCGCTGTGTCAAATCTCATGCAGCTGAACCAAATACTGCTATTATCACTCCCCATGCCGCGCTAGGCCCCGCCTAATACACTGGTCTTCTTGTAATTGGGAGTCTCAAAATTCTAAACACATCTTCCAATGTCACTGTCATCTCCCTGTTGGCAGATAGAAGGTATTATTTTCTAGATTCCATCTCTCAATCAACGCCTGCAACATATCATGATTGCGTGCGATTCATGAATAATAGTGGATTCCACTTAACCCCACACAGTTTTATCAATGCCCATTCAGCTGGTGTTACATCCACTCAGACTCGTGACAACAAAGCTGGCACACTATCGTTCATCCTCAAACTCCACCCTCGCCGCATACATCAAAACAACACACAACCATTAAATAAATCAAATCCCCAAGTGTTTTTTCTCACATTCTAGAATTTCATACAAGAATCGATATCGGTTATAGATAATCGATAATCTTGGTTACCTAACCGACACTTTGGTTATCTCTAAATGTTATCGATCCATCATCAATCCTATATGACCTACTTACAAACACCATCTACGATAATTATTTGCTCATTTACCCCTCTCTGTACCTACAAACATACTTGAAACCCTCTACTTACCTACCCCATAACACTCACCCCATTCCAAACCCTTGCCTATCACCTTTTCCTTTTCATCTCTACCCACTTAACTTCTCTCATCCTATTCATAAAACATGCAAGAATTGAATTACAACCAAAATTTTACCTCTTGGGAGGTAGCACTTATAGTGGAACTGTCTTCCTTCTCGTCTCTGCCGCTAGATGATTCTCCTTATTCAGTCATGTTCACCACCCTCTTCAATATAACTTGTCTTTATACCTTCTTAACCTCATCCCACAATCACTTTACCTGTCTCTTTCCTCCTTATCACTCAATTCTCCCATGCAATTACCTGTATCGGGTCCACAAACAAATACGTCGCATTCTTGTATTTAACTTGTTGCATGACTCTAAAAATAAGAACTTAAGTTGCCTCCCAAGCTTTTTTATTTTTAGAAAAGCTCGTTTTAGCATAACCGATATCGGTTACCTAACCGGTATCGGTCATATGTCTACCGACATCGGTTAGCTAACCGATATCGGTCACATGTCTTCTTTTGCTTAAACCTAGGTCTTTTCTCTAGTTTTTGCAAATTTTTGGTGACGCCCACCTCTTTTCCCTGCATAACGACATCGTCATCAATATTTGTCATCAGAATCCCATCAACGCATATACATATCATCAAAATTTCAACAACATCATCTATATACATTAAATTCCAAAACACATGAGACATTTGAATATATACATCAAACCAATTATTATACACACCATGTGGATCCAACTCATCATCTATATACATTAAATTTCAAAAACCATTGACAAAACACATGAGACATTTTAATATATACATCAACCCAATCATTATACACACCATGTGGATCAAAATCATCATCTATATATATCAATGTAAAAATATACAACTTGCCCTGCATGGGGCCTCTGTGATCTAAAAAATACAAAACTGGCACGCAGGCCACTGTCTCTGTCAAAATCTCGACTCGGCTCGCAGGCCAGTCTCTCATATCAAAAATATACTCGGCTCGCAGGCCAGTATCAACTATACAAAATGTACTCAGCTCGCAGGCTGGTATATACAACCAAAATGAATAAATAAATCATATGTGGGCACGCAGGCCTCTATATACATACTCGGTCAGTAGACCGGTGTCTATATCCAATAAACAAAAGCCCATCTCAGCTCCCAGGCTGTATCAGCTCTCTCCACCACCCTCGGCCCCTCCCCCTGCTGGTCTCTACGCTAGCTCTTGCCTCCTCCCTGTCACCGACCCACCGGCTGTGGCTGCGGCCCCAGGATCTCTCGGCCGGGATGTCTCGGCTCTGTGCGTCGCATATGGCGATAGTTAGTGAGTACCATCGAGTACATCCTCGATAATACTAGGGCCTTCGCTTTCACCTCCATATAGCGGGCCTGTGCCACCATGATTGTTGGGCTGGTCCTCGAATCCTAATAGCAGCGGGCCCGCCATGCTTGCACCACCCCGTGCTGCACGTGCTCGTGCTCGCTGTGCCGTGCTCGCACTGTGCTCGTGGCGTGGCGGTGCTTGTGGGCACTTTGGTGCCTACGGCCGTGCTGGGCTAATCCGCCTGTAGCACCCCAATCTATGCTTGTGTAGCAGTAAGCTACCCCTGTAATAACTGCACCTATCCTAAGAGCCGGTCCCTCTCCGCTATAACAGCCACCAAATCTGGCTGTGCGGGCTGTGCTCTCCTGGCTGCTCTCTCCCCTGCCCACCAAACCAAAAAGGCCCCTGTCACTCCGGCATCATCCACTGTATCATCAGCTGGTCTCTCTGCTACCCAGTCGGGGTCAACTGGCTGCGGTGTAGGTAGTGGGGCCTCTACATCATCCCTCCGGTACTGTGGGAAGGGAGGTGGCTCATCCTGTCGCAAGCCCAACTGCCGTCGTACCCTCTCTAGGGGTATCCACTCATACTCCCCGGGCCTCCGTCTAGCTATCCAAAAACTATACTGGATCCAGCGCATCTGTGCTCGGGCTCCTCCTCGGGGCTGATATAATGTCCAGTGTGGTCAAGCCCTCTAACATATGATGGTAGTAGGCCACATCCCGTCCTGCGAGCACCACTCGTGGCTGGCCCACGACCCCCAACCACCTCTGAAATCCATATCTATATACTATCTATGGCCCTGGCTGCTGGGGCAGCCCTACTGGTCGTATACAGATGATGTGCTCGTATGCCCAGTAGTGTAACAAAAATGTCAAGCAAATACCGAATCACCTCATACGGTGATAACCCCACAACTCTCTGTATAGCTACACCAGATACACTGGTGCCCAGGCATAGCATGTATGCTCCTCTACCATCTCATGCAAAACTCCCATCAAAGCCCGTGGGAAGTGGCCTCCCTCTGAGTGGGAGGGTGAAGCAGGTGATACCTATCATCATCAACACGGCAAGCCGTGTCTCCTGTCGGTGTGCGCGATACATATCGCCATAGGTAATGCTCACGCTGTGATAGGTCAACAATGGGGCTGCATCCCCGAATACATGTAGGATGCTTGTCCATCGCTGTCTCGCATCCACCTGGAACACTGCCTCACCTACGATTGGTAGTCTCAGGATGCGATACACATCCTCTAATGTAATCGTCATCTCTCCAGTAGGGAGATGGAAGACATTGGTTGCCGGATCCCATCTCTCGATGAGGGCAACCATCAGGCTATGGTCCCTATCCACAGCCCTATACCACTGGACTCCACCGAGTCCAACCTCTCACATGATGGCCCACTGCAGCTGCGGACACATGTGGCCGCATCCACCTCAATAGAGGGGGCATCCGATCCCGCATCGTGAGCTGCTGGCGTGCCTACAAAAACAACCCACTTCATTAGGCCTACCCTTTACAATAACAACTACCTTAACTCTCTATACCCACTTACCCACCCAACCACAACCCGACTCTACAACACACATCTACACCCACCTATCTTACCCTATACATCTATGATATCCCCTTTACTTATCTCACACCCTACCAACCACCCCGATCTACTCTAGCCATCTAATTATACCCCCGCCACTTTAGCACCTCCTACTTCATACCCAACACCTAATCTATCCTACCCAAACCAGCCCCCACCAACAACCCCATTTCCCCCCACCCCAATCATGTTTCCTATCAACTCTACTCCCTCCCCCTTCACCCCCAAACAAACAAACAAAACAACACGACAAAATTCTAACAACAAACAAAAACCACAACTCCTACCCATGCTGACCGGTACCGGTCACCCTCGACCGCCATCGGTCCCCCAAGTAAATTATATGTGCTGACGCTGGTCGACCTATGACCGACACTGGTCTGCACCCAAACAATGTATACAAACTATTTTCTGTGACCGATGTCGGTCGCCTAGTGACCGACATCGGTCCATTGCCCATTATGGGCTGAACCCAAAACGGCCCGCAAAACACATTTTGACCTATTTCTACCTATTTACCCACAAGAAAACCCTAAAAACCTACCCACCCTGCCGTTTTGACCTAACTAGCCTACCTACCCACTCCATTTTACAAATTACTTCCATTCATTCATTATTTTATTAAAATTAAGATTCCTACCCAAAACCCACATCTAAGTTAAACTCATTAAATTCACATAGGTAGGAGTTCAGAGCCTACCGGTACGACTACACGTCGTCGTGGTGGGATAGGTGGCGGTGGTCCAGCTGGTCCAGCACCTCCTGCTCCTCCTGGCTGTGCCATGGCTCCAAATCTCCTCAGCTGGGTCCTCAACCAATCAAACTCTACCTCCCCTCCGCTGGGTCTACCAATCACTCACTCCTCCACTTAACTGGTGCCAACTCAGCCCACAAACTCAACAAACTCACTTCACACCTCAGACAACTAAAATTGGGTGCTCAAATTCACAAAGTGACAATGACATGTCGTATTTTTATTTTTATAGGTTTTGACCTATAACCGATGCCGGTTATTTCATGCCCTAGAATACTGGTATCGGTCTTCTAACCGATATCGGTCACACATAACCGATATCGGTTACCAACTTCCTTCCCTTAACTCCTGCCCTTATCCACCAATCTCCACTTTTTCCTACATCACCTACCCCTGGCTTTGCTGACTAGCCTTATTTTGACTTCAATTGGCCCGACCCATGGCCGTAACGACCCATTTGGCCCGACCCAAGGCCGCAACCAACCATTTGGCCCGACCCAAGGTTGCAACCAACCATTTGGCCTAACCCAAGGCCGCAACCAACCATTTGGCCCATCCCCACACCAACCAACCAATCAATCCCCCCAAGGCCGTAATGAACCAATCAAGCGACCTAAGGCCGCAACCAACCATTTGGCCCGACCCATGGCCACAACCAACCATTTGGCCCGCCCCAAGGCCGCAACCACCCAATCCGGCCCGACCCAAGGCCGCACCCCACCAATCAGACCCGACCCAAGGCCCTCACTCATCAATCAGCCCGACCCAAGGCCACACCAATTACGTACCTCACCCAAGACCCACCAATTATGATTTTATCCACCCATCATGTAGCTTTTTGTTCAATCGAGCTCACTTGTTCATGTTCTAGCATGATTAGGATACTTGAATTGATCAGCCAACCAACTTTGCCTAGACCAAGACCGTGACGTTTATCTCAACCAAACCAACCATTTGGTACTACCGAACATGCCTAAATGTTCCTGTACCTTACCCGTTATATCCCCTAGAGCTACTTCCTATGCCTTGGATACCAGGATTATATCACCCTTGTTTGGATAAACTATCGACCTTTGCCTATGAATTGCTTATTTTCTCTTCAAATCATGTACCCTGGTCGCACTACTGCATTTCAACATGCGTCTGCTTCCTTGAACTTACCCCACCATCTTACCATCATCTCAACACCATTCACCCTTTATCAACCCTATCCCTGATTTCACGTTGCCTCAATCTGTGATAGATTTGAGGGGGATTACCTATACCCTTAAGCGGGCAATCACTTCTTATTAATTGTCAGTGTAGCTTTACAAGACAAGCTACATGACAACAAGGGGCTAATGTAGACACCAAATTTGTGTCTTACGACACCCTGTGCCCCGCATCTCATTTCGCAACCTAACCTCACCACCTAAACCTTGCACAATTATTTATTAATTACCTTATAATTAATAAATCCACATCTCCAAACCTACCACCTCATTTCGCCACCTCATCATGACCTAGCCCTAACCCTAAACTAACCTAATTAAGACCTATAACTTGGTCTACATCCACACCCATGACTAATTACTCCTCACCCACACCAAAACCAACCTAATAATGACTTGACCAAGCCCACAACTAATCCCTCGGGAGAAAAGGAGGGAAAGTTGGCTATTTTACTAAAAATAGCCCACTTTGACTTAACCGACATCGGTTCCTACTCGACCGCCGTCGGTTACGTAACCACCATCGGTTCCCTGTAAATGGCCTCCCCCAACCAAAAACAAAGGATCTGGAACTCATTTTGGAAAGGATCTAGAAATTCATTTGCAAGACAGAGACAAGTGAAGAAAAGAGAAGAGGTTGCAGAGAAGGGCATCGAGTCAAGATCGCAACCGAGCCACTGGATCACTGTCACCCCCGTTCAAGCATTGGAAAAGACTAAGGATTGCTTCATCAACTCATTTTCCAATACCAGATCATCCCAACTGAGCCTTACTATCATTACCACATTCCTTGGACCTGAATCTTCATCAAGAACGAGTAAGTAGTGTCTTGTATGTTTCTAAGCACCATTTCCTGAGTCTTTTAATTGATAGTAATTATAAGCTCACTCCTAGATCTACCACCTACCAGCACCCTGCACTTAACCTTCATCCATACATCCTTGTATTTCCCAGAAGACAGTTTTATCACTCTCTGAGTCTTCCCCATCATCTCACTATTCCCCTCAGCCATCCACCAGTCTAAAGAAAAAACCCCACAATCACCCTGCAACCAACCTCTATCTAGAAGTGCCTAGATTACTGACCCTACTAGTGTCGGTTATCCCCTACCGGCAGCGGTTCTCTAACCGCGGTCGGTTATCCAGTGACCAGCATCGGTCACTATGACTTATACCCAAAACCTTCCTCTCACCTATTTGTCTCCTAACAACCTCAGATCCAGTCTGGTTTATCCCTGTAACTCGAGCTGAACGTATCAACGACCAGTGACCAAACAAACAATGTGACGTTTTATTATTGGTAGTTTAGTCTCTATTGCTTTGTAATGAGGTACCTAAATCATGATTTTACAATAGCTTCTTTATAATCATTTGTGTTAATTTGTATTAAAAAGGGGAACTGACCACCTTCGAAAGGAAGTCTAATATTTCCTAGGCCCAAGGCAGTTCCCTCATTTATTGCCTAACTAAAATCTGGTAGTCTTGTATTCTTACTTGCAGGTAGTCCTTCCTAGACAAAAAATGAGTTCTTTGCAATCGATCTGATCTCTCTCTATGGTACGCGCACACCCTCCCAACACTCAACAGGTATTCCTCCTAGCCCTAACCCTCATGTATTTCTCAAAGGAATGAAAGGATAGAAGCACATCCATTTTAAGAACGGAAACATTCTATGTGAAACACCAAATGATTGTTTCATTGGTGACTTTATCACTTTATCACATTGGTATTCTCACACTGTTAATTTACTCTTAACACGTACATCTTGTGTTTCACTTAGGGGTATTCATTGAATTTTGAACAAATCTACAACTTACCTTAGTGAAACTTATCACAAAAACATGGCTCCCAAGATGCATCTAGGGTTAAAGAAACAAACATATGAGGAACAATAGGTGCAAGCTTGGGAAACCTCTAATAGACAAGGGTCAAACCCATTTATCGGACACGATCTAGGACCACTATTTTCTATAGAAAAGGAAATAGAAGAAATGGTCGACCATAGTGGAAATGAATTAGAGTCACCATGCGCAGAATTTGATTTTGACCCTACTCTACTAGACAAATTTCTTCTTAGAAACAAAGACAGAGTGTTGGCCGGGTCGTCAAATTAGGGGCCAAATTTCCCATCGAGAAGGAACCAATACTACAAACAAATGAAACTACTAAGGAAGAACACCCCCTTATCAATATGGAAGATATTTTAATAGGCGGCATGCTTCCACTTCTTACGTAGAAAATGATAAAGTGGTAGGGCATAGAATACCCCTCCTCAAAGTGCCATGAAGAAACAAAATAGAACTTGAGATGAAGAAGAACCTCCACAGTACAAAGAGGAGGAACCTTTAGAAGAAGAGGCTATAAACCAAGCCACAATCCAACAACAAATCAGCAACCTAAGCCGACAACTTGCTTTTCTTACTTCCCATGTATAGAAAGATGCAAACAGGAACATTCAAAAGGTAAGGCCTAAGGTTAAGATCAATGAAGTCCATTAGGATCGTGTTTACATCCCTACTTCTCCCACTAAAGAATAATTTCTCGCACAGGAAGTGTAGTCTATGAAAGCGATGCTTGTGAGATTACAAGAGAGCAATATAGGGAGCATCAGGAAATATCAATATGAAGAGTTGTGCCCCTATCCTTTTGAAAAAACAATGACCCTTCAACCCTTTCCAAAGAAATTTGATATGCCAAAGTTTGAAAAATACAAAGGAAAGGGAGACCCAAGAGATCATGTTAAAGATTTTTACATGGCATGTCAAGAGGTGTCTTATAGTGATAATTACCTTATCAGAATTTTTCCCAAGAGTCTTGGAGGTCAAGCATTGGAATGGTTTACATGCTTACCATGGGGATCAATTTCCACCTAGCCGAATTAGCAGAAAGATTCATGCGTCACTTCTCGTATAACATAGAGAGTGACATCACCATGGTAGACTTGTGTGGCACCAAACAACACCCAAATGAGACCTTCGCTAGCTTCCTCCAATGATGGAGAGGGATAGCTAGTCACTTCCCTTGTGCTTTCCCTGAAAAGTAGCTGGTCAGTATCTTCATTCCCAATCTCAACCCAGATATCACCTTCCACCTCCAAATGCATTGTGTCCGTACTTTTGAGGAGGTTATTGAGAAAGGGATTCAGATAGAAAAGGCTCTCATTGCTAAAGGCACCCTTAAAAACCAATCTAAAAACAACCAAAGTGTCAAACCCATGGAAAAGCCCAAGATCTTCAACAAAAACAAAAACATGGTGGGAGACAGAATCACTGATTCCAAATGTGTTCAAACAGTCCAAACTGGTTAACCTTGTAAATTGACCAAGGGCCCAATTCAACCACCACCAAAATGAAAACATTCACCTCTCTTGATGAACCGTTGTCATTCATACTAAAATAGTTGGATGCGGCCCACATGATGACCTATCCTACAACACAACCATTTGAAAACAATTCTCCCAAACCTTCATGGCATAAGGAGGATGCATATTGCGAAATGCATCACATTCAAGGTCATAAAATAGACAAATGTTTGTGACTTTGCCACTATATTCAAGACCTTATTGACAACAGGGAGATAGAGGTGAATAACCCTTGCCACATGTAAACACCTAACGAGAAAATGGGGATTTATAAGGAACCATTCCCCAAGCATGATAAGTCAGAAAAGGCAAAAACGGATCGAGGAAATTCATCCCAAACCTATAAATCCGTGAATTACTTGTATACCAAGAGAGATAACAATCATTACAATTCTCTTATTGGATGTATTCACTCCCTTGCTGACCGTGTCAACACTATCTAGAAGGGAAAGGACTGCGCTGCGGTAACAAGGCACGCCCACCTCATAATTCTGGACCCCTCTCCATCGACCCCACATACTGGTAAGTATAACCTTTTAGAACAACTTGAGAAGACGTCCGCTAAGATTTCAATCTTAGACCTTCTCAATATTTCCAATGTGCATAAGGACATCCTGTATCAAACTCTTCAGGGGTCGGGAGTGCCTTTAGAAGTTGATCCTGCACACCTTCAAGCTGCGGTGGCAACCATTTCCCCAAGTGAGCATCTTAATTTCAACCATAGGGAGATCCCTACCAAGAATCCTACACATAATCTTCCCTTGTACATCGAAAATCAAATGGGTGCTTGTGGACAACGGATCAGGATTGAACATCTACACACTTAAGTTGGTCAAACAATTGGGACATACGGAGGAAGATCTTGAGTCCCATATTATTACTATCACCGCATACGACAACACGGAAAGAGAGTCAGTAGGCACCATTACGCTGCCCATGGAGGTGGGCCCCACTTGTCATCAAACAAATTTTCACGTCCTAGACTTGGAACTTCCATATAATATGCTTCTAGGCTGACCATGGATTCATGCCATGTAGGCTATGCCATCAACATTTCATCAATGCATCAAGTTAAAGCATGAGGGACATACGATAACAATACCAGGAGATTCAGAGCCCTTTGCTCATTATAGAGCTCTCAATAGCTTTGCATGAAAGGGTACATATGCATGTCCCTCCGCAGATATAGCTGTTCCTCTTTAGTCTGAGGCTATGGAATCCCACATGGATTCAGATTCACTTAGTTCTTGTGCTCATGGGGTGTCTACTTCAACCTCTCCATTTGATTCATGGGAGATGAAAATCCTGGAATATGGCTGTGGGGAGTATAATGTACAACAAGCACTCCTGGTGTCAGATCTCTCTTTGTCACCCAAGACTAGAGGTTGACCCAACTACCGCTTTAAGAGACCTAGAGAAGAACACACTATTGGGTCATTCCTACCTAGAGGCTTGTTAGCTGAGGAGAAGTTGCTTGATCCACCTACTACTTGGGTCCCTGAGGACACTCAACCATCCTGTTACCAAACCTTGAAATATGAAAAATCTAGCAGAATGATGTACTCCATGGGCTACAAAGGCCTAGGATGTGGGAGGAATGAACAAGGACAAAGAGAACCAGTCCCTCTTCCACATTTCAAAATAGAAAGATACGACATTGGGATTCATCCTTATAGAGTGCACCCCAACGATTAAGATGTGACTTGTTCTAAGTGTGAGGATAGTTTCGATTACCTAGACAGTGATATGGATTCTTCTTATAGCCAATATGAGGATTTGGCCTCCACGAACCTTTTATGAATAACACTATCCTAATCATCACCCCCACTGAACCAACCCTTGACCTTGTATACCCTTCCCTTGTTGAATAGGACCAACAATGTCATGTGCCACTAGATTTATTTGAGAACGACGAGGCTATTGCAGAGTTTATGGGCATAAGGGATATAATCCCCATTGGAGATCATAAGAAAGGTTTCTCTATTGACTTAGACACCTGTGCCTACTTTGGTGAGGAGGTTGAACTTCGTGGTCAGTAAAATTCAAAGAAAAGTGAGGGCAAAAGTTCTAAAGAAAAGCCTTGGCAAAATTTTAAGTCCAAGTCGCGCACACGGTGAAAACCTCTTTGAGGTCTTTGGTGACAAACAAATAAGAAAACCGAAGGACAAAGTGACCACACCAAGGATGAAAATCTCATGGAGACATCCTTGGATGAAGATCTCAACCTTCTTCTTGACCTTATGCATATGGAGGATTTATCAAAATTTTTAGTTGAAGAAACCATTGATGTCAACATTGGTACTGAAGAAGATCCCAAGATATTAAAACTGGGGGCATCACTCTCAGCTAGAGAACAAAAGAAGTTCACTATGTTGTTGCGAGAGTTCATTGATGTGTTTGCATGGTCTTACAAAGACATGCTCGACCTAGATTTGACTTTGGTCATCCACAACCTGGTCTTGCATGCTGACACAAAGCCTATCAAATAGAAGATTTGAAAGATTCATCTAAGAGTGGCCTTGTTGGTCAAGGAAGAGTTGGAAAGGTTGCTTGTAACAAGATTCATCTGACCAATTGACTATTTTGAATGGATATTGAACATTGTTCCTATCTAGAAGAAACCTGTTGGTATCTGAATTTGTACGGATTTTAGAGACATCAATAAGGCTTGCCCTAAAGATGAATTTCTGTTACCCAACATTGATATGATTTTTGACTCAACAATAGGATATGAAATGCTATCACTCATGGATGGATTTTCAGGTTATAATCAGATTAAAATCAATGAGGACCAACACAAAACAACTTTCACAACTCCTTGGGGCACCTTTGCTACTAGATGATGCCATTTAGCCTTAAGAATGTGGGAGAAACTTATCAGTGGGCCATGACAGTAATATTTCATGATATGATTCATGACATCATGGAAGACTACATGGATGACATCCTGGGAAAGTCCAAAACAAGAGAAGATCATCCTGTCATTTTGTGGCATATCTTTGAGCACCTGCAGGAATACAAAGTCAGATGAATCCCAAGAAGTGTGTCTTTGGGGTGCTATCAGGGAAATTATTGGGCTTCATTGTGTCAAGATGAGGTATTGAGGTAGACCCTACTAAAGTGTCTGCCATCACTGAAATGCCTCCACCTAAAAATATCAAGCAATTGCATAGCTTACAGGGGAAAATTCAAGCCATTCACCGCTTTATCTCACAACTTGTAGATAAATGTCACTCATTCACCCATTTTCTTAAAAATGACATCACTTTCATTTGGGGACCTAAGAAATAGCAAGCCTTTGCTTTGCTTAAATAGTACCTGGCCAATCCACCTATTCTCATGCCTCCAACTCCGGGAGAACCACTTTTGCTCTATATTTCCACTACACAATACGCTATTGGTGCATTGCTCACCCAATATGACATTAACCATAAGGAGAAAGTGGTGTACTATCTGAGTCACACCCTCATTTCCTATGAACTTAATTATCCTTAGATTGAAAAGGCTTGCTTGGCCATTGTTTTTACCTTTCAAAAACTTCACCATTACCTGCTGAATACTAAGACCAAGCTCATATCAAAGGTCGATGCACTCAAGTATTTGTTGTCTAAATCCACCCTTACAGGTAGAATGGATAATCAGATCATTCTACTTAGTGAGTTTGATATAGAATTTTTAATCAAAAATTAGTTAAAGGACAAATACTTGCAGATCAGCTAGTGGAAGCACCTTTGCAAAGCATGGAGCCTTTGAGTCTGGAACTACCAGATGCCTCTTTGATCTACATTAAAGAATCTATCATATGGAAGATACATTTTGATGGATCTTTTACGTTTCATGGTTCAGGTGCAGGAGTGGTCCTTATTACTCCTTCGGGTGATCCTATACCATAGGCTTTCCACTTGGCCTTCCCTTACACGAACAACATTACAGAGTATGAAGCACTCATTGCAAGGATGAAGCTAGCCATCAAGTGGAATATTCATCATGTTAAGGTTGTAGGTGATTCGCAGTTAATCATTAAATAAGTTAATGATGAGTATAAGGTTAAGGATGACAAACTCATACCTTACAAGAAGTTAGTGGAAACTCTAAAGGAGTATTTTGTGTGCATCACCTTTGAGTAGATCCCAAGAGCATGCAGAACAGATCAACGGATGCTATGACAACAGTGGGATCTATGCTTTGTATTCCACTAGGGAACAATGATATGCCATTATTTGTAGAAAATCTATGCTAGCCCGCATATGACATGCTAGAATCTTGCCTAGCTTGTGAGGTTGTTGGTCCCCATTCACCATGGTATGAACCCATTTTCACCTATCTTAAGGACAACACATTCCCTCCCGATATCTCCCACTCTAAAAAGTAGAGCCTAATTCACTAGATAGCCCATTACACCCTTTTAGGAGGTACACTTTATTGTCGTGGCTATGACAGGAATTTGTTACATTGTCTGGATGTGATGGAGTCAATCCAGGAAATCAAGGAAGTACACGAAGGAGTATGCAGAGTGCATACAAATGGAATGGTCTTGGCTAAGAAATTGTTGAGAGTAGGTTACTATTGGCCTACCATGGAAACTGATTGTTGCAATTACGTTAGAAAATGTGTGCTTTGCCAAAAGTATGGAAATTTTATCCATGCTCTCTCATAGCCATTGTAACCAATCACTACCCCATGGCCATTCTCTAAATGATGACTCGATTTAATAGAGAAGCTTACTCCTACCTCCTCTGATGGTCATAAACATATCATCACAACCACTGAATATTTTACAAAATGGGTGGAGGCCATCCCTTTAACCTATGTCACAGGAGCACAAATTTCTAAATTCATCATGAATCACATTATTTGTCGGTATGGCATTCCTGCAGCCATTGTTATAGATAATGGGAAGTCATTTAAGAACAAAACTATGAAAGGTATTTGCCAATGGTTCTAAATCAAATTGAAATGGTCCATGCCATATTACCCTCAGGGTAATGGACAAGCTGAGGTAATAAACAATACTTTGGTCAAGATAATGGAGAAGATGGTTAGCAAAATAGGTTGCAATTGGCACCTATAAATTCATCCAGCCCTTTGGGCTTACCGAACATCCATTCACACCCCTACAGGTGCGACACCATATTCCCTAGTGTTCGGGACAGAATCTATCATCCCCTTAGAGATTGAACTTCCCTCCCTGAGGATCTCTCTTCGAGACTATCTGGATAAAGATGAAGATTACTGAGTGGCAAGATTGGCTGAGTTGGAGCTACTGGATGAGAAGCGCATTCACGCTCTTAATCACCTGAAAGTATATCAACACAAGAGTCTCCAGAAACTATAACAAGAGAATCATCCCTCGTCAGTTTGAGGTTGGTGATTTAGTCATGAAGGAGAACCAGTTCAACACCAGAGCGGAGTGAGAAAAGAAAGGGAAGTTCGAACCCCATTGGTTAGGACCCTATGTCATAGTTGCCAAGTATGGCACAGGGGCATACAAGTTGGCTCACCCCAATGGTGATGAGCTCGGGAGCCCATGAACGCCATGCATCTTAAGAGGTTTTATGCCTGAACATGGTGCAAGAAAGTCATAAAAATAAATAAAAATAAAAATAAAAATAAAAATAAAATAAAAAAATCAAACAAATTCAGAAAAAGAAAAAGAGAAAACAAGTCATCCACTTGTGAAAACCACGCAATTGTGGCACTTTGGGCAAGTCCTTGGGTGAAAACTAGTTTCAGCGCCTCAGGAAGATTCATTGTTCACAAGCATTCTATATTCAAAGGGTAGTTGTCTTTGGCCTGGACCTGGTTCTGCCTCTAAGTTTCCTTGTGCACACCATTCTGTCCAGCCTTGATCTGGCTTTTCCTTCTTCTATTCATCTATGAGGGATGTGGTCTTTCGTGATTTCCCATCTTATGCTGGGGGCAACTCAATGACTTCACCTTCTTGTTCATAAGTGTGTGGCTTCTACCCTTGTATATTCCCCACCTAACACTGGGGGCATCCACACTTTCTTGGTTACCTGCACATAGCTTTGGAAACCATTAGAAAACACAAAAACAATAGAAAATTGTTTCGAGAAAACACAAAAACAATAGAAAATTGTTTCGAGAAAACCTAAACAATGGAAAATCGTTGCATGAAAACATATCTTGCAAAAACATTTACTTGCATTGCCTTGTTTCCTTGCTTTGCTTATTGCTTGTATAGTGTTTTGCGGGCTTAATTTTGAGTTATTTTTTGCTTGGGTGTACTTTGTTATAGTTTATCTTTTCTTGCTTAGAATAGATTCATTTTTTCTTGTGCATATTGCAGTGGGTTTTGACATGCTAGTGTGTTAATTCATTATTTATTTCTTCATGCATTTGGTTGTGTTTTGTTACTTGTTAATAAGGCATGGTGTATTACATTAATTCCTGGTGTTCTTTGTAGCATTTGGCTATGTTTCTTACATGTGCTCTATTTTTTTATCATTCACATCACATTACCATCACTATTATCACATCTAGCATCATCTATAAATCATATATAAACAAAAATGCTAAGTTTTACATCATGCATGTATGCTAAGCTAATCATCACATATCATATCATCAATGGGGGCAAGAGGGGTTGCGCATAATAAAAAATCTATCCCCCCGCACCAATATCATCATATCATCCCATCCATATACATCAAAATAACACTTGAAAACAACATTTGATATTGTCTACAGATCTATCATCTACAATCTACAGCATGCCTCAAATGATCACGTGCGATCACCATCTCTCCTGAGTGTCAAAGCCTCACGGTAAGTTTTCTAAACCGAGTGGTTAAAATGAACTGATTGCAATGTTTTTACCCCCTCGGGGTATATTAACTGCTTTTTCACCAATCGCTCGGACTAAGGGACACCCATTTAGCTCATTGTTTTCTCCTCTCATTCCTTTGTGGAATAATTATTTTTAATTAAATAATTATTTTCTCTTATTTTTTTTTGTATTGGGAATTTTTATCCAATACCCCTTTCTTCTCCCCTGACGCTTTTTATTGCTCACGATGATTTTTATTCTTCTTCACACCCTCGTAAATAATTATTTTTTCTTAATTTTTCCACTAAACAAGGACATTATTTGTCGTTTGTTTCTCCTTTCTTCCACCTAGGGCACTTTCTGTTGCCCCTAGGCACTTCTTTTATTCTTCTCCTTTCTTCCATTTTTTATCACGGTTTGGAAAGCCAAAACAATACAAACTTTTACTATATCAAATAATCCCAAAAATAAGGCAAATTTTTTCAAAAATTCCTAAAAAGTAAAACACCCTACAAAATGGTAACTTGCTTCTTACGGTTGAAACTTGTGTCTTCACATGTGAAGGTATTTTCTCCATATCCTATTGGTTTGTCTCACATCTTCCCGATTAATATGACTCATGGATCACTTTGGATTCACAACCATTCACAAAATCTAGCTACTTGCTTCAAAATGATGCCTGTACTGGGGCACTTTTGGTTTCCTAGTCTTTGTTTCGTTCACATGCAAATGATTTTCATGGACCCCGTGTCCATTTTCATTTCCCCTTGCATGTATCCTTGCTTAGGGAATCATTTTTAACCCTTGTCATTAATCATGAACTTTTGGATCTCTCCAGACTGATAACAAAACATTTGTACAACTATCTTGACCATTGTTGGGTTGGATATGTGCATTCGTACTTGTTTTCCCTGTTAGATGAGCTTGTTTCCTTCTCGTATTGCATTGCATTTTTGTATGTTGCATGGAGTTGGTACTTTCAGCAATGGACAATTGTTTGTAGTATGGCTTTTCATGTCATTCTACCTTTGTCGTATGCTTATTTTTTTAATAAGGGCCAATGATGTAGTTCCTATGGCAATATGATGACATCAAATTTGTTCCACATAAACAACGGCTAGAGGCTAAGCTCTTCTCTCCCCTCTTCCTTATTTCTTCTACACCACTTCCCTTTTCACCCCTACTTTTTCTCTCTTGGGGCATCTTGCCTCCTCCCATCCTTCTACCTATATCTCACCTTTTTCGATCGTCGATCGACTTCTTTCATCACCCCATCGACACTCGAGGGGGCATTTCTCCCTCCTACTAATTTTTCTCCTATCCTTCAAAAATTTTCTTCTATCTACTATCTTTGAAGTGACGTCACTTACGCCACCCCAAAGAGGGGAAAATGTAGACACCTATAATTACGCCCAAGCAATTTAAATACTTAAATTGCACTAATTATCTCCTTTTTCGCAAATAGATGACATATCGTCAAAAGTGCTCATATTCCCTCTAATTGTCATCAATTAATTACAATACGCTAATTGATTAAGTCACCTACCTAGCTAACAGCCTAATTAACGACCTTCCATTAATTATCACTTCCTCTATCTTAATTAATTAATTAGTCTTCCCCTTCATTTAAACTAGTAAATCGATATTAAATTGATTTAATCCCTTTCTAATAGCCTGAATCACACTAATATTCTTCTAAATGGCTTCTATAATCTTACACCTACCTATTAATTAATCACCTTTGATTAATTAAAATACCCCCCAACTCCCATGACTTGCTAAACATGTATTAAACCCTTCTAAAGTAAGGTTACCTTTAATAAAGCAACCTTATCCATTCCTAATCATGTTTTACCTTTATCCCACATTCATGAGAATGTGTTGAATCCTTTATCCTTTGGGCTATATAAAGAGCCCTTCACCTATCTTTTTACTTACACGTAAACTCCTTAGAGAGCAAATGCAAAGCATATAACAAAGAGACTAAGAGCTTGCACCTTGTTTTCTTGAGAGTTCATCATCTTGAAGAGTTAAGCCTCTTTCTTAAAGTGCTTGGGTCATATGGGAGGTGTCAAAAGGGTCTTGTAGCCCAACTTTGATTAGCCCCCATTCCTAGGTTCTTGGAACATTAAGGACAACTATTTTTGATAGCCATGGTACCTACCTAGGTTCCTTCATTTATATGTTGTTAGAGAATAGAGGATATTTAGGTGCTTAACATAGTTGATTTCATAGTTTTGTATTGATAATTGTTAGCATCTAACCCTTGATTAATTCTTATCATGATGGTGTTTATAATGTTGTTTAATTATTGTTAATTAAGACTATTTAGGTGTTAGTCTTTGTTTACATTAGCATTAGTTTTTAAAAACACTTGCACAAAGGTAGTACATGGAATAACAAAGTATGGCGGCCTTCCTCGTAAAAGAAAAAACCAAAACCTTTCACACACATCGGTGCGGGAAGGTGTGGGAAAAATGGTGATTGGTGACTAATTGGAGTCACAAGAAAATGGGTGGGTTTGTGATGGTGGTTCAGGTGTGTAAGTGGTAGTATCAAGTCCCCCATAGGTGAGACTAGTACGAAGGTAGGGAGGACCATAAAGGAGGCACTCTTTATACAATGATCATAATGAGGGTATTAGTGAAGACTTCCATACTATTGTGGAGTAAGGAACATGTTGACACTATATAGGTGATACTCCCCCAAAGTGAGGCATTGAAAAATGCCTTCCAAGGGATCGGTGATTGGTATGTGGGTAAAGGAATAGACGATGTGTCAGAGGTCAGCTTGGAGGTGGAGCTAACAGATTGGGAGGCCGATGGTTTGGCTGTGGAGGTTGTGGCAATGGTGGGAATGGAGGATGTAGGTGTAATTGAAGTAATGGACATGGAGGTAGATGCCTTAATGGGTATAAGCATGTCATTGGGTTGGTAAAGAATGTTGCCAGTTTTGAAAGGTGACAGATTAGACGAAATGGTATAGGTATGTCCTTCATGCTTAAACTTTACACAATGATGCAAAGTGGAAGGGACAAAACCCATGACACGAATCTAGGGTCTACCAAGCAACAAGTTATATTGAAATTCTCCTGGAAAACATAAAACAACTCGGGATAGTGTGGGGCCCACACAAATGTGGAGGATGACGGTGCCAAGTGTAGAGGTGATAGAATTATTGAATGAACATAACATGACATGATGTTTATGCATGTAATTGTCAGTACGAACATTTGAGAAAATGCATGGGAGGAAATGATATTAATGCTAGCACCCCCATCGATAATAACATGTCATACATGTATATCATTGATATGGACAAAGATAAGAGAGAGCGGGTGCGGGTCATCGGTTTGGTGCAAAGTGTGATCTCTTCCTCTAAGAAGCTAAAGGAGGCTACTTGGAGAGTAGGTGGAGGTGTGGATAAAGGTTGTAATTTGGTGAGAGAGGCTACATGGGTGTAGGGTCATTTGGTAAAACCTCAATAGATTTTAGGACCTCCATGAGAGCTTGACGATGGGATTCGAGGTTTGGATGAGGTCATATAGAGACATTTTGAGGGAGATTGGTGCAACTATTTGAGAATGATGTGATGTGTAACCATGTTAGAAATAGGATATGTGAGGCGAGATAGTGATTCTAGGTGTAGGTGCGCAGATGGTATGTTGGGCATAGGGTTGGTCAATGGGTCGGTTGCCTTTTGCTTACCTTTATCCTTCGAGCACGGGTAGTAATGTGGATCATGTTTATCCGAGGTGGGAAGGTAGGTGATCCATGAAAGGTATAAAGAACATACGGGAAAAAGCCCAGTGGTGGGAAGGAACCTTGTTAAATGAATTGAGGAAATTGACATTTGGGTGGAGGTTTGGTGAGTTCTCTGATGTAAACCATGTTAATTTCAAATCTTGGGGTGGCTCTAGGAGTTGTGGGGGTGAAGGTCTGGGTCATTGAGTAGGTAGTGAGGGAAGAGATATGGGAATGGGTGTTGGTGAAATGGGGTCCTCATCGAGAAGGTCATCATCACAAAGTTTTCTTCGGGAGGACATAACTGGATAAGAATGGTTTTTAAAGTTTTGTAGTTCTCTACAAAGGTGTGCCTTGACACATGATGGTAGGCATAAATTTTGGTTTCGTTAAACCCTTTTGGTTTGGATTTGAGAGGGTCATAAGGTTTGAGTAGCAGTAATGTGATGACAGAAGTTTCAAGGAGGTTGGTTAAAATTTTGGCATAGGATCCTGCTAGTGGATCACAATGGGAAGTGAAAGTGAGTTTGGGTATAGGTGTGGCTGACTATAGAGGAAGGGTGTTTGCATGAGGGGGAGTGGGTTGAGCTATGGTTTTAGGTGTTGGTGTGATCTTGGGTGTTGGTCGTGTTTGCTTGGGTAGGGGTATGGTAGATGAATTGGTAGGAGAGTGTGTGGTTGTTTTGACTACCTTATTGGAGGGTAGCAGATTTTTGTCTTTAGGTTGCACCTTCTTGGGTAAAGGTGATACAGGCACACGAGCTCTAGAGGGAAAGGTAGATGGTGGAAGGGGTGTGTTACCCACAGGGATAACAGAGGTGCTATGAAGGTAGATGGCATGGGTCATGAAGGAGGCGTGAGGGAAAGAGACTGAAATGTCAAGGGTAATGTAGAAGCTATCGATGGTATTGGAGGTATGGGTGGTAAAGATTGCAGGTGTGGGTGTAAGTCATTTCGAGTGCTTGGGTATGGTAGAGGTTTGTGAGGGTGGAATGGGTTGCTACATTTTTAGTTTACCGGTGGGTGGAGGTTTCTTAACCATGTTGGAGGGGCAAGGTCCTAGGATAGACGGAAAGGGTGAAGGTGATGAAGGTGTGATCGGTGAGGTTGGAGTATGAGATTTATGGGATTGGTTCTTCTATTTGGGGGCTGGAGTAGGTTTGGTGTTGGCTTTGGAGGATGTAGCTAAATCTAATTTGATGGGTGGATGAGTAAGGTTGGTGGTTGGGATGACCCCTAAGGTAGTAATAGGTTTAGGCAAGGAAGATGATGTAGGTGTGGGCTTGGATGTAGATGCGTGTTGGGGTAGGGGTGTGAGTTGAGCCATGAGGGTATCGTGGTGGAATTTTTGATAGTTTTGGTTGTGTTTGGTTTGATTGGCTGAAATATTTTTGGGTAGATAGTGGAAGTGTCAGCAAGTGACATCTACATTTGTGTTGAGACAGAAGTAGAAGACACCCCCAAAGTAAGGCTCTATCCACATAATCTAGGTGATCAGCTAAACGTGAGAAAGGCACTATTGTAGGTGAGGTTGATGAGGATCCAATGGTGATTCCTGTAAAATGTGTCTTAGAGATGGGGAATTTTCTAGTTTTGGCTTCCATGGGTAAGAGAGCCAAAAGTAAGTCCACAAGATCTTGGGTAGCTGATGGAGAATGGTCACTTAGAGGCAAAGGTATCTCTATTGGATCCTTGATAGGTGGAGGAGAAAATGGGAGCTCCTCTATGGGTGGAGGAGATAATGGGTGCTCCTCTATAGGTGGAGGAGCTGATGGGTGCTCCTCTATGGGTGGAGGAGATGATGGGTTCTCCTTTATAGGTGGAGGAGATGATGGGTGCTCCTCTGTGGATGGAGGAGATAAACAAGTATCTTCCATGGACTGGAGAGAATCTTGTAGGTGATAGATCTCTAGTTTGAGAAGTCAAAAGTGAAATATTCTTGATGTTAACAAGAGGCTCCTTCACGGGTGAGGAATGAGGTGAAGGGTGTTCCTCTATGGGTGGAGGAATAGGTGAGGTGGGTTCAAGTTTAGGTGGAGGACTTCGGGCTAGGATTTACTCGATGGAAGGAATATGAGGTAATTGGGTGGAAATGGGTGTATTGCTGAAAATAGCATGGACCTTGTGGGTATGGCTATCATGAGTTGAGGTCTCTCCGGTTTGATTTGAACAAGGGGCATGATTAGGAAATGGTTTCTTGAAGATATGTAGGTTTTGATTGGTAGGTGTGTTAGGATTATCCAAGGTTAACTCACCTTTCTCGAGCATTTATTTGACAATGTTTTTGAAAGTGATGTAATTGTCATCACTATGACCTTTTACTCAATGATAGTTGCAAAAGTCATGTTCTTTGTACCACGCGGGTGTGGGGATAACATGGTCAAAACTAGTGTATGGTTTTACAGGAGGAAGGGTTATGGCCCAAGATTTAATGAGTTTTTCTAAGATAGAAGAATAAGGTTCCCTAATTAGGGTGTATTTCCATTGTTCCTGTCTGAATTGAAAAGTCTAGATAGGAGAAATATTAGATGAGGGACTAGCCTGATTTGATGGATGAGCTGGGTCGGCCTTGAGTACCATTGCATTAGTGGTTCCCTTAGATTTTGAATAATTGTTCTGAGGTTTCAAATAAGAAGAGGTATCATTTGAATGTCGAATTCTTATTGCGTAGTTGGATTTTCTTCTCCTCGATGGCCCAAATCTCTAGCTTTCATGCCATGGTGAATGCCTCATCGAAGGTTCGGAAAGTATGGACCTGTAGGGTCAGAAAGATATGTCTAGCACAAGCCCATGTGAAGAGCTCTATGAGTTGGTTTGTGGTAGTTGGAATGTGATTTGATTGATCAGGCTATGCCAACGAGTGACAAAATCTGCGATAGATTCATCGTCATACTGACATGTAGAGTAGAGGTCAGTCATGGTAGCTTTCTTAATGACATTGATGGAGAAGTGATCCAATAAGGCTTGGGTTACCTTATTAAATGAGAATATAGAGTGTCTAGGTAACCCACTATACCAATCTAATGCAGGCCCAATCAGAGACATGGGAAAGGTCCTTAAGAGCAAAGCATCATCATGGGTGATCAGATAACAACCATGTTTGAAAGACCGCAAATAGCGTTGCGGGTCCTCTTTGCTATTGAAGCGGTTGAATTTAGGAATTTCCCAATGCATGGGATATGGATGGATAGGAATGGATGGGTGTATAGGATCATTACAAATCTCATTGTAGGTGAGAGAGTTGCGTGTGCTAGAAACCGATGCCTCCAATGTTTGCATCTTATCCATCATTAACTTGATTAGGTCGTTGGTAGGTTGTGATTGTTGGGTACCTCCTATAGCGTAAGGAGGTTGGTGTTGGACATATGATGGAGGTGGCATTCTTGTATATGGTGATGCCATATAGGTAGATTGAGAAGGAGGAAGTGAAATAGGGGGTACGTACCCAGAATGAATGATAGATGAAACAGGAGGATGTTAATAGTACATATATGGAGGTGGAAGGGTCATGGTGATCCTAGTGGCAATAAGGGCTAAGGATTATGGAATAGAAAGAACAACATTTTGAAAAGGGGTAGGGGTCATTGATACTAGGGGTGGTTGTGTATCTATGGGTATATATGAAATAATTAGGTGTGGATGAGGTTATGTTCTGGGTGGTTGGTGAAGGTATAGTGGATGTGGCGGGTGTAATAGATGTGGAAGACGTGGTGGTCATAATAGGTATGGGGCCTTGCTACAAAATGACCGAGGGAAAGGTAGGTAAGGGTAACGTGGAACCAGAGGTGGTTGGAGCATAAGTAGGAGTGAGTGTCGAGTGGAATAGATACGGGCATGCCGTATATCAACCGATCCGAGGCGTCTCAAGCAGATGAGTGGGAAAGATAAATTGCAAGGTGGCGGGGTTACGGTCAAGGAGTCGTGTGAATTTCTTGTCTCTGTGGTGATAGTGATAGGTTAGGTAGGATCCATGGGTGATAAAATAGAAGGTGGTGAAGGAATAGGTGGGAGTGGTTGATGATTGATGTGGAATATGAGGGCGTTTTATTGGCTTCGGGTCAGCACCATGTGAACATGCACTAACGATGTGGTAGGGTGCTTTTTGTAAATGACATAGAAATAAAATAGAGACAAGATAAGTAGGCGGTGGTAGGTGAATTGGGGTTAAAATGTCAGCTAGAAAATTACATAGGTTAACCGATGCCGGTTAGGTTAAATCGACGCCGGTCATAGGTAACTATGGTTGGTCACTATGGAAAGTGGACAGTTGGTCAAAACAAGGTAAAGGCTAATACTTTGCCAAGTATGCAAGATGTTGATGGAATTACCAAGTCATTGAATATGTTAAGAGTGATAGAGACTCTGAATAGTCAAATAAGGTGAATAGGTGTCCTTTTAGGTAGGTTAACCAAAAGAATAGTGAACCGATGCCGGTTGAGTGAAACCAATGATACGGTCAAAGGGTACCGACGAAGGTTCTTGGATCGACACCTGTTACTTATGAAATTGAAACATCGATGAAGAAAATGTGGTTAT
This sequence comes from Taxus wallichiana var. yunnanensis, assembly GCA_018340775.1. Lineage (NCBI taxonomy): Eukaryota > Viridiplantae > Streptophyta > Pinopsida > Cupressales > Taxaceae > Taxus > Taxus wallichiana. The sequence continues at coordinate 90,395,281 of CM031235.1, read as the reverse complement.
GAGTTCAAATCAGATGTGGAATCAAACCCGAATTCGAGAATGATGAGAATATTGTCCATGCACATTTAGATGAAGCTATAATACACCAACCGTGATGAGGAGCGTGCAAGGGAAATAAAAATGAAGAACGTGACCATCACCTCAAAATGTAAGCCAAGTAGGAACACTAAGAAAAATATGATCCTAAGAGTGCTTTTTCTATTATGTTTGTTTAGATTATGCTATTTAAGGACTGACTCATGAAATTTAGAATATAATTTTTTTGGTGAGGATGACTTTCTACGAAGGAGATCTATAAGGAGATATTTCAGGTATGTTATGGCAGGGGTGGGCCGTCCTTTGATAGGGTATTGGATAGAGATAACCAACAGGTTGCCCACTGTGCCGTGATCGTGTGATCACCTACAACTTTTTTTGGGTGAGATGTTGTTTAAGAATGTGTATATATTTTTAATTTTGTGATGTTTGGTAAGACTCGAGAGAGAGAAAGAAAGTTCTTTTCTATAATTCATTTGTCAACCATTAGCTGGGCATGACTTCCAACATATAGGTTACCCTCAATTAATGTGAGATAATGTAGAGAAGAAAAATGAAATGAAATGAGTTTTAAACCCAAATTGAAATGTTGAATTCGATGACACAAAAAGATGAAGAGGAGAAGGGATGCTCTTTCACTAATGTGATACTAATGAAAGGGAAGAAGTTTTCTTTTAAAGCAACAAAATATGATTACTTTTAGACAATAGAAGAGAAGGTTCAGGGAGAAAATTTAATGTAAGAACTTTTAGAAAAGAAACAAACATGCAACTTTTCACCTAGAAATGAAAGAATGCAAAAGAACCCCGAATGGGTCCCACTACGCATGCCAAAATGTTTCACCGATTCTAGAGTGTTTCTTTGAATGTTGATGAAACAGATAAGGGTAAAGGGCTAGGAGGAATACCTATTAAGATGTTGGTTATAGGTTGTTGCACGCGTATGACTTATGGATCCACAGCTGATTGTGAGAGCTTCCTTTTTCTTGGAGGAACTACCTGAAATGGAAAACAAGACCACCAAATAAAAGTTAAACAATATATGTAGTGGACTACCTAATGTGTGCTAGATCCAGGAAGTGTGATACTTCTTAGATGGCTATCAATCCACTGTTTAAAACAACTTAATGCTAACAATAAAGGAAATCCTACTATAGTTAAAATGATTTAGGTATCTCATTCGTCTACAATAAGCAAATTTTTTTATAATAGGTTAAGCTATGCTTGAATATGAAGGTCAAGGTTTTCGAGTGTAAGTATTTGGTTAGGGTCGATTCGGGGCTGTTTTGGGTATTGGGTAGAGAATGGAATATTTGTTCTTGGTTTCTGGTTAAGAACACAGAGACCAACATCAATCTAGTATGATCGATGTTGGTTTAGGTTAACCGACAACATTTTTGGGTAACCAGCGTCGGTATGGTCGTGTACAAGAAACTCAAGAAACATTTGGTGGGGTGACAGATCTAAGGCTAGATGGAAATGAAATGGAAATGGCAAGGCTCATGTGGGTCTCTGGGTATGCACAGGAATGATTCAAATCTAGATATGGTCCGTTCAAGGGTGTGGGTGAAAGGATGATCAAGTTTTCATGGAGGTAAAATGGTGGTGGAATGAATGGGAGTAGAAACCAATGATAGAAGTAAAAGAATCTACCAAATGATAATTGGACAAAAAGTCTGTGGTTAACAAAGCACTTACTATTTGTACGAGCTTGATGTCTGGTTGGAAATGGTGGGTGATCAAACGGAAGGGACTTGGTGTGGTGTTGGTGCTTCCCCAGATGCTCCCATGAAGGAAAATGGCTCTGTGGTTTCTTCAGTGCCGCTATGGATGCTCGATGCATGTACTAATGTTGGTCTCGCTTGCATACTGAGATCTGATTTCATCACTTGTTCTTAGAAGAAAATTCCAAACTCTAAACAATGTGCCAACCTTGAAATAATGTTGTTTTAGGGGTTAAATGGTAACTGAAGGTAGTTCCGAGTCGACCAACGTTAGTCGGGGTGAGATTTCCTAGGTTTTCTAAAATGGGCAGATCCTTTCAATTTTCTTGGATCTCACCCATTTTTCTCCATATAATAGAATGGAAGCTTCCTTCTAATGGACGGGAATGTGGTTAGAGGGAATATAGGCTTTGATTTTTAGGGTTCGGGTAGGTCGTAGTTAGTTATGACAACTTACTAAGAATAGGTCTTAGGGTGAGGTGGCTAGATGAGGTGTCTAGGTGAGGTGGATATGTGGGCATTATCCCAATTATGATATTTAAATAATAAATATTGTGAGGATAATGAATTAATTTAATTTAATTAATTAAATTAATATTAGAGTGGGGTGAAGGGGGCCATGGTTAGATGAACGTGTTTAAGGTTTTTATTTGACGAGGGACCAAGGAGAGTGTGACCCAATTTTGGTGTCTACACATGCTTCAACCACCCACAAAATCCATCATAGCACCTACAAAAGTGATGGGGTGACCTTCAAAACCCATTCTCCTTTGTATATTTCCTTATGCAAGAAAGAATGTCTCCCATACCTTCATTTACTCCATTTTTGGTACCTAGGTATAGCCTCAATGTCCTAGAGATTCATCTTTTCTTTTCTCTTACATAATCTATTAATTTCCTATTCATCATTTCATCGGTGGAGTCCTAAATTCTCTTTCCAAGACCTATAAATTTATGCAATTCAAATGAGTATAAAGGAAGTTATCTCGGTTGTAATGTGGGTTTATTTTAGGTTTATCTCCACCAACTCCCACCTACCCGCTAAACAACTCACTACCTAATTCCATGCAATTTAGAGGTGGGTTCGCTTTGCATTTACATAACTTACCAATAGCTATGCACCATGCACTTGCATCTCCACTTCCACCTTTTAGTTGACCATTTGGTGACTCACCTTGACACTTGCATGTCAAGTGTGGATCCTGACTTACATCGTGCATCAAGTCGCTTACTTACTCCATGTTCCTATATTTTTTCACCTAATCTCGATACATACTCGCTCCTTAGCTCGTGTAATGCAAGTCTAGGTTATGCGGTGCATCAACACCAAATGACTCAGCGGTTTGGTATTTTCCTATCATGTAACTCAAACTCCATTAACCAACATGCCACCTCATGTAACTCACTAATTTCCCATGTGTGCATTTTATCTTTGGAACCCATTGAGCACACATTGCATCTCCCACCGACATGTATCATGCCAATGTGATTCTGCCTTTGTCCCAAGCATAAATCTTAGTTTAGAACTCACCTTCACCGATTCACCTCCTTGGATTGGACTCCTTGTTGATGTGCTTACCTTGCAAGCTCGATTCACTTCACACCAACCTCCAACCACCAAGCCATTTTCTCGTGTGCTTTTCTAAACCACTTGGCCCTACAATGACCGACACCCCATTTGAACATCGAGTAAACATTTTTGACTAACTCACTGGAGCTAGCCATCCTTTGTGTTGTCAAGCATCCCATCGAAACTTGACTCGACCACCAAAACTAAACAACTCTCACCACATAACTCATCAAGTTCAAGCACCCTTCACTCCGTTGAGCTCCCAACAAATCTTGTTTGACCAATTGACTTCCCCATCGAGTTACACATAAACCCGACTCACCAACCCCGAAAGTAGCTTGATAAAAAGATCGCTTGAGATGCTCGACCTCAACCCTCCTCCATGAACCCTATAATTCATCCACCAACTTTCTCGAGTTACTTGGCAAGTTGTTTTGGCTCAAAGGCCCATCCGGGAATTTTCACAAAATTTTCCCATTTTTTGTATTTTTGGGTTTTTGGTATTTATGTCAATTTTTATCGATAATAGATGACTAAGGAAGTACAATGGAACATCTTGAGGCCATTTTTTCCACTTTTCTATTTTTGGCCCATTTCTTGGCCAATTGTCACCAAGGGGACCATTTTCACTCCGAACTACTCAACCTTCTTAAAACCCAAAAGAGGAAAAAATGTTTTGAATGATTCTAAACCTTCCTGGAATTCTACCAATGTTCCCAAAACTTATAATTTCACTTGCAAACATCAAATTATTTCTTAAATACCCTATTCAATTCTCGTGTCCAATTCTTTCCCTATTGTCTATTTTTCCAGGTGTAAAAATGGATAAAAATTTGGTGACTCATGGGGATATCTTCCTGCTAGATGTAATACTAGTAGCCTCATAGTATCCATTGGGAAATGATGTAATTATAACATTAAGAAACTAGCACGAAATTAATTCCTTCCATCTCTAAATCACATGAAGGAATGCTTAGAACCTAAATCTTCCTGCATTTTCCAACTCTTTGTAAGAAAATCTTGAAATTAAGATGAGTGGAAAAATGTTTTTAGTCTGAAACTTTCATTTCCTACAAATCTAATATGCTGGTTAAAAATGAAAATTTGTACTTGCCCCCAAAATCTAACCTTTTCCAAGTCTGCAAGATTAAAATGAAATAATTTTTTGGCTAATTTTCAACCTTGTAGAGCTTGTGAGTGTATGCTGATGGGAAGCTATTGGAAAATACTGCTAAAACTAGATTTCCCCCTCCTGTATGCTCCTTGGACATTCTAAAGCTGGAGTTGTATGAAAGTTGGGAAGGCTTCCCCGACTGATTTTATAATTCTTTGTAAAGGCACTAGAAGCTTAAGCCATGACTGATCTATGGAGATAAGAGGATAAAAGTATTGAAATTTATCTTTGATTTATTTTCTCTACATTTTGATCTTCTTGAAAATTGTAATTGTTTCCTACAAATTTTAGCTTATTTATACAACATTCTTCCTCCCGAGACATATAGTGAACTGTGTAGAGAGAAAAAGTTAAACAAACCACTATATGCAAAAGGAGAAAAATCATACATGCCCCAAGTAGGACATGCGAGTGTGCATAAGCACCGCTTCAATTAGAAACAAACCTACTCTTACCCTACACTAATAGGAGAAACAAGAAGCTCAAACAAACCGTGACATTGTTGAGCAAAAGTAGATTCCCTTCCTAAAATTTTTGGACCATTCAACCTATTTGGAAAAGGGAATGGTCATGTACATGAGTGAAAAACTGACATAGAAATAATTTCCACCCAAATATCCAAGACATCAACAAACAAAGAAATAACCTCCTTAAGCTACTCTTTGTTTAGGTTTTGGAGGATTTGGTGTTGACTCTTGGTCTTGTAAGCTCATCCTCATATGTGGAAGTAAGCCTGACTAGTTGTGGCTCCTCCTTTGGCTCTAATGAAGCCAAGTACCTTATAGGGAAAGGTATGATCCATTTTGTTTTCCCGCTGCTCTGATTTCCAACTTCAACAAAGAATTTTTCTTGTAGACATTCCCGGAAAAGATGACTGTTTATGAGTTAGTATTTTCCTTGTTGCTCATCTATAGACAACTAACCTTCTACTTTGATGAATGATATGAAAATGATGTCATCCTTGTTCTCCTCTTATTCCCTTTCCAATGTGAAATTGGGAAGATAAAAATTCTCCAATTCGACTCAAGAGGGTTATTATGAGCAGAAAGAATTTCTTGAATATTTCCTTCCATGGAAAGAGGAATCTTGTGTTGGAAGATGAACGATGGGATAGAAAAATTGACAAGTTCCATAGGTTCTTCCTCACCCATACATTCTTCCAAATCTGATAAATAATCTACCTTTTCATTTTCCGAATGTGCCAAGGAACTCCTTCTTGCATGATGTCTTATGGATTGGAAATTTGTTCATGATGTGTCACCTCATCCTCCAACATGAAATTTGAAAGTTCAAATTTATCCAAAAAATAAGAATTTTAAAAGATGAAAAGGGAGAAGGGTTTATAACCTCTTCTATGACCTTCTCTACACACAAGACCTCACGAATCTATATGGTTCATCTCCATGACATGGAGCTCCTGTGGCTAGTTGTAACATTTGATGAGGCTTTGGCAAGATGGTGTAATACTATAGAAGTACAACAAGCTCTTGATATGATAAACAATGATGATCACTAAATTTATTCAAAATATCTTGTACACTTCAAAGCTTCTCTTCCTTTATTTACACATGTTCCTCCTTTTTGAATTTGAAGTTGAGTCTTATTCCCCTCTAACTAACTTTGCAACTTGTAATGAATAAACCATCCCTGAAATCATGGAGCCAATTTGGATACTGCACTATGAGTAAACATATTGTTGATAATCATCCTTTTGTTTTTATTCTTGTGCAAGTTTATTCTTCACCACATATTCTCTTCGCTCATGGCCCAACTCAGCCTCTACTAAAGGCTTGACCAGTAAAGGGAATTTTATCAATTCTGAATCTTGTGGCCCAAATATTTAAATTTTATTTGATTCATTCTCTATTGAGCTCTTTATCTTGTTTCCCTTGACTAGTTTTCATATCTTCTTCTCAAAAAAAAGGATTTGGGGAAGCAAGAGGAGGGATGGGTTGGGTTTCAACTAAATTTTTATTACTTGTGTTAGAAGGGAAGGTAAAAATTCTAATCCTTTTGGAGGGTAGGGAATTTTAGAAGGGAAATGGGCAGAAAATTGAATATGTGATGGATGTCAAGAAGGTGAAGAAAAGGATTCCACAATGGGGACAATAGGAAAATTTTTTGGGAAATGAGGTTCAGGATAAGTTGGCATGGGTTGGGGAATTAGAAGGTTGTGAGATGGTAATACAAGGTTTTCCAATTGATAGGAATGACTAACATCACACTCATAAAATTCCCTCTTCTTAATCCATTTTCCAATTTCAAGCAATGTTTTGATTATCCAATGGATCTTCTATTGAGGATTAAATTAACTTGATATAGAGCTAGTTCAAGGGTAGGGAATGTTGAAACCAATTTGGGCTACCTTCTATGTCTCCTTAGTCCTTATCAAAACCATTCTCAACTCCAAATTTTGAACCTTTCTCTATAAATAGACATCTCTAGGCATAGGATGGCCTCAAAATTTGAATATCTTTGCTCTTGAATAACTCCATGATTCGGTAAATAACCAAACTAACTTGAGTCTTTCTCACATGGATATGCATATTGCCAATCTTGTCCATAACACTATTATGGAGGTGTGTAATAATAACATGGAGATGATTTTGAATAGCATTCCTGCTATTGTGAGTGTGAATTACATGGTGGGAGTGAAGTCATGAGTGTGAAGAAAAATGGAAGGTATGAGAATAAAAATGGATGGAAATGGATGAAGTGGAAGGTCTACAACTTAGAAATGGGTTGTGTATATTAGTGGAGTCACCAGTTTTGTTTGAAGGTACCTCCAAAGGCTAAGATTTCAGAAAAAGCACAACAAACTTGGTGAAATGAAGTGGTAAGGTGCTTCAAACCAGTCCAACCTGGGCATGCCATAATTGTTTTCACAAAAAATAGTACCTTAGGATATGACAATGAAAGATCCATACATTTTTCTAACATTGGGCCATCTCTCAAGCTATGGGAATTACAACTATGTGATCGCCCCACGGAGAAGGGAAGCTTCCTCTTCCTAATCCTATGCTACAAGTACTCCTAATGTAAGAAAAATAGCTATCTAAGCCTATTTGAACACTTCTAAGGAGACAAGGAGAGAGAAAATGCATGAAAGGAGGGAAATCCTACACTAAGGGGTGATAACACTAGAAAAGGGTGTGAGAAAGTTCTCAATGCATGAAAATTAAGGAAAATGGTTATGAAGAGGATGGAAAAGCATCACAGGTCATAATAACATTCACCACAACATTCCCAAAAACACAATATCATCTAAAACTTGCAATGGAAACAAGAACATGCAAAAAGTACATATATTAGTAAGAGAGGCAAGATAGAACAATAAAAACACATGAAAGGATATACAAGCTATCACAAAACATTGATTTCATTGGTTGAAGATATTTACACAATGAACTTAGTGAAAAACATACAAAAGGTTCACATGGAAGAACATAGCATGTTTAAAGGCATAGAATGGTCAAGAAAGAATCGTGCGTGAAGAAGATAGATAGATTTGGGACTTATCCATTTTCACGTGTACGTGCTATTTTTGAGATAACGTTTGAACACACTAAGCTGGTTAAATAATTTCATGACATGCATCGGTTAGTTTTAGAGGATTGGCTACAAAGCACCTTACAAGGGTACATGCGAGAATAGATTTATTACTGACAATTAACTAGAAGAAGTCTATTGTTAGCGCACTTACATGTGTGGCTATTATTGTAACAACACGTGGCTAATAATAGCATGCGACCTATTTTGGGATTAGATAAGTAGTGAAGGGAAAGTCCCCACCCTTATAAATATGTAATGGTTTGTGTAGTATGATATATACAAAGATAGATATAAGTATGAGAGTGTGAGAGCAGAGTTAGTGTGAAGTTATGATGTCAAGTTTTGTTACGCGCATAAGTGTATACTATTGTTATTGTAAGGAAGCTTCTATGTATTACTGCATTTAATATAATGGAGGTTATTGGATGAATCAAGGTGTTAATCATGGTTATAGTTTATTACTGCATAAATGATTTCGTTATGTTTATCATGTGATTCATGATTCTTTAAGATCTAGATCTGAATATGCTATGTAGAATGTTATATTAATTATGGATCTGAATGTATTAAGTCTTCATCATGCCAACCTCCTACAAAAAAACCTAAATATGAGCATGGTACATTTGCATGCTTGATGAGTGCTCATTCTAGGTGAGTGATGTGCTAGTGCGCCTGGGATTTTACTAGTGAATTCTAGGATGCATCATTGGTTCCATTTCTAGGACCTCTTTTTTAGTTGTTATCAGGATGGTTCATGATGAAGACATACCAGTTGACCTTAGCAAGTGTTGAGGAGTGGATTAAATATTTGGAAGAAGAATACACATAGAGGTTTAACACTAGATTTGATTTCGACACATGCGCCTAGGTGGATCAAAATTTGTATGATTTCTTTTACGAGAGATTATTCACTATATTTCTGGTAGAAATGTATGAGTGGATGGTTGCTTATGCATCTAAACAGAATTAGAGGTATCACACACTTGTCTAGATGCAAGAAGAATTTCAGATCCTTTATGATGATGATATAATTTGGACTAGTGCTATGGATACGTGGTTCCGTTGTTTTTTGAACAACTATATCTTGGCATACTTAATTTCCACATATTCATGCCTAGATGTAGCTGAATTCCAATTTTTACAATATCCCAAGGGAACTTACCTACAAGGCATTCTCTGGTGATCAAAATTTGATGGTAACCTTGAACTCGGAGAAAAAACCTATGGTGAACTAAACCCCACCATGCATGGGGGTAGGAGTAGGTTTGGTGAAAGATGGTGGACCTAGTGAAAGAAAGGAAAAGAGAGGAAAGGAAAATTAAGTACAATGAGGTAGGTGAGAGGGAGATAGAGAACCAGCGGGATGTTGTAGAGAAAATGGAATTGTGAAGAGAGATAGTTTAGGAAGGGTTTAAAGTTCATGCGAGAAGACATGGAACCCAAGCATCGGGAACTACCCCATTTGGGAGAGCATGACAGGAGCCTCCCTTGGCCACATATAGAAGCACACCAAAGTAGAGATGACTTGGGCCACTAGTGCACATCCAAATCCATATGAAAACCTTTCCCTTACACTTGGTTTTCTAGTATCTAGTACAAAAAATAGTTAGCAAGCTAATTTAGGCAGTGGGGAGTAGGAGTGAGTCATATAAAAAGAACAATGATGGTAGTGCAAATGGATTCATTGTTATATGGGAGTACCTTTTCGGGTGTATCATCCGCATAGAATTCAGGTGTGTAGACTTTTGGACTCTCTTCTGGGAGTAGTAATACTTCACAGACTATCGGGGTGTAGTTCAATACTACTATTGGGACACAGGGAAGTACATCTTCTGGTCTGACTCTAGCTATGGGGTCAGGATCAGGAGGTATAGGTGGCTCTAGTTCTGGTGGATCTAGTGGTTCTAGAGGTAGAGGAAACACAAGAGGTTCTAGATTAGGTGGGAAAGGTCCGCACCAACCCCAAAATATTTACATGGAGATGTCTCTTCATCTCCCAGAGTATAGGGGCATAGAAGATGCTACTGAACATGTGCACATGTGTGAAATATTGTGGTGCACAAAAGGAATCATGACTTCTGAGCATAGGGAAATTCAATTTTCTACTACATTACAAGGAGCACACATGGTACAATTTTTTTGACCTTGATCAGACTTGCGTAGACTATGTATCTTTAAAAGATGATTTCCTTATAGAATTTTGTATCCCGAGTTTGAGAAGAAGAATATAAGTGCGTTCAAGGATATTAAGCAAGGCACTCACCTTGAAAGTGTTAGAGAGTATGATGCTCATTTCAAAACATTGTTATCCAAGATTTCTTATGATATTCATGCAATCCAAAGCATGCACAATGGTTTTTGGGGGACTAATAACACCTTTTAGAAGGGAGCTATCACATAAGACATACACCAATCCATGCAAAGCACTCAAAGCAGCTTTATGCGTTGAGGTAGTTAGAAGTATAGAAACTAGGGTGAGCCAATTTTAGAAGCATAGATCACAACTATGGTGAAGTAGTTGGAGAAACTATCAGCCAATTCATCCTATGAGACGTGTATAGGGTTTTGGTGCACAAATTGTGAAGTAGAAGGTCACACAAAGGATAGTTGTCCCCAGTAGATCAGTACGCTCATTGTTGTTGGACTATGAGATATGTCACTTAAACCATGATGCTAGTTGTTTCGCATTGTTATAATGTGCGATAAGGAAGAACGTCTCTTGCTATTGTAAAATTTGTAGGTCCATAACTCATGATACAGAAGACTGTAGGTTGATTGGTCAGATCCATGATGCCATAGATATTGGTGTGTGGCAGATAGGAGTATCAGATAACTCTCAAGGAAAAGGTGAGCATCAGGATCACAATCAAGCGTGCTATGATCGGAATGGATGTTTTGAAGGAGGTCGTGGCAGAGGTTGAGGGTTTTGAGGAGGATATGGAGGCCGAGGCCATGGTCGTGGAAGAAGCGAGTTTCCTCATAGAACATGTACATATGAATCTCCTGACCACTACAGGTGTGAATGTCCTTAGAATATTGCTTGTTCCTTCTATGGAAAGAATCACAGCTATGAGGAATGCCCATACTTGTATAAGCATCTTAGTAAGCAACATAAATAAGAAAAAGGCACAGGGATGGTCATGATACAATGTGATGTGGAAAATCGGTGGACATCAAATTTGACACCAGAACCTTAGGTATTACCTATAAAGATCACGATCCGTACTAAAGCGGTACGCACCAAATAAGCATTACAACAAAAGTATACCATCACTAAGGAAGAGGTTATACATGCATGGTACCTATATCCTACCCATCAGAAGGAGGTTTACCAGGAAACCACGAAGGAACTAAGGAATCTTCAGTGTGAAACACAATCTTTAAGGGAGCAATCATAAAAGATGGAGCAAAAGAAATCACCAGAGATGGTCTAAACTAATATGGATGACTTGAGAGAAGTGTGAAAATTATTGCGCTAGGAGAATATCATTCCACTAATGGGGAATTGGTTAAATGGAAACACTCCATGCGTAAGTACCGAGATTGGATGACATATCCCGCATACAAATCTTCCCCCTCATAGCCTAAATTATGATAAGGAAATAACTCTTAATGTTGTTGTGGATGGGTGGCTATTGATTAATATACCGATTGATACAAGTGCGGAAGTTAGTTTTGTTACCTTAGATTCATGGGTACAAATGGGGAGACCTCCATTGCATCCATCCTCTAATGTATTGTTCATGGCTAAATGGACTAAGGCCACTCCCTTCGGAGTTTTAAAAGATGCTTCCACTACCATAAAAGGAGCCAAGTTCACTTTGGAAATTTTGGGGTTTTAGTGCTGGTAGAGTCAAATAGCTTCCCAAATCTATTGGGGCATCCTTGGTGCTATGCAAATAATGCCAATCTTTGGTTCAACAAGGGTTATATCAGCTTTGAAAACAAGGAGGAAAAAGTTATTATCCCTTTAAAAGATGGAAAATCTATGCCTTATGTTGAGCTCTTGAGTGAAGAAGACTGAATAGGATTTATGTACACGTCATCCGAGATCCAAAGGTGCTTGAGCCCTGTAAAGAAGGAATCCTTCATTTCAAGGATGCATAGTCTATTAGTGATACTACAAGTGTTTCTTGTGATAATTTGTCTCATAACACTTATGAGTTGGTAGGCCAAGAAGTAAAGAGCATATTTCCTAGGGTTAAAAAACGTGTTATATCAGGAGAATAGGTAACAACTTGATACCTTGTTACACCGGAGAAGGAGACCCCATGGTGTTCCCGCATGCCATGAAAGAACATTGGATAGAACTGCTGGAGAGAAGGAATATGCTAACATAGACCCTACGTGGGGCAACAACAACATGCTGGTGGGTGGCCCACAAAGATAATCTTGTAGGATGGAATGAAATTAGGATTTCTCTTGCCACTAGGTTCTTCAGGAGTAATGCACCTACTCAAATCTACACTTATCATGGTAATCAACTTGTTCAACACCATGTTTTGTAGTGTGAGAGACTTTGTATAGAGGGGCAGGAAGCTTTACTAACTTTGCTATGGGTACACAGGTTTTATTCCACTTTACAAGGTTACGCATGTGCTTAGTATGTATATGTAGAATTCCAGAGAGATTAGAAATTGGTAGGATTTAATCACAAGAATGATCCGGATGTTTGAATTCTTCTCTATTAAGCCTCCGGTGGAAGAAACATTAAAATTCATAAAGTGCTTAACTATGGGAGATAGTGCCAAGGCTGAAGAACTCATTTAGGAGTTATTTGATGAAGGAAACTCAGGAGCACATTTTGTAGAAGAAACAAAGGCCTATGCCACACTTGCTTCAACCCGTTTTCCTTGAGAAAGAAAAAGGGAAAATGGTCTACTTAGTGGATAATGAAGAAGTAAAAAATATGGATGTAAACCATTCAATAGGTAGGTGTGAGGTGTTGGATAGTGCAGATAAGACCACGCACACCTATCATGAACCTATGAAAACAAATAAAGTTAATATTGGATCAGATGTTGAGCATAAGGAGGCCATAATTGGGGACTATTTATTAGACTCTGAAGTGGAAAAAATCATAGAGTTACTATGGGATTATCAATATTAATTATCTCGGGGTACCATGAGGTTAAAGGTGTGCATGAATCGTTAGGGGATATGAGGATAAATATTAAAGAGGGTGCGCACCCAGTTAGAAAGATACCCTACATGATGAAACCCAACTTGCACGAAAAGGTCAAAAAAGAGATTGACAAAATGTTGAAGTCTAGAATCATCAAGCCCCTGGACGAGTCAAAATGGGTAAGTCTAATGGTGATCAATATCAATAAGAATGGTCAGATTAGGATTTGTGTGGACTACAGGGAGTTGAATGTTGCATGTGTGACTGATCCCTTTCCTATTCCATTCATTGAGGAAATACTAGAAGGTGTTGTAGGGTGTGAAATATATTCATTTACTGAGATGGGTTATCGGGTATCATCAAAGTTAAGATTTCCCAAGAGGATCAGGAAAATACTACTTTTACAACTGAATGGGGTAGCTTCACCTATACTATGATACCTTTTGGTCTAAAAAACACGGGTGTTGTATTTTTGTGCATAGTTGTTTAGGCATTTAAATAATTTATTCATAACTTCTTATAGGTTTATTTAGATGATTGGACTAGTCAAAGACCATTGTGACAATCTACACTTAATGTTTGAAAGATGTAGATAGTTGAGTATCTCTTTGAACATCAAGAAGTGCATATTTGCTATACCATTTGGAATACTGTTAGGACACATAATCTGCAAGGAAGATTTTTTTGTCATTCCAGCTAAGGTTATAGTCATTATTGGCCTAAAAGAGCCTACCCCGGTCAGAGAGAGAGGTGTGTGGATTTTGGGTCATAAAAGATATTACATGAATTTTATTAAAAGATATGCTAAGATTGTCACACCCTTATAAGATTTACTCAAAGGAAAAGGGATGTTTTATTGGGGAGAACCGCAATAGTACACATTTGAGGCATTAAAAGAGTGACTTACTACAAAACCTATTCTATGCTTTCCCCCATGAGATCAACCGTTTCATGTACATGTGGATGCCCTGCTGCACAACCATTGGTGCAATATTGGCTCGGGCCGGGGAAGGTATTGTAGATCATCCTATATGTTTTTCAAGTAGAAATTTGACTCATGTAGAATAGAATTACACAACTATAGAGCACGAAGATTTTTCAATGATCTATGCACTACATAAATTTAGATAGTACCTGCTAGCTACACCATTTGTATTTTATATAGATCACATGGAATTGAAGTATTTGGTAAACAAGCCCATTTTATAAGGGCGCATATGTAGATGGGTACTCTTATTTCAAGAATTTGATTTCACAGTTGTGGTAAAACTAGGGAAAAGTAATTCTGGACCAGACCATTTATCCAGAATATAGTTAGGAGAAGAAGCATAGGTAATTGAAGATACCATGCCAGATGCATAGTTATATAGGTTACAATGAGCGCCATCAGAATTAGAGGATGTTGTTATATTTCTACGAGATAGGTATGGCACTAGAAGGAATGAAATCCTTAGAGAAGAAACAACTTGCTATACGCGCAACACCCTATATGTTGATTAGCAGTGACCTATACAAATTAGGTTGGGATGAAGTATTGCACCACCGTATACTAGAGGATGAGTGCACAATTATTATGGAAGAAGCTCATTGTGGTATTTTAGGTGGTTACTATGCATATGACAACACGCATGCAAGATTTTAATCACTAGATTATGGAGGGAAACATTGTATAAATATTGTAAGGCATATTGCAAGGCTTGTCATCACTATCAGTTCCTTGGAAAACTAGGACAACGAGATGAAATGCCTCTAAGACCTATTACTAGTGTAAAACAATTTGAAAATTGGGCTATAGATTTTGTTGGTTCCTTTTTACCAGTTGTGCATAGGACTGGATCACGCTATATCATAACTTTCACTGCATTATCCGACAAGGTGGGCGAAGTAACACCTACAAAGGATTGTATAATGGCTATAATAGCCAAGTTTCTATCACAAAATATTATTATGAGGTATGGATGACCTTTAAGTTTTACCAGTGCTTGGGAAAAAACTTTGAATGAGACAATCAGAATTTTATTGGATGAATTCATGATTGCACACCATAAGACTACACTATATCATCCTGAGAAAAATGGGAATGCTGAGGATTTTAAAAAGATTTTGAGCCATACATTGACCAAAATTTATGATTTTGGAAGAAAGGATTGGGATGGTAAAGTATCTGTTGTTCTTTGGGCATATCACACAACATATAAAAGGTTAAAAAAAGCCACACCATTTTAGTTAGTGTTTGGAGTGGAAGTAGTAATTCCTATGGAATTCATGTTACCATCTTTACGTATTGCACACGCTAGAGGTCTAGCTGATGAGAAAACATTAGAAGAATGGAATGAAAAGTTAATAAAGCTAGATGATCGATGAGAACTAGCACATTGGAGTAAAAAAAAGAAAATGGCTTGATAGGCACATCAAGGATAAAATGTTTAGAATTGGATGAGATGGTAATCGTGGGAAGCATCTCGGTGATAAAGTGTAGCTTCGTTGGATGCTAAACTAGACTGGTATAGGGATGACCCATGGAAAAGGGACCTTATAGCCAATTTTAGCTACCTTTATGGAGCATTTGACTCGAAGGTGCATCATGTCCATCTCCATCTTTTGCACACTGCCTCGCAAAATCATCTTTAGCCAAGGATTTTCCACCATCATCTGCATAAAACTATTCTTCATAAACATTTTGGTTATAAAAATAGGGTTATATGCATTTTTGGGATAATGGGGTTTATAAAACTGATTTGGAGGAGGATTTTGAAACTGTGGGGATGAAGGGAAATAGTTCTGCTGCTACAAATGAGAATTCCATGGTGGGAAAGAAGTCATGATTGCACAAATTCAAAAGAGGAATGTGGAATGATGAAAAGAAGAAGAAATTAAAGGAGGAATGAGGGGAGACTAGTACGCACATGAGATAATGGGTGCATTGAATCAGTGGAGTTGCCAGATGTGTTGAAAAATGCCTCCAAAGGCTAGATCTCAACAATAACACATCGAACTTGTTGAGATGAAGATGTAAAGCTCTTCACTCCGGTCCCACCTGGGTGTACCAGAAAGCTGTTGGTTGCTCAAATGTGTACCCACGTCTTGGATCGGAAGGGCTGAGGTGTTTGAGACCATAATGGAATTACTCCCAAGTTGTGGGACCTTGTGAGCTTAGGATGAATCTTCAAAGAATTCTAGTTCCTCTACCTACCTCTAACACTATTGCTACTCCTAATGCTGAAAGAAAATCCTAGAATAAACATGCCAAGGGACTAGGGATAAAAGGATGTTCCGAAAGGGGTTATCCTAAGATAAGGAAGGTGATAGTGCAAAAGGAAAGGGTCGATCTCTCTCCACGAGTAGTAATGAGAAATAGAGTAGGTGCGGGAGAAAAAGGTAGATGGCATGAGCCATAGATCTACACATGAGCTCATTCTTTTGGTGTGTGTAACACATGAATGTGGGGAATGCAAGCATAGGAGTATGCATAGCATGCCAAAAATTCAAATAGATAGGCAAGATGTAATAAAAAATGAGAAAGGGAAGACAATAGTTCCACAAAAACAAAATTTTATTACTGAAGGGACACACAATCATTTACATTCATGAAATGAGGAAAGAATACATTACAAAGACCATGCCAAGGTATGAGACCCACGGGAAGTTAGCCACCATTTTTGCATGGTTCCATTACAAGGAGAGATCATTTTTACAAAGTAGAACTTTTCTATTTATAGAAGTAGGAGAGAAGAGAAGGAGAAAGGGGAGGAAACTCAGAATCAAATCTTAAACCACCAACAACTAGCAATAAATTCATGCAAATCCATCCGTAAGGCTATCAAATGTTCTTCCCCATGCGTTTGGTGTGTGGAAGAAGGAAGAAGGAAAGATCTAATGAAATATGGTGGTTGAGGTCAATTATATGTGTGCATTGACGAGCCGAGAGATGTTTCCCGATTATTGCCTAATAAATCCCACCTATATTTTAATTTGAAAAGTCCAACATGTAGCTTGTGTTGTTAGAGTTCTTTAACAAGTCCATGCATGTGTCGATATGAGCTCTGTAGGAAAAGATACGACTATTAGAAGGTGTCGATCCATCGGATCACAAAAACACATGGCATGCATGGATTGACTAAAGGAAATGACCAACTATTCATTTATTTTGTCTTTTCTATCATGTGTCATGCACTGGTTGGTTGTCTAGATTCAAGTGCCCCATTGGCACACTCTAATAGGTTGCATATAGCACACTCAAGTTTGAAATAAGATGACATGGCACAGTGATTGGCACAGGAGAATGCGCAAGGCGTGTATATAAGAAAGAGGCTCGGGGGAAAGCAAAAAGAGGTGAATGAAAGTGCAAGTTATGCCAAAAAAGTTCACCCATGCTTTGGGCCTCATGCTCACTAAACCTTTTGGAAGATGCTACTCCATGGAAACCAAACAGTACCATTGATTAGTCGAGATCAAGGATGCGCGATTCACATTCACAACATTTCTGAGAAAAGGGTAAAAATAACTATTTTCGTAGTGATATTCCAGAAAGCATACGGGATATTGCTAGGGATGAGATTTTGTAAAGAAGTTGGTGGGAAATTCATATGGACTAGTCCAAAGCTAGAATTTGTCACAAAGAGGTAATGCGAGATGTTGGAACCAGAATCACAAAAGAAATATCTAGTCACCAACTCGATGACCCCAAGGCTTAGATTCTTTTTGAATCATCAAGGATGGGAAACTATTTCTTGTCCATCGACTCAGATAGGATGAAAATTCTCGTTTAAAAGTGGATCTCAATAAAGTGTGGACATTGCAGTTTGATGGCAGTTGTGCAACAAGTGGATGCGGTGCTGGGGCTGTTCTAATATCTCCTGAGGAGGAGATTTTCCCTTTTTCTTTCAAGTTGTAGTTCTTCAATATGAATAATACTACCGAGTATGAATCCTTGTTACTTGGCATGCAAGCTACAAAAGAGAAAGGAATCAAGAATCTAAAAGTACAAGGTGATGCTGAGCTAATTGTCAATCAGGTAAAAGGGATATATCAAGTAAAGAATGACCAACTTAGACACTACCACAATGCGGTATGGGATAACATCGAAGAGTTTTATGCTTTCTCAATCAAAGAAGTTCCATGAGATCAAAATGACATGGCCGATTCATTGGCCATCTCAACCTCTCTCATGCTCCCTCACCCGGGGTTAAAAATGGATACATATACCATTGAAGTGGTTTTTCACCCAAGTGTGCTAGATAATTCACAACACTGGCAAGTGTTTAATGATGAAAACTAACTTATCACCTTTTAGAGAAAACTGAAAATTTAGAAGAATTTCATTTTGATGGATCAACTTCTATGTGTCGTGAGTCTCTCACCTTTGGTCAAGCACATGAATCTGAAAAAGAAATAGTGATACTGACTTAAAGGAAACAAGATTCCGAAAGGTTTGGTTTCCTTAGAATGATTATTTGATAATCATGACTGTTTTGTCAAGAAAAAGTGACAAGATGATCCTAGCTCTTCTCCGAGGTTGAATCCGTCAACTGGGAATCGCAGAACATCCTCGTTCCGTAAACATCGGGAAGTGTTGACGCCCAAGGAAAAGTGAAAACTCATTAAGTTGCTGAAAAAGTACATGGATGTGTTAGCATGGTCTTATGATAATCGAAGTCTTTCAAACCAAAGAACATTCGATATGACATTCCGCTCAAGGATGATGTCAAGCCTTTTCATCAAAAGCAAAGGCACTACAACCCCAAAATCTCAGGTACCATCTAGGCTGAAATTGAAGATGCCAGATGGAAGAATTATCTTCCCAATTCATCATAGTACACGAAATTTGTGAATATTATGCCTGTATAGAAGAATAATGGTGAGATACACATATGCGTGGACTTTCACAACTTGAACCATTCATCCTTAAAGGATAAATATCCATTGCTAATAATGGATCAAGTGCTACTGAGTAAGCTTGGTTGAGAAATGTTGTTCATGCTTGATGGTTTTTCAAGTTACAATCAAATTCAAGTCACGCTGAAGATCGTTCAAGACGTAATTCACCACCCCTTGGTGTACTTTCACCTACAACGAGAATGCCATTTGGTCCGATCAACGCTAGTGCTACCTTCCAACAAGCAATGGAGTTTCCATTCAAAGGTATGATGGGAAAGGTCATCGTAGTTTACCTTGATGACTGACCGTGTTATCAAGAAATGAAGTGATCACTATGATCATTTAGAGTAAGTCTTGATGAGATGCCGAGAGCACGAGATTTTGCTAAATCCCAAGAAGTCAGTTTTGGGGTTACGAAGGAAATCTACTAGGACATGTCATCGGTAAGGAGGAAATAATATAGATGTCGAAAGATTCAAGGTTATTTGAGCCTTACTTTGCCTACAAGAAAGACTCGGTGTTCACTCTTTCTTCGGAAAGGTAAATTTTCTTAGACGCTTCATTCCGATTTTCTTGAGAAGACTCATCATATGTCTAATATGATGAAAGGGTCCCAAACATTCTAATAGAGTGAGGAAGGCGGGACATCATTCGAAGACATAAAAGCCTCCATCACTCAAGCTCGGTTCTGGTATGCCTTGACTTCAACAAAGACTCAATCATATACGGTTATGCATCTACACATCTTTCGTATCAGCTATCTTAATGCAAAAGAACTCGAGGATATAGAATCCATGATTTCTTTCATGTAACGTCTTGATCTTGGCGATTACTACGATAAATTCTTTTTGTGATGCTGTAAATGTGGAAATGAGAATTTTCATGTGAAGGTGTATTCCTTGACCTTGAAAGTCATGTTTCGCAATAAGTATTCTTGTCACGAATTCATGCATAATGTAAATTTGTTTACTTAGGACTGATGTCATTATAACTTGTGTTTGCAAAGTTTTGAACCTATTGAATTGCTTTTTTACTTGATGAAATCATAATTATGTGACAACACACCTTGAATCAATTCCATTGATCCAAGGTATGCTTCAACTTTCTTTATTGTCATCTTGATGAGTTGACTTTCTAATAAAAATGAAGTCCAAACCGAAATGGAGATTGTGGTAAATTTCAAAAGAACTCGGTTAAGGGTATACTTACTTGGCATCATGCTACCAATGGTAAGGTTTGATTTCAGGATACATATGAGTCAGAACGCCGAGAAAGCATAAGATAGAAGAAGGTTTGATACAAAGATATCAAGGCATATATTTAGCATTGGATGGAACATCCTGCACTATCTTGGTTTTAAGCCTCAGCAAAGTAAAATCTACTAGGAACCTTTTGTGGAATGGATAAGGGTTATGTGTTAACCTATGAAATAATATTTTATTCTATAAGGATTTTAATTTAAAATTTGTAAACTAACCTAAGGTGGATCCTAAGGACCTACGACCTAGAAGGAAACCTAACTATTTAATTGTGACCTAAACTATTGCTAGTCCTAAAAGGGACCTATGGATACATGTCAAGTGGGAGGATAAGGGGGGAAGGTTTAAACTTAAATGAAGGACTTTAATTGCAGTCCTTGTAGTTTTAAATGCCAAGTTTGGTGGGAGCAAAGAAGTTAGAGGCTTCTAACTAACAATACAACTAAATTTGAAATTACATGCAAATTTATAAGAAAGAACTCACCAAATCTGAGTCGGCAGGGGCATGGAGAAAGAGGGAGAAAATGCATTCAATGCATTTATTTGCCTTGGTTTTGGTAACTAGCCACCTAGGAAAGAGGAAAGAGGATTTTTTGTGAGCTATTGTTATTCATTTGGGTTTTGGGTTTTCTCTCTCTGCATTTTGTTGCTCTTTCGAGCCTACAAGTTTGTTTTCCGGCCATTGTTGTTTGACTGCCTCCGAGTGGTTTCAGAGCCTGTGTAAACATGGAAGTAGTTGAGAGAACTAGTGAATAACGTTGTTTGGAGGAAGAAACTTTGGAGAAGCTCAGTTGTGACCTTCCACGAGCTAACAAGAAATTATACAGGCATGTTAGGCTCTTTTCTTTAAACAATTTTCTCTTTATTAAGCATCTTCATTAAAAGAACTCTGCTCTTATAAATGTGTGTTCTTGTGAAAATATGTTGATATGTTTAGATGTGATCTTTTGCTTGAGTTGTCATTTGAAAACAGATGCAATTTGGGTATTTTCTTGATGCATACATGAGTAAATGGGTGATCTTTGTTGAAATAGTAACTGAACATGGATTTTGTCTCTGCTGTTTTGATTTTGAAAGTGATGGGTATACGAGGTTTTGTTGTCTTTTGTGGGTTTGAAACTCACTAAAAGTGATAGTGATGTGTTTACTGTTTTTGGAGTTTTGTGTGTGCTCAAAGGATATGGAACCCATGTGAATGCTTTGACAGGAATTTTTACGCAAATTATTCTTCCTTGCTGTATTACAGTGTATGGTGATGTGAATTCTTGTAGGAACAATAGATTTATAATATCGTCTTTACATTTTCCTAATCTAAAATGATACAATGTTCCTCATATTTTGTTTTTGGTACCCATGAATGATTGTTGGGAAATAAATTCTTATCTAACCTGGAACAAAGTAACCTGGTTATCTGATGGATTGGGTAGAGCATAAAATTTTTATTTCTTCTTTGAACTCAATGATGAATATATACATAATTTGTGGATTTAAACTTCTTCATTGTTTTCATTGAAACTAAACCTGAGTAGATTCCTTACTCTTGTGATTGAAAAATGATTTCTTTATTTATTACAGTGAAATTGGGATCATGTTGCTTTGCTGTATACTCTTACTCGTTTTATACCTGGGATAGATGTGTCTGTTTTCAGTGAAAATAACTAATGGAAATGGTGGCAATTGGAGGTTCAGTTATTATTGATACTTGCTGGTTCAGTTGTATAATGAATTCATTGAGTATATTTTATTTTGGCACTAGTAAGTTACTATGACTGACTCAGTTTTGTGTGGAAGAGATATACATTAGTGTTAACCTGGATTACATATCACTACTTTAGGTCTCGGCTATGTTTGGAAAATAAGTAATGGGAATTTCTATTTCATTTGGATTATCGATTTATAGATTACTTTTTCTTGACTGTTATCTCTAGTTGATATCCTTCCCTGCATAGGGTTGACCAGTTCGGTTGAGGTAACTGGAAGAGATTACAGAATAGTTCACTGAGAAAAATATACTTCTTTTCTTGTTTCCTTTTCTTTTGATATTGGAACAACTGGTGACTGCCTTCGGGTGTAAGTAATTACAAATTACCTACTATTTTCTCTCTCTAAATTGGATGAGTACTATGTTGTTGGTTGAATTCTGAAAGGTGACATAGGTTGTTGTCATGGTGTATGATTGCCTTTCTCTTCTGCATTTGCATTGGTTAAAGTCAAGTGAGTAGTAAAATATGAAGGAGTTCTATTTAAATTTCTAGTCAACTCATTATATGAATCCCATTTTCAATGATGGAGTGGAATTGACAGTGATTGCATTCAAACAGTAATATCTATATTTTAGTTCTTACAAATGCTTCTAATATGAGATTATTTAGAGAAAATATTCTTTGTAATATTTTTCTAAATCTAGAATGAACTCTTTTCGTTTTTGAAGGAAATAGTTAAGGAAATGGTGATATATCATTGCATGTTTGCTGTAATTATTTTGAGGAGTTATTAGTTAATAGCATTGTCTGATTTTGATGCTATTTATTGAGACTTGGTTGTTTAAATGGTTCATCCTTATCAGTACTTAACTCTTACGTGATGTCCATATCTATTACGGGACATTTCATAAAAGTAGAGTTCTTTTATTGAGACAGTTAGTCAAGAGCACCTCATTTTAATGATAAGTGCTTAACATGCTCAGTTCGATGAACTGACCCGTGCTAGTAAATTTTGCAGATGGATTCCATGAGTAATAATGAAGACATGTTGTTTTATGATGCTTCTTCTAATTAACTAAAGGATGGATCTTTTTTGATATTTTTATTATTCTTCTTGAAGGAAATGGAAAAAGGAAAAGTTGTATTCTTCTTTCTTTTTGAGTTATCAATGTTGATTGGCATGAATGAAGTCTGGCTGTTTGGACTTGTAAAATGTGTAAATTTTACCTTGAGGAATGAGAGAAGGGAATGGTGTGTTATTTTAAATGTTGTACCATTATTGAATTGTTGAAATATAATCAAGAACATATTCTTATTCGTTGAATTTGTACTTATTCAAATGATGGTTGTTTGATTTAAAAGGACATAACGTCTATTCTTCACTTGAATACAACTTTTAAGTTGGAATGTGCAATTGCTTAATACTTAGGTCAATATGGGATTTTAAATTGACATTAGTAAAAGAGTAAGATACATATGAACTCTTGTATAAATGAAATACAGAATTGGATTCTAAACTATTGAATACTAAGGAAGGGACAAGCGAATTTTGTATTAAGATGTTGTTACTACTCCTTGGAGTGTCTTACCCAAAGGATATTTGAAAGGAGGAATCATATCCCCTCTTAAAAAACCTTAATCTAAAGTAAAGTAATTGTAAATAAATGAGTACATTCATTTGGGAAATAGACCTCATTCAAATGATGTCTAAAGAAATGGAAACTTGAATTTAAAATTAGTTGCAAATAAACTTGATTAAGCTTAGTAAGTCAATCTTACTTCGTTAAGCTAGTGGATTTGTAAGTCGAAGCTTTAATTGATGAACTAAGAAAGGAATATGCAATCCTTTGGAAGGAGTGAATGTATATTAAGCTACGAGAAAATTCAAGTCATTCCTAGCTATGCAACTGTAATGAACTATGAGGTTAGAGGATCAACAAGGTTGCTGAAACTTATTCTTAAAAATATTAAAGATAAGAATCTAATCAAACTTTTAGTTGGATGTGTAACCCTAGATGGGAGGATTTCGTAGGATGTTGGCACACACCAGCTAAAATAAGGTGTCTTCATGATGACACAATGTTTTAGCTAACATGTTGCAACACCTTCCGAATCGAATAATTGAGGTTTACATAAGCTTGGACTTGGCCTCAGTTTTACTTTGACCAAGTTAGGAATGTGACCTTGTATACAGAATGACTCATGAAGACTAAAGGTAACTAGACACACGAAGTCGACTAGGGTCAATGAGGTATGTCTGCGTACCTTTAATCATCACGAGTGCCTTTCTATATTCTTTCATATTGCTATCTTGGGTTAAAGTTCAACCTTGGACAAGAGGATTGACAGAAGTCAGAAAAGACCATTCTAGGTAATAGATGAAGTGGGGTGAAGGATGTATTCCAATTGACGAGTATGCCATCTAGGAATATGATCATGCTAAGCATGTGAAAAACTTTGGCCAAAGTATCGCAAGCTGCTGGTTGCGTTGTCCTAAATCACCTAGTTTAAGAAGCAGGATTTCAGATGAATATCGGTAACAAATATTCAGATAGGCCTCTTAAATGGAGCACTTCAATAACTGAAAAGGTAAAGAGAACCAAGTATACTTAGTATATAATGCATGGATTAACATGAAGGATCGGTAAGTAGCCGAGTCATGAAATGAGAGATCGATGAAACTCGAGCCATGAAATGGGAGATTAGTAGTTCTTCGAGTCATTACAGCAGTATATGGTTATCTGTTATATGATTGAATGGCATGGAATGTGTGTTCCATATTATGAATATGTGAACAGAGAACATTGGTTTTAAAAGCATTGTGTGTTCTAAATTACGTCATTTAGAACAGAGAACAATTATTAAAACTTGAACATGTGTTCTGAATTATGTAATTTAGAGTAGAGAACGTTATCAAAAAGAAAAAATAAATAAATTTTCCCTTGTTCTAATGTCTTAAAATGGGAATGTTACATTTCATGAGTTCTCCTCTTAAGCCACATGAACTAAATATGTCACAATTGGAGAAGCATGCCTTTACAATGGTAAAAGCAGTCAAAAATTTCTGCAACTACATTATGAATTCTCACATAGTAGTACTAGTTCCAGACACGGTTGTTAAGTCTATCCTGATTCAACAGGAGTTAGGGAGCTTATGAGGGAATTGGATCGCAAAGGTCCAAGAATACGATCTAGACATTAGAACAACCAAGTTGGTAAGAGGTAAAGGCCTGTGTTAGCTAATGGCTGAAAATAAAGACTCAGAGGTACCTGAAGAGAAAGCTGACCACGTTGATGGAGAACAAAATGAATAGGAGAAAGTGGATTCTTTACCCATGGTTCTATTTGTCGCAACCAACAATGAATGGTATTCTAACATCGCATTCTTTCTCACCTATGGCGAGTGCCCAACTCACCTAACCACTAAGGAAAAGTAAATGGTAAAGCTCAGAGCTACAAGATATGTCATATGGGATGATGGATTGTACAAGCGTGGAATTGACAACATTTTTCTATGATGTGTTGACAAGACGCAATAGATAAGATCGTTAAAGAGTTTTCATGACTCAGCCTATGGTGGTCACTTCTCCTCATCCGTGACAGCACATAAAATCATCCAGACTAGGTACTACTAGCCAATGCTATTTCAAGATGCAGCCACCTAGGTAGAAAAATGTGAACTTTGCCAACAGTTCATTGGCAAACCAAAGTTGGCTGCATTTCCCCTTAGGCCCGTCATTATTGAAAAACCATTCAGAAATGGGGAATTGATTTCATTGGAGCACTCAATCCTCAATCGATTGTTGGACATAATTACGTCCTAACAATAATGGATTACTTCATGAAATGGGTGGAGGCCATACCTGTCAAGCATGCCACTTCTGAAGTTGTTTGCAACTTCATCAAAGAGAATATTATTGTGAGATTTGGCATTCCACATAAAATCGTTGTTGATAACACTTCTAACTTATCTTCACGGGGAAGTTATTGGTTTTTTTATTGATACTGAGAATAACCTTGGCTCATGCTTCGATTATTATCCCCAAGGAAATGGTTAAGTAGAATCCAAGAACAAGAACTTGGTGACTATCACACGGAAGCTAGTTGATGAAAACCAGCGATCCTAGCACAAGTCATTATATGATGCTTTGTGGGCAGATTGTATCACTCTAAGAGGTGTCTTGGCATATCACCTTTCTAGGTGTTGTATGGGATCGATGTTGAAATCCTTATTTCCATAGAACTCCTGTCTCGTGCTTGGCTCGAGCAATTAAAGATGAAACTTTTCAAAATTATCTTGAAAAAGGATTATGCACTGAAGGAACTTGAAGAAAAGTGAGTGAAGGTTGTCAAAAAATCACTTGAACATCAGAATCAAGTTAAGAGGATGTTCGACAAGAAAGCTAAGTAGAGAGATTTCCAAGTAGGATATCTTGTTCTCCGTGGGAAAAATGAAGAGAACCGAAAGGTATACATAGGAAGTTTGAATATCTTTAGAGAGTGCCATAAAAGATCAAGCAGCTCAATGGAGAGAATAGTTTCTATCTCTCATATTTGGACAAAACCGAGCTCTCACTTCCCTATAGCAGGCAACACTTGAATATTTTCAGGAAGTAGAGCATCCTCTCTTCTTTGTAAAGTTTTCTTTCCTTGTGTGTTTACTTTTGTTGTGTGCTCCATTCCTTCCCTTTTTGGTCGCCCTTGTTTTTGACTCTCTGTAACCCAATGGATAGGCACGTAGAAATATGGGATTCTCTAACCTTGAGTTTCACTCAAAGATAGTCCCCAGAAAGAGCAAGTTGTTATCATGTGAAATTGACAAGGGTAATTTTCAGGTAATCATACCAAAAATTCTATTTTGGTCCCCTGAAGAAGTCTAATAATGTTAAAATGGCCTAAAACTCCCTTTTGAAAATCAAGTTTTTTAGAACTTAGCCATTTTCAGCTTCTTTAACTTGGCGCAGAAAATGGTGTGTCAACACTCTTAAAAACACACCTTTTTGAACTAGGTGTAGGAATTATTGTGTCGACATACCCAAAATTGCACCACCTTAAAATCCTTTAGCACACTCATTGTTGTGTCGACATCAATGAAGTTGCGCCCCTTTGGCACTGAAATTATCCTGTTAACATCATAAAATGTGTGCTTAGGCACTAGAAGAGTTGTTTCGACATCCATAAGGTTGCACTAAGGTGCACTTTTTTCATGTCGAAACTCTTAAAGGTGCACCAAAGGAAGTTGGTGAAATAATAAATGCAAATTTTCCTATAAATAGGCACCTGCCACCTGTCATTTTCACGATTTAAAAATTGTAAAAAGTGTTTTCTCTGCACTTGTTAGCCATCCTTGTCATCCCGCGTGCCATTTTTTGAGCTTATGGACCCCAACATCATCCTTCATCTTTTATAAATCTGGGTAAGTGGCTTACGCCATCCTTTTTGTTATGGTTTCCTTTTTTGTTGTGTTAGTTTTTAGGGTTGTTAAAAGGATAAAATCTAAAAGAGGAACCTAACAATCTATAACTAACTGAAACCCTTTTACCTCTCCTTCCAAATTTACAAATCTGGAAGGCACCTACCTCTGAAGAAATTAAAAACTCATATTTTCCTACCTGTTACCTTGCTAAAACAAACCCTCTCTTTACCATCTGAGGTATCCAAAAAAGAGAGAAAGAGAAAGAAAGAAAATAAGCTAAGTTGTTAAACTGATTAAAAGCATGGTGCACTGTCCTTCCCTACAACATCTACCAAAATTACACCTTGGTGCACTTTACCTTCTTACAACATAACCTAAACCCGCACCCAATATAAAGAGCACTTAGCAGTTTTTCCTAAGGTGTAGGTGCCACTTGTGCAACATCAACATTGGATGTTGTGTACTACAAATATGTGCCATGCGTTTTTCCTTTGGCGTGTTGTATCTTCTTGCAACATCTCTCAAAGTTACACCTTGGCGCACTCTAAACCCATGCAAAAAAATCCTTCAGCACCCAATCAAAGTAGTTTTTCCCTAAGGCACAGGCGCATTTCCTTAACATCAACATGACATGTTGCATGTTGTAAACCCACACACTGCACTTTACCCTTAGCGCAACTTTTCTCAAGTCAACACCAAACACAATTTTCCTCATGTTGACACTTTCGTAAATGTGTTTTACCCTTTGGAAACCAATATTTCATGTCAACACCTTAGAAAGTGCACCTAGTAATAAAAGGCCTCTACAACATGCTATAAACCTACACCTTGCGCCCTAAGCCTTATAATTCCTTTTTCCTCATTTTGAAAGCTTTCATTACGAATAACATGATAGTTGACATGGCTCTTTTGTGGTATACCTCCTTGATTATTCTTGTAGAACAACAACAACCATCCTTGAACTCACACGTCTTCATCAGAAAAACACCAACAAAGTCTAAAGCTAAAGCAAAGCGGTTGGAACAAGAGATGAAGTACAAATATAAAAATTCAGGTAGCTTTGACTCATATGTAGAGAGTGACCTCAACATCAGAGACTTTGAGCTAGGGCATATTGACATGGATAATTTCTAGGTAAGGACCAATCGGGAAAGCAATGGGTAGTGGATTGCACTTTGTAGGTGGGGCGCCAGGTAAGTGTTGTAAACAATGAATTTATTATGTTGGTTGCTTGGTGTTACAACAAGGACACTAGATGTGTCAAGGAAAAAGAAAACAATATGATCATCAACCTCATAGCTCATCACTTTGAGCTAACCCGGGCATTCCTCACCATAGGCAATATGTAGAGATAAGTCTCGAAGATTGCAAGAAAGCATGGGATGATAATGAAGATAAATGTATGCTAATGATGAACAAGCTTTACCTCAAGAACAAGAAGCTAGTGAGTAGATGGCCACATACCATCCATCATAGTGACTTTGAGAGAGGAATTGAGTGATACGATCACATTCCTAAATAGATTATTTGGGCTCCCTAATGCCCATTATTTCCACAAATGGATCT
This sequence comes from Taxus wallichiana var. yunnanensis, assembly GCA_018340775.1. Taxonomy (NCBI): domain Eukaryota; kingdom Viridiplantae; phylum Streptophyta; class Pinopsida; order Cupressales; family Taxaceae; genus Taxus; species Taxus wallichiana. Next base: position 90,366,280 of record CM031235.1, on the reverse strand, counting down.
TTGAGGTATTTGGAAACCATGAGCAAGAATGCCCGATCAACATTTTGGTGGGTGAAATCATCAACAACACCAGCTCTCAGCAACTTCAACAAGTTCTAACAACTAGGAATTTCTACATGAATTCCTACATTGTATACACTACTACATCAGCAAGAGATTTCATGGGGTTAGCTCATAATGGGGTATGGCCCCAGGTAAAAATATATGAATTCTACCTAGAGCTCAAGCTCAAGGCCAACATCCCCTAGTTCTCTAAAGTTAATGATGTCTTCTTCTATGAGGTAATCTACTTGCTGAAGCTAAACATGAGACACGGTCGGAGTATCCCAAGTGTGATTTCGCCACTAAGAAATGGGGAGCAATGTTCACACAATTCCCCACATTCACATATCTCGAGCTATGAATTTCAAGGGTGAACCAACAAAGCTGATCCTCTTAGAGTTATCAAGGCAACTAATCACATGCCATGACAGTGCATGAAGAGAAAGAAAGGAGGAACTCCATTCCCCCTTACTGATTGGTGATACACCGCACCATGCTTGCCAAAGCACATGATATGTATCTTTGAGCTTGAGTTACTAAATTTTAAGAACAAATTCGAAGCAAGGATGACCTTTGACTGCCGAAGTTTCCTCCCAAAGGTAAATATTGATCCCATTCATGTTCTTGAGATCAAGGAAATTTGGATCGACCTAACCCATGAGATGGATATCATGAAAAAGGATCACTCCCGGCTGGCTTTGGAGGAGATTGTCCACTATGGCATTACTATTGTCCCAAATGGATTCCAAGAGATTGATCAAGAAATTGATCAAGTTTACCTTGACACAGATGGGGATGATTGGCCATTCACAGAGGTTGATAGAGCCAAAGTGCCTAAGACCATTCAGGAAAGGGTTAAGCCCATGTTGCAGTGCACTGAGCATTGGTGTAAACAGAATGGTCTCACCTACCTTGGAGTAGATTTCACTACTTCTCCTTTAGGTAGAGCACCTCCAAGAACGGCCCAAGTGCCAAAAGGAAAAGGAAAGGACAAGGAGGGAGAATCAAGCAAACAAGAAGAAGCTCCTCAAAGCCCTCCTACTACTTCTAAGAAATAAGTGGTTGACCTGGTGTCTCCAGGTAAAGAAGAAGAAACAACAAAAGTTTCAATGGATACATCCACCCAGGATGTTATCACAGCTACAACTACTGAGGTACCCACCATTCCTTCTTCCACTCCTTCTCCTCCCCTATCATTGAAGCATCTATTCCTATGGATGTGTCTTCTTCTCTCCCTTCCTCCCTTCCATCTCCCACCTCTTCCATCTTCTCCTCTCTCGTGGATCTGTCACCTAGTGTTCCCTCCATCTAATTACAGATCCCTTCCGTTTCCATGTCCTTTTCTTCTCCTGTAGTAACTCTAGGCCCCACAAGCAGTAGTGCATTGGACTCCTTGTCGATGCCACCACCAAGTGTTTCAACGTTCTTCCCTAAGGCCTCTTTAGTTGCTTCCCCTTTCACCCCCGTTTCTTCTTCTATTCCCTCTACTCCCTCTCCCATAAGTCCTAGCTAGATTTCTGACCATCTGGGTCAGCACAAGAGAAAGGTTCCCATCGCACCCATGGACTTCTCCATCATTTCGAAGAAGGGACCCAAGAATCGAAAGTGATAACTCGCTTTTCAAAGAGAACTTTGGGGGAGAGAGTCATGGAGATTGCTTATCCAAATCCCACCAAATAAAAGAAGGATCTATCTCCATGTAATTCACGGTGACTCAACTCACCATGGGAACCTCAACTGAAAGCCTACAAGGAGAGACCTTATCTACAGTAGATGCTCTTTGAAAGAAGATTCAAGAAGTAAAATAGGAGAAGAGAATACTCAAGGAATAAAACAAACATCTCCTCCAAGCATTGCAGAGAATGGGAAACGCTCCTCCTGTGACTGCCACCGAACCCATTGAAGTTCTTAGTTAGGATAAAATAAATGAATATGCTAAGATTGGTGAATAAGGTGCAGCAAAGTATCCTCCTGGATTGAGAGAATCCTCAGAGATAGTGAGGAAATGATTAGGAAATTCACAGTGCTCTACTAGGATATAGATCAAGCAAATAAGGAGCTACAAGTAGTAGTAGGTTCCCTCTCTCGAGGAGTTGGATAACACCAGGTTGCAACATGAAACATTTCAAGCAATGGCTAACTACTCTGCTGACGACCTATTAAAGGTCGATGTCATCGATCACACATGGGCACATAATAAAGCTCTCATTACATTAGATTACCAGGTTGATCAGATGGAATATATCTTGGAGAGGATTGATAAAATCAAAGATGAAGCCCTGGATGCACAATACAACATGGAGCAAATAGTTACAAAATGTCTCAGGATGCTTAGTTTAAAATTCACCTTGAGGGAAGTAGATGATACATTCTAGTGATTCAAGGCTATAGTCACTCAAGGTTTGGCACTAGAGGTCACTTTCGACTGAGAGTCAATCAATAACCTCTTGGCCTGTCATGATTTCATTGGCTTCTTGATCGATGCATGCGAAGAGTTTTTGCATGGTTACTGACAAGCTCAAGAATGAAAAAGAAACTTGTGAAGTCATTGGAGACCATTTTAAAGGTCCGAGATCATGATCAACTTCAAGAAATGATCAGCAAGTTTATGGAATACCGGGCTCAATGTCACATTGCCTCTCCTGATCAGAAGCAAGACACTCCTTTCAAGTTTGAGCAAAGAGATGATGAGGAGTAGTTTCTCCTCTTGTGTATGCTTTGATCTTTTTATAAAAATATTTAAAAAGTATGTTGGCATTTATGATGACATCATCCATGTTGCACCATGGAATGTTGCCATCCAAAACTTGCCCAAAGTCAACTCTTGACTTTTTAGATATTTTGTAAATATATTGTAAGATATTTTGTAAATAGTGGTTGGTTTCCTTTTGTCTTCTTTCCTCCTCTTCTTCTATAAATATTGGAATACTTGTTATATTCCAGGTGGAAATTTTTGTATGAAAAAGAAGTGAGGAGAGAAAGAATTTGTACTTTTCTTGTAATGAAGAAATACTAATACATATATTCTAACTTTGTGCTCCATATGTGTGTTATTTGCATCAAATATTTCTTAAGTTAGATCTATGTTTTTATTCGTTGTCATTTGTTCATCAAGATTGCTTTATTTTCTTATGCAAATAAGTTTGGCTCTGTTTACTACCAGCCCAAAGCATAAACCTTCGACTTTTCTGTCTTGGAATTCATTTCTTTTCTCCCTTCGAGATCTATCCTTCCTCCATTCCCTCTCTCCTCCCTTTCTATTTTTTTTAGAACTACCTCTATTGGGATGATATCCCAAACCCCCGAAGTTAGAATAGTGTATATTTGCACAGATTCCTGCTTGATAGATTAGCAATAAACCAGTTTCACTTTGCTATCTCAAAGAGGGGCTATGCCTTGCACACTATTGGTCTGTTTCCCCATGACCTGCCTAAACATCATTATTGAAAAACCAACAACACTATAAGAGAATACCATCAAATCCATGCTTATATAGGATTCCACCCATGATGACGTAATGAGAGACCCTTTTAAGAAAGGCACGTTGTCCGTTATGAGTGAGGTCGAGAGGTAAGATGTAGAGAGAAAGATAGTCGAGTATTGTTTATACCAAAGGTCACTCGGGTCGGGAGTAGTGGTTTCAATAGAGTAAACTTCATGAGGTAAATAAGAGGATGATTGGAGTCTTTGTACAAAGTGACAAATATCTTAGAGTTTGGCGGGAAAAGCGGGTATCTAGAAGCCAAGGAGGCCATGGTATCTACAAATTTATTGGTAGAACAGGGGATAGTTTGAAGGGCATAATGGTTGAATGTGGTCAAAAGTATGTCCACATGTTTTTATACTTTTAAGTATCTCATTACGACATTGGTATATACCATTGACTTGGTTTATGACCAATTGAGAATCACCAAAGATGTTGATTTACTTGACATCTAAGCCATATTAACCTAGAGACCCAATACGAGTGCTTTGTATTTAGCAATATTATTTGTAAAATCAAAATCGAGTTTGAAAGACAAAGGCATGGGCTCACCATTAAGTGGGATGAGGATAACACCAGCCCCACCCCCATGCTAACACTTGGAACCATCGAAGAAAAGTGTCATTTGGTAAGAAGGTTTGTCCAGGGAAAGGGTAGCAATAGAATCATCTAGAAAGTAAAATTTAGAGGGTTGGTCCCCGGAAATAGGTGCCTCGATCAATTGGTCGGTGATAGTCTAGCCCTTGATGGAATTTTGATGGGTGAATTCAAGGTCGAGGATGGCTAGAAGCATAAGATAGTGTGTAGCTCATTGATTTTGGAAAGGTTAGGCATACATGAAATGTAAGGGGTCGGTGTTGGTCACAATTTAGGTTTTTGGTTAAGTAGATAATGATGGAGTTTGGTGGAAACAAAAACTAAGGATAATAAAAGTTTTTCGGCATGGGTGTATTGGGTTTTGTAGTTCAAAAGAGTACGACTTATGTAATAAACCACCGCTCCTGTGTGTAACATTCCCAATTTTAAGACTTTAGAAACAAGAGATTTTTTTTTTTGCATGAATAATGTTCTTTGTTCTAAATACATAATTTAGAACACACATTTCATAACAACCATTCATATAATAGATAACCATATGTAGCTGCAATGACTCGGTGAGAAACCAATCTATTCATTCCATGACTCGGTAACTACCAATCTATTCATGTGTAACATTGAGTTTTGAGTATTCTTCTGAATACTTCATGTACTTGGTTCTCTTACCCTATTTTGGGTTCTGAGTGATCTGTCTAAGGAACCTAACTGAATATTTGTTACCAATATTCATCGGCATCATGATCCTTAGACTAGGTGACATAGGACAATGCAATCAGCAGCTTGCGATACTTTGGCCAAAGATTTCTAACATACTGTTCATATTACTTATTCCTTGATGACATACTCGTCAAACTAGAATACATCCTTCACCCCACTCCATTGTTATCTAGAATGTCTTATACTGACTTCAGTCAGTCCCCTCGCTCAAGGTTTAACTCTAGTTCAGGTTAACAACATAGGTCATGATATAAAAAGGCTCATAAAGACTTAGGGTAAATTGGCATACTGGGTCAACCTAGGTTAACCCCATGTGCCAAGGTACCCTGAGTCCTAAAGGGCTACTTCATATCCTAGCTATGATACTAACCAGTCCTGGAGGAAAATCTTGGTCAAGTTCAAAGGTGTGTAGATCTTGATGATCAATGCAGAAGGGTGTTGCCACATGTTAACTGCATTATTGTATCCTCGAGAAGATCCTAATATTCTTGAAGGTACAACCTTACAGTTGACGTGTGTCAACATCCTACAGAACAACCTCATGAAGATGTACATACCTCCAAGAATTTACTCATGTTAAGTTAAATTTGGGTTATTAGGCACATAATTCGGTAGCCTAACCAACCCCGAGTTCAACACTCTTTAAGTTCTTTTTACATTTCAGGTTCATATAATCTTAAGAACTTTAATTAACTTAAGATTGCTTCCAGATTCAACAGATTTGACCTAACAACCCGTTATCCAAAAATAGAACAACAACAACTTATGTTCCTTTATTCTAATTAACTTAACTAATTAAGGAAGTGCAACAACCTACTAGGCTGAAACATGTCAGACTTATTATTCTTAAGTCTTAATGATTAACCATCATACCTTCCTCTTCGTAGTTACATTCTAGGGCTTAACACACCCTATAATGTCATTTATAATTACAATAATTTTTATTATAGTTTTGCTTCACATCACATGATATAATGAAATACTTAAATAGGAATGTTGTATTCAACCACTTATTTATCTGTAGCTTAATTAGGAAATTCCTCTAAATTCCTTTTTATAATACCAACAAGAATACACATCCAATCATATAGATAACAAGAAGATTATTGTAACGCCTTGATTTTTGTAAGTTATCATGGTAATTACCTTTCATGATGTTGTAACTGTAGAAATGAAGATAAATATGTTAAGACACATCTTTTGATCTTAGAGGAATGTGTTGCTGATCTGGACCCTTGTTTGCTATAACTTGATACTTGGGACAAAAGTTATTATTGCTTGTGTGATTGCTAATGAGACAACAGAATTTTCGTATGCTTGATGAACTCTATTCGATGATTGACAGCACGCCTTGAATCAATTCCATTGATCCAAGGTATGCTGTGGCCTTCTTATGATCGCTTTGTCGATTTACTTTTAAACCAGACTGAAGGTTGATATAAATGTTGCAGCACCTGATTTCAGGTATGAATATCTGGTACATAGATGCCAATGAAAAAGGTTCGATTCTTGAACCACACACTATTGTAACGCTAGACAACGTAAGATGATAAGGGCCTGGATGCAAGTGGCACAGGTATGTGGAACTTAGGATGAAATGTCCTGCTTAATGTTGAATATGACTGTCAGGCGGAAAGACTTGATATGGAAACTAGTTAATTAAATATTAGGGGATTAAACCCTAACCTACCCCTAAGTTTTATCTTATACCCTAACTACTATCCTATATGGATTTTAGATTTCATAAGGGAGAAAATAGATATAAATTCCATTAACCTATGAACTAGGCGAATGACCTAGATATGGACTATTAAAATCCTAGACTAATCCTAACCTAAGGAAGGGGACGCATAGACCCATGTGGATGGAAAGGATAAGGGGGGAAGGTAAGAAATTTAATGGGACAGTAAATGAAGCCCTTACATGTACAACACCAAGTTTGGCGGGAACAAAGAAAAGTTGGAGGTGTCCAACTAGCTTAGAAACTAAATGGAATTTATATGCAAATTTGAAATTTGGAAACTCACCAACCCGATTCGGTCTTTGGCGCGAGGAATGAGGAAAGGAAGTGAATTCAATGCATTAATTATCTTGGTCTTAGCGACCAGCTCACCTTGGAAAGAGGATAGAGGAAAAAGGAAAATTGTTGTTCTTTGTGTGCATTTGGATTTTAGTTGCTCTGCATTTTGTTTCTCCATGGTTCTCATCGATTCATTGTGTTTTGATTATTATCTCTATTCTTTGGAAAAACAAAGGCTATTCTTGATCCTGTGGAAGTTAGTGACTAGTTGGAAAGCCCGGCCGAGGGACGTCATGGAGAGAAACAACTCCGGTGGGCGCAGTTTTCTTTAAGCCACAAGAAAAAAAAATTAACGAGCATGTTAAGCCCTTCTCCTTAAACCGCTTGCTTTTGCTAAATAGTCTCATTAAAAAAACCATGCTCTTATTATGGGGGTTTTGGTTATTTGATTTGGTTGTTACATTGAGATGATTTCGAGTTGATTCGTTTTCTTTTGTTATACACACTTGAGCATTCTTTCGCATAATGATTAAGTTGAATACACATCCTTCTTTGTGTGGTTCGTTTTGGCAGTGTTGGGTATTCGATTTATTACCATTTTGGGTTGTGCTAATAAATACATTAGCTAAATGAATATCACTTCTGAGTTCTGAGCATTCTTGTGAAAATGAAAAGATGAGATGATTTGTATGTCTGGTTGAACTGTCCTTAAAAGAATGAACACGACTTGGGTATTCTCGGGTGTTTGAAGAAAATGATTGTTCTTCTTATTGAAATCATTAATGAATTATGTTTTCTCTTTGCTGCTTCAAAATATGAAGGTAATGGGAAAGAGGATTTTATTGTGCATTTTGGATGTGGTTTGATCTTCTAGTCTGAACTGTCATCATAAAAACAAACATGGCTTAGTGTTTCTATGCAAATGAATGAAACAAATGAGATTTGGCTTGCGTTGTTGAGATTGTTTTGACTGTACCTTGCTTGCGCATCTATTACCCTATGCGGGTTTGCATTGATAAAGGCATTGTTATGCAAATATTGTATTTCTGAGTTCAGTGTGTGGAAACGTTTGGGAAAAACAAAGTTGTGGTGATATTAATAGACTATTATGCGAGTTATAATTCCTTGATGTTTTTTTTTATTTGCATAAAACACGGGTTCCCTGGGATAGTAAGGTTATTGTAGCATCTTACTTTGCTGTACTAATTTGATATGGTATTCTGTCTGTTGGTTCTTTTGGTACTAATGTTTATAGACGATTCTGATGAACTCTTGTCAACTTTTTGGAAAGGTAATAGTAGTTTTCAATTACTGAATATACTACTCTGAATGAATTATACTATTGGAGTATGTCTGCTCTAAATAAGAGGTATTTGGATAGACAGTAGAAGAGGTAATATGATCTTGCTCCCTTATATTCGATTATTGATTTTTGTTTATTTCTCTTTGATCTTGTTATCATTGATTGATATCATGTTTGGATTAAAACTTCTAAGTACAAATGCTATGAGGAAAAGAAAGAGAGTGTGAATGGATAATTTGAATTAATGATCATTTTCTCTCATACGGTTGAAATCTATAATTGTTATGGAACAAATTTTTATCTTGCTTGGTTTAAGCATTGGTATTTAATTTTTGTTTGCTTGTTCTCTTGACGTTTGATTGCTTGAAATCGGATGAGTTGTATGAAGGAAGGGACAATAATTCGGTTTAAATTTTTGTTAAGATCTATCTTTTGAATTCACAACTATTGTGAGAGAATGGAATTGATAGCATTTATGTTAGAATAGTAGTTGCACGAGTTGTGTTTTTAGTTCTTACGAGATGTTTGTAACTGGGCTGTTGAAGAAATTACTTCTTGTAATAATTATTTGGGAAAGAGGCGGTAATCCTTTGTCGATTAAGAGGGTTATTGGATGATTGAGTTGATATGTTGTTCATTCTTTTTGGTATTTAATTCTTGAATGATGTTCATATTAACGTTTTATAAAATTAGGGTTCTTTTATTGAGACGGTTAATTAAAAGCACCTCATTTTAAAGACAAGTGCTTAATATGCTCAGTTCAATGGGTGACCCATGTAAGTAATTTTGCAGATGAAACTTGAGTATAAATGAAGACATGGTTATTTTCCGATACTTCTTTGATTGATTGCAGATGGATTGTATTAATAGCTATTACTCCTCCACGAGGAAATGAGAAAGGAAGAAGTTACATTCTTCTATCTTTATGAGTTGTAATGTTGTTTGATATAAACAAAGTCCAGTCATTTGGACTGGAAAATGTATAGATCGTAAATTCTGATGGATGAATACAAGTAAAAGTGTGATATTTTCAATAACTGTATCAGTTTGATATTGTTGAATAAGTTTGAGAATATAACATTATTCCTTGACTTGGAATTATTCAAATGTTAATGGATGAATTTAAAAGGAAATAACATCTATTCTTTACATGAATGCAACTTTTACGTTGAAATGTGCAATTAGTTCATACTTGGGTTAAGATGAATTTTGAATTGACATTAAAAAGATTTAGATAAACATGAAATCCTAATTGGAAGGTATTCGGAATTAGTTTTAAAGCTAAGGGATATCAAATAACTTAGGGGTAGCCGAACCTTGTATTCGGACTCCGTTAATAGCTTGAATGTTTAAATTTGAAAATAAAGATATGGGAAATCATATCTATTGTTAATAGACCTTAACTAAGTAAGGTCAAGGAGGGTAAATGAATAAATTTATTTAGAATTAGACCTCGTTTAAATGACGTCTAATAAGATGGAATTCTTAATTTGTTTACGATTGTGGAAAACTTGGCTAAGTTTAATAGGTTAAACTTAATAAGTTTATCGATAATGGGTGACTAGTCCAAAGATTAAGAAAGGAACCAAGAAGTGAATAGGCAACCCTTCGGTATGAAGGAGGAGATGCATATTAAGCCGTAGAAGAAGGATTAAATCTCTCTTAGCTACATACAACTGTAACAAGAACAAGGATAAATGATTAGCATGGCTGCTGAAAGTTGATCTTAAATACTAAGATTATAACTAAATCACAATTGAGCTAGATGTGTACCCTCGATGAGAGGATTCTCAGGACATTGACATACGCGGCTCTGATATGGTGTCTTCTTGAAGGCGGGGCCTTCATGAAGACACAATGTTATAGCTGACATATTACAATGCCCTTCCGAATTAAATCATCAAGTTTACATAAGCTGGATAATAAGTTCTTGGTTGGGGATAGAAATGTGATCACGTCTACAGAGTGACTCCGGAGGACTAAAGGTAACTAGACCATGGAGTCGTCTAGGAATGACACTTTGTATGTCTACGTATCTTTAGTTACCATGAGTAACTTCCTATACTCGTTCATATTGCTAGTCGAGGTTAGAGTTTGACCTTAAATGGAAGGATCTGGTAGAGATCATGAAAGATCATTCTAGATAATGAGATGAAGTGAAGTGAAGGATGTATTCCATTGGTGTGTATCACATCTAGGAATATGATCATGCAAATCATGTGAAAATATTTGGCCAAAGTATCACAAGTGTTGGTTGCATTGTCCTAATCACCTAGTTTAAGATGCAAGATGTCAGATGAATATCAGTCATAGATATTCATATAGGATTCTTAAATGGATCACTTCGATAACTGAAAATGGTAAAAGAACCCTGTATATTCATTATACTATGTATGAATTAACATGAAGGATCGGTAAGTCGCCGAGTCATGAAATGAGAGATCGTTAAAACTCCGAGCCATAAAGTGAGAGGTTGGTAGTTCTTCAAGTCATTTACAATAGCATATGGTATCTGTTATATGATTGAATGTCATTGAATGTGTGTTCCATATTGAAAATATGTGAATAGAGAACATTAGTTTTAAAAGGAAATTGTGTGATCCAAACTACATTAATTGGACAGAGAACAATTATTAAAACTTGAACGTGTGTTTGAATTATATAATTCATAACAGGGAACATTTTATATAATTTTTTTTTCCCTTGTTCTAGTATCTTAAAATGGGGATGTTACATCTTGGTATCAGAGCTGAAGGTTACAGCTCTTGGACCTAATGAGTCCATAATTTAATAAGGTTTACATTTTCTTATTGAACAGAAAATGGTCAGAACAAGAAGAAATGCTGCGAACAACTCGTTACCGGGTGGAGAAGCAGCTACTGCTCAAAAGCTGGATGAAATCCTTGTTGCCCTACTAGACACGAGAGATTGTTTGACTGTTTTAGAATAGAAGTCAATGGGAAATGAAGAGGAGGAAGAAGAATTTGATATAAATGATTAGCCACCTCCTATGGACAACACCAATGGAGGGAATCTGGGTGTTGATAATAGTAATGTGAATGCTCCTAATCATCCTGAAAATAAAAGGGCAAGATTAGTAGCTGAACTTACAAATGACATAAAGAGAATAAGTCCTCCAAAGTTTGATGGAACAACCCTTGGGGATGGAGCTGAGAATTGGCTCAGTGAAATGGAGAAGTACTTTGCAATAAGAAACTTCTCCGAGGAGACCAAAGCGATATGGGGAGCATATCAGCTTTCTCATGAAGTATCATCATGGTAGGAAAACCGTAAGGTTGAGTTGAATATTGTCGAATCAGACATAACTTGGGATTAATTTAAGGGTTACTTTAGGCAACGGTGGCTACCTCAACTCTATTTTGATAGGAAAATGACTGAATTTTAGAGGCGGTCGCAAGGAAGGCCGACGGTGATAGAATCTTTGGGAAGGGTTTAGTAAACTCCTTAAGTATGTGCCGCAGTACCAAGCTGACGAGAATTTCAGAATACGAAAGTTCATAATGGGACTAAATCCCATCATTGGTGGCAAAGTGGATGTCCACGGTCCAACCACCATGGAAGGAGTTGTCGAAAAGGCAATAAGACAGGAATAGAAATTGAGAGTAATTTCTGCTCATAGGGAAGAGATAAGGAAGAAGATTTCAAATTCTTCTTCATCTCTTGTACCCAAAAGGGGGCCTTGGAAAAGGTTTGGTGTGAAAAACAAAATTGTTGTAGATAACAACAAGAAATCTGTAATGAACAAACCTACAAATAGTGTGCGGAGCAGCTTCGCAAAAGTTAGTGGCAATGGACAAAAGTCCTATGGGAGCCAAAATGATAACTTCAAAGCTGGTAACAAATTTGAGCCTAGGAAAGGGCCAGTTGGAGGATGCTTCAACTATGGAAAGGACCATTACGTGAGTCACTGTCCTCTGAAAAAGGATGATCGCGATCAGCAGCATAGGATACACACTGCGGTGGCTAACAGACAAGCTGAAAAGTAAGTTACGCCTATAGAAGTTTCGAGTAAGTTATTTGGTACACTTGTAGTCATATTTTTGATACTGGAGCCACTGAATGCTTTATTTCTACTAAACTTGCAATGAAATTAAAAAGAAAGGCTGAACGAATGGATAAGACATGGATAGTGCATTATGGGAATAATGTTGTCCATACAGTCGAAATGTGCCTTTTTGGGGCAATTCTTGACTTGCCCAGTTTCTCCACCGAAGTTGACCTATATGTCACTCCTTTAGGATCATATGATATCATTATTGGAGTTAACTAGTTGGCAGAACATAAGGCAAAGGTCGACTATTATGAAAAACAAATTTTTTGTTTTGATGACTGTAAAGCAGCTTGAGATCATTCAAGGTGTAAAGCGTGAAGTTACAGTTAGGAAACTAATAGCTATGTAACTAAAAAGGGCTAAAAATAGAGGCTGCACCTTGTATGTAGTAAAAATGATAGAAAATGCTGAGGAGGATAATGATTTCATGGAAAGATATCCATTATTAAGGGATTTCAGTGATGTATTTCCGGAGGAATTACCAGGTCTTCCACCCAAACGAGAGTTTGACTTTGTAATAGAAATCAAGCCAGGAAGGCCGAACCCATATCTAAGGCACCTTATAGAATGGCCAACCTCGAGTTGGTAGAGCTAAAGGCTCAATTACAGAACTTTTGACTAAGGGGCTGATAAGACCAAGCATCTCACCATGGGGAGCGCAGTAAGTTTTGTAAAGAAAAAGGATGACACATTGAGGCTGTGCATTGATTATAGAATGTTGAACAAGGCAACTATTAAGAATCGATACCCACTTCCTATGATTGATGAGTTGTTTGACCAGATGCGTGGAGCATCGTTTATTCAAAAATAGATCTTTGATCGGGTATCATTAGCTAAGAATAAAGGAAGAAGATATTCATAAAACAACTTTTAGAACAAGGTACATGCATTATGAATTCACGGTGTTACCTTTTGGGTTGACAAATGCACTTGCTGCCTTCATGAATCTGATGAACAATATTTTTCAAGAATACCTAGACAAGTTTTTGCTTGTATTCTTAGATGACATTCTTATATACTCTAAAAATGTCGAAGAGCACCAAGAACATTTAAGGGTAGTGCTGGAAGTTTTAAGAAAGAGGAAGTTGTATGGTAAACTGTCTAAATGTTCCTTTTATGATGTAGAGGTGCATTATTTGGGACACGTTATAAGCAAGAACGGAATATTTGTAGACCCTTCAAAGATCGCAGCTATAACCGAGTGGCCTGTGCCTAAGAACGTGCATGAAGTAAGAAGCTTCATGGGCTTGGCAGGATATTATAGAAAGTTCGTTAAGGATTTTTCAAAAATTGCTGCCCCAATCACTTCACTGCAAAAGAAGGATAAGAAATTTGTGCGGGACTGACAAATGTGAATCTACATTTAAAAATTTAAAGGAACAGTTAACTATAACACCTATTTTAACTGTACCAGATCCAAATGGGAATTTTATGGTTGTAACAGATGCATCGGGAGAAGGCCTTGGAGGTATTCTATTACAAAATGACCATGTTATAGCTTATGAAAGTAGAAAGCTTAAGTTACATGAACAGAATTATGCTCCACACGACCTAGAGCTCGCTGCCATTGTACATGCACTTCAAATGTGGAGGCATTACCTTTTAGGCAAATCTTTTGAGTTAAAAACTGACCATCTGGGGTTGAAGTATATTTTTACTCAGCCAAATTTGAATGCAAGACAGCGAAGATGGTTAGAATTTCTATCTCAGTATGATTTTGATATAAGCTACATCAAAGGCAAGGAAAATAGAGTGGCAGATGCTCTGAGTCGAAGGAAGCACATCTCTGCTCTTATAACGTTAAGAACTCAGTTTAAGGATGAGGTGAAAGATGCCTTGGAATCAGATCCTTATTTCCAGCAAGTTAAAACAACACTTGCTGCAGATCCAAAGGATGTGAGGTATAAAGGATTTCGCTTTGATAGCGAAGGAATTTTGAGGTTTGAAAATAGGGTCTATATACCCTTGGCAAATGATTTAAGAAGGAAATTGTTAACTGAATTTCATAATTCACCTTTTTCTGGACACCCTGGCATTACGAAAATGCTTGTTGATCTTAAGAAGCAATACTTTTGGAAGGGAATGAAAAAGGATGTGGTGGAATTTGTAACACACTGCTTGGAATGTCAGCGTGTTAAGGCGGAACATATGCATCCCGCTGGATTATTGTATCCCCATAGTGTTCCACAGTACAAATGGCAAGTGATAACGATGGATTTCGTTCAAGGATTGCCTATGTCAAGGAATAAGCATGATATCATCCTGGTTGTTGTCGACAAATTAACCAAAGTGGCACACTTCATTGCTGGTAATTTGAAAGATGATGCACCAGTGTTAGCAAGAAGATTTGTACATGAAATTTTCAGATTACATGGAATACCCGAATTAATCATATCGGACAGAGATCCGAGGATGACATCAAGGTTTTGGCAAATGCTTAATGCGGCCTTGGGAACTAAATTAAACATCAACTCTGCATATCATCCAGAGATGGATGGATAGACCGAGAGAGTCAATCAAGTTTTAGTGGACATGTTAATAATGTATTGCATGGACCAGTAGTATAAATGGGAGGAATACCTTCTGCTGGTTGAATTTGCCTACAATAATACATACCACGCCTCTTTAAAAATGGTGCCCTTTGAAGCATTGTATGGAAGAAAATGTAGAACCCCTGTTAGCTGGGACAACGTAGAGGAAAGAGAGGTAATTGGGCCAGAAATCCTCAAGGAAATGGAACAACAAATCAAAATGATTAGGGAACATCTAAAGGAGGCTGCCAATAGGCAAAAGAGTTATGCAGACTTAAAACGGGTTGATAGGAATTATAAACTTGGTGAGAAGGTCTTTCTTCGGGTTAAGCCGAAAAAGAGCTCAATAACTTTTGGCAAGGCTACCAAGTTTTCGCCACGTTACGTGGGACCTTTTGAAATTGTTGAAATAATCAACCCTATAGCTTATCGTCTAGCATTACCTCCTGCTTTATCACAAATGCATGATGTTTTTCATATTTCTTTTCTTAAGAAATACGTAACAGATTTATCACATGTGCTGAATTGGAATTCCTTGTAGGTCCAAGACCCAGGAATAATCATGATTAAGCCCATTCGAGTGCTGGGAACTCACCAGTTGTGCTTAAGAAATCGCAAAGTGAATCAATGTAAGGTCCAGTGGGACCAGTTTAGCAAAGAAAGTGCAACTTGGGAAAATCTCAAAGAAATGAGATCTACTTTTCCATACTTGTTTGATCAAAATTGAAATTCGAAAAATTGATAATTCTACCAAATTTAGACAATTATTGGTCTATTTTACAGTTATCTTAAAACACTATTTTAAATAGTGATTTTGTTTTTGGTATGAACTTATGAATGGAAGGACAATAACTGAATTTTGTCCGGAAACTCCTTGAATTGGTTAATTTGATCATCAGGATGATGATTCTTTAAGAAGGGAGGAATGTAATGCCTTGATTTTTGTAATTTATCATGGTAATTACCTTACATGATGTTGTAACTATGCAGAAATGAAGATAAATATGTTAAGACACATCTTTTGATCTTAGAAGAATGTGTTCATTGATCCGGACCCTTGTTTTGTTTGTAACTTGATACTTGGGATGAAGTTATTATTGCTTGTGTGATTGCTAATGAGACAACAAAATTGTCGTATGCTTGATGAAATCTATTCACCGATTGACAAAGACGCCTTAAATCAATTCCATTGATCCAAGGTATGTTGTGGCCTTCTTATGATCGCTTTGTTGATTTACTTTTAAACTAGATCAAGGTTGATATAAATGTTGCAGCACACGATTTCGTATGAATATCCTGCACGTAGATGCCAATGAAAAAGGTTCGATTCTCGAACCACACACCATTGTAACGCTAGACAGCGTAAGACGATAAGGGCCTAGATGCAAGTGGCACAGGTATGTGGAACTTAGGACGAAATGTCCTACTTAATGTTGAATATGACTGCAAAGGAAAGACTTGATATGGAAACTAGTTAATTAAATATTAGGGGATTAAACCCTAACCTACCCCTAAGTTTTATCTTATACCCTAACTACTATCCTATATGGATTTTAGATTTCATAAGGGAGAAAATAGATATAAATTCCATTAACCTATGAACTAGGCGAATGACCTAGATATGGACTATTAAAATCCTAGACTAATCCTAACCTAAGGAAGGGGACGCATAGACCCACGTGGATGGAAAGGATAAGGGGGAAGGTAAGAAATTTAATGGGACAGTAAATGAAGCCCTTACATGTACAGCACCAAGTTTGGCGGGAACAAAGAAAAGTTGGAGGCGTCCAACTAGCTTAGAAACTAAATGGAATTTATATGCAAATTTGAAATTTGGAAACTCACCAACCCGAGTCAGCGGTAGCAGGAAGAATGAGGAAAGGAAGTGCATTCAATGTATTAATTATCTTGGTCTTAGCGACCAGATCACCTTGGAAAGAGGATAGAGGAAAAAGGAAAATTGTTGTTGCTGTGTGCATTTGGATTTTAGTTTCTCTGCATTTTGTTTCTCCAAGGTTTTGTTGAACCAGTTGTGTTTTGATTATTATCTCTGTTCTTTGGAAAAACAAAGGCTATTATTGAGCCTATGGAAGTTAGTGACTGGTTGGAAATCCTGGCCGAGGACTTCGTGGAGAGAAACAACTCCAGTGGGCGCGGTTTTCTTCAAGCCACAAAAAAAAATTAACAGGCATGTTAAGCCCTTCTCCTTAAACCGCTTGCTTTTGCTTAATAGTCTCATTAAAACAACCCTACTCTTATGATGGGGGTTTTGGTTATTTGATTTGGCTGTTACGTTGAGATGATTTCGAGTTGAGTCATTTTCTTTTGCTGTACACGGCTTGAGCATTCTTTGCATAATGATTAAGTTGAATACATTGTCCTTGCTGTGTGGTTCGTTTTGGCAGTGTTGGGTATTCACTTTATTACCATTTTGGGTTGTGCTAATAAATACATTAGCTAAATGAATATCACTTCTGAGTTCTGAGCATTCTTGTGAAAATGAAAAGATGAGATGATTTGTATGTCTGGTTGAACTGTCCTTAAAAGAATGAACACGACTTGGGTATTCTCGGGTGTTTGAAGAAAATGATTGTTCTTCTTATTGAAATCATTAATGAATTATGTTTTCTCTTTGCTGCTTCAAAATCTGAAGGTAATGGGAAAGAGGATTTTATTGTGCATTTTGGATGCGGTTTGATCTTCTAGTCTGAACTGTCATCATAAAAACAAACATGGCTTAGTGTTTCTATGCAAATGAATGAAACAAATGAGATTTGGCTTGCTGTTGAGATTGTTTTGACTGTACCTTGCTTGCACATCTATTACCCTATGTGGGTTTGCATCGATAAAGGCATTGTTATGCGAATATTGTATTTCTGAGTTCAGTGTGTGAAAACGTTTGGGAAAAACAAAGCTGTGGTGATATTAATAGACTATTATGCGAGTTATAATTCCTTGATGTTTTTTTTATTTGCTTAAACCACGGTTCCCTGGGACAGTAAGGTTATTGTAGCATCTTACTTTGTTGTACTAATTTGATATGGTATTCTGCCTGTTGGTTCTTTTGGTACTAATGTTTATAGACCAGTTGCAATGAACTCTGGTCAACTTTTTGGAAAGGTAATAGTAGTTTTCAATTACTGAATATACTACTCTGAATGAATTATACTATTGGAGTATGTCTGCTCTAAATAAGAGGTATTTGGATAGACAGTAGAAGAGGTAATATGATCTTGCTCCCTTATATTCGATTATTGATTTTCGTTTATTTCTCTTTGGACTGTTATCATTGATTGATATCACATTTGGATTAAAACTTCTAGTACAGCTATGAGGAAAAGAAAGAGAGTGTGAATGGATAATTTGAATTAATGATCATTTTTCTCTCATACAGTTGGAAATCTATAATTGTTATGGAACAAATTTCGTACTGCTTGGGTTAAGCATTGGTATTTAATTGTTGTTTGCTTGAAATCAGATGAGTTGTATGAAGGAAGGGACAATAATTCGGTTTAGATTTTAGTTAAGATCTATCTTTTGAATTCACAACTATTGTAAGAGAATGGAATTGATAGCATTTATGTTAGAACAACAGTTGCACAGATTGTGTTTTTAGTTCTTACAGATGTTTGTAGTCTGAACTGTTGAAGGAAATTACTTCTTGTAATAATTATTTGGGAAAGAGGGCAGTAATCCTTTGTCTGATTAAGAGGGTTATTGGATGATTGAGTTGATATGTTGTTCATCCTTTTTGGTATTTAATTCTTGAATGATGTTCATATTAACGTTTCATAAAAGTAGGGTTCTTTTATTGAGACAGTTAATTAAAAGCACCTCATTTTAAAGACAAGTGCTTAATATGCTTAGTTCAATGAACTGACCCATGCAAGTAATTTTGCAGATGAAACTTGAGTATAAATGAAGACATGGTTGTTTTCCGATACTTCTTTGATTGACTGAAGATGGATTGTATTGATAGCTATTACTCCTCCACGAGGAAATGAGAAAGGAAGAAGTTACATTCTTCTATCTTTATGAGTTGTAATGTTGTTTGATATAAACAAAGTCCGTCGTTTGGGTGGCAAATGTATAGATCGTAAATTTCGATGGATGAATACAAGTAAAAGTGTGATATTTTCAATAATTGTATCAGTTTGATATTGTTGAATAAGTTTAATAATATAACATTATTCCTTGACTTGGAATTATTCAAAATGTTAATGGATGAATTTAAAAGGAAATAACATCTATTCTTTACGAATGTAACTTTTACGTTGAAATGTGCAATTAGTTCATACTTGGGTTAAGATGAATTTTGAATTGCATTAAAAATATTTAGATAAACATGAAATCCTAATTGGAAGGTATTCGGGATTAGTTTGAAAGCTAAGGGATATCAAATAACTTAGGGGCAGCCAAACCTTGTATTCGGACTCCGTTAATAGCTCGAATGTTTAAATTCAGAAAATAAAGATATGGGAAATCATATCTATTGTTAACAGACCTTAACTAAGTAAGGTTAAGGAGGGTAAATGAATAAATTCATTTAGAATTAGACCTCGTTTAAATGATGTCTAATAAGATGGAATTCTGAATTTGTTTACAGTTGTGGAAAACTTGGCTAAGTTTAATAGGTTAAACTTATTAAGTTTATCGATAATGGACTGATTAGTCCAAAGATTAAGAAAGGAACCAAGAAGTGAATAGGAAACCCTTCGGTATGAAGGAGGAGATGTGTATTAAGCCAGAAGATGGATTAAATCTCTCTTAGCTACATACAACTGTAACAAGAACAAGGATAAAGGATCAGCATGGCTCTTTGAAAGTTGATCTTAAATACTAAGATTATAACCAAATCACAATTGAGCTGGATGTGTACCCTCGATGAGAGAATTCCGTAGGACATTGACATATGCTAGCTACAATATGGTGTCTTCGAGAAGGCGGGGCCTTCATGATGACACAATGTTATAGCTGACATATTACAATGCCCTTCCGAATTAAATCATCAAGTTTACATAAGCTGGATAATAAGTTCTTGGTGGGGATAGAAATGTGATCACGTATACATAGTTACTTCGGAGGAATAAAGTTAACTAAACACACGGAGTCGTTTAGGAACGAAATCCTATGTCTACGTATCTTTAGTTACCATGAGTAACTTCCTATACTCACTCATATTTCTAGTTGAGGTTAGAGTTTGACCTTAAATGGAAGGACTAGTAGAGACCAGGAAAGACCATTCTAGATAATAGACGAAGTGAAGTGAAGGATGTATTCCATTGGTGTGTATCACATCTAGGAATATGATCATGCAAAGCATATGAAAATCTTTGGCCAAAGTATCGCAAGTGCTGGTTGCATTTTCCTAATCACCTAGTTTAAGACGCAAGATGTCAGATGAATATCAGTAACAGATATTTAGATAGGCTTCTTAAATGGATCACTTCGATAACCGGAAATGGTAAAAGAACCCTGTATATTCATTATACTATGCATGAATTAACATGAAGGATCGGTAAGTCACCGAGTCATGAAATGAGAGATCGTTGAAACTCCGAGCCATAAAGTGGGAGGTCGGTAGTTCTTCAAGTCATTTACAACAGCATATGGTATCTATTATATGATTGAATGTCACTGAATGTGTGTTCCATATTGCAAATATGTGAACAGAGAACATTAGTTTTAAAAGGAAATTGTGTGATCCAAACTGCATTAATTGGACAAAACAATTATTAAAACTTGAACATGTGTTTGAATTATATAATTCATAACAGGAACATTTTATATATATTTATATAAAAATTCCCTTGTTCTAGTATCTTAAAATGGGGATGTTATAATTATCCTCAAAACAGGATAATTTACACAATCTATGCAAGTAAATTTCCATCTTTCAATTCATTTTCAAACTTATACATTTATGACTTATGCATTACAAACATTTTGCGATGAACAACAACCTTTATTCAAAAGAAGGTAACTTTCTTTTCAATACAACTTAAGAACAAATCAGAATTCTTCTCGAAAATCAACATAGTTCAACCAATGCATCGTATAAGTTTTTGCCTTCTCTTATCACTTACGAAGTCCATCTATAAAAATTGCTAGCATGGGTCAGTTCAATGAACTGAGCATGATAAGCACTAAGCCTTAAAATGAAGTGCATTCCACTAATTGTTTCAATAAAACAACCCTGCTTTAATGAACAACCAAGTAATTCATACTCCCAAGCGTAAGTAATATCAATAAAAAGAAGAGCAATACAAAACATATTTTAACACAAGGAGGAACATGATATAAACTATAATACCTGTCCTATAAATTAAAGTATAATTGATTTCATCAAATATCTTTACCAAACAACAAAACATAATATATCATTGTTTCAAGTTTTCAATAAAGTACAACACATATCTTTACTATAAGATTCATAAATGTTTACAACATAATCTTTCAAGTAAAGAGGAAAAGATAGTATTCCATTGCCATAGTACATAATCATCAGCAAGGCTAAAACCGAGTAGGCCATGATTTAAACTGTTCCTTTAAAGTAATTCTACTTTAAGATAGAACAATATAATATATTTATCAACAGATCCAAATGAAAGAAATCCAAGGAGAAGTGATGGATTGGCAGTCATCTATAAGTTACAATTTCATTTTCCAATCTAACTTTAATCTCATTCCACATCACATCAGTCAAATGAAAAGTATACAAGATTAATAAACGTTGTTTTCTCATTTCACTAAGAATAGGAAACAAGAGGTTCTAATCAATGCACTTAACCCAACAACATTATAGAAGGAGTCTTACCAAAATATGATCCCAAACTCAAATAATTTCCTTCAACGTAATAGAATAGTTTTACCTTCTCACATTCATACAGTTTAAGTTCATTCAGGAGTTCCAAGAAAGGAGAACAATGACCATTCCAAAGAAAGAGATAGAGTACCAAAACTAACTTCCTTTCTAAATCATCTCATTCAAAAGCATAAATTTCTACTTTCTGTTAGAGATAATATAATAGTCAAGCTCATACAAGTTCACGAATCAGTGAGCTTCATAGAATATTTCTTTAAAAGCCGAACATTCTCCCATTGGTTCAGAACAGCCACAGATAAGAAGAAATCATGCTAACATTGTCTATTTATAGAATCCTATAAATTCAATAGTGTAGTTTGACACATTCGAAACAAGTTTTAGACCGCAATCAATCTTCCAAGACATGATATACCCTTATTAGACCCAACAAGAGGTAGGAATCTGAGTAATGGCTAACACTTAAGACTACCCAATAGTTCGGAAAGGTAGAACCATCTTAACGGTATGCCAACAGGTATCCAATCAAAAGACAATATCAAACATCAAAGAATAATATGTACAGTCCAGGAATGGTTTACAATTCTGGCACAATGCCAAGTATAAATGTCGTTGAAGAATCAAGACCATTCAAATGTATGTAACCAAATTAGGGTAACTATATGTCCCCTTAAAAGTGTATTAAAAGATCAAAAGACCATAATACCTGAACCAACACAATGTTCAGGTTTCTATTCCATTAAGAACATCAAGTAATAAATGGTGAGTACAGTGAAGGATATCAATACCACAACCACAACTATATAATATGCCAGCACTGTAAGGCTAGACCGAGAGCAGTGAAAAGTATTTGCATATAGTTCAAAATAAGAAGAAATGCTTCCATTTTCCATTAACATCCTATCAACCTTATTTCGAACAAAACGGAATGTAAGATGCTTAGACAAAGCTCAGAAAGGATGACTCTCAGGTCGGGTTTACAAGAATCTCCAAATACCATTAACGTGGTCAAAAGAACAAGATTCCACAAGCACCATGCCAAAGTGACTTGAGTTACAGTCAAGTTATCCAAAATGATAACAAACACAAGTCCCAAAATCAATCAAGTTCACATAATGAAATACAAACTAAACCCTATATTACTTTTCTTGTGCATGCAAGTTTCCATAACAGACCATGTTTTCACAAGGAGAAACACATAAACCAACTATATATGGTTTATCCATGCATGCAAACTTTGCTACCATCAAAGTTCCACAAGGTAAAATACAAAACAACAAGACATATACAGGTTTACCTAAAGTGCACGCGAAACCTGTTAACAGTCAACGATTTTTCTCAAGAAGAATGCAATTCCCAGATCCTATACGGTTATATTCATATCCTATTTATCTATGGATCAAAACGTATGCTAAAAACCCTAAGAATCTCAGTTACAGTCCTCTTTACTTAACAAGTTTTCCAACTAAAGCTAATACTTGCATACAAGTTTAATAAGACTGAATTCTCACCAGTTCAAATTCACAAGACATGACCAGTTCACCCCAACAAACATTTCAAACCACTGAAGAAGCAACCAGTGTCACCATTTTTGTTTAAGTATTCGTGGTTCCTTTATGAAAAGATAGTGCAAAGAAAACTTTCCACAGAATCATGAACACACAGAAGCCAAAAACACAGAATACAAGTTTTCTTACAAACCCATCTATCATTTTATCAGCTAAGCATGAATGCGCAGATCTTAATAGAGAAAATTTGTTTTAATGAAAACACTTAGAAGAAAGCAAGAGATTTTAATAGTTAGGGCCTATCATGCCTGATAGTGTCGCCAAAAATTGAAGAAGACTTCTTAGCTGAGCTCGCTTCTTCCCTTCTTCTCCACAAAAGACCAAAACAACAAAATACTTCCTCCACATTACCTCATATACTCTCCATGAAATAAAAATAGACTTGAAACCACAAAAATAGCCATGCAATATAGTTTAACTACTAGTTTGAAAACCAGAGTGCAAGTAGAACAAAAATCGGAAAGCATGCAAGTGAAACAGCTCAACCAAAAATCTACTTGGCATACCTACCAAAGTGGTTCGGGCTCGTCGAATAAGACAATTAATTACATTAATTTCCTGATCTCCCACCCAATCTTCCTTGCCACGCCTACCAACTGGCGAGTTCCAAATCAAATAAAACATGAATTTCCATTTCTAGTGATACTGCCACCTAGGCCTCCGCCATCCGAATTAGCCTCTACCAAAGTCGGCAGTCCATAGGAAATAAATAAACCTTATCACCTTCATAAATGTTTAGAAACCATCGCCAATGTACATGCGACCCTTTTAGTTCCAATTCACATCCATTAGTTTAGGATAGGTTAGATTGCTTAGGTTAGATCTTAGGTAGGATTTACATTAGTACCTTAGGATGTAACACTAACCACTAACCTCTAACATAGATCTTTAGCAAATAGGTTAGATAACCCCACAAATGAGTGAACCAAAAATACTATAGTTTAAAGAAACTAGGTTAGATCACCAAATAACTTTGTAGTGTTAGGTTATAGTTTTAATACTTAGCAACCCTTCTAACCCTTTGTATCAAGTTTAGGTTAGCAACAAAATTATATCAAGTAACATAGCTTAGGTAGGAATACTTTCACCTAGCTTAGGATTCCAGTAAATCCTTAATAGGTTCCTAGATATCTTTCTCCTGTGTTGTGAACAGCTGCATTCCCATCGTTATCAGCAATGACCTATCATGGTCGACCTCCAAAGACCCAAGCCAACATCCTACTGAATGGAAGTGCATTCACACAAAAGTAAAAGAACTTGCAACAACAAAGTTCAGTCCAGCGTGTAGCTTAACTCATGGAATGTTGATTTTACCATTCACTTCATAGAGCATTACTAAAAACATTCCTTGGATCACTGAAATTGATCCAAGGATGAGTTGGACAAAAGACAAGTTTACAACTCTTAAACTAGATTGTAATTTACCTACCAGAACTGAAAAATGGATTCAGAGAAGTCACACCAGTTTGATCATAGGATCTTAAGAGAAGAAAAGACTTATCCATATCAAGCATGATTTCCAAAAATTAGAAGATCATATCCTTATAAGGAAAATCACATATCAACACTTGAATGCAAAGGAGGAAAATAACAATAGTCAAGGGTGTTACACTGTGTTGTTCATCGCAATGAGCAAGCATGGTCCCCAAGGAGTGATTGGTAGTTGAGATATATAGATAGAAAGGTTGATCGTCTTTAGGTGGAATAAGTACAGGTGGTTAGAGAAGGTATTGTTTTAAGGCTTCAAAAGCTTTATGGTAGTCCTCATCCCATTTAAAGGAAACATCCTTTTTGAGAAGGTGATGAAATGGTTGACACCGATCAGACAATTGTGAAATGAAATGGTGAATAGACTGCAACTTACCTTGTAGGCTACAAAGATACCGCGAATTAATGGGTGGAGGAATTTCAAGAATGGCTTTGACTTTAGTAGGTTCAACCTCTATACCACGTAAGGAGACAATAAATCCCAGGAGCTTACCCGAGAGAACCGCTAAGATGTATTTCTAGGGCTGAAGGTGAACACAATACTTAATGAGGTGTTCAAAGATGGTTTTTAGGATGGCAAGGTTCTCGGGGTGGCATTTATATTTGGATAAGAGATCATCTCCATAATCTTCCAATATATGGTGCATGATTTCATGGAAGATGTAAGTCATAGCCCGCTGATATATGGCACCAAGTGTTTTTAAGGCCAAAAGGCATGACTAGATAATAGAAGGTCCCCCAAGGGGTGATGAATGTGGTTTTGTGTTGATCCTCTAAGGAAAGCAAGATTTGGTTATAACTTGAGAAACCATCCATGAGTGATAGCATCTTGTGACCAGTGGTAAGGTCAACCAATTGGTCAATATCGGGTAGAGGAAAGTCATCTTTCGGGCAAGATAGGTTGAGGTCACGAAATATATGCAAATAGGGAGTCCTCCTATTGCCTTAGTGACAGTGGGAAAATGTTAGAAATCCTTCGAGGATAATCAATGGGTAAGATCAAGGAAATGGAAAAGAAGGCATGAAGTTCTTCTTTGACTAGAAGAGCAATGCGAGGGTGCATTTTCCTCAACTTTTGTTTTACAAGTTTGTCATCGGGAATGGTTATGATATTATGGACCACTATGGTAGGGTCAATACTAGGCATGTCTGCGTAAGACCAAGAAAAAGCATGGCTATGATATTTGAGAAAAGAAGTGATGGCTTCCTATTCAACAATATCTAAAGATTGGACAATCTTTAGAATGTGCGGGTCGTCTTGAGTATGGATGCTGATTTTGATAGTGGATTCGTTCAACATGGTTTGCGTCTCAAATGGTAATGACCGATGAATATATGAGTCTTCTGCACAAAGGTAGGTGAGTATAGATTCATCATCCTAACATTGAACTACATTAATAGAAGGTGTATCATCATTAATCATTTTAGGATACAAGAAGGGGAGAGAAGAGGGAACCTCGCCCTTGCATTGATAAGTTAGAGGCCCCAAGGAAATAGTGTTTATGAAAAAAAAAAGTTAGGAGGGATGGATTCTGGATCCATCAACTCGTCTTATGAAGGTGGTGAAGAAGGTGGAGAAGGGTCGATATCCTCAATGAGTTCGATGCTATCCTTCTTTGTAGGTAGTTCAACAAAGCTGATACCACTACGGTTGTTATGTTTGTAGGTAGTACATGGAATAACAATGTGACGACACTACTCATAAAAACCAAAACTAAAACCCTTCCACACACATTGGTGTAGGAAGGTATGGGAAAAAATGGTGATTGGTGAGTGAATGGAGGTTGGTAGTAAATGGGTGGGTTTGCAATGGTGGTTAAGGTGTATAAGTGGTAGTATTAAGTCCCCCATAGGTGAGATTGGTGTGAAGGTGGGAAGGACCATAAAGGAGATGCTCTCCTATGTGGTGATCATAATGAGGGTGTTGGTGAAGGCTTCCATACTCTTGTGGAGTAAGGAATGTGTTGACATTATATAGGAAATACTCCCCCAGTGGCACATTGAAAAAGGCCTTCCAAGGGATTGGTGGTTGCTATGTGAGTGGCTAGGATAAAAATGTGTTAGAGATTGGATCGAGTTAGAGCTAGCTGATTGGGAGACTGATGGGTTGGCGGTGAAGTTGTGGGAGTGGTAGGGATGGAGGATTTGGGTGTGGTTGATGTAGCAATGGCACTTTGGTGGGAGGAGGTGTAGGTGAAGGGGTAGTGGCCATGGATGAAGACACCTTGATGGGTATAAGCATGTCATTGGGTCGGTAAGGCATGTTGCAGGTTTTGAATGGTGATGGGTCGGTTAGAATGTTATAGGTGTGTTCTTCATGCTGTAAATTCACACAATGATGCAAACTGGAAGGAACACAACCCATAACATGCATCCAATGTCTACCAAGCAACAAGCTATATTAAAATTCCACCTCCAAGACATAAAATAACTCTAGAATAGTGCGGGGGCCCATGTGAACATGGAGGATGATGGTGCCAAGTGTAGAGGTGATAACATCATTAAATGAACGCAACATGATGGGATGTTTATGCATGCAATTTTTGGGTATGTGCATTTGGTTGAATGCATGGGAGGAGATGATGTTAATGCTAGCACCCCCATCAATCATAACACATCGTACACATATATTATCGATGTGGACAGAGATGAAAAGGGTTGGATCTGGGTCATCAGTTTGGTGCGGTGCGATCTCTTCATCTGAAAAGATGAGGGTGGCTACTTGGTGAGTGGGTGGAGGTGTAGAAGAAGATGGTAATTTGGTAAGAGAGGCTACATGATGAGGTGTAATAATGGAGGCTATAGGTGTAGGGTCATTGGGTAAGACCTTAATAGACTGAAGAACCTCCATGAGAGCTTGGCAATGGGATTCAGAGGTTTGGATGAGGTCATATAGGGAAATTTTAAGGGAGGATTGGTGTAATTGTTTGAGCATTACACAATGTGTAACCCCATTAGAAATAGGATATGTGGGGCTGCGGATAGTGACTTTAGGTGTGGGTGCAGATGGTATGTTGGGTATAGGGTTGGTTGGTGGGTTGGTTTCCTTTTCCTTTCCTTTATCCTTCATGTGCATGGGTAGCAACGTGGATCATGTTGATTTGAGGTGGGGAGGTAGGTGAAGTAGGTGAGCCATGAAAGGTATAGCGATAGGAAGGGAAAAATCCAAGTGGTGAGAAGGAACCTTATGAGATGAGTTGGGTACACCGACATTTGGGTGGAGGTTTAGAAAGTTCTCTAATGTGCACCATGCTAATTTAAAATATTGGAGGTGGCTCTAAGAGTTGTGAGGGTGGAGGTCCTAGTCGCCGAGTAGGCAATGGGGAAGAACTGTGGAAACTAGTGTCTTTGGAAAAATGGGATCCTCATCGAGAAGGCCATCATCATCAAAGTTTTCTTCAGGAGGACACAACTAGATAAGAATAGTTTTTAAATCCTTCGTTTCTCTACATCGTGTCCTAGAACATGATGGTAGGTGAAAATTTTGGTTTCGTTGAACCCATTTGGTTTGGGTTTGAGTGGGTCATGGGGTCTAAGAGGTGGTAATGTGATGACAGAAGTTTCAAGGAGCTTGGTTAAGATTTTGGTATAGGATCCCTCTAGTGGATCACAATGGGAAGTGGATGTGGGTTTGGGTGTATGTGCGGCTGATTATATAGGAAGTGTCTTTGCAAGAGGGGAGTGGGTCGAGCTATTGTTTTATGTGTTGGCATGGTCTTAGGCATTGGTCATGTCTCTGCTTAGGTAAGGGCATGGTAGATGAACTAGCAATAGAGTGTGTGGTTGGATTGACTATCTTATTGGAGGGTAGTGGATTTTTACCTTTAGGTTGCACCTTCTCCGGTAAAGGTGATACGTGCGCATGAGATCTAGAGGGAAAAGTGGATGGTGGAAGAGGGCGAGTTACCCATGGGGATAACCAAGGTGTTGTGGAGGTAGATGGCGTGGGTCGTGTAGGAGGTGTGAGGGAAAGAGAATGAAGTGTCGTGGGTAGTGAAGAAGTTATCGATGGTATGGGAGGTATGGGTGGTAAAAATGTTGCAGTGTGGGCAAAAATTATGTCGGGAAGTTGGGTATATTAGAGGTCTGTGAGGGAGGAATGGGCTGCTGCGTTTTTAGTTTACCAGTGGGTGGAGGTTTCTTAGCTAGGATCGAGGGGTGAGGTCCTAAGATGGATAAAAGGGGTGAAGGTGATGAAGGTGTGATCGGCGAGGTTGGGGTATGAGATCTAGGGGATTGGTTCTTCTGTTTGGGGGCCATATTAAGTTTGGTGTTAGTTTTGGAGGATGTAGCTAAATCTAATTTGATAGGTGGATGAGTAAGGATGGCCATTGGGATGACCCCTAAGGTAATAATAGGTTTAGGCAAGGAAGATGATGTAGGTGTAGGTTTGGATGTAGAAGCATGTTGAGTTATGGGTAGAGGTGTGAGTTGAGCCATGAGTGGTATCGTGGGAGAATTTGTGATAGTTGTGGTTGTGTTTGGTTTGATCAGCCGAAATATTTTTGGATAGATAGTGGAAGTGTCAGTGAGTGACATCTGCATTTGTGTTAAGACAGGAAGTAGAAGACGCCCCCAAAGTAAGGCTCTATCCACATAATCCAGGAGGTCAACTAAGCATGAGAACGGAACTGTAGTGGGTGAGGTTGATGTGGATCCAATGGCAATTCCCATAAAATGTGTCTTAGAAATGGGGAATTCGCTAGCTTCAACCTCTGTGGGTAAGAGAGCCGAAAGTAAGTCCACAGGATCTTGGGTGGCTGATGGAGAATGGTCACCTAAAGGTAGCAACATTTCTACTAGATCTTTGATAGGTGGAGGGGATGACGGGTGCTCCTCTGTGAGTGGAGGCGATGAACATGTGTCTCTTGTGGGTTGGAGAGGTACTACTGGTGATGGCTCTCTAGGTGGAGAAGCCAAAGGTGAAATGGTCTTGATGTTAACATAAGAAATTTTCATAGGTGAGGGAGGAGACGAAGGGTGTTCCTTTGTGGGTGGAGGAATAGGTGAAGTGGGTTCATGTGTAGGTGGAGTATTTCGGGCCAAGATTTCCTCTATGGAAGGAATATGAGGTAATTGGGAAGCAACTGGTGCATCACTGAAAATAGCATGGACCTCGTGGGTATGGCTATCATTATTTGAGGTCTCTCTAGTTTGATCAGAAGAAGGGCGTGATTCAGAAATTGTTTCTTGAAGATGTGTAGGTTTTGATTGGTAGGTGCATTAGGATTATCCAAGATTAACTTGCTGTTCTTGAGCATTTCGTAGACAATGTTCTTGAAATTGATGTAATTTTTTTCACTATGACCTTTTACCCGGTGATAGTTATAGAAGTCATGCTCTTTGTACCACACAGGTGTGGGGTGAGCAGGATCAAAACTAGTGTGTGGTTTTACGGGAGGAAGGGTGATGGCCCCAACTTTAATGAGCTTTTCTAAGACAGAAGAATAAGGCTCCCCAATTGGGGTGTATTTCCATTGTTCTCATTTGAATTGAAAGGTCTAGACAAGAGAAAGATTAGATGAGGGGTTAGCCTGATTTGATGGATGAGCTGGGCCGGCCTTGAGTACCACTGCATTAGCAGTTCCCTTGGATTTTGAATAATTATTCTGTGGTTTCGAAGAAGAAGAGGTATCATTTGACTTAAATGTTGAGTTCTTATTACGTAGTTGAATTTTCTTTTCTTCGATGGCCTGAATCTCTAGCTTTCATGCCATGGTGAATGCCTCATTGAAGGTTCAGAAATTCTAGACCTGCAGGGTTGGTGAGATATGTCTAGCACAAGCTTGAGTGAAGATATCTATGAGCTTAGTTTGTGGTAATTGGAATGTGAGTTGATTGATCAGGCTATGCCAACGAGTGACAAAATCTGTGATAGACTCATCGTCATATTGACACGTAGAGTAAAGGTCAGTCATGGTAACCTTCTTAACAATGTTGATGGAGAAGTGATCTAAGAAGGCTTGGGGTAATTGATTAAATGAAAAGATAGAATGCCTAGGTAACCCACTATACAAGACTAACGTGGGCCCAAATCGGAGATATGGGAAATGTCCTCGAAGCAAAGTGTCATCATGGGCGATTAGATAACACTTGTTGTTTGAAAGACCACAAATGTTGTTGTGGTTCCTCTTTTCTATTGAAGCGGTTAAATTAAGGCATCTCCCAATATACGAGATATGGATGAATATAGATGGGTGTATGGGCTCATTGCAAATTTTGTCGTAGGTGAGAGAGTTACGTGACTTGGAAACCGATGCCTCTAGTGTCTCGCATCTTGTCCATCATTAAATTGATGAGGTCATTGGTAGGTGGTGATGGATGGGTACCTCCGTAGCGGAAGAGGATTGGTGTTGGACATATGATGGAGGTGGCATTCGAGTATATGGAAATGTTGCATAGGTAGTTTGGGAAGGAGGGAGTGAGATAGGGGTATGTACCTAAATGAATGATGGATGAAATGGGAGGCTGCTTGATACTATGTCTATGGAGATCGAAGGGTTGAGGTAACCCTAGTAGCAATGGGGGCTAAGGACCGTGGAATATAAAGGACAATGTTTTGAAATGGGGTAGGGGTCATAAACCGGGGTGTTTGTGTTGCTATGGGTATATGTGAGATAATAGGTATGGATGAGGTTATGTTATGGGTGTGGATGAAGGTATAGTGGATGCTACGGGTGCAATAGATGTGGTAGATGTGGCGTCATCATAAGCAGTGCAGAGGCCTAGATGTGAAATGACTAGGGGTAAGGCAAATGTAGGTAACACGAGCTAGAAGGCACAAACACTAAAGTAGGAATGAGAGTTAGGGGGATAGATACATGCACATCCTATATCAACTGACTCGAATCATCTCGAGTGGACAAGTGGGAAAGATATAATTGTAAGGTGGCGGGGTTATTGTCAAGGAGATGTAACATTCCCAATTTAATACATTAGAACAAGATTTTTTTTTTTTGATAAATGCTTCCTAGTTCTAAATACATAATTTAGAACTCACAAATCAAAACAACCATTCTCATAAAAGATAACCATATGCAGCTATAATGACTCGGTGCACCACCTATCTATTCATTCCATGACTCGGTGATCTACCGATCTATTCATGTGTTTCATAGAGTTGGCATTTTTACAAACTCTTCACTCTTGCGGTTCTCTTCCCTAATCTGGGATTTCAGAATGCTCTGTCCAAGGAACCTATCTGAATAATCGTTACCATTATTCATCAACATCTCATCCCTTAAACTAGGTGACATAGGACAACACAATTAGTAACTTGTGATACTTTGGCCAAAGTTTTGAAACATACTGTTCATGTCTCATATTCCTTGACGGCATACTCGTCAATCTAGAATACGTCCTCCACCCTACTCCGATGTTATATAGAATGTCCCATACTGACTTCTGTCAGTCATCCCTCAAAATGGATTAATAACATGACAACGTTATAAGGATGCTCTTGAGGACTAGGGACAAGATGACATACTGGATAAACCCTAGTTAACCCAGTGTGTCAATGTACCCCAAATCTCCAAGGGCAGCCTCATAACATGACCATGTTCCTAACCATATCCGAGTAAAACTTGTTCGAGTTTAAGGTATAAATCTTAATGATCAATGAAAAGGGTGTCGCCATAAGCCACCTACATTGTTGTATCCTCAAGAAGATCCTAATCTTCTTGGGGGTACAACCCTGCGATCAACATGTGCCGACATCCTACAAAAGCGCCTCGGAAAGATCTACTTATCCTAAGGTGTTACATACGTTGAGTTGAAATTATACTTTAAGACTCTCCTTTCCTATTAGTATTAGCCCAACTCCTGGGCTACTCATCATTGAGTTACCTTACTTAATTAAGATCCATTTCACAGAGAGAAATTAATAAGATTTGAGATCTCGTCAAGAGTTCCTTTATTCACCATAATCTTAATAACCAAAAATGGGCAGTAGCCCTAAGTCTCCTCTTAAGTATGATAAATATACCTTTTTAGGTTTAAATCAGTTTTCCAAAACTGTATTATATCATGCTTATTTGTATTAAGATATAGTAATTTTAAATCATTTAATATGTTGTCTTGACTTAGATCAAGGTTAGGAGTAATAAATTACTCTTCCCGTTTAGCTTCCTGTTAAGGTTTATTTTAACCTTAGCTTCCCGAAGAACAGTGGGCTAATTTCTAATTTAGCCTTATATAGAACATAACAGAACTACCAATCATTTACAAGTATCCAGCCACATAATCTTTACAAGGCTTACTTAGAGAATCCTAATAACTTCAAGGTATAAAAATAATAAAAATGCACTTAAAAACATTCGAACCGAAGAAGTTCAATTCATCAAGATACAAATGCAGCCACATAAGTAACAATCCCCTCATTTCATTCATTTCTAAGCTAATCAATTACAATTTATACATTCAAACATATTTGATACAATACACAATGAAAGCAAGAGAACAACTTTCTCAAAGTGTAGTACATTTAGAGAATCAAGTTGGAATTCATCATATACCAAATTAAATAATCGAACATCATATCGATCTGCGTGCCTTTACCACTTACGACAACCATCTGCAAAAATTGTCAACACGGGTCGGTTTGGTGAACCGAGGCATGATAAGCACTAATTCTTAAAACAATTGCAATCCACCAATTGCTCTCATTAAACACCCGTTTAAATGAAATCATTTCATCAAACATGAAAACATAATTGGACTATGTTCTTTCTGTAATTCAAACATGACTTTTAATGCATAACTCATATTATAGCTGCCAATTAATCCTAAATATTTTTGGATGACTCATCATAAATATTAAAGACTAAGAAGAACAAAATGAATCCAAAACATCCATCCACTAATACACCAACTTTACTACAATATATTTTTATCGAGTCTCTCCCTACAATATATTTTAAAATTCTTCCCTTCTTAAGCCTGTACTGTAGAGTTCACATAAGGAATACAAAAGAAGAAAGCACTCAGAGTTTCTAGTCAAGGAGAAAATATTTTATTATTCCTACAGTTAAATATAAATATATCAACATATACTTTACTAGCAGAAGAGAAAGAAGCAGAGACATTCAGACTTCATTCTAATCATGTTCAGAATGCACCAAATCCTCACGAATAATGCAATAACATTAAACGCTTGTGATTGAATTAGTCGAGATAATAAGAAGAAACTACAGTTTCATCAAAATCCAATTATAAAAATCACCTGTAGCTAATAAGCAATAGTAGAGCTCCCGCAACAAGCAATAATAAATAATCGAACCAAAATAGACTCAATGAGATCTTTCCATATCATTCATTAAACATAATAAAATACCCAACGCCATCGCGACGACATGGCACGACTAGAACCCCTTTATCTCAGTCAACCAGAGTCAGATAACACCAAAAATAGAAGATGTATCCAGATGCAAACACAACGACAATTCCACTGAATCAAAACACATATATTCACAGCAAACATTTAACTAAATCTAATCCCTATGAACATACAGCAAGGACTTTACAGAAGTCACCTCCATTACATAAGCTCATCAAAGTTTTAACCTAAGTCGAGCTAATACAAAAATACAACAGGGACTCAAATAGAGTCGTGCTTGTAATGTAAACCCAACACACATTCCACAGAATTGAACTGAATATAAACACAACAACCTTTAGAAAGAGTCAAGTTAATAAGTATGCACAGCGTGGACTTAGATCAGAAGTCGAGCCAACACGCAAACACATCAGGGACTTCAACAGGAGTCGTGTTCACATAGAAATACTGCAAGGACTCCAATGGAGTCGTATCCAACAAGAACTCACAGCCAGGGTTTAGGTTGAAGTCGAATTCATACGAAAACATTCAAGGACTCCAACAGAGTCAATACCTGAAAGCAAGATCTTCACAACTAAACTTCTACAGAAGTCGCGTTCAAAAATAATCATGACAAGCATCCCATTCAGAAGAAACTTTAAGTATACCCAACAAGATTCAACTGAATGCAATAACATAAAAAGCACAGCCGGGTCTCCAGCCGAAAATGATTTCAAAAAGAAGAAATAAATATAGTAACATTTCAACAGGGTTTTCGAATAACCAGAGATTTCTAATTCCACAGGAAAAGAAGAACCCATACATTGCTTCAAACCAACTGTACTAAAATCACCTGAACAGAGTTGTTTTAATGAAAGCATTTGGAGTAAAGCAAGATTTTTAAAAGTCAGGGCCTATCATGCCTGGTAATGTTGCTTAAAAATCTAAAGAATACCTCTGAATGTGCTCGCACCTTCTCTTCTTCTTCCACGATAGATTAAACAACAATAATCTATTACCTTCATGCCTTATAAACCTTCCCCAACCGAGAAAGGAGCTAGATATTCTCATAGTTGCCATGCAACACAAAGTAGACTGGTTCGAAGAACCAGTGATCAAGCAGAGAGAAAAACGGAACGCATGGAAAACCAAACAACCAACAAATTTTCCTTTTGCATGCCTTCCCAAGCAATCCGTGCTCGGGAACCGAAGTTCATCAATAACATTAACTCCCATATTCCCACCTAATCTCCATTGCCACCGACCGCCAAAGTTGGTGATTTCCAATTGAACACAAACAACCATTCCCAAATGTGGTGATACCGCTACGTCAGGTCTCAATAGATGTTTACAACCTCCGTTAAATCCCAAGTCCTTCATCCTTATCGACCTCATAAATACCATAGAAACCACCGCCTATGACTCGCGCCCCTTCAT
The DNA here is from genome assembly GCA_018340775.1 of Taxus wallichiana var. yunnanensis. Taxonomy (NCBI): domain Eukaryota; kingdom Viridiplantae; phylum Streptophyta; class Pinopsida; order Cupressales; family Taxaceae; genus Taxus; species Taxus wallichiana. The sequence goes on along the minus strand of CM031235.1, from coordinate 90,330,885 downwards.
AGTTCCCCCTCCAACCATGATCATTAGTTAAGATAGGTTAGAAACATAGGTAGATCATAAGGTAAGACATTAGTCTTACCTCATAGTGCTAGGTGTAGCTAACCTTAGGAACATTTAGCTTATAGTTTAGGGCTAGGTTAGATTAATAATAATTTAACCAATAGGTTATAGTTTAGGTTAAGGTTATTAACCTTAACAAATCCGATCTAGGTCTCCCAGTAGAACCGATCCGTATTGGAACCAAACAGGTAAAACATCCCTGTACAGGATCCTATCAGGTATTGCTAAATAAGCTTACTGAATACCCGGGAACATCTTACCTGGCTTAAGGTCTAGGCCTTCCCGATGTTACGGTATTTGGAACCGATTTTCATTTAACAAGATCAGCTTGAGTTAACTCCTGAATTGCTCATTCAACTCATTCAGACCTTGCAACTTTCGTAAGGTCAATAAATTTTGTTCATCATGAATAAACTTAAAACATCTCTTGGATCAATGCCTTTGATCTAAAGGTGAGTCATAAAGATGGATAAATCCACAATTCATCCCGAAATCAGATTGAACTCAGGTGCTAAAAACGAAAGAAATAAAAGAGTCCAAACATATTCTGACTCAGTCAAAGATCTTCAAATGCAAAGAAGATACAATCCAGATCAAGCATGACTTCACAATCAAAGGGACACGTCCTTATACAGAAGAAATCATATATCAACACTTGAGTGCTTAGGAGGAAGTAACAACAGTTCAGGTCGTTACATGCTTCCCTCCTAAAAGATTCATCATCCCGATGATTACATATTTTTGATTTACCTTTAGGTCAACCAATTTATTAGTTCACAATACAAGAGACCAATTTCATCATGAATTATTTTCTTAGATCAATGTCATGATATAATTTATTCAACCTGAATAGTGTTTGCCTCAAAGTTGGCTTACATAAAGACATGAAAAAGACAAGTTCATAATCATTTTTTTTTTGTCAACAGATTCCATTCTGTTCAAAAAGAAAGGGAAAAGAAATTTTCATCTCTTCCATATTTTCCCAAGTTGCACTCTCTTCGTTAAACTGGTCCCACTAGACCTTACATTGTTGTATTTCATGATTTCTCAAATGCAATTGGTGAGTTTCTAGCACTCGTGTGGGTTTAACCATGATTATTCCTGGGTCTTGGACTTGCAAGGAATTCCAATTTAAAACATGTGACAAATCTGAAACATATTTCTTAAGAAAAAAATATGGAAAACATCATGCATGCGAGACAAAGCAGGTGGTAATGCTAATCGATAAGCTACAGGATTGATTATTTCAACAATTTCGAAAGGTCCCATGTAACGAGGTGACAACTTGGCAGCCTTGCCAAAAGTTATAGAACTCTTTCTTAGTTTAACATGAAGAAAAACTTTTTCTCCAAGTTCAAACTTTCGATCAACCCACTTTAGGTCAACATAGCTCTTCTGCCTATCCGCTGCTTCCTTCAATCGTTCACGAATCATCTTTACTTGCTGTTCCATTTCAGTGAGGATTTCTGGCCCAATTACCACTCTATCCTCAATACTATCCCAGCTAATGGGGTTCTACACTTTCTTCCATAAAGTTCTTCAAAAGGTGCCATTTTAAGAGATGAGTGATAAGTGTTGTTGTATGTGAACTCAACTAATGGGAGATACTCTTCCCATTTATACTGTTGATCCATGCAATACATTCGCAACATATCTTCCAACACTTGATTTACTCTCTCTGTTTGTCCATCCGTTTCGGATGATATGCAGAACTAAAGTTTAGTTTCGTTCCAAGAGCTGTATTTAGCATTTGCCAAAATCTTGATGTCATTCTAGGATCCTTGTCAGATATAATCAATTCCGGTACACCATGTAACCTGAAAATTTTGTGCACAAATCTTTTGGCCAACACTGGTGAATCATCCTTTAGATTTCCAGCGATGAAATGAGCTACCTTAGTTAGTTTATCTACAACTACCAGGATAACATCATGTTTATTCCTGGACATAGGTAACCCTTGTACAAAGTCCATGCTTATTACTTGCCATTTGTACTACGGTATGCTATGGGGATATAATAGTCCAGCAGGGTGCATGTGTTCTGCCTTAACCCACTGACATTCCAGACAATGAGTCACAAAATCAATAACATCCTTTTTCATACCTTTCCAAAAGTATTGTTGTTTTAGATCAGCAAGCATTTTTGTGATACCCGGGTGTCCAGAGAAAGGTGAATTATGAAATTCAACTAACAACTTCTTTCTCAAATCATTTAGCAAAGGTACGTATACTCTGTTTTCATAACATAAGATTCCTTCATTATCAAAATGAAAACCTTTATACCTTTCATCTTTTGGTTCTGCGTGCAGCAAGTGTTGCTTTTACTTCTTTGAAAGTATATATCGATTCGAGGCACTTTTTACCTCATCCTTAAACCGAGTTTTTAATGTTATAAGAGCATAAATGTGCTTCCTACGACTTAGAGCATCTGCTAGTCTATTCTCTTTTCCTTTGATGTAGCTAATATCAAAGTCATATTGAGATAAAAAATCTAACCACCTTCACTTTCTTGCATTGAGATTAGGCTAAGTGAAAATATACTTCAGCCCTAAATGATTAGTTTTTAACTCAAAAGGTTTCCCAAGTAAATAGTGTCTCCATACTTGAAGTGCATGAACAATGGCATCAAGGTCCAAATCATGAGGGTCATAATTCAGCTCATGCAACTTAAGTTTTCTACTTTCATATGCTATGACTTGATCATTCTGTAACAAAACACCACCAAGGCCTTCCCTAGAAGCATCAGTTACAACAGTAAAGTTCCCGTTAGGGTCTGGTATAGCTAAAATAGGTGCTGAAGTCAACTGGCTTTTCAAACTTTTGAAAGCAGTTTCACACTTATCATTCCAAATAAATTTCTTATCCTTTTTCTGCAATGAAATTATCGGTGTAGCCACTTTAGAAAAATCCTTAACAAATTTTCTATAATAACCAGCAAGACCCATGAAGCTTCTTACTTCATGCACATTCTTTAGTGCAGGCCACTCAGTTATTGCCACTATTTTTGAAGGATCCACAACAATTCCTTCTTTACTAATGACATGACCCAAATAGTGAACTTTTGTATCAAAGAAAGAACATTTGGATAACTTACCATACAACTTTATTTTTCTCAAAATTCCCAAAACTATCTTCAAATGCTCATTGTGTTCTTCGACACTTTTAGAATATATGAGAATATCGTCCAAGAATACAAACACAAACTTGTCCAAATATTCTTAAAAGATATTATTCATTAAGTTCATAAAAGTGTGGGTGCATTAGTTAATCCAAAGGGTAGAACCGTGAATTCATAATGTTTGTACTTGGTTCGGAAAGTTGTTTTATGAATATCTTCTTCTCTAATCCTTAATTGATGATAACCAGATCGAAGATCTATCTTGGAATAAACTGCTTCCCCACACATCGATCAAATAGATCGTCAATCCTTGGAAGTGGGTATCATTCTTAATTGTTGCTTTGTTCAACATCCGATAATCAATACATAGCCTAAGTGTCCCATCTTTCTTTTTACAAATATTGTTGGTGCTCCCCAAGGTGAAACACTTGGTCTAATCAAACCTTTAGACAAAAGTTCTTGCAATTGTGCCTTAAGCTCGACTAACTCTGTAGTAGTCATCCGATAAGGTGCTTTGGAAATAGGTTCCATTCCTGGTTTGATTTTGATGGTGAAGTCAAATTCCATCTTGGGTGGTAAACCTGGTAATTCCTCCAGAAAAACATCCTTGAAACTTTGCAATGAGTGGAAATTGTTTCATGGAATCACCATCTTCTTACGAAAATTCAGATATCTTTACTACATATAAGGTACATCCTTTGTTTTTAGCCTTTTTAAGTTGCATAGCTGATAGTTTCCTAACTGAAATTTCCCATTTAACCCCTTAAATCTCTGTTGTTTCAAGTGATCATCTAAACATCTTATGTTATTTTCAAAATAGTTGACTTTAGCCTTATGGTCAGCTAACCAATTGACACCGATGACAATGTCATAAGATCCCAAGTGTGTAACATAGAGGTCAACTTCCGTGGAAAAGTTAGGTAAGTCAAGGAATGCCCCAAAAAGACACATACTCTTTGTATGAACGAGTTATTACCATACTGCATATGCAGGTACCCAAGATTTATCCATTTTCCAGCTTTTCTCTTAAGTTTAGAAGAAAGTTTACTAGAAATGAAACATTCAGTAGCTCCTGTATCAAAAAGAATAGTGACAGGTATGCCAAATAACTTACCGGAACTTCTATAGGTGTCACTTGCTTTTCAAACTTGCTTGTCTACTCTTTGCAAAGCATGCATCTTATCTTTGCTTGATTACGATCATCCTTCTTCAAAGGGCACTGATTTGTGTAGTGGTCTTTGCCACAATTATAGAAGCCTCCTATAGGTCCCTTTTTAGGCTCAAAATTACTTCCAACCTTAAAATTATCACGTTGTCCTCCATAGGGCTTTTGCCCATTGTTATAATTTTTGGCAAAACTATCTCTTACATTTCAGCAGGCTTATTTGCTCTGTTTTCTTACTATTATCCCTGAAACTTACTTGTTCCCAAACTTTTCCATGGCCCCTTTTTGGGTGCAGTGAAGTTGAAGAAGGATTTACAATCTTCTTCCACACTTCTTCTTTATGAGCAGAAATAGCCTTTAATTTCTGTTCTTGCCTTATCTTTTCAACAACTCCTTCCATAGTGGTTGGGTTTGTGAACATCGACCTCTCCTCCTATCACGGGATTCAGCCCCATGATAAATTTTCATATTTTGAACTTCTCGTCGGTTTGATATTACAGATGCGTACTTGAGGAGTTTTGTAAACCGCTCCCAATATTCGATTACCGTTAGCTTCCTTGAGCTAAGTTTCGAATTCTGTCATTTTCTGATCATAGAAAAGTTGTGGCAGCCAATGTTGCCTAAAATATCCCTTAAATTGATCCCAAGTGATATTGGTCTCATCAATATTTAGCTCAGCTTTACGGCTGTCCCACCACGAAGATGCTTCGTGGGAAAGTTGATAGGCTCCCCAAATAGCTTTGGTTTCCTCCGAGAAGTTTCTTATTGCAAAGTACTTCTCCATTTCACTGAGCCAATTCTCAGCTCCATCTCCTAATGTGGTGCCATCATATTTAGGTGGACTTATCCTTTTTATATCATTAGTGAGTTTCACTGCCAACTCTGGCCCTTTTATTTTTGGTTGGACAGGTACATTTTCAGTGTTATTACCAACACCCACATTGGGGTTGTCCTCAGGAGGTAGTTGATTGTTGTTACTAGCTTCTTCATCCTCCTTATTTCCCATTACTTTCTGCTCAAGTACAGCCAAATGATCTCTTGTGTCCAATAGGGCAGCAAGGATCTCATCAAGTTTTTGGTTGTTGTGCCACCCCTTCTTCGGGTGGAGCATTATTCGCAACGTTCCCCCTTGTTCTAACCATTTTTGTTACAAGAAAATTTAGGTTTTTATCAGATTATGGACAATGATATCCAAGAGTCTGTAACCTTCAGCTACGATACCAAGATGTAACATTCCCAATTTAGTACATTAGAACAAAATTTTTTTTTTGATAAATTCTTCCTAGTTCTAAATACATAATTTAGAACTCACAAATCAAAACTACCATTCTCATAATGTGAGATAACCATATGCATTTGTAATGACTCGGTGCAACACCGATCTATTCATTCCATGACTCGGTGATCTACCGATCTATTCATGTGTTTCATAGAGTTGGCATTTTTACAAACTCTTCGCTCTTGCAGTTCTCTTCCCTAATCTGGGATTTTAGAATGCTCTGCCCAAGGAACCTATCGAATAATCGTTACCATTATTCATCGGCATCTCATCCCTTAGACTAGGTGACATAGGACAACGCAATCAGTAGTTTGTGATACTTTGGCCAAAGTTTTGAAACATATTGTTCATGTCTCATATTCCTTGATGGCATACTCGTCAATCTAGAATACGTCCTCCACCCTACTCGATGTTATATAGAATGTCCCATACTGACTTTATCGGTCATCCCTCCCCCAAGTCATTCACTCAGGAATAGATTAATAACATGACAACGTTATAAGGATGCTCTTGAGGACTAGGGATAAGCTGACATACTGGATAAACCCTAGTTAACCCAGTGTGTCAATGTACCCCAAATCTCCAAGGGTAGCCTCATAACATGACCATGTTCCTAACCAGATCCCGAGTAAAACTTGTTCGAGTTTAAGGTGTAAATCTTAATGATCAATGAAAAGGGTATCGCCATAAGCCACCTATATTGTTGTATCCTCGAGAAGATCCTAATCTTCTCGGGGTACAACCCCGTACTCGATATGTGCCGACATCCTACAAAACCGCCTTGGAAAGATCTACTTATCCTAAGGTGTTACATATGTTGAGTTGAAATTATACTTTAAGACTCTCCTTTCCGATTAGTATTATCCCAACTCCTGGGCTCCTCATCATTGAGTTGCCTTACTTAATTAAGATCCATTTCACAGAGAGAAATTAATAGGATTTGAGATCTCGTCAAGAGTTCCTTTATTCACCATAATCTTAATCAACGAAAATGGGCAAGTAGCCTAAGTCTCCTCTTAAGGATGATAAATATACCTTTTTAGGTGTAAATCGGTTTTCAAAAGCTGTATTATATCATGCTTATTTGTATTAAGATATAGTAATTTTATATCATTTAATATGTTGTCTTGACTTAGATCAAGGTTAGGAGCAATAAATTACTCTTCCTATTTAGCTTCTGTTAAGGTTTATTTTAACCTTAGCTTCAGAAGAGCAGTGGGCTAATTTCTAATTTAGCCTTATATAGAACATAACATAACTACCAATCATTTACAAGTATCCGGCCACATAATATTTACAAGGCTTACTTAGAGAATCCTAATAACTTCAAGGCATAAAAATAATAAAAATGCACTTAAAAACATTCGAACAAAGAAGTTCAATTCATTAAGATACAAATGCAGCCACATAAGTAACAATCCCCTCATTTCATTCATTTCTAAGCTAATCAATTACAATTTATGCATTCATCATATTTGATACAATACACAACAGCAAGAGAACAACTTTCTCGGTGTAGTACATTTAGAGAATCAAGTTGGAATTCATCATATAACAAATTAAACAATTTGAACATCATATCGGATCTGCGTGCCTTTACCACTTACGAAAACCATCTGCAAAAATTTTCAACACGGGTCGGTTTGGTGGCCCGAGCATGATAAGCACTAATTCTTAAAACAATTGCAATCCACCAATTGCTCTCATTAAACACCCGTTTAAATGAAATCATTTCATCAAACATGAAAACATAATTCAGACTATGTTCTTTCTGTAATTCAAACATTACTTTTAATGCATAACTCATATTATAGCTGCCAATTAATCCTAAATATTTTGAGATGACTCATCATAAATATTAAAGACTAAGAAGAACAAAATGAATCCAAAACATCCATCCACTAATACAAGCAACTTTATTGCAATATATTTTTATCAGTCTCTCCCTACGATTTAATGAGTCTTCCTTCTTAAGCCATTTTTCAATGTAGAGTTCACATAAGGAATACAAAATAAGAAAGCACTCTTTGTAGAGTTTCTAGTCAAGGAGAAAATATTTTATTATTCCTACGTTAAATATAAATATATCAACATATACTTTTAAATAGAAGAGAAAGAAATAGAGACATTCAGACTTCATTCCAATCATGTTCAGGACTGCACCGAATCCTCACGAATAATGCAATAACATTAAATGCATGTGACTGAATTAGTCGAGATAATAAGAAGAAACTACAGTTTCATCAAAATCCAATTATAAAAATCACCTGTAGCTATTAAGCAATACTAGAGCTCTGCGACAAGCAATAATAAATAATCCAACCAAAATAGACTCAACAGATCTTTCCATATCATTCATTAAACATAATAAAATACCCAACGCCATCACTTGACATGGCACAGCTAGGAACCTCTTTATCTCAGTCAACCAGAGTCTAGATAACACCAAAAACAGAAGAAGTATCCAGATGCAAACACAGCGACAATTCCACTGAATCAAAACACATAGATTCATAGCAAACATTCAACTGAATCTAATCCCTATGAATATACAGCAAGGACTTTACAGAAGTCACCTCCATTACATAATCTCATCAAAGTTTTAACCTAAGTTGAGCTAATACGAAAAATACAGCAGGTACTCAGATAGAGTCGTGCTTGTAATGTAAACCCAACACACATTCCACTGAATTGAACTGAATATAAACACAACAACCTTTAGAAAGAGTCGAGTTAATAAGTATGCACAGTGTGGACTTAGATCAGAAGTCAAGCCAACACGCAAACACATCAGGGACTTCAACAGGAGTCGTGTTCACATGGAAATACTGCAAGGACTCCAACAGAGTCATATCCAACAAGAACTCACAGCCAGGGTTTAGGTGAAAGTCGAATTCATACGAAAACATTCAAGGACTCCAAGTGAGTCAATACCAATAGTCTTCATAACTAAACTTCAAGGACGAAGTCATGTTAAAAAATAATCACGACAAGAATCCCATTGAAAAGAAACTTTAAGTATACCCAACAAGATTCAACTAAATGCAATAACATAAAAAAGCACACTTTAATTGGGTCTCCAATGCGATAACATTGAAAATGATTTCAAAAAGAAGAAATAAATATAGTAACATTTCAACGGGGTTTTGAATAACCTAAGATTTCTAATTCCACAAGAAAAGAATAACTCATAAATTGCTTTAAACCAACTATACTAAAATCACTGAATAGAGATGTTTTAATGAAAGCATTTGGAGTAAAGCAAGATTTTTAAAAGTCAGGGCCTATCATGCCTGGTAATGTCACTTAAAAATCTGAAGAAGACCTCTGAATGTGCTCACACCTTCTCTTCTTATTCCATGATAGATTAAACAACAATAATATGTTACCTTCATGCCTTATAAACCTTCCCCAACCGAGAAAGGAGCTAGATATTCAAATAGTTGCCATGCAACACAAAGTAGGCTGGTTCGAAGAACCAATGATCAAGCAGAGAGAAAAATGAAATGCATGGAAAACCAAACAACCAACAAATTTTCCTTTTCATGCCTTCCCAAGCAATCCGCACTCGGGAACCAAAGTTCATCAATAGCATTAACTCCCATATTCCCGCCTAATCTAATTGCCACCGACCGCCAAATTTGGTGATAGCCAATTGAACACAAACAACCATTCCCAAATGTGGTGATACCGCTACGTCGAGGTCTCAATAGATGTTTACAACCTCCGTTAAATCCCAAGTCCTTCATCCTTATCGACCTCATAAATACCATAGAAACCACCACCTATGACTCGCGCCCCTTCATAGTTCCCCCTCCAACCATGATCATTAGTTAAGATAGGTTAGAAACATAGGTAGATCATAAGGTAAGACATTAGTCTTACCTCATATTGCTAGGTGTAGCTAACCTTATTAACATTTAGCTTATATTTTAGGGCTAGGTTAGATTAATAATAATTTAACCAATAGGTTATAGTTTAGGTTAAGGTTATTAACCTTAACAAATCTAGTCTAGGTCTCCCAAGTAGGACAATCCGTATTGGAACCAAACAGGGTAAAACATCCTGTCACGGGGATCCTATTAGGTATTGCTAAATAAGCTTACTGAATACCTAGGAACATCTTACCTGGCTTAAGGTCTAGGCCTTCCCAATGTTACGGTATTTGGAACTGATTTTCATTTAACAAGATCGGCTGAGTTAACTCTGAATTACTCATTCAACTCATTCGAGACCTTGCAACTTTCGTAAGGTCAATAAATTTTGTTCATCATGAATAACCTTAAAACATATCTTAGATCAATGCCACGATCCAAGGCCAGGTGAGTCATAAAGATGGGTAAATCCACAATTCATCTCGAAATCAGATTGAACACAGTGCAAAAAGCGAAAGAAATAAAAGAGTCCAAACATATTTCGACTCAGTCAAAGATATTCAAATGCAAAGAAGATACAATCCAGATCAAGGATGACTTCACAATCAAAGGAACACATCCTTATACGTAAGAAATCATATATCAACACTTGAGTGCTCGGGAGGAAGTAACAACGAGTTTAGGGCGTTACGGGAGTCATGTGAACTCCACATCCCTTGTGGCAATAGTGACAGTTGGGTAGGATCCATGGGTGATAGAATGGAAGGTGGTGAAGGATGATGTGGGAGTGGTTAACAACTAACACGGAATATGAGGGTGTTTTCTTGGATATGAGTTAGCAACATGTGAACCAATATTGATGTGGTAGGAATGCTTTCGTAAATGACATAGAAATACAACGAAATAGGAAAAATAGGTGGTGGTAGGTGGATTAGGTACAAAATGTCAGCTAGAAATTTGAATAGGCTAATCGATGCCGGTTAGGGTAAACCAACATCAGTCACAAGTAATGCGGTTGGTCACTTTGTGGAAAATGGATAGTTTGCTAAAACAAGGCAAAGGTCAATAATCTACCAGGTAGATAAGATACAGATGGATTTTATCAGGACAAAGAAGATGATGAGAGTTACAAAGACTCTGAATAACAAAGAATATGAATTAGGTGTCCTTTTAGAGAGGTTAACCAAAAGAACAGTGAAATGATGTTGGTTGGGTAAAACCGGTGACAGTCAGAGGGTAACCGACAATGGTTCTTTGGAATGACACTAATTCTTGTGAAATTGAAACAAAGATGAAGAAAAGGTGGTTGTGAGTTAAAATAAAATGTGGAATTAAAACCAGAATTCTAAGAATGATGAAAATAGGGTCTAGGCACACTCAGATGAAGCTAGAATATACCAACTATGATGAGGAGCATGTAAGGAGAAATAAAAAGATGAAGAATGTGTCTTCTTACCTCAAAACGCAAGCCAAGTAGAAACACTAAGAAAAATATGATCTTAAGAGTGATTTTTCTATTATGTTTGTTCAACTTATGTTTCCTACAAAATAGGAGATCTATAAGGAGAGGTTTCGGGTATGTTATGGTGGGGCAGTCCGTCCTCTAAGATAATGACTTGTGAAGTAACGAGTTGGGTTCCCACTTTGTCGTGAGCGTGTGATCACCTACAACTTCTTCCGGGTAGGATATTGTTTAAGAATGTGTATATTTTAGATTTTGTGATGTTTGGATAAGACTCATAGAGAGAAGAAGAGAAAGGAAGTGCTTTGCTATGTTTCATTTGTCAACCATCAGTTGGGCATGACTTCCAACGCATAGGTTTCCCTCATTTAATGTGAGCTAATGCAGTAAAGAAGAATGAAATGTAGTTAATTTTAAGCCAAAATTGAAATATTGAATTCGATGACATAAAGAAATGAACATGAGAAGGGATGCTCTTTTACTAATGTGATACTAATGAAAGGAAATAAATGTTTGTTTTAAAGCACCAACACATGATTGCTTTTAGACAATAGAAGAATAGAAGATTCCAGGGAAGAATTTTAATGTGAGAACATTTCAAAAAAAGAAACAAACATACAACTTTTCACCTAGAAATGAAGAAATGTAAGGAACCACTGAATGACTGGGTGTACCAAAATGTTTCACCCGATTCTTAGAGTGTTTCTTTGAATATTGATGAAACAGATAAGGGTAAATGGGTTAGGAGGAATACCTGTTAAAGTTGGTTGAAGGTTATTACACACGTATGAATTCTTGATCCACAACTGACCGTGAGAGCTCCCTTTTGGGTAGGAGGAACTACCTAAAATAGAAAACAAGACCACCAAATGGTAGTTAAAGAATATATATAGTGGAATGTCTAGCATATGCTAGATATGGGAAGTGTGATACTCCTAGAGAAGGTGTCAATCCACTATTTAAAATAATTCAATGTAAACAATAAATGAAATCCCTACTGTAGTTAAGATGATTTAGGTATCTCATTCGAATACAATAAGAAAATTTGTTCACAAAAAGCTAGGTTATGATTGAATCAAGGTCAAGGCCACTTTCAGAGTCTTTGGAACTAGTCTCGGGTCTAGTTTTGGGCTGTTTAGGGTATTTGGTGAGGATTTTAGGCTCTATTCTTGGTCTAAGGGTAAAACACAGAGACCAATGTCAATCTGGTATGACTGATGTCGCTTTAAGTGAACCGGAAATAGTTGTGGGTAACCGGCGTCGGTATGGTCGAGGTAGAGGAAAATTATTAAAATCTCAGTGTGAGGATAGATCTGAGGCCAAATGGAAATGGAGAGGGAAACGGCAAGGTCTATGGAGATCTTGGATGCACTTAAAGATCTTTAAAATTCAGGTATGGGCAATTTAATGGTGTGGGTGAAGGAATGATCAAGTTTTCATGAAGGTGATTGATGGGAGAATGGGAATGCAAGTAGAAACTGATAACATAGGTAACAAGGCCTACTAAAATGAAAGTAGATGAATGTTGGTTAATAAAACACTTATTGTTGTATGAGCTTGATGGTTGGATGGAAATGGTAGTTGATTATATGGATGGATTTTGATGTGGTGATGGCACTTCCCTGGATGCTTCTGTGAATGTAAATGGCTCTTTGATCACTTCTGATGTTAGCTATAAATGCTCTGATGCGTGTATGAATGCTAGTTTAGCTTACATGCAGATCTAGTTTCATCCCTTGCTCTTAGAAATGTGTCAACCCCAAAATAAGGTTGTTTTGGGGAATAAATGGTAATCAACGATGGTTCCGGTTTGACCGCGGCGATAGTTTAGGGTGACCAACGCGTCGGTTATCTTTGGGATTTTATAGGTTTAGTAAAATGGGTAGATCCTTGATTTCTTGGATCTTGTTCATTTTTCTCCACGGATGAGAATGGAAGATTCCTTTCTAACAGGAGGGAATGTAGGTAGAGGGAATGTAGGATTTGATTTTTAGGGTTTAGGTAGGTCTTAATTAGTTATGGAAACATACTAAGAATAGGTCTTAGGGCGAGGTGGCTAGGTGAGGTGGTGGTGTGGGCATTATCCCAATTAAGATATTTAAATAAAAATATTATGAGATCATGAATTAATTTAATTTAATTAATTAAATTAATATTAGTGAGTGGGCTGTAAGGGGCCATGGTTAGGTGAGTGTGTTCAAGGTGATTATTTGATGAGGGACCAAGGGAGTGTGACCTAATTTTGGTGTCTATAGTGAGATCATTATAAATAGAGAGCTCCTCACATTTTCAATGGATGCTTTCCTCCGAACCATGTAATGTAGGAGTATGGCCCAAATAGGGAGGAAAATAGATGTTCATGTTAAAAATGTAGCTATGAGATGCTCATGATGGTAAGGCAATATACGCATATGTTCAAAGAAGGGAATTGGACTAGGAATTTTGGAAAGTTCTTTGAGAAGATCCCACTCATCATGGCTAGACTTTGCAGTAGGCCAAGAGTTCTAGGATTCCTAAGAAAAAAATCTAAATGGAGAAGGGGTAATTAGACAAACCTTTGAAACTGATTTTTGTTAGTTTCTATACCATCGACTCTATAAGTTTGATTTGCACAGGGAAAATGGTATCTCGGAGATAGAGGTACATATCTAGACATAATTGGCCCTATAGGAAAATTTCCATAGGGGTAGATGGCATCTAGAGGAGGTAGGTATTTACTTTAAGGAGCTTCATTTCGAGGTACAAAAAGATATATCACCATGTGAGTTTGATCTTTAAATGCTACATGATATCCTACTTCTACATAAGCCTTGAAACATTTTACATCAATGATTACAACTATACATTTAGGAGGGTAATTTGTGTCAACCACATTGGTTATAGTGTTCTCTTCCTTCTTAGAGATTCTAATGAAATCATATTAGGCATAGGATTAGAGAATATTTTAACATTTCATTGGCTTGGTTGATGACTTCAAGACGATTCTTATTTTGAGCCTCATCACGAGCTTTGACCACTTCAATAAAATGATCATGAATGATTACATCATAGTCAAAGTTGGGTCTTAAGAATAATTTGATGGAAGCCATATGGAGTGTATGCTAGTTCTCATACAAATGTCCCCAATTAACTTGCCACAAATTTTTTTGACTCTTATCATGAAAAATGAGGTACAAGTTGAGAGGGATCTAAGATGGTGGTAAATGGATTAGGCAACTGACTTTTAAATATTCCTTACTATAACAGCTTGTCAAATCTGTTATATTACTCTTTCACATTGCAAGCATTGACATGTGATTTTTAGGACAAATGTATGTTTTCTTGTTGGTTACAAATCATGCTTTTTATGGATAAATCATCTATGCTCTTTGATTGTAGGGCTGATATGTTGTTACTTGCAATAATCTATTTCACTTCTTAAGAGTAAGTTGTAATATAGTTTTATGAGTTACAAAATTATCCCTTGTAATCGATTGGACTCATCCTTGGATCAATTCCATTGATCCAAGGTAGGTTTTAAATCTTCTTATCTAAACTGAGTGAAAAACTGACATTCATTGATTAAGAGACTTAATGGACTGAACTTGTGGTTATTGAAAATTCTTTATTATCTTAAAAGGTCATTCCCTGCATTCTATTTTGTGTTATACTCAGTCTTCTTGATTGACCCTTGCAAGGCACTTAATGACATTAAGTGAAATAGAAACCGCTTGGGATTATGGAGAAAGTGAGAATATAAACTTGTCTTATATCTATTAAGGTCAATCCTAATGGATTTAAGACTCAAGTAATTTACCTAACGCTTTCTATGCCACGCTACATCGTATGACATCCTAACCTAAGTTGTGATACTAATTTAGCATGAAGGGAAGTAACGTAAGGGATGCTAAGTTATTTCTAACCTATTACCTATTGTTTTTGGTTAAACTAAGACCTAACCTAAGGTGACAATCTATTGTTTGAAGGTTATATCCTAAGGTTATATTTTATTAAACTAAGAAAATAGTATCTATCCTAATGGGATATGAAAGGAACCTATGGTTCGATTGGCAAGTGGGAGCTAAGTGGCGGTTCCTAAGATTTTAATGAGATTTGATTTTTATTAGATATGGTATTAAGGCATGGAGGTACTGCTAGATTGGTAGGGGCTAGTTAAAGTTTAGAGGAACCTATGTGGATAAATCACTAAGTTTGGAAATGCATGTGGAAGTTAATTAATTTTCACCAAATTTGGATGGTGGTGGAAAGGAGAGATAGGTGGGAATATGCCAATTAATGGAATTAATTCACCTCGGTTTTGGTGAGCAAGCTGTCTTGGAAGGCATGCTAGTGGATTTTTTGGGGGTTGTTTTTCTTTGCACGCTTCACGATTTTTTCTTTACATGGAGCTATCTAGTTTTTTGAACTAGTAGTTTGATCTGGACTTAGTGGCTATTTTTAAATTCTCTGATCTATTTTTGGTTCGAGGAATGTATAAGAGGCATTGTGGAAAAAGATTATTGTTGTTTGATCTTGCTTGGAGAAGAAGAGATGTTGGAAACTCGGTGGAAGTCTTCTTCGAATTGGCAGAGGCACTATTAGGCATGATAGGCTCTACCCATTAAGATTTCTTGCTTTCTTCTAAATGATTCATTAAAACAAATCTACTCACTGGAGATATATTTTTGCATGATGTATCTGGTTATTTACTTGCTTGTTTTTTTGAAATTTATGTGGGTTTTGGAATATGAATCCTTGGTTATTAATGGTAGTTCCTGGGAACTTTATCTGTACTAGTTCTTGGTGATATTCCAACAAACTTGTTTTATATAGCTTTGTAGCTTGTATTCAAGTCTGGTGTTGTCTGAATGGGCACGCGTTTCCATATGTTTCATTTTGAACTATCATTGAGAACATTAGTTTGTTGAGTTTGAAGTAGAGTTCCTTAGCCATTCTGAACTAGCATTGTTGTTTGTTTGGTTTTGTATCTCTGTTTAAGTTTTATGTTTCAGGAGTTGTAATAGAGCTCCATGGATGTTCTAAGCTTGTGTGAAGCTTCGTGCTTTATTATGAGCTTTTGTTGGGGCCTTGTGTTCATTTTGGACTGAATGGAGCTTAGTAAAGATTTGAACTTTAGGTTGAACCTTCGTATTCGACACTATACTTACATTTGGTTCTTATGATGAACTTGTAGTCAAGTTGTGAGTTTTCTCTGTACAATTACTCAGAGCTAAGGTTTATTCTTTTTATGGAATTATGAACTCTAGATTTGCATTGGATTTGTTTGTGTTTACCTAAACTGGTAATAGAATCTTGTGGAAAATCAGAACTTATGTTTGAAGCTCATATTCGTCTCTGAACAAGTATTCTATTATTGTGAAATTTAATTCTCTACCTATTTTGTGAGCTGGGTTTTATTGGTTTATCTAGTTTTGGAAGCTTAATCTCCTTTATGGACTGTCTACTTGATGGTAGCTTGAGAGTTTATTTCAGTTTGATGCCGAACTGGTAACCTCCTTGTAATCTCCTTCATGTCACTCCTTGGGTGTGAATGGTTTTATTTCTTATGTCCTTTGGACTGTATAGCCTCCCTTGAACTCGACAGGGTGAGAGAAATCAAAGTAAAACCTCTCCCTCTCTACCCTGAGTGAATCCCGTGCCGTGTGGGAAGCTTGGCTATTAAATTCTTAGGAATTAATGGACTGGAATTGTGATCTATTTTGGGATAGTCATATCGATTGTAGAGGTTTATGAATGTATTATTTATTTCCTTTTTGTCTTGATGTTGAGAAAATCCATACCTATCTTAAGCTTTTAAATGAAACTCATGAGGCTTGTGGTGATTCTATTCAGTCGAGTGGAGGAAGATGGGGATAGTACTTATCTTGAACTATTTGTTTAGTTCCTTACTCTCTTCAGATATTTCATCTGATGCATGGGGTTTTTATTGAATGTTGAATTTAAACCTATTTTCAATGTGTGTCATTTGAAGGGAATACGGTATCCCTGTCTCTGAATGCTTGGGAAATTTAGTCCCTGGGACCGTGAGTTTCATCAACCCTTGTCTATCTTACATTGTTGCATATTTCTATTCCTTGTTGGGATCTTTGAATGGATCTCTAGGTTTTTAACAGAGAAGTGAATAGGATCTCTTGGGGGATAGTATGTTGTTTAGAAATGATACTGTGAATTTCATTTTGAGATTAAATTTGGATTTGAGCTTGGTGAATGAAAATAGGTAAGTAGTTGTAAGTTTTGTAATGGATGTTGGTAATGTGCATCCTTTGAACTGTGCATTTTGTTTGAGTTCTCTTTTGGGAACTAGCTAAAGAATTTCTAAGTTTGTACTTAATAAAGGATTTCATTTCATAGTATAAATGAAATGAAATATGGATTGGGTCCATTTTGGTTTGAGATCCTTTTATGTTGACTGTTTAAGTTCATTGATTGAACTTCTCGTTATTTGATTCTCTTCTAAGATGGAAATTTTCTAGTGGATTGGTTAAGAGATTTAATTGCCAAAGTATAGCTTGGATTTGTGGGCAGTCTGAGTTTCAGACCTTTGCATTATATCTACTAGTAGATAGAAGTTAGTAAGGCTTTCTTTTGGACTGTTTTTAATCTGCTTGGAATTGAATTGGGATTCTTGTTTTGTTGTAGCCTCTTTATTTATGGACTCCTTATTTTGTCATCTTTGGACTGAGGCAGTGATGTGTGTTCTAAACCTGATTCTTTCCTTTAGAGAAATTGTGTTTGAGAAATAGATATGTATTGATTCTGTTCCTTGTTTATATGGAAAGATGAAGCATACTAATATGAGTTATGTTGTAACTAACTCCTTTGCTGCTTGGAAAAGTTAAATGTGTTTTTCTATTCTTATGAATTTATGAAATAATGGAAGGACAAGACTTGTTGACTGTTTAAAAGTAATTGATAAGATCCATTAAGTCTTGTGATATAATTCTGATGTTGTAGATTATAATATGCTCTTTTCTTGAAAATAAATTCAGATTTTCTTAATTGTACTTCTTTCTAGATGTTATTACTTATGATTATTGTATGTTGTATATTAATTGTTTCATTAAAGCAGAGTTGTTTAATGAAACAATTAGTGGAATGCACTTTACTTTAATGCTTAGTGATTATCATGCTCAGTTCATTGAACTGACCCATGCTAGCAATTTTGTAGATGGACATCGTAAGTGATAAAAGAAGACAAGAAATTTCATGTTGTATTGGGCTTATTTAATTATGGATCTTATGTAAAGAGTTTCGGTTCATTCTTGAGTTGAATTAAAAAAAAAAGTTGTATTCTTTATGGAAAGAGTTTGTTTGTTGTACTGATTTTCTGGAATGCATAGTCTTGTAATGTATTGTTTTAGAATGATGAATTGAAAGTTGAGATTTACTTGTATTTATGAATAAGATGGAAAACCTATCTTTATGGTATTTTCCATATCCGTTATATGCTTAATTCGGATAAAATTGATCAGTTGGATAAAGGAAAATAATTTAATTACCCTTATTTTTATGCAGCTTGTTAAGTTGCATAAGATAACAAATTCTATCTAAACAATTTTAATGTAGTAATGGAATGTGTAATGAATATATAGTAAAACTATAAAAAAATTGTGAAAGATAAGAAGGGTACGAAAAACCCTAACACTTAATCATGTAGAGGAAGATTCTTCCTTGCTCAAAGAAATATAATCTAAAGAATGGTGATATGATCGTTAATCGTTAGACTTCATTTCCTATAAAGTCTTATACTAGTTGAACCTAATTGGTTGTTACACCTTCTTTGAATGGATAAGTACATTTAATGGGACTTATGATGTTACTATCTTGTCCTTTGGATATCTGTTCATTAAGCCTTGTAAATGAACCTATAAATAAATCATAAGTTAAGGAAGTTATTTAATGGCTAAATGAATTAAATTTAGAAAAGAAATTATGGAGTGTTGGATTAGGGTTTAGCAGGGTTGTTATAATCGGTGTAATAATCCAAATTAATAATGTATTAATAACCTCCTTGGGGTATGTACATCTCGATGATGTAGTTTCTGTAGGATGTTGGCACACGTCAATTGTAGGATCGCACCTTCGAGAAGACAAGGATCTTCTTGAGGATACAACATTGTAGTTAACATGTGGCAACACCCTTCTACATTGATCATCTATATCTACACACAAATAAGGACTTGAACTTAGTTTCTCTCTAGGTCAAGTTAGTGGCATGTTTACCATAGGTAGTAGCTTTCAATGGCTCAGAGTCCTGTTATCCAAAATGTGCCCCTGCTCATTTTTTGTGGCTAACTCCTCTCATTTTTTTCCTCTCTTGTGCCTCAGTCATAATATTTTTCTTTTCAGGCACTCAAAACCTTCTGGAAATGACACCATTGGATAGAGATCTTTCTTAGCTTTCCATAAAGGTAAAATTTTCCTCCTAACTCCATGTTTTTTTTGAAGTTATGGCTTGGTGGAGTTTTTTGGGAAAGTTTCCCCTGAAAGGCTAGCAGCCAATGAGATACCGCCACGTGGCACCTAGAGTGGCAGAGCACAGGGAAATTTTGGAAAATTTTCCAAA
This sequence comes from Taxus wallichiana var. yunnanensis, assembly GCA_018340775.1. Classification (NCBI taxonomy): domain Eukaryota; kingdom Viridiplantae; phylum Streptophyta; class Pinopsida; order Cupressales; family Taxaceae; genus Taxus; species Taxus wallichiana. Next base: position 90,311,361 of record CM031235.1, on the reverse strand, counting down.
TGACCAAAAAGGTGCAAAAATTCAAATTTTTGCCCGCCAACCCGATTTGGCCTTGTTTTGCCCTAAAACTTCAAGTGGCCATATCTTTCGATCCAGAGCTTGGTTTTTCACGTTCTTTATATCAATGGAAAGTGGTGAAATTCTCTACAAGATTTCAGGGTCAATTTTTCATTTTGATGGAGTTTAGAGAGAGAAAATTGAAAAACATCTCTGGCACGTGGTGATGAGTAGAAATGACATTTCAACCACTGTTTTTAATGAAGAATGGCTCACATTCTCTCCCAGCATGGTTAAAAATGTCGAGAATGGGTCTATAAGGATGCCCATGCTATTTTGAATGCATTTTGGTCAATGATTGAACCTCTCCCACGTTTTCCCATGTTTCTCTCTCCTGGGCTCGTCCCTTGCACTGTAAAAGCCAGATTTGGCTCATTTTCAAAGTGTTGAACATTTTTTGTGTATTGCAGGTCCCCTTTCTCACCTTGGAAGTGATTTTGGTGGAATATTAGACCTTTTCTAAGAACTGTAACTCATTTTTGCCTCCCAGGTGTTGTAATGCAAGTGATTTTGATGTTAAAATAACAATACAGGCCCTGTGATTAATTTTTCATCCTCTGCTGGTGTTGTTTGACTAATTTCTGATTCTTCATTATAGTTATCAGTTTGTGCATGTTGTTTTGTTGCATTTTATGAATTGTGTCAATCTGCAGAAGTGAGAAATGCTCACCACTCCTTTGGTGCATCACCTATTAGCATTAGTTTTAGTTTATCTACATTCTCTATCTCTGTCTCCTTTGGAATTTAGGGTAGGATTAGGAATTTAAACCTCTGTAACTTGTAAGTGATAAATATGATCAGAGGAGTTGAGGAACCAGCCTCTAATCTAGAGATTCCTTTCCCATTTTACAAGTCCCACACTTGGGGAGAGGATTCAATGTTGTGCAATCACACTGGATGTCTAAAATATCAAACTAGAAATTTGATCAACATCCAGGGGTGCTGCTGATTTGCAACAATAGTTTTGGCACGCCCGGTGGGACCTTAGAGGTATTCATCTTCATTGCAAAAAAATTGATGTGCATTTGTTGCAAGTTTCTTGCTTTAAAAGAGCTATAAATTACACATCTAGTGACTCCAAGGAAGAAGAATCAGCTAGTTTTAGTAGTGCAAACCTGAAAACTCATGAGAAGAATCAACACAAGGTCAAGAGATGGAGAGGAAGAGGTGCTATTTGAATATATGTAGTTATCTCCAAGAATAAGGCAAAGTGGGAGGAGAATCCAAAGGTCTCCATCTCCACCAAACAAAACTCTCTCAACTCCTCCACCTGGTAGGCCTTTCATTCAATCAATAAGGGTTCTAAGGCCAATCAGAATGGCACAAAACAACTCCTATGTCAATTTCACTGGTAGCAGCCCACTTGCTCTCAATGCACAAAATCCAATCCCAGTTGCAGCATTGAAGAACATTCCATACTTCACTGGAGAAAATCAGACCTCACTTAGTGATCATGTTAAGGATATTGCTAACATTTGTGCAATCCATGAGATCAATGAGATGCAAGTTCCTTGTCAAACTATTGGCATCTTCATTCAAAGGGAAAGCTTTGCAATGGTTCAGAGTCTTGCCTCAGGTTCTATTCAAAATTGGAATTAGCTATGTATAGCCCTCCATGAGCAGTTTGGGGAAAAGGGAGAAAACTTGTCCCTTTTGGAGCAGTGACAACTATCAAAAGAGCTTCCAATAAGCAACCTGACTGATTTTAATTTCAGATTTCAAAGGACTTGGGAGAGAATTCCGGTGGCACAAAGCTAAATAAGAGAAGGTGCTTTTTTTTATTACCTTAAAGCTTTAAATTGTGATATTTCTATGTTAATTCAGTCCATGGGAGGCACAACTATCCCCATTGCTTATAGCATTGTCATTAGAGCTGAAAATTGTTTGATTCAAGCTGGCAAGCTGGCTCCTAGGCCTCTAATGCCATTATTTCCAATTTTAGAGAGCCCAAGTACTAGCTAAGTGCCTAATTTAGCTTCTATTCCCACTCCTAGAAATATGAATTCAAGTGGAGCTTCCACTTCATCTTCTAGTGCCTCAAATGAACTTCAAGAAGTCATGAAGCAATTGCAAAATCTAGGTAATGAGCTGGTTACACTCAAAAGGTAGCAAGCTCAAGGTTTTAGACCTTCCTTCTAGCCTCAAGCTTAGCCTAACAGGTAGCCATATCAACCTCATAGACCACCCAATCCAGCTGCAAATCTAAATCAAGCAAGGCCTCCTGCCAACAGACCATTTCAGCCCTATAATCCCAATGCTACATCTGCATCTAAAGCATTAGTGCCAGTACAAAACAATATAGCTCAAGAGTATGATTGGTGTTTCCCATGCAATGAACCTCATAACCAGTCCATGTGCTTCAACGGTGCCTTGAATCAAGCATTAATGGTGACAACAACTGGTGTGGAGGGTGAAGGTAGTCAAGGAAATAACCAGCAACAAGAAACATTCTAGCAGCAATCAGCTCCAAATGATACCACACTTGTAAACTGACAGGCAGAAGATTTTTGTGGCATGAATCAAATGATTTCCCAAAGTGTTGCAGCCAACACAAGGTCAAAGAGAAGAAATTTGGGTGAAGAACAGCCATTGGCCCCAAGTAATTCATGACCTTCTATCACTCCACAAACTATTGGCAAACAAAATGCAATCCCAAGCACGCAAGGATTGCCTAAAACAGCCCCTAGGCCAACCCAAATGCCAGTTGTTTCTGCCCATGTGCAAGGAATGAATGTGTAGGCCAAGGGACAACAGAGGGATACTTCATCTCCATTCAGTATCATTGATCAGATGAAGAAGACAAATGTAAACATATCAATGTGGGAATCACTATCTATCCCAGGCCAAAGAGATTTGCTACAAGCTGCCATGAAGGACTGGTCAACTTCAAATCAGCAAGTCCAAATGCAAGAGAAGGTGCTCACAAATGTTGCCCAGCCTGAGGGGAATCATGGAGGACAACAAGGTAAAATATTGAATCCCCCTCCATTCTATGTTTCATTGATCATTGGGAACCAATTAGTACACAATTGCATGATTGTAGTTTAGTAATGCCCAAGCAAATAGTTGATCAGTTGGGAATTCAGTATGAAACCATATCCAAAGGGGTAGTGTAGTTGGATGGGACAGCAGTAACAACAGTCGGGGTGATTAAAAACTTGAGTCTTACTTTGCATGCCTGTCCCAACGTGGTTGTTTTGCAAGATGTCTCAGTAATAGACCTTCCACCACTCTTTGCCCTATGTTTGTCAAGGGATTTCACAGCTAATATTGGAGGTTACTTGTCTGCTGATTGGTCACACATGCTGTTCAGAACAAGATATGGAACCAAAGCCACAATCAGGTCTGAACCTATTGTAAACTTTCACATTGAGCCTTACACTCTAAGTCAGATTAATGCCAATTGTTCAGCGTTTGATCAAGAAGATTATCCAAGCTCTGATGAAGCTAACACCAAGGTTTGAAGCATCCCAGATTTAACTCTTGATGAATGGGCAAGCAAGGTGCATGCTTTTGATCCTTAACAAGAAATAGAAGAATCTGAGTGGGAGTCTATTGTATGCATGATGAAAATCAGCCTATTCCTAGCAACACCAAGCCAGACCACAAAGATGACAATGAGGTATGGCAGCTGTTTTTGATGGATCAAGGAGTAGACAAGGTGCAGGAGGGGGAGCTATGCTTGTTTCACCACAAGGAGTTAAGTATTATTCAGCTTTTAGATTTCAGTTTGCATGCTCTAACAACACTGCTAAATATGAAGCCTTGGTGCAAGGACTGCATTGGGCAATCAAGAGAGGAATAAAGAACTTGCAAGTCTTTGGTGACAGTGAGTTGATTGTCAACCAAGTCAAGGGGCAGCATGCTGTCAAGAATGATCTACTCAAGTGCTACAAGAATAGGGTGTGGGACCTCATTGAATATTTTGAGGGTTTTGGCATCAAATCCATTCCTAGGAAAGAGAACCAAGCTGCTAACAAGCTTGTAGTAGTTGGGGAAGCCTTTGATGTTGTGGAGAGCATTCAAAAGGACAAGGTACAACCAAACATCCATGTGATTGTGAGGCCTTCAGTGCTGGACAACAATGTAAGTTGGCAAGTATTTGAAAATGATCAGCAAATCATCCATTTCTTGCAAGAAGAGGCTGAGTTCTCAGCCAAAAATCAGGAAAAGTTGGAGCAGCAATATGGTGACCAGGCGGTGCAGAAGTGAGAACCAACAAAATACCAAAGGGCTTATTACTTTGGAGTCCATTTTCAATCCTAATGATCAGTTTAGGAAGGAGAAAGAAAACATGCAAGTGAAGGAAGAATATTCAAAGTGTCCATCTCAAAGTAGGAGAAGGCAAATCACTCTAAGTTGGCAAGATGACAACTGAGCAAGAAAGGTATGAGTTTATACAACTTTGTCAAGAATTCTCGATGTGTTTGTTTGGAGCTATGAAGATTTGAAAGGTTTCAATCTGAGTTAGCTCAACACACCATTAAATTGGATCCAAATACTAATCCCATCAAAGAGAAACAAAGGCCATCAACCCCACATGGAGCCTCTCATGAGAAAAGAATTGAATAAGTTGATAGAATCAAGAATCATATTCCCTATCAAGCATTCTAGTTGGGTTGCCAACTTGGTTCCAGTCAGAAAGAAGAGTGGGAAATCAAATTGTGTGTTGACTTCAGAGATTTGAATAGAGCATCTCTTAAGGATCATTACCCACTTCCTTCCATGGAGCAAATTTTACAAGTTGTTGCTGGCTCCGAGAGGTTTTCACTACTTGATGGCTATTCAGAGTACAATCAGATTATAGTGAAGGAAGAAGATCAGTTCAAGACATTCTTTACAACCAAATGGGAACTTATGCATACGGGAAAATGCCATTTGGGCTGTCCAACGCCTTGAGTTACCTTCTAAAGAGCAATGGACATGGCGTTCAAAGGTTTGATTAACAACATAGTGCTTATATATCTTGACGATATCACTATTTTTCAAAAATACGGTAGACCACCTCTCTTATTTGAGACAAGTGTCCCAAAGGTGCAGAAGATTTGGAGTCTCCTTGAATCCTAAAAAATCTATTTTCTTAGCTCATGAAGGAAAGTTCCTTGGCCACATTGTCTCCAAAGAAGGATTAGCAATTGATTCGTAAAGAGTCGAAGCCATAAGAGAAGCTGCCATTGCCAAGCCACAAGAAGGCACTTCAAAGTTTCTTGGGGAGAGTAAATTTTGTTTGGAGGTTTGTCCCAAATTTTACAGCCCTTGTCAGACCTATCACCAAAATGTTAAAGAAAAGCATAGCTTTCAAATGGACAAAAGAAGGCAAGGAAAGTTTTGAAGCAATCAAAGAAGAAATCTCTCAAGCCCCAACTCTCATCAACCCAGATTTCTCCAAGGATTTCATCCTCTATGCGTTTGGAGGTGATGATACTATTTCTGCAATTTTGGTACAGTAGAATAAAGACAATGATGAGCAGCCAATTGCTTTCTTCAGCCAAATCCTGGAGGACTATGAGGTGAGATATTCTTTCATTGAGAAGCATGTTCTTGCAGTAATCAGAAGCTTGAAGAAGTTCAAGCATTTAGTCTCAAACAACAAGGTTCAATTGTTGGTTTCTCATGTGGGAGTTAAGGACTTCCTCCTAAATAAAGACTTGAATGAAAAAAGGGCAGGTTGGATTACTCGTGTCATGGAGTATGACATAGAGATCAAGGTCACCAAGTTGGTCAGAGGAAAAGGATTGTGTGAGCAGCTGATTTTAAGCAAACAAGAGGAAGCATGCAATGAGAAGGAGGTTGTTTTGGCGTTGCAAGACAGCCATGAGCAAGGAAGCACTCAAGAGGAAAATAATGGTGTCCCCACCCCTTGCTGGACCCAGAGTATAATGCACTTCCTAAGCATAGGCCTATGTCCTCCAGAGATGAACAAGACCCAAAGAAGACACTTCAGATTGCAGGCTATCCCATATGCCCTTGTTGATGGTGTTTTGTTCAAAAGAGATGTGAATGGAGTACTGCTAAGATGCATTGGTACAAATTAGATTCATAGGGTGTTGGAAGAGTTCCATGGTGGACCAGCTGGTGGTCATTTTGCACCAAGAGTGATAGCTCTAAAGATCATGAGGGCTGGTTATTATTGGCCCAAGATTTTCAATGATTGTTATGTATGGATCAAGAGGTGCAAGAATTGTGTATTTTTCACGAGGTAAAGAGAGGCTAGCTGCCCTCCCATTGCATCCAATTTAAGTTGACCAGCCATTCATGCAATGGGGTTTAGAATTCATTGGAGTTATTAATCCCAATTCAAGCCAAGGGCACAAGTGGATTTTAACAACCACAGATTACTTCACCAAATGGACTGAAGCAGTAGCACTCAAGGAAGCAAATGAAGCTAGTATCCTAGACTTCTATGAGGGAATAGTAACCAGATTTGGCATACCAGCTACAATAATATCAGATAATGCATTGGCATTCATTAGATCCAAGGTGACTGAATGGGCTGTCAAGAACGGGATCTACCTAAGTACTTCATCAAACTATTACCCCCAGAGTAATGGCCAGGCTGAATCTACAAACAAGAACTTGTTGAGGATCATTAGGAGGACTCTTGATGAGAATTCAGAGGTCTTGGCATACCAAATTGAAATCAGCCTTATGGGCTAATAGGATAACTCCTAAAAGATCTACAGGTAACTCTCCATTCAAGCTTGTTAATGGAAGAGAGACAATTTTTCCCATATCACTTGAGTTGACAACATTGGAACTCATGAAACAATTGGAGTTGTTGAAGTTTGAGACCATGGAAGTCAGATATGCAGAATTGATGGAGCTCCAAGAAATCAGAAATCAGGCATCCCAAGCAATGGAGAAGGATCAGGCTTTGATAAAGAAGACCTTTGATAGAAAGGCCAAGAACAGATCCTTCCAAGTTGGAGATCTAGTGTTAAAATGGGATGCGGATAGAGCAAAACCGGGAAGGAATTCAAAATTTGATGCCATTTGGAGTGGCCCATACATGGTCACAAAGTGTAAGGACAACAATGCTTTCCAGTTGTCTTCATTGGATGGCGAAGAACTGTAGATTCCAGTCAATGGAATCCATCTGAAGCATTGCTACTGAAGGAAATGCTTCACCCTATACATATTAGTTTAGGTTTTTCATTCCTCCAAGTGCTTGTGCACATTGTTTTTTTGTAGATTAGTTTTTCTTTCCCTAAGTGCTTTGGCACAAGCTTGTTGTTCCTGGAGATGTGTTTGCAGGCCTTGCTCCATCAGGTGATATTCCATCTTCCTCCTTGTAGTGTTCTAGTCAGTTGGGGTATCAAATAGAGAATTCAATGACTCCATACCCAATGGATTGCTTTAGGCAACTGGTAACTTCATCCAGCAGGCAGATGACCCCTCTGAGTCGCCAAAATTGTTATCCAAAATGTGCCCCTGCTCATTTTTGTGGCTAACTCCTCTCATTTTTTTCCTCTCTTGTGCCTCAGTCATAATATTTTGCTTTTTAAGCACTCAAAACCTTCTAGAAATGACACCATTGGATAGAGCTCTTTCTCAGCTTTCCAGAAAGGTAAAGTTTTCCTCCTAACTCCATGTATTTTTGAAGTTATGGCTCGGCGGAGTTTTTTGGGAAAAGTTTCCCCTGAAAGGCCCGCGGCCAATGAGATGCTGCCATGTGGCACCTAGAGTGGCGGAGCGCGGGGAAATTTTGGAAAATTTTCCAAATGACCAAAAAGGTGCAAAAATTCAAATTTTTGCCCGCCAACCCGATTTGGCCCTGTTTTTCCCTAAAACTTCAAGTGGCCATATCTTTCGATCCAGAGCTCGGTTTTCACGTTCTTTATATAAATGGAAAGCTGGTGAAATTCTCTATAAGATTCTAGGGTCAATTTTTCATTTTGATGGAGTTTGGAGAGAGAAAATTGAAAAATGTCTCTAGCACGTGGTGATGAGCAGAAATGACGTTTCAACCACCGTTTTTAATGAAGAATGGCTCGCATTCTCTCCCAGCATGGTTAAAAATGTCAGGGAATGGGTCTGTAAGGATGCCCATGCTGTTTTGAATGAATTTTTGTCAATGATTGAACCTCTCCCACATTTTCCCATGTTTCTCTCTCCTGGGCTCATCCCTTGCACTGTAAAAGCCATATTTGGCTCATTTTCAAAGTGTTGAACATTTTTGTGTATTGCAGGTCCCCTTTCTCACCTTGGAAGTGATTTTGGTGGAATATTAGACCTTTTCTAAGAAATGTGACTCATTTTTGCCTCTCAGGTGTTGTAATGCAAGTGATTTTGATGTTAAAATAACAATACAGGCCCTGTGATTAATTTTTCATCCTCTGCTTTGGTGTTGTTTGACTAATTTCTGATTCTTCATTACAGTTATCAGTTTGTGCATGTTGTTTTATTGAATTTTATGAATTGTGTCAATCTGCAGAAGTGAGAAATGCTCACCACTCCTTTGGTGCATCACCTATTAGCATTAGTTTTAGTTTATCTGTATTCTCTATCTCTGTCTCCTTTGGAATTTAGGGTAGGATTAGGAATTTAAACCTCTCGCAACTTATAAGTGATAAATATGATCGAGGAGTTGAGGAACCAACCTCTAATCTAGAGATTCCTTTCCCATTTTACAAGTCCCACACTTGGTGAGAGGATTCAATGTTGTGCAATCACTTTGGATGTCTAAAATATCAAACTAGAAATCGATCAACATCCGGGGTGCTTTGCTGATTTGCCACAACAGTACCTTGGCACATTTGGTTAACTTAGGTCAATTGATAATGCCCATATACCCTAAGACATTGTGAGTGTCTCCTATAATATATTATGTTTCTAACTTGAGCTAGGGTTAAACCTTGGGTAAGCTGGAATAATGATAGTCAATAAAGACCATTCTAGATAATGTAAGAGTGAGGTGAAGGATTTATTCTAGAATGATGAGTATGTCATCCAGAATAGTAACATGAATAGTATGTTGAAAATATTTGTCCAAAGTATGGCAAGTGCTTAGTTGTGTTTTCCTACGTCACCTAGTTTAAAGCAACATGATGTCGATGAATATTGGTAATAAATATTCGGATAGGTTATTTTAACAGATCCCTCAAGCACTGGAATAGGGTAGGAGAACCAATATACGTAGTGTACATAAAGTATTCTATACTTTAAGTTAACATGAGAGATCATTTAGTAATCGAGTCATAGAATGAGAGATCGATATCATATCGAGTCATTAGAATCGTATATGGTTATCTCTGTTATGAGATTGATTGTCATGGAATGTGTGTTCTAGATGATGATTTGTTTAGAAGCAGAGAACATTATGTATAAAAAAAAATTTCCCTTTTTCTAGAGTCTTAAAGTGGGAATGTTACATCTTGGTATCAAAGCTGAAGGTTGTAGCTCTTGGAACTACTATGTCCATAATCTGATGAAACTTAAATTTTCTTATAACAGAAAATGGTTAGAATAAGAGGAAATGTTGCAAATAATCCTCCACCTAAGGAAGGAGCAACAACTACCCAGAAACTCGATGAGATCCTTACTGCCTTGTTGGACATAAGAGATCATTTGGCTGTACTTGAACAACAAGTAATGGGAAATGAGGAGGAAGAAGATGTTGATAACAATAATCAGCCACCTCCGGGGACAATGCCAATGTAGGTGTTGATAATAACAATGTGAACATACCTATTCATCCTGAGAACAAAAAGGCTAGGTTGGTAGCTGAACTCACTAATGATATAAAAAGGATAATTCCACCCAAGTTTGATGGCACCACATTAGGAGATGGGGCTGAGAATTGGCTCAGTGAAATGGAGAAATACTTTGCAATAAGGAATTTCTCAGAAGAAACAAAGGTTATATGGGTATCATATCATCTTTCTCATGAGACATCTTCATGGTGGGACAACCGTAAGGTTGAATTAAACATTGATGAAACTAATATCACATGGGATCAATTTAAAGGATACTTTAGGCAATGTTGGTTACCGTAACTTTACTATGATCGAGAAAATGACTGAATTCTCAAACTTAGTTCAAGGAAAGCTAATCGTAACTAAATATTGGGAGTGGTTTACAAAACTCCTTAAGTATGTACCTCAGTACCAAACTGATGAGAAGTTCAAGATACATAAATTCATCATGGGATTGAATCTCGTTATAGGAGGAGAGGTGGATGTTCACATCCCAACCACTATGGAAGGGGTTAATGAAAAGGCCATAAGGAAGGAATAGAAATTGAAGGAAATTTCTGCTCATAAGGATGAAGTAAGGAAGAAAAATCCCAACTCCTCTTCATCATCTCTTACACCTAAGAAAGGACCATGGAAGAAATTTGGAATGGAAAGTAAGTTTTCATCTGATACTAATAAGAAAGAACCAACAAACAAGTTTTTCGGTAATGCACGAAACAAATTTGTTAAGAACAATAATAACGGACAAAAAGTCCTATGAGAATTCGAACAATAACTCTAAGGCTAGAAATAAACCCGAGCATAGGAAGGGACCTACAAGAGGTTATTATAAGCGTGGTAAATATCATTATGCTAATCAATTCCCTTTGAAAAAGGACAATTGTAATCAATATCACAAGATACACGCTACAAGAAAGAGCTGACAAGTAGGCTAAAAAATAGCCCACGCCTATAGAAGTTCGGGGTTAGTTATTTGGTTTACCTATAACTATTCTTTTTGTTACCTGAGCTACTTGAATGTTTTATTTCTAGTAAATAAGCTTCAAAAATAAAAAGAAAAGATGGAAAAATGGATAAAACATGGATGCAGTATGGAAACAATGTCGTTCATACATTTGGTATGTGTATTTTGGAGCAGTCCTTGATTTACCTAACTTTTCCACCGAAGTTGATCTTTATGTTGCACCTTTGGGGTCTTATGATGTAATCATAGGTGTTAATTAGTTAGCGAGAACATAAGTTATCTAGATAACTAGGAGAGTTATTTGGATAAAAATTTTGGTGACTTTTGGGGGCCATCTGCCTGCTAGATGAAGAGACCAATAGCCTTAGAAGTCCATTGGGCATGGAGTCAAGAACTAATCTTTAAGATTTGATCTACAACTTTGAAGAACATTCTTGAAGTCACTTGAAGCTCTGTCTGAATTCTAAATGAACTACTTTGCTCTCATATGAAGATATTCTAAATTGGATTGATGAGAGTGAAAGCTTATGCACTGACCGTTGGAACTGCCTCTGCCAAAATTGAACTATCATCCCAAGAAGCAACAAAAGGGGCACACGGGTGCAATAGGAAAGGAAAGGCATCTAGAGGGAGCATGCCAAAATAGAAGCACAACACTATGTACAAAATTTGAAAATCATACATGTCCCAAATGGAACATGTAGAGTGTGCACAAGCACTTGTGTTACTAAAAGAAAACCTAAACTAACCTAAAATAACCAGAGGCAAGGGGCGCTCAAGTAAAACCTACAACATGCAAGGAGAAGTAGCTTCCCTTCCTCAAAAATTATGACCATGTAATTGATTTGGTGTTGAACATGGTCAGAAATAAGAGTGAAAAACCACCTTGCGAGATGGTGTTTCACCCTCCTCAAAGTATCAACAAACATAACATACACCTCCTAGAGTTATTTTGTACTTAGATCTAGGAGGCATTGTTGCTAACCTTTGGCATGCATTGAAGCTCTACCTCATGCTCTGAAATGAGCATGGTGGCAACTCTATTTTTGGCTCTAGGCTAGCCAGATATTTGATTGGGCATAGTCTGATCCTTGTGGTTTGCCCATTTCTTTGAAGCTCAATCCCATAGATGGGATTTTCTTGTAGACTTTCCTCCTGAAGGAGAGCACTTGTAGGCTGGGGTGTGTAAATCTAGGGCACGCATGGTTCTTCCTCTACAAGTAACTTAGTCTTCTCCAGAATCGCGCCCTCTAGAGCTACCTTTGGAACAGGTGCCCGTATGATTTCCTCTTCCCGTTGGAGTCACATGAGTCACACCATTCTTCAATTGTTCTGCAGTCGTCGAACATGATGACGTTGGTTGGGAGAGGTGCATTGGTAGGGGGCTATTCATTTTTGTATAGCTAGATAGAGGAGACTTGGAAGAAGATGGAAGGATGGGCACAGAAGGCATGGAAGGTGCACACACTAAAGGAACATAGGTGTGCGCACAGAAGGAGAGATGGTGGAAAAGTGAAGGTGAGATGGAGGGGGAAATTCTTAATGGGGTAGTACACAAGAAGTCGGGACACACACAATAGGATGATGTGATGTAAGTTGGTACAAAGGAGTGGGAGGGTCAGTAGGATGGTAGTGCAAGGTTGCCGCATTATGAGGGTTTCGCATACTAGATTTTTTAGCCTCCATTTTTTCCACCCACTCTGTAATCATGGGAAGCATCTCAGTGATAAAGTGTAGCCACATTGCTGGATGCTAAACTAGACTGTGCACAGGATGACCCATGGACAAGGGACCTTGTAGCCAATTTTAGCTACCTTTATGGAGCACTTGACTCTGAGCTGCATCATGTCCATCTCCATATTTTGCACCTGCCTCTCAAAATCATCTTTAGCCAAGGATTTTCCACCATCATCTACATAAAACTATTCTTCATAAACATTTTGGTTAGAAAAAGAGGGTTATATGCATTTTTGGGATAATGGGTCATATAAAACTGATTTGGAGGAGGATTTTGAAACTTTTGGGGATGGAGGGAAATAGTTCATTACTACAAATCAGAATTCCATGGTGGGAAATAATTCATGATTGGACAAATTCAAAAGAGGAATGTGGAATGATGAAAAGAAGAAGAAATTAAAGGAGGAATGAGGGAGGCGGGTCGCACATGAGATAATGGGTGCATTGAATTAGTGGAGTTGCCAGATGTGCTGAAAAATGCCTTCAAAGGCTAGATCTCAACAATAACACATCGAAATTGCTGAGATGAAGATGTAAAGCTCTTCACTCTAGTCCCACTGGGTGTACCAGAAACTGTTGGTTGCTCAAATGTGTACCCACGTCTTGGATCAGAAGGGCCGAGGTGTTTGAGACCATAATGGAATTTCTCCCAAGTTGTGGGACCTTGTGAGCTTAGGCGGATCTTCAAAGAATTCTAGTTCCTCTACCTACCTCTAACACTACTACTGCTCCTAATGCTAAAAGAAAATCCTAGAATAAACATGCCAAGGGACTAGGGATAAAAGGATATGCAGAAAGGGGAAATCCTAAGATAAGGAAGGTGATAGTGCTGAAGGAAAGGTTCGATCTCTCTCCACTGAGGTGATAGAAATAGAGTAGGTGCAGGAGAAAAGGGCATATGGCATGAACCATAGATCTACACATGAGCTCATTCTTTTGGTGTGTGTAACACATGAATGTGGGGAATGCAAGCATAGGAGTATGCATAGCATGCAAAAAAATTCAAATAGAGAGGCAAGATGTAATAAAAATGAGAAAGGGAAGACCATAGTTCCACAAAACAAAATTTTATTATCAAGGGACACACAGTCATTTACATTAATGAAATGAGGAAAGAATACATTACAAAGACCATGCCAAGGTCTGAGACACATGGGAAGTTAGCCACCATTTTTGCATGGTTCCGTTATAACAAGGAGAGATCATTTTTACAAAGCAGAACTTTGCTATTTATAGAAGTAGGAGAGAAGAGAAGGAGAAAGGGAGGGAAACTTAGAATCAAATCTTAAACCACCAACAACTAGCAATAAATTCATGCAAATCCATCGCAAGGTCACAAATGTTCTTCCCCATGTCTGTTTGGTGTGTGAAGAAGGAAGAAGGAAATATCTGATGAAATATGGTGGTTGAGGTCGATTAGATGTGTGCATTGATGAGCTGAGAGATGTTTCCCTATTTTTGCCTAACAAATCCTACCTATATTTGAATTTGAAAAGTCCAACATGTAGCTTGTGTCAGTAGTTCTCTGACAATTCTAGGCATGTGCCGATATGAGCTATGTAGCAAAAAGATACGGCTGTTAGAAGGTGTCGATCCATCGGATCACAAAAACACATGGTGTGTGTGGATTGACTGAAGGAAATGACCAACTATTCATTTATTTTGTCTTCTCTGTCATGTGTCATGCATTGGTTGGTTGTCCAGATTCGGTGCCCCATTGGCACACTCGATAGGTTGCATGTAGCACACTCAAGTTTGAAAGAAGATGACATGGCACAGTGATTGGCGCTGGAGAATGTGCAAGGATATGCTTATAAGAAAGAGGCTCAGGGGGAAAGCAAAAGAGGTGAATGAAAGTGCAAGTTATGCCAAAAAGGTCACCCATGCTTTGGGCCTCATGCTCACTAAACCTTTTGGAAGATGCTACTCCATGGAAACCAAACAGTGCCATTGATTAGTCGAGATCAAGGATGCGCGAGTTCACATTCACAACATTTCCGAGAAAAGGGTAAAAATAACTATTTTCATAGCTTATATTCCAGAAGATACGGGATATTGCTAGGGAGGAGCTTCAGTAAAGAAATTGGTGGGGAAATTCATATGGAATAGTCCAAAGCTAGAATTTCTGTCAAAGGCATAATGCGAGATGTTGGAACCAGAATCAAAAAGAAATATCTAGTCACCAACTATGATGACCCCAAGGCTTAGATTATTTTTCAATCATCAAGGATGGGAAACTATTTCTTGTCCATCGACTTAGATAGGATGAACATTCTCGTTTAAAAAGTGGATCTCAATAAAGTGTGGACATTGCGGTTTGATGGAAGTTGTGCAACAAGTGGATGCGTGTCTTTGGATCTGTTCTTATATCTCCCGAGGAGGAGATTTTCCCTTTTTCTTTCAAGTTTTAGTTCTTCAATATGAATAGTAATCTTGTCGAGTATGAATCCTAGTTACTTGGCATGCAATCTACAAAAGAGAATGGAATCAAGAATCTAAAAGTACAAGGTGATGATAAGCTAATTGTCAATCGGGTGAAAGGGATATATAGAGTAAAGAATGACCAGCTTAGACACTACCACAATGCAAGATGGGATAACATCGAAGAGTTTTATGCTTTCTCAATCAAAGTAGTTCCACGAGATCAAAATGATATGGCTGATTCATTGGCCATTTCAACCTCTCTCATGCTCCCTCACCCAGGGTTAAAAATGGATACATATACCATTGAAGTGGTTTTTCACCCAAGTGTGCTAGATAATTCACAATGCGGCAAGTGTTCAATGATGACAACCAACTTATCACCTTTTTAGAGAAATCTGAAAATTTAGAAGAACTTCATTTCGATGGATCAACTTCTACGTGTTGTGAGTCTCTCATTGGTCAAGCACATGAATCTGAAAAAGAAATAGTGATACAACTTAAAGGAAACAAGCTTCCAAAATTTTTGGTTTCCTTAGAATGATTATTTGATAATTATGACTATTTTGTCAAGAAAAAGTGACAAGATGATCCTAGCTCTTCTCCAGAGACTGAATCCGTCAATGGGAATCGTAGAACATCCTCGTTCCGTAAACATTGGGAAGTGTCAGACGCCCAAGGAAAAGTGAAAATTCATTAAGTTGCTGAAAAAGTACATGGATGTGTTAGCATGGTCTTATGCTGATCTGAAGTCTTTCAAACCAAAGGACATTCAGCACGACATTCCGCTCAAGGATGATGTCAAGCCTTTTCATCAAAAGCAAAGGCACTACAACCCCAAAATTTCAAGTACCATCCAGGCTAAAATTCAGAAAATGCCGGATGCAAGAATTATCTTCCCAATTCATCACAGTACCTAGGTTGTGAATATTATGCCTGTATAGAAGAAGAATGGTGAGATACACATATGCGTAAACTTTCGCAACTTGAACCATTCATCCTTAAAGGATAACTATCCATTGCTAATAATGGATCAAGTGCTACTGAGGTAGTGCTGGTTCGAAATGTTGTCCATGCTTGATGGTTTTTCAAGTTACAATCAAATTCAAGTCACACGAAGATCGATTCAAGACAGAAATTCACCACCCCTTGGTGTACTTTCACCTACAACATAATGCCATTTAGTTTGATCAATGCTAGTGCTACCTTCCAACAAGCAATGTAATTTCCATTCAAACGTATGATGGGAAATGTCATCGTAGTTTACCTAGATGACCTGACCGTGTTCTCAAGAAATGAAGTGATCACTGCGATCATTTAGAGCAAGTCTTGATGAGATGCCGAGAGCACGGGATTTTGCTAAATCCCAAGAAGTCAGTTTTTGGGGTCACAAAAGGAAATCTGCTAGGACATGTCATCAACAAGGAGGGAACTAATATAGATGTCGAAAGATTCAAGGCTATTCAGAGCCTTACTTTGCCTACAAGAAAGACTGGTGTTCACTCTTTCTTCGGAAAGGTAAATTTTCTTAGACGCTTCGTTCTTGATTTTGTTGAGAAGACTCATCATATATCTAATATGATGAAAGGGTCCCAAACATTCTAATAGAGTGAGGAAGGCAGGACATCATTCAAAGACATAAAAGCCTCTATCGCTCAAGCTCCTCGTTCCGTATGCCTTGACTTCAACAAAGACTTAATCATATACGATTATGCATCCGCACATACTATATCAACTATCTTAATGCAAAAGAACTCGAGGATATAGAATCCCCGATTTCTTTCATGTAACGTCTTGATCTTGGTAGTTACTACAATAACTTCTTTTTGTGATGTTGCAAATGTGGAAATGAGAATTGTCATGTGAAGGTGTATTCCTTGACCTTGAAAGTCATGTTTGCAATGAGTAAGTATTACTGTCCTGAATTCATGCATAATGTAACTTTGTTTACTTAGGACTGATGTCATTATAACTTGTGTTTGCAAAGTTGTGAACCTATTGAATTGCTTTTGTACTTGATGAACTCATAATTATGTGACAACACACCTTGAATCAATTCCATTGATCCAAGGTATGCTTCAGCCTTCTTTATTGTCATCTTGTCGGTTGACTTTCCAATAAAATAAAGTCTGGAACCGAGCTGGAGATTGTGGTAAATTTTAAAAGAACCTGGTTATAGGTATACTTACTTGGCATCATGCTACCAATGGTAAGGTTTGATTTCCAGGATACATATGAGTTGTAACGCCAGAAAGCATAAGATAGAAGAAGGTTTGATACAAAGATATCAAGGCATATATTTAGCATTGGATGGAACATCCTGCACTATACTAGTTTTAAGCCTCAGGCGGTAAAATCTACTAGGAACCTATTGTGGAATGGATAAGGGTTATGTGTTAACCTATGAAATAATATTTTATCCTATAAGGATTTTAATTTAAAAAAATAAAAATTTGTAAACTAACTCGAGGTGGATCCTAAGGACCTATGACCTAGAAGGAAGCCTAACTATTTAATTGTGACCTAAACTATTGCTAGTCCTAAAAGGGACCTATGGATGAATGTCATGTGGGAGGATAAGGGGAAAGGTTTAAACTTAAATGAAGGACTTTAATTGCAGTCCTTGTAGTTTTAAACGCCAAGTTTGGCAGGAGCAAAGAAGTTAGAGGCTTCTAACTAACAATACAACTAAATTTGAAATTACATGTAAATTTATAAGAAAGAACTCACCAAATCTGAGTCGGTGGTGGCATGGAGAAAGAGGGAGAAAATGCATTCAATGCATTTATTTGCCTTGGTTTTGGTAACCAGCCACCTAGGAAAGAGGAAAGAGGATTTTTGTGAGCTATTGTTATTCATTTGGGTTTTAGGTTTTCTCTCTCGCATTTTGTTTCTCTTTCGAGCCTACAAGTTTGTTTTCCGGCCATTATTGTTTTGACTACCTCCGAGTGGTTTCTGGACTGTGTAAACATGGAAGTAGTTGAGAGAACTGGTGAATAACGTTGTTTGGAGGGAAGAAACTTTGGAGAAGCTCGGTTGTGACCTTCCACGAGCTAACAAGAAATTATACAGGCATGTTAGGCTCTTTTCTTTAAACAGTTTTCTCTTTATTAAGCATCTTCATTAAAAGAACTTTGCTCTTATAAATGTGTGTTCTTGTGAAAATATGTTGATATGTTTAGATGTGATCTTTTTCTTGAGTTGTCGTTTGAAAACAGATGCGATTTG
Organism: Taxus wallichiana var. yunnanensis; assembly: GCA_018340775.1. Lineage (NCBI taxonomy): Eukaryota > Viridiplantae > Streptophyta > Pinopsida > Cupressales > Taxaceae > Taxus > Taxus wallichiana. Next base: position 90,293,259 of record CM031235.1, on the reverse strand, counting down.
GGTATTTTCTTGATGCATACTTGAGTAAATGGGTGATCTTTGTTGAAATAGTAATAGAACATGGATTTTGTCTCTATTGTTTTGATTTCGAAAGTGATGGGTATACGGGTTTTGTTGTCTTTTGTGGGTTGGAACTCGCTGAAAGTGACAGTGATGTGTTTTCTTGTTTTCAGAGTTTTGTGTGTGCTCAAAGGATATGGAATCCGTGTGAATGCTTTGACAGGAATTTTTACGCGAATTATTCTTCCTCTGTATTACAGTGTATGGTGATGTGAATTCTTTTAGGAACAATAGATTTATCGTATCGTCTTTACATTTTCCTGATCTAAAATGATACAATGTTCCTCCTATTTTGTTTTTGGTACCCATGAATGATTGTTGGGAAATAAATTCTTATCGAACCTGGAACAGAGTAACCTGGTTATCTGATGGATTGGGTAGAGCATACAGTTTTTATTTCTTCTTTGAACTCAATGATGAATATATATATAATCTGTGGATTTAAACTTCTTCGTTGTTTTCATTGAAACTGAACCTGAGTAGATTCCTTACTCTTGTGATTGAAAAATGATTTCTTTATTTATTACAGTGAAATCGGGATCATGTTGCTTTGTTGTATACTCTTACTCATTTTATACCGGGATAGATGTGTCTATTTTCAGTGAAAATAACTAATGGAAATGGTGGCAATTGGAGGTTCAGTTATTATTGATACTTGTGGTTCAGTTGTATAATGAATTCATTGAGTATATTTTATTTTGACAGCTAGTAAGTTATTATGATTGACTTAGTTTTGTGCAGATGAGATATACATTAGTGTTAACTTGGATTACATATCGCTGCTTTACGTCTTAGCTATGTTTGGAAAATAAGTAATGGGAATTTCTATTTCATTTGGATTATCGATTTATAGATTCATTTTTCCTAACTGTTATCTCTAGTTGATATCCTTCCCTGCATAGGGTTGACCAGTTCGGTCGAGGTAACTGAAAGAGATTACAGAATAAGTTCACTGAGAAAAATATACTTTTTTTCTTGTTTCCTTTTCTTTTGATATTGGAACAACTGGTGAATGCCTTCGGGTGTAAGTAATTACAAATTACCTACTATTTTCTCTCTGAATTGGATGAGTACTATGTTGTTGGTTGAATTCTGAAAGGTGACATAGGTTGTTGTCATGGCATATGATTACCTTTCTCTTCTGCATTTTTATTGGTTAAAGTCAAGTGAGTAGTAAAATATGAACGAGTTCTGTTTAATTTTATAGTCAACTCATTATATGAATCCCATTTTCAATGATGGAGTGGAATTGATAGTGATTGCATTTGAATAGTAATATCTATATTTTAGTTCTTACAAATTCTTCTAATCTGAGATTATTTAGAGAAAATATTCTTTGTAATATTTGTCTAAATCTGGAATGAACTCCTTTCGTTTTTTGAAGGAAATAGTTAAGGAAATGGTGATATATCATTGTGTGTTTACTATAATTATTTTGAGGAGTTATTAGTTAATAGTATTGTTTGATTTTGATGCTATTTATTGAGACTTGGCTGTTTAAATGGTTTATCTTTATCATGGTACTTAACTCTTACGTGATGTCCATATCTATTATGGGACATTTCATAAAAGCAGAGTTCTTTTATTGAGACAGTTAGTCAAGAGAACCTCATTTTAATGATAAGTGCTTAACATGTTCAATTCGATGAACTGACCCGTGCTAGTAAATTTTACAGATGGATTCCATGGGTAATAATGAAGACATGTTGTTTTATGATGCTTCTTCTTATTAACTAAAGGATGGATCTTTCGATATTTTTATTATTCTTCTCGAAGGAAATGGAAAAAGGAAAAGTTGTAATATTCTTTATTTTTGAGTTATCAATGTTGATTAGCATGAATGAAGTCCAGCTGTTTGGACTTGTAAAATGTGTAAATTTTACCTTGAGGAATGAGAGAAGGGAGTGGAGTGTTATTTTAAATGTTCTACCATTATTGAATTGTTGAAATATAATCAAGAACATATTCTTTTCGTTGAATTTGTACTTATTCAAATGATGGTTATTTGATTTAAAAGGACATAACGTCTATTCTTCACTTGAATACAACTTTTAAGTTGGAATGTGCAATTGCTTAATACTTAGGTCAATATGGGATTTTAAATTGACATTAGTAAAAGAGTAAGATACATATGAACTCTTGTATAAATGAAATACGGAATTGGATTCTAAACTAATGAATACTAAGGAAAGGACAAATGAATTTTGTATTCAAATTTTGTTAATACTCCTTGGGGTGTCTTACCCAAAGGATATTCGAAAGGAGGAATCATATCCCCTCTTAACAAACCTTAAGCTAAAGTAAGGTAATTGTAAATAAATGAGTACATTCATTTGGGAAATAGACCTCATTCAAATGACGTCTAATGAAATGGAAACCTGAATTTAAAATTAGTTGCAAATAAACTTGATTAAGCTTAGTAAGTTAATCTTACTTCATTAAGCTATAGTGGACTGTAATTCTAAAGCTTTAATTGATGAACTAAGAAAGGAATATGCAATCCTTTAGTAAGGAGGAGTGAATGTATATTAAGCTACAAGACAATTTAAGTCATTCCTAACTATGCAACTATAATGAACTATGAGGTTAGAGGATCAACAAGGTTGCTGAAACTTATTCTTAAAAATATTAAAGATAAGAATCTAATAAAACTTTTAGTTGGATGTGTAACCCTAGATGGGAGGATTCCGTAGGATGTTGGCACACGCAAGATAAAAGAAGGTGTCTTCATGATGACACAATGTTGTAGCTAACATGTTGCAACACCCTTCTGAATCGAATCATCGAGGTTTACATAAGCTTGGACTTGGCCTCAGTTTTACTTTGGACCAAGTTAGGAATGTGACCTTGTATACAGAGTGACTCGTGAAGACTAAAGGTAACTAGACACACGTAGTCGACTAGGGTCGACGAGGTATGTCTGCGTACCTTTAATCATCATGAGTGCCTTTCTATATTCTTTCATATTGCTATCTTGGGTTAAAGTTCAACCTTGACAAGAGGACTGACGAAGTTTAAAAGACCATTCTAGGTAATGATGAAGTCAGTGAAGGATGTATTCCAATTGATGAGTATGCCATCTAGGAATATGATCATGCTAAGCATGTGAAATTTTTTTGCCAAAGTATCGCAAGCTACCTTTGGTTGTGTTGTCCTAAATCACCTAGTTTAAGAAGTAGGATTTCAGATGAATATCGGTAACAGATATTCAGATAGGCCTCTTAAATGGAGCACTTCAATAACCGAAAAGGTAAAGAGAACCAATTATACTTAGTATATAATGCATGGATTAACATGAAGGATCAGTAAGTAGCCGAGTCATGAAATGAGAGATCGATGAAACTCCGAGCCATGAAATGGGAGATCGGTAGTTCTTCGAGTCATTACAGTAGTATATGGTTATCTGTTATATGATTGAATGGCATGGAATGTGTGTTCCATATTATGAATATGTGAATAGAGAACATTGGTTTTAAAAGCATTGTGTGTTCTAAATTACGTCATTTAGAACAGAGAACAATTATTAAAACTTGAACATGTGTTCTGAATTACGTAATTCAGAGCAGAGAACGTTATCAAAAAGAAAGAAATAAATAAATTTTCCCTTGTTCTAATGTCTTAAAATGGGAATGTTACATTTCATGAGTTCTCCTCTTAAGCCACATGAACTAAAGATGTCACAATTGGAGAAGCATGCCTTTACAATGGTAAAAGCAATCAAAAATTTCTACAACTACATTCCGAATTCTCACACAAAGAGCATCTGGTTCTAGACACGCTTGTTAAGTCTATCCTGACTCAATAGGAGTTAGGGAGCTTACGAGGGAATTGGATAAAAAGGGTCCAGGAATATGTCCTGGAAATAAAACCAACAATATGGTAAGAGGTAAAGGCCTGTGTTAGCTAATGGCTGAAAATAAAGACTCAGAGGTACTTGAAGAGAAAGTTGATCATGTTGATGGAGAACAAAATGAATTGGAGAAAGTGGATTCTTTACCCATGGTTCTATTTGTCGCAACCAATGATGAATGGTATTCTAACATCGCATTCTTTCTCACCTATGGTGAGTTCCCAACTCACCTAACCACTAAGGAAAAGCAAATGGTAAAGCTCAGAGCTGCAAGATATGTCATATGGGATGATGGATTGTACAAACGTGGAATTGACAACATTTTTCTATGATGTGTTGACAAGCCACAATAGATAAGATTGTTAAAGAGTTTTCATGACTCAGCCTATGGTGGTCACTTCTCCTCATCGGATGAAAGACATAAAATCATCCGAATAGGTACTACTGGCCAACGCTATTTCAAGATGCAGCCACCTAGGTAGCAAAATGTGAACTTTGCCAACAAGTTCATTGGAAAACCAAAGTTGGCTGCATTTCCCCTTAGGCCCGTCATTATTGACAAACCATTCAGAAATGGGGAATTGATTTCATTGGAGCACTCAATCCTCAATCGAGTGCTAGACATAGTTACGTCCTAACAACAATGGATTACTTCACGAAATGGGTGGAGGCCATACCTGTCAAGCATGTCACTTCTGAAGTTGTTTGCAACTTCATCAAAGAGAATATTATTGTGAGATTTGGCATTCCACATAAAATCGTTGGTGATAACACTTCCAACTTATCTTCACATGAAGTTATTGGTTTTTTTATTGATACGAGAATAACCTTTGCTCATGCTTCTAATTATTATCCTCAAGGAAATGGTTAGGTAGAATCCAGTAACAAGAACTTGGTGACTATCATACGGAAGCTAGTTGATGAAAACCAGTGGTCCTAGCACAAGTCATTATACGATGCTTTGTGGGCGGATTGTATCACTCCAAAGAGGTCTCTTGGCATGTCACCTTTCTAGGTGTTGTATGGGATCGATGCTGAAATCCCTATTTCCATAGAACTCCTGTTGCTCGTGCTTGGCTCGAGCAATTAAAGATGAAACTTTTCAAAATTATCTTGAAAAAAGGATTATGTACCTGAAGGAACTTGAAGAAAAGTGAGTGAAGGTGGTCGAAAAGATCACTGAACATCAGAATCAAGTTAAGAGGCTGTTCAACAAGAAAGCTAAGCAGAGAGATTTCCAAGTAGGAGATCTTGTTCTCTTGTGGGACAAATGAAGAGAACCGAAAGGTATACATGGGAAGTTTGACTCTCTTTAGAGAGTTCCATAAAAGATCAAGCAGCTCAATGGAGAGAATAGTTTCTATCTCTCATATCTCGGACAAACCGAGCTCTTGCTTCCCTATAGCAGCAACACCGAAGATTTTCAGAAGTAGAGCATGCTCTCTTCTTTGTAAAGTTTTCTTTCCTTGTGTGTTTACTTTTGTTGTGTGCTCCATTCCTTCCCTTTTTGGTCGCCCTTGTTTTTGACTCTTTGAACTCCAATGGATAGGCACGTAGAAATATGAGATTCTCTACCCTTGAGTTTCACTCAAATATAGTCCCCAGAAAGAGCCATTGTTATCCTGTGAAATTGACAAGGGCAATTTTTAGGTAACCATACCAAAAATTCTATTTTGGTCCCCTGAAGAAGTCTGATAATGTTCAAAATGGCCTCAAACTCCCTTTTGAAAATCAAGTTTTTTAGAACTTAGCCATTTTCAGCTTCTTTTACTAAACATTTAAAATTGTGTGTCAACACTCTTCAAAACACACCTTTTGAACTAGGTGCAAGAATTATTGTGTCGACATACCCAAAATTGCACCACCTTAAAAATCCTTTGGCACACTCATTGTTGTGTCAACATTAATGAAGTTGTGCCCTTCGCACCGAAATTATCCTATTAACATCATAAAATGTGCACTTAGGCAGTTGGAAGAGTTGTGTCGACATCCATAAGGTTGCACTAAGGTGCACTTTTTTGTTGTGTTAGGTTTTAGGGTTGTTAAAAGGATAAAATCTAAAAGAGGAACTTAACAATCTATAACCAACTTGAAACCCTTTTACCTCTCCTTCCAAATCTACAAATCTGGAAGGCCCCTGCCTCTGAAGAAACCAAAAACTCATCTTTTCCTACCTGTTACCTTGCTAAAACAAACCCTCTCTTTACCATCTGAGGTATCCAAAAAGAGAGAAAGAGAAAGAAAGAAAATAATCTAAGTTGTTAAACTAATTAAAAGGATGTCAAACTGTCCTTCCCTACAACATCTACCAAAATTACACCTTGGTGCACTTTACCTTCTTACAGCATAACCTAAACCCACACCCAATATAAAGAGCACTTAGCAGTTGTTCCTAAGGTGCAGTGCACATGTGTACATCAACATTAGATGTTGTTTACTACAAATCGTGCCACGCATTCTTCGTTTGGCGTGATGTATCTTCTTCGCAACATCTCTCAAAGTTACACCTTGGCGCACTCTAAACCCATGCAAAAAAACTTCTTCAACACCCAATCAAAGTAGTTTTTCCTTGAGGCACAGCGCATTTCCCTTAACATCAACATGACATGTTACATGTTGTAAACCCGCACCCGCGCTTTACCCTTAGCACAAATTTTCTCAAATCAACACCAAATGCAATTTTCCTCATGTTGACACTTTACTAAATGTGCTTTACCCTTTGGCACCCAAAATTTCATGTCAACACCTTAGAAAGTGCACCCAAGAATAAAAGGCCTCTGCGGCAGATGTCAGTAAACCTACACCTTGCACCCTAAGCCTTATAATTGCTTATTCCTCATTCCAAAGCTTTCATTATGGATAAAATGACAGTTGACATTGGTATTTTGTGGTAGAACTCCTTGAATTATTCTTGCGAGAACAAAACAACCATCCTTGAACTCACACATGTCTTCATCAAAAAAAACCAACAAAGTCTAAAGCTAAAGAAAAGCAATCGGAACAAGAGATGAAGTACAAATATCAAAAAGTCAGGTAGCCTGACTCATATGTAGAGAGTGACCTCAACATCAGATACTTTGAGCTAGGGCATATTGACATGGATAATTTCGGGTGAGGACCAATCAGAAAGTAGTGGGCGAGTGGATTGCACTTTGTAGTGGGCTGCCAAAGAAGTGTCTGTAAACAATGAATTTATTATGTTGGTTTCTTGGTGTTACAACAAGGACACTAGATGTGTCAAGGAAAAAGAAAACAATATGATCATCAACCTCATAGCTCATCACTTTGAGCTAACCTCGGGAATTCCTCATCACAGGAAATATGTAGAGATAAGTCTCGAAGATTGTAAGAAAGCATGGGATGATAATGAAGATAAATGTATGCTAATGATGAACAAGCTTTACCTTAAGAACAATAAGCTAGTGAGTAGATGGCCACATACCATCCATCATAGTGACTTCGAGAGGAATTGAGTGATACAATCACATTCCTAAATAGAGTATTTGGGCTCCCTAATGCCCATTATTTCCACAAATGGATGCTGAGGTATCTGGAAACCATGAACAAGAATGCACCTGATCAACATTTTGGCTGGGGTGAAATCATCAACAACACCATCTCTCAGCAACTTCAACAAGTTCTAACAACTAGGAAGTTCTACATGAATTCCTACATTGTATACACTACTACATCAGAAAGAGATTTCGTGGGGTTAGCTCGTAATGGGGTATGGCCCCAGGTCAAAATATATGAATTCTACCCAAAGCTCAAGCTCAAGGCCAGCATCCCCTAGTTCTCTAAAGTTAATGATGTCTTCTTCTATGAGGTAATCTGCTGCATCAAGTGGAACATGAGACACGGTTGGACTAGCTCAAGTGTGATTTCTACCATGAAGAAATGGGGAGCATTGTTCACACAATTCCCCACATTCACATATCTTAGAGCTATGAATTTCAAGGGTGAACCAACAAAGCTACCAATATATGCAGGGTCAAAGCTGATCCTCTTGGAGTTAGCAAGGTAGCTAATCACATGCCATGAGAGGTACATGAAGAGAAAGAAAGGAGGAACTCCATTCCCCTTACAGATTGACTGATACACTGTACCACGCTTGCCAAAGCACATGATATGTATGTTGAGCTTGAGTTACTAAATTTGAAGAACAACTTTCCAGCAAGGATGACCTTTGACTGTTGAAGTTGCCTCCCAAAGGTAAAAATTGATCCCATTCATGTTCCTGAGATCAAGGACATTTGGATTGACCTGACCCATGAGATGGATATCAGGAAAAAGGATCACTCCCAGCTGGCTTTGGAGGAAATTGTCCACTATGGCATTGCTATTGTCCCAAATGGATTCCAAGAGACTGATCAAGAAATTGATCAAGTTTACCTTGACACAGATGGGGACGATTGGCCATTCACAGAGGTTGATAGAGCCAAAGTGCCTAAGACCATTCAGAAAGGGTTAAGCCCATGTTACAGTGCACCAAGCATTGGTGCAAATAGAATGGTCTCACCTACCTCGGAGTAGATTTCACTACTTCTCCTTCAGGTAGAGCACCTCCAAGACCGGCCCAAGTGCTGAAAGGAAAAGGAAAGGACAAGGAGGGAGAATCAAGAAAACAAGAAGAAGCTCCTCAAAGCCCTCCTACTACTTCTGAGAAACAAGTGGTTGACCTGGTGTCTCCAAGTAAAGAAGAAGAAACAACAGAAGTTTCAACGGATACATCCACCAGGATGTTATCATAGCTACAACTACTGAGGTACCCACCATTACTTCTTCCACTCCTTCTCCTCCCCTATCATTGAAGCATATATTCCTATGGATGTGTCTTCTTGTCTCCCTTCCTTGCTTCCATCTCCCACCTCTTCCATCTTCTCCTCTCTCGTGGATCTATCACCCAGTGTTCCCTCCATCCAATTACAGATCCCTTCCATTTCCATGTCCTTTTCTTCTCTTGTAGTAACTCTAGGCCCCACAAGCAGTAGTGCATTGGACTCCTTATCGATGCCACCACCAAGTGTTTCAACGTTCTTCCCTAAGGCCTCTTCAGTTGCTTCCCCTTTCACCCCGTTCTTCTTCTATTCCCTCTACTCCCTCTCCCATAAGTCCTAGCTAGATTTCTGACCATCTGGGTCAGCACAAGAGAAAGGTTCCCATTGCACCCATGGACTTCTCCATCATTCGAAGAAGGGACCCAAGAAGCAGAAAGCAATAACTCACTTTTCAAAAAGAACTTTAGGGGAGAGAGTCATGGAGATTGCTTATCCAGATCCCACCAAAGAAAAGAAGGATCTATCTCCCACAGACTTCACAGTGACTCAAGTCACAATGGGAACCTCATCTGAAAGCCTACAAGGAGAGGCCTTATCTATAGTAGACGCTCTTTTGAAGAAGATTCAAGAAGAAAAAGAGGAGAAAAGAATACTCAAAGAATAAAACAAATATCTCCTGCAAGCATTGGAGAGAATGCGCAACATTCCTCCCGTGAATGCCACAAAACCCATTGAAGTTCTCAGTTAGGATAAAATAAATGAATATGCTAAGATTGGTGAATAAGGTGCAAGATCCTCCCGGATTGAGTGAATCCTCGAGAGATAGTGAGGAAATTATTAGGAAATTCACAAAGTGCTCTACTAGGATATAGATCAAGCAAATAAGGAGCTACAAGCAAGCAGAGCAGTGTTCCCTCTCCGAGGAGTTGGATAACGCTAGGTTGCAACATGAAACATTTCAAGCAAAGTGGCTAACTACTCTCTGCGACGACCTACTAAAGGTCGATGTCATCGATCACACATGGGCACATAATAAAGCTCTTGTTGCATTAGATTACCGAGTTGATCAGATGGAATATATCTTGAAGAGGATTGATAAAATCAAAGACGAAGCCTTGGATGCACAATACAACATGGAGAAAACAGATTACAAAATGTCTCCAGGATGCTTAGTTTAACATTCACCTTGAGGGAAGTAGATGATACATTCTAGTGCTTCAAGGCTATAGTCACTCAAGGTTTGGCACTAGAGGTCACTTTCGACCGAGAGTCAATCAATAACCTCTTGGCCTGCCATGATTTCATTGGCTTCTTGATCGATGCATGTGAAGAGTTTGCCGGGTTACCTGACAAGCTCAAGAATGAAAAAGAAACTTGTGAAGTCATTGGAGACCATTTCAAAGGTCCAGTCATGATCAACTTCAAGCAATGATCAGCAAGTTTATGGAATACCAAGTGCAATGTCACATCGCCTCTCCCGATCAGAAGCAAGACACCAAGTTTGAGCAAAGAGATGATGAGGAGTAGTTTCTCCTCTTGTGTATGCTTTGATCTTTTTGTAAAAATATTTAAAAAGTATGTTTGCATTTATGATGACATCATCCATGTTGCACCATGGGATGTTGCCATCCAAAACTTGCCCAAAGTCAACTTTTGACTTTTTAGATATTTTGTAAATAGTGGTTGGTTTCCTTTTGTCTTCTTTCCTCCTCTCCTTCTATAAATATTGGAATACTTGTTATATTCCAGGTGGAAATTTTTGTATGAAAAAGAAGTGAGGAGAGAAAGAATTTGTACTTTATTGTAACTGAAGAAATACTAATACATATATTCGACTTTGTGCTCCATATGTGTGTTATTTGTATCAGATCTTTCTTAAGTTAGATCTATGTTTTTATTCTGTTGTCATTTTTTCATCAGTATTACTTTATTTTTTTATGCAAGTAAGTTTGGCTCTGTTTACTACCAGCCCAAAGCATGAACCTTCTGACCTTTCTGTCTTGGAATTCATTTCTTTTCTCCCTTCAGATCTATCCTTCCTCCATTCCCTCTCTCCTCCCTTTCTATTTGTTGTTAGAACTACCTATATTGGGATGATATCCCAAACCCCCGAAGTTAGAATAGTGTAGATTTGCACTGATTCCTACTTGATAGATTAGCAATAAACCAGTTTCACTTTGCTATCTCAAAGAGGGGCTATGCCCTGCACACTATTGGCATGTTTCCCCATGACCTGCCTAACCATCATTATTGAAAAACCAACAACACTATAAGAGAATACCATCAAATCCACACTTATATAGGATTCCACCCATGATGACGTAATGAGAGACCCTTTTAAGAAAGGCACGTTGTCCATTATGAGTGAGGTCGGGAGGTAAGATGAAGAGAGAAAGATAGTCTGAGTATTGTTTATACCAAAGGTCACTCGGGGCTGGAGTAGTGGTTTCGATAGAGTAAACTTCATGAGGTAAATAAGAGGGTGATTGGAGTCTTTGTCTGACAATGACAAATATCTTAGAGTTAGCGAGGCAAAGCGGGTATATCCGAGAAGCCAAGGAGATCATGGTATCTACAAATTTGTTGGTAGAACAGGGGATAGTTTGAAGGGCATAATGGTTGAATGTGGTCAAAAGTATGTCCACATGTTTTTTTATAATTTTTAAGTATCTCATTACAACATTGGTATATACCATTGACTTGGTTTATGACCAATTGAGAATCACCAAAGATGTTGATTTACTTGACATCTAAGGCATATTAACCTAGAGACCCAATACGAGTGCTTTGTATTTAGCAATATTGTTTGTAAAATCAAAATCGAGTTTGAAAGACAAAGGCATGGGCTCACCATTAAGTGGGATGAGGATAATAACAGCCCCACCCCGACCCCCATGCTAACACTTGGAACCATCGAAGAAAAGTGTCATTTGGTAAGAAGGTTCATCCAAGGAAAGGGTAGCTATAGAATCATCTAGAAAGTAAAATTTAGAGGGTTAGTCCCTGGAAATAGGTGCCTCAACCAATTGGTCAGCGATAGTCTGACCCTTGATGGAATTTTGATGGGTGAATTCAAGGTCGAGGTTGGCCATAAGCATAAGACAATGTGTAGCTCGTTGATTTTGGAAAGGTTAGGCATACATGAAATGTAAGGGGTCGGTGTTGGTCACAACATAGGTTTTTTGGTTAAGTAGATAATGATGGAGTTTGGTGGAAACAAAAACTAAGGATAAGAAAAGTTTTTCGGCATGGGTGTATCGGGTTTTGTAGTCCAAAAGAGTACGACTTATGTAATAAACCACCGCTCTCCCGTGTGTAACATTCCCAATTTTAAGACTTTAGAAACAAGAGATTTTTTTGCATGAATAATGTTCTCTGTTCTAAATACATAATTTAGAACACACATTTCATAACAACCATTCATATAACAGATAACCATATGCAGCTGCAATGACTCGGTGAGCAACCAATCTATTCATTCCATGACTCGGTAAACTACCGATCTATTCATGTGTAACATTGAGTTTTGAGTATTCTTCTGAATACTTCATGTACTTGGTTCTCTTACCCTATTTTGGGTTCTGAGTGATTTGTCTAAGGAACCTAACTGAATATTTGTTACCAATATTCATCGGCATCACGATCCTTAGACTAGGTGATATAGGACAATGCAATCAATCAATGACTTGCAATACTTTGGCCAAAGGTTTCTAACATATGTTCAGTATTACTTATTCCTTGATGATATACTCATCAAACTAGAATACATCCTTCACCCCACTCCACTATTATCTATAATGTCTTCTACTGACTTCAGTTAGTCCCCTCACTCAAGGTTTAACTCTAGTTCAGGTTAACAACATAGGTCATGATATAAAAAGGCTCATAAAGACTTAGGGTAAATTGGCATACTAGGTCAACCTAGGTTAACCCCATGTGCCAAGGTACCCTGAGTCCTAAAGGGATACTTCATATCCTAGCTATGATACTAACTAGTCTTGGAGGAAAATCTTAGTCAAGTTCAAAGGCTGCGAGATCTTGACGATCAATGTAGAAGGGTGTTGCTACATGTTAACTGCATTATTGTATCCTTGAGAAGATCCTAATCTTCTTGAAGGTACAACCTTACGATTGACGTGTTTTAACATCCTACATAATAGCCTCATGAAGATGTCTTGTTGTTGTAAATCAGCAAAGCACACCCACGGATGCAAATCAAGGTTCTGAATTGATGTTTTAGGCATCCAGTGTGATTGCACAACATGGAAACCTCTCTCCAAGTGTGGGACTTGTGAAAATGAGAGAGGAATCTCTAGATTAGAGGTTGGTTCCTTAAAATCCTCTGATTTAGATCTATATTTTACACAACTACAGAGGTTCAGATCCTAATCCTACTCTAAATTGCAAGGAGACAGGGGATAAAAATGCAAAAATGAAACTAAACTAAAGATGGTGATGCACCAAAAGGAGTGGTGAAACATTTTTGCCATGTAAATAGACACAAATTCATGAAATGCAACAAGGGAAAACATACACAAGCTGATAGATGTAATTAGAGGTCTTAAAATGAAGTAAAACAATACAAACAGAGGACTGAAAGCATTCACAGAGTTTACACTGTCAATTCCATGTAAAAATCTCTTGCATTCCACCCTCAAAGAGGTATAAACCTGCTACAATACTTGAAAAAGGTCTGATTCTTACAACTATCACTTGCTGGAGGTGAAAGAAGAAGTTTTCTATGCCAAAAAGTGTTCAACCATGAAGAAATGAGCCAAATCTAGCTTTTACAGTACATGGGTCGAGCCTAGGAGAGAGAAAATGTGAAAAACACATGGGAGCCATCCCTCATTGATGGAAAATGCATTAAAACAGCATGGAGGACCTTACAAACCCATACCCTATCATTTTTGACCATATTGGAGAAGAATGCGACCCATTCTGTATTAAATTTGGTTGTTGAAATGTCATTTCTGGCCATGGACATGTACCAGAACTGTTTTTGAATTTTCTCTCTCCAAACTGAACCAAAATTAGAAATTGACCATGGAATCATGTAGAGAATTTTAACAGCTTTCCAATGATATAAAGAACATGAAAATACAAGCTTTGGATCAAAAGATATGATCATTTGAAGATTTAGGGCAAAAACGGCCCAAAAACGGATCGGCGGGAAAAATTTTCAAATTTTACCTTTTTTTTGTCTTTGGAAAATTTTTCAAAAATTCCCTGTGCTCCACTGGTCGGATGCCACGTGGCAAGCTCTGATTCACTCTGGAATTCTCTCTCCTTCTCTTTTCCACGGGTTTTCCTTTGAAAATTGACCTTTTTATACTCTTTTGGAAAAATTTCAAATTTGCCTCGACCCCTGAACTCCTCTGCCATGTGGCAGCTTCCTATTGGCTGCGGGCCTCAAATGGGAAAATTTTCCACAAAAACTCCACCGAGCCATAACTTGAAAAATATAAGGAGTTAGGAGGCAAACTTTACCTTTCTGGAAAGCGGAGAGAGATCTCTATCTGATGGTGCCATTTCCAGAAAGCCTTGAGTGCCTAAAAATCAAAAATGTAGCGAGGCACAAGAGAGGAAAGAACACAAGGATTTAGCCACAAAAATGAGTGGGCACCATTTTGGATAACATGTACATACCTCCAAGAATTTACTCATGTTAAGTTAAATTTGGGTTATTAGATGACAAAATTTGGTAGCCTAACCAACCTCGAGTTCAACACTCTTTAAGTTATTTTTACATTTCAGTTCATATAATCTTAAGAATTTTAATTAACTTAAGATTGCTTCCAGATTCGATAGATTTGACCTAACAACCCATTATCCAAAAACAGAACAACAACAACTTATGTTCCTTTATTCTAATTAACTTAACTAATTAAGGAAGTGCAACAACCTACTAGGCTAAAACATGTCAGAATTATTATTCTTAAGTCTTAATGATTAACCATCATACCTTCCTCTTCGTAGTTACATTCTAGGGCTTAACACACCCTATAATGTCATTTATAATTACAATAATTTTTATTATAGTTTTACTTCACATCACATGATATAATGAAATACTTAAATAGGAATGTTGTATTCAGCCACTTATTTATCTTGTAGCTTACTTAGGAAATTCCTCTAAATTCCTTTTTATAATACCAACAAGAATACACATCCAATCATATAGATAACAAGAAGAATGGATTTGACTTTAGTAGGTTCAACCTCTATACCACGTAAGGAGACAATAAATCCCAGGAGCTTACCCGAGAGAACAACGAAGATGCATTTCTTGGGCTGAAGGTGAACACAATACTTAATGAGGTGGTCAAATATGGTTTTTAGGATGGCAAGGTTCTCGAGGTGGCATTTAGATTTGGATAGGATATCATCTCCATAATCTTCCAATATATGGTGCATGATTTCATGGAAGATGTAAGTCATAGCCCGCCCGATATATGGCACCAGTGTTTTTAAGGCCAAAAGGCATGACTCGATAATAGAAGGTCCCCCAAGGGGTGATGAATGTAGTTTTGTGTTGATCCTATAGGGAAAGCAAGATTTGGTTATAACCCGAGAAACCATCCATGAGTGATAGAATCTTGTGACTAGTGGTAAGGTCAACCAATTGGTCAATACCGGGTAGAGGAAAGTCATCTTTCAGGCAAGCTACATTGAGGTCACAGAAATATATGCAAATAGGGAGTCCTCATATTGCCTTAGTGAGAGGGAAAATGTTAGAAATCCATCGAGGATAATCAATGGGTAAGATGAAGGAAATGGAAAGAAGGCATTGAAGTTCTTCTTTGACAAGAAGAGCAATGCGAGGGTGCATTTTCCTCATCTTTTGTTTTACAAATTTGTCATTAGGAATGGTTATGATATTGTGGACCAGTATGGTAGGGTCAATACTAGGCATGTCTGTGTAAGACCAAGCAAAATCATGGCTATGATATTTGAGAAAAGAAGTGATGGCTTCCTATTCAACAGTATCTAAAGATTGGTCAATCTTTATAATGTGTGGGTCGTCCTGAGTATGAATGTTGATTTTGATAGTGGATTCATTCAACATGGTTTGCATCTCAAATGGTAATGACCGATGAATATATGAGTCTTCTGCACCAAGGTAGGTGAGTATAGATTCATCATCCTGACATTGAACTACATTAATAGAAGGTGTATCATCATTAATCATTTCAGGATACAGGAAGGGGAGAGAAGAGGGAGCCTCGCCCTTGCATTGATAAGTCAGAGGCCCCAAGGAAATAGTGTTTATGAAAATTTTTTTTAGGAGGGATGGATTTTGGATCCATCAACTCTGTCTTGTGAAGGTGGTGAAAAAGGTGGAGAAGGGTCAATATCCTCAATGAGTTCGATGTTATCCTTCTTTGTAGGTAGTTCAACAAAGCCGATACCACTACGGTCATTATGTTTGCGGGTAGTACACGGAATAATAACGGTGTGGACGACACTACTCATAAAAACCAAAACTAAAACCCTTCCACACACATTGGTGTAGGAAGGTATGGGCAAAATGGTGATTGGTGAGTGAATAGAGGTTGGTAGTAAATGGGTGGGTTTGCGATGGTGGTTAAGGTGTATAAATGGTAGTATTAAGTCCCCATAGGTGAGATTGGTGTGAAGGTGGGGAGGACCATAAAGGAGATGCTCTCTATGTGGTGATCATAATGAGGGTGTTGGTGAAGGCTTCCATACTCTTATGGAGTAAGGAATGTGTTAACATTATATAGGAAATACTCCCCCAGTGGCACATTAAAAAAGGCCTTCCAAGGATCGGTGGTTGATATGTGAGTGGCTAGGATAAACAATGTGTTAGATATTAGATCGGAGTTAGAGCTAGCTGATTGGGATATTGATGGGTCAGCAAAGTGGAAGTTGTGGCGGTGGTAGGGATGGAGGATTTGGGTGTGGTTGATGTAGCGGTGGCACTGGTGGGAGGAGGTGTACCTGAAGGGGTAGTGGCCATGTATGAAGACACCTTGATGGGTATAAGCACGTCATTGGGTCGAGTAAGGCATGTTGCAGGTTTTGAAAGGTGATGGGTCGGTTGGAATTTTATAGGTGTGTCCTTCATGCTCAAAATTCACACAATGATGCAAAGTGGAAGGAACACAACCCATAACATGCATCCAATGTCTACCAAGCAACGAGCTATATTAAAATTCCCCCTCCAAGACATAAAATAACTCTAGAATAGTGTGGGGGCCCACGTGAACATGGAGGATGATGGTTCCAAGTCTAGAGGCAATAACATCATTAAATGAACACAACATGATGTGATGTTTATGCATGCAATTTTTGGGTATGTGCATTTGGTTGAATGCATAGGAGGAGATGATGTTAATGCTAATGCCCCCATCAATCATAACACTTCATACACATATATTATCGATGTGGACAAAGATGAAAAAGGTTGGATATGGGTCATCGGTTTGGTGCAGTATGATCTCTTCATCATACGAAAAGATAAGGGTGGCTACTTGGTGAGTGGGTGGAGGTGTAGAAGAAGATTGTAATTTGGTAAGAGAGGCTACATGATGAGGTGTAATAATGGAGGCTATAGGTGTAGGGTCATTGGGTAAGACCTTAATAGGATCAAGAACCTCCATGAGAGCTTGGCAATGGGATTCAGAAGTTTGGATGAAGTCATATAGGGAAATTATGAGGAGGATTGGTGTAATTGTTTGAGCATTACACGATGTGTAACCCCATTGGAAATAGGATATGTGGGGTCGTGGATAGTGACTTTAGGTGTGGGTGTAGATGGTATGTTGGGTATAGGGTTTCTTAGTGGGTCGGTTTCCTTTTCCTTTTATTTATCGTTACGTGCGTGGGTAGCAATGTGGATCAAGTTGATTTGAGGTGGGGAGGTAGGTGAAGTAGGTGAGCCATGAAAGGTATAGCGATAGGAAGGGAAAAAGCCAAGTGGTGGGAAGGAACCTTATGAGATGAGTTGGGCACACCGACATTTGGGTAGAGGTTTGGCAAGTTCTCTAATGCGCACCATGTTAATTTAAAATCTTGGAGGTGGCTCTAAGAGTTGTGAGGGTGGAGGTCCTAGTCGGCCGAGTAGGCAATGGGGGAAGAACTATGGAAAGCGGTCTGGAAAAATGGGATCCTCATCGAGAAGGCCATCATCATCAAAGTTTTCTTCAGGAGGACACAAATAGATAAGAACGGTTTTCAAATCCTTATTGTTCTCTACATCGTGTCCTGGAACATGATGGTAGGTGAAAATTTTGGTTTCGTTGAACCCCTTTGGTTTGGGTTTGAGTGGGTCATAAGGTCTAAGAGGCAGTAATGTGATGACAGAAGTTTCAAGGAGCTTGGTTAAGATTTTGGTATAGGATCCCTCTAGTAGATCACAATGGGAAGTGAATGTGGGTTTGGGTGTAGGTGCGGCTGATTATATAGGAAGGGTCTTTGCAAGAGGGGGAGTGGGTCGAGCTATGGTTTTAGGTGTTGGTATGGTCTTAGGCATTGGTCGTGTCTACTTAGGTAAGGGCATGGTAGATGAACTAGCAATAGAGTGTGTGGTTGGATTGACTATCTTATTGGAGGGTAGTGGATTTTTACCTTTAGGTTGCACCTTCTCTAGTAAAGGTGATACGGACGCATGAGATCTAGAATGAAAAGCGGATGGTGGAAGAGGGTGAGTTACTCATGGGGATAACCAAGGTGTCGTGGAGGTAGATGGTGTGGGTCATGTATGAGGTGCGAGGAAATAAAATGAAGTGTAGTGGGTAGTGAAGAAATTATCGATGGTATGGGAGGTATGAGTGGTAAAAATGTTGTAGGTATGGGTGGAAATTATGTCAGAACTTGGGTATATTAGAGGTTTCTTAGCTAGGATCGAGGGTGAGGTCCTAAGATGGACAGGAGGGTGAAGGTGATGAAGGTGTGATTGACAAGGTTGGGGTATGAGATCTAGGGGATTGGTTCTTTGTTTGGGGTCCATATTAAGTTTGGTGTTATTTTTGGAGGATGTAGCTAAATCTAATTTAATGGGTGGATGAGTAAGGATGGCCATTAGGATGACCCCTAAGGTAATAATAGGTTTATGCAAGGAAGATGATGTAGGTGTAGGTTTGGATGTAGAAGCATATTGAGTTATGGGTAGAGGTGTGAGTTGAGCCATGAGTGGTATCGTTGGATAATTTGTGATAGTTGTGGTTGTGTTTGGTTTGATCAGCCAAAATATTTTTGGATAGATAGTGGAAGTGTCGTGAGTGACATCTACATTTGTGTTGAAATAGGAAGTAGAAGACGCCCCCAAAGTAAGGCTCTATCAACATAATCTAGGAGGTTGGCTAAGCATGAGAACGACACTCTAGTGGGTGAGGTTGATGTGAATCCAATGGCGATTCCCATAAAATGTGTCTTAGAAATGGGGAATTCACTAGCTTTAACTTCTGTGGGTAAGAGAGCCGAAAGTAAGTCCACAGGATCTTGGGTGGCTGATGGAGAATAGTCACCTAAAGGTAGCAACATTTCTACTAGATCTTTGATAGGTGGAGGGGATGACGGGTACTCTCTCGTGAGTGGAGGAAATGAACATGTGTCTCTTTTGGGTCGAAGAGGTACTACTGGTGATGGCTCTCTAGGTGGAGAAGCCAAAGGTGAAATGGTCTTGATGTTAACAGAAGACTCCTTCATAGGTGAGGGAGGAGACGAAGGGTGTTCCTTTGTGGGTGGAGGAATAGGTGAAGTGGGTTCATGTGTAGGTGGAGGACTTCGGGCCAATATTTCCTCTATGGAAGGAATATGAGGTAATTGGGAAGCAACTGGTGCATCACTAAAAATAGCATGGACCTCATGGGTATGGCTATCATTATTTGAGGTCTCTCTAGTTTGATCAGAAGAAGGGCGTGATTCAGAAATGGTTTCTTGAATATGTGTAGGTTTTGATTGGTAGGTGCATTAGGATTATCCAAGATTAACTCGCATTCTCACACATTTCCTAGACAATGTTCTTGAAAGTGATGCAATTTTTGTCACTATGACCTTTTACCCAATGATAGTTGTAGAAGTCATGCTCTTTGTACCACATGGGTGTGGGGTGAGCAGGATCAAAACTAGTGTGTGGTTTTACGGGAGGAAGGGTGATGGCCCCAACTTTAATGAGCTTTTCTAAGACAGAAGAATAAGGCTCCCCAATTGGGGTGTATTTCCATTGTTCTCATTTGAATTGAAAGGTCTAGACAAGAGAAAGATTAGATGATGGGTTGGCCTGATTTGATGGATGACTTGGGCCGGCCTTGAGTGTCACCGAATTATTAGGTCCCTTGGATTTTTAATAATTATTTTGTGGTTTTGAAGAAGAAGAGGTATCATTTGACTTAAATGTCGAGTTCTTATTACGTAGTTCAATTTTCTTTTCTTCAATGGCTTGAATCTCTAGCTTTCATGCCATGGTGAATGCCTCATCGAAGGTTTGGAAATTCTAGACCTATAGGGTTGGTGAGATATGTCTAGCACAATCCCGAGTGAAGATCTCTATGATCTTAGTTTGTAGTAATTCGAATGTGAGTTGATTGTTCAGGATACGCCAACGAGTGACAAAATCTATGATAGACTCATCATCATATTGACACGTAGAGCAAAGGTCAGCCATGGTAACCTTCTTAACAATGTTGATGGAGAAGTGATCCAAGAAGGCTTGGGCTATTTGATTAAATGAAAAGATAGAATGCCTAGGTAACCCACTATACAAGACTAACGTGGGCCCGGTCAGAGATATGGGAAATGTACTCAGAAGAAAAGTGTCATAATGGGCGATTAGATAACACCCATGTTTGAAAGACCACAAATGTTGTTTTGGTTCCTCTTTTCTATTCAAGTGGTTAAATTAAGGCATCTCCCAATATATGAGATATGGATGAATATAGATGGGTGTATGGGCTCATTGCAAATTTTGTCGTAGGTGAGAGAGTTACATGAGCTGGAAACCGATGCCTCTAGTGTCTGCATCTTGTCCATCATTAACTTGATGAGGTCATTGGTAGGTGGTGATGGATGGGTACCTCTGTAGCAGTGAGTAAGAGGATTGGTGTTAGACATATGATGGAGGTGGCATTCGAGTATATGGCAATGCTTTGCATAGGTAGTTTGGGAAGGAGGGAGTGAGATAGGGTACGTACCTAAATGAATGATGGATGAAATGGGAGGCTACTAATAGTATGTCTATGGAGATCGAAGGGTCGAGGTAACCCTAGTAGCGATGGGGGCTAAGGATTGTGGAATATAAAGGACAATATTTTGAAATGGGGTAGGGGTCATCGACACTGGGGGTGGTTGTGTTGCTATGGGTATATGTGAGACAATAGGCATGGATGAGGTTATGTTATGGGTGGTGGATGAAGGTATAGTGGATGCTACGGGTGCAATAGATGTGGTAGATGTGGCGGTCATAGCAGGTATAGGGCCTAGCTGTGAAATGACTGGGGGTGAGGCAGATGCATGTAATACGAGAGCTAGAAGGCACAAACACCTGAAGTAGGAACGAGAGTTAGGGGGATAGATACATGCATGTCGTATATCAACTGACCCGAGGCATCTCGAGTGGATAAGTGGGAAAGATAGAATTGTAAGGTGGCGGGGTTATTGTCAAGGAGTCGTGGTGAACTCCTCATTCCTTGTGGCGATAGTGACAGGTTGGGTAGGATCCATGGGTGATAGAATGGAAGGTGGTGAAGGACGATGTGGGAGTGGTTAAAAACTAGCATGGAATATGAGGGTGTTTTCTTGGCTATGAGTTAGCAACATGTGAACCAATACCGATGTGGTAGGAATGCTTTTTGTAAATGACATATAAATACAATAGAAATAGGAAAACTAGCTGGTGGAAGGTGGATTAGGTACAAAATGTCAGCTGGAAATTTGAATCTAGCTAACCAATGTGGTTAGGGTAAACCAACATCGGTCTGAGTAACTATGGTTGGTGGTCTTCGTGGAAATTGGATAGTTTGCTAAAACAAGGCAAAAGGCTAATAATCTACCAAGTAGATAAGATATAGATGGATTTTATTAGGACAAAGAAGATGATGAGAGTTACAGAAACTCTGAATAATAAAGAATATGAAATAGGTGTCCTTTTAGAGAGGTTAACCAAAAGAACAAGTGAAATGATGTTGGTTGGGTAAAACTGGTGACAATGAGGGTAAGCGAAAATGGTTTTCGGAATGACACTAATTCTTGTGAACTTGAAACAAAGATGAAGAAAAGGTGGTTGTGAGTTAAAATAAAATGTGGAATTAAAACCAAAATTCTGAGAATGATGAAAATAGGGTCTAGGCACACTCAGATGAAGCTAGAATACACCAACTATGATGAGGAGCATGTAAGGAGAAATAAAAAGATGAAGAACATGTCTTCTCACCTCAAAACGCAAGCCAAGCGAAACACTAAGAAAAATATGATCCCGAGAGTGATTTTTCTATTATGTTTGTTCAACTTATGCTTCCTACAAAGAAGGATATCTACAAGGAGAGGTTTCATGTATGTTATGGTGGGGCGGGCCGTCCTCTGAGATAATGACTTGACAGAAGTAACGAGTTGGGTGCCCACTGTGTCGTGATCGTGTGATCACCTACAACTTCTTCCGAGTAAGATGTTGTTTAAGAATGTGTATATTTTCAATTTTGTGATGTTTGGATAAGACTCAGAGAGAGAAGAAGAGAAAGGAAGTGCTTTGTCAGGTTATGTTTCATTTGTCAACCATCAGTTGGGCATGACTTCCAATGTATAGGTTTCCCTCATTTAATGTGAGCTAATGCAGTAAAGTAGAATGAAATGTAGTTAATTTTAAGCCCAAATTGAAATATTGAATTCGATGACACAAAGAAATGAACAGGAGAAGGGATGCTCTTTCACTAATGTGATACTAATGAAAGGAAAGAAATGTTTGTTTTAAAGCACCAAAACATGATTGCTTTTAGACAATAGAAGAATAGAAGATTCCAGGGAAGAATTTTAATGTGAGAACCTTTCAAAAAGGAAACAAACATACAACTTTTCACCTAGAAATGAAGAAATTTAAGGAACCCCGAATGGGTCCCACTAGGTGTGCCAAAATGTTTCACCTGATTCTTAGAGTGTTTCTTTGAATATTGACTAAACGAGATAAGGGTAAATGGGTTAGGAGGAATACCTGTTAAAGTTGGTTGAAGGTTATTGCGTGCGTATGAATTCCTGATCCACAACTGACCGTGAGAGTTCCCTTTTGGGTAGGAGGAACTACCTGAAATAGAAAACAAGACCACCAAATGGTAGTTAAAGAATATATATAGTGGAATGCCTAGCGTATGCTAGATATGGGAAGTGTGATACTCCCTTAAGTTGTCAATCCACTATTTGAAATAATTCAATGTAAATAATAAATGAAATCCTATTGTAGCTAAGATGATTTAGGTATCTCATTCGACTACAATAAGAAAATTTGTTCACAAAAAGCTAGGTTATGATTGAATCGAAGGTCAAGGTCACATGTCAGAGGCCGGAACTAGTCCTGGGTCTAGTTTTGGTACATTTCTGTGGTATTTGGTGGGGATTTTAGGCTCTGCTTTTTGGTCCGAGGGTAAAACAGAGACCAATGTCTGGTCTGGTATGACTGATGTCACTTTACGTGAACCGGAAATAGTTGTGGGTAACCGGCGTCGGTATGGTCGGGGTAGAGGAAAATTATTAAAATCTCAGTGTGAGGACAGATCTGAGGCCAAATGGAAATGGAGAGGGAAATGGCAAGGTCTATGGAGATCTTGGATGCACTCAGAGATCTTTAAAATTCAGGTATGGGAAATTTAATGGTGTGGGTGAAGGAATGATCAAGTTTTCATGAAGGTGAATGATGGGAGAATGGGAATGCAAGTAGAAACTGGTAACAGAGGTAACAAGGCCTACTAAAATGAAAGTAGATGAATGTTGGTTAATAAAACACTTACTGTTGTATGAGCTTGATGGTTGGATGGAAACGGTAGTTGATTATATGGATGGAGTTTGATGTGGTGATGGCACTTCCCCTGGATGCTTCTGTGAATGCAAATGGCTCTTTTATCACTTCGATGTTAGTGTAAATGCTCTTATGCATGTATGAATGCTAGTTTAGCTTACATGCAGATCTAGTTTCATCCCTTGCTCTTAGAAATGTGTCAACCCCAAAATAAGGTTGTTTTGGGGAACAAATGGTAATCAAAGATGGTTTTGGGTTAACCGGCAATAGTTTAGGGTGACCACCGTTGGTTATCTTTGGGATTTTATAGGTTTACTAAAATGGGTAGATCCCCTTGATTTCTTGGATCTTGTTCATTTTTCTCCATGGATTAGAATGGAAGCTTCCTTTCTAACATGCGGGAATGTGGTTAGAGGGAATGTAGGCTTTGATTTTTAGGGTTTAGGTAGGTCTTAGTTAGTTATGGCAACATACTAAGAATAGGTCTTAGGGTGAGGTGGCTAGGTGAGGTGTATAGGTGAGGTGGTGGTGTGGGCATTATCCCAATTAGGATATTTAAATAATAAATATTATGAGATCATGAATTAATTTAATTTAATTAATTAAATTAATATTAGAGTGGGGTGTAAGGGGCCATGGTTAGGTGAGTGTGTTCAAGGTGATTATTTGATGAGGGACCAAGGGGAGTGTGACCCAATTTTGGTGTCTATAGTGAGATCATTATAAATAGAGAGCTCCTCACATTTTCAATGGATGCTTTCCTCCGAACCATGCAATGTAGGATTATCACCCAAATAGGAGGAAAATAGATGTTCATGTTAAAAATGTAGTTATGAGATGCTCATGATGGTAAGGCAATATACACATATGTTCAAAGAAGGGAATTGGACTAGGAATTTGGGAAAGTGCTTTGAGAAGATCCCACTCATCATGGCTAGACTTTGTAGTAGGCCAAGAGTGCTAGGATTCCTAAGAAACAAAGCTAAATGGAGAAGGGGTAATTAGACAAACTTTTGAAACTAATTTTTTCTTAGTTTCTATACCATCAACTCTATAAGTTTGATTTGCACAGGGGTTAATGGTATCTGTAGATAGAGGTACATATCTAGACATAATTGGCCCTATAGGAAAATTTCCATAGGGGTAGATGGCATATAGAGGAGGTAGGTATTTACTTTAAGGATATATCACCATGTGAGTTTGATCTTTGAGTGCTACAGATATCCTACTTCTACATAAGCCTTGAAACATTTTACATTAATGATTAAAACTATACATTTAGGAGGGTAATCTGTGTCAACCACATTGGTTATAGTGTTCTCTTCCTTCTTAGAGATTCTAATGAAATCATATTAGCCATAGGTTTAGAGAATATTTTAACATTTCATTGGCTTGGTTGATGACTTCATGATGATTCTTATTTTGAGCCTCATCATGAGCTTTGCCCACTTCAATAAAATGATCATGAATGATTACATCATAGTCAAAGTTGGGTCTTAAGAATAATTTTATGGAAGCCATATAGAGTGTATGCTAGTTCTCATGCAAATGTCCCCAATTAACTTGCCACAAATTTTTTTGACTCTTATCATGCCAATGAGGTACAAGTCGAGAGGATCTAAGATGGTGGTAAATGGATTAGGCAACCAAATTTTTAAATATTCCTTACTATAACAGCTTGTCAAACTCTTATATTACTCTTGTTGTATATATCTTCCCCTGTAGATATAGACAAGGTAAGATTACGGAAATCAAAGAAGCTCAAATCCCCGATAAATGATGCACCCTTGGCACAATGTAGTGGCACATAAAAATGAATGTCGAAAGGGCAAATGATGCACCCGCTTGGCACACGTAGTGGCACACAACAATGAATGTTGACAGGGCAAACGATGCGCCCTTGGCGCACAGAAGTGGTGCATGACACAGAGTGTCGACAGGGTAAACGATGCGCCCTTGGCGCCGTGAAGTGGCACATGACATGGAGTGTCGATAAGGTAAATGATGTGCCCTTGGTGCACGAAGTGGCGCATGACAATGGATGTCGACAGGAAAAGGATGTGCCCTCGCGCACATAATGGCGGCGCACGACACGGAGTGTCGACAGGGAAAAGGATGCACCCTTGGCGCACAGAAATGGCACATGACAATGAGTGTCAACAGGGTAAAGGATGCACCCTTGGCACACGTAAGAGGATGTCAACACACACATGGATGCGCCAAGGCGCACCTTCAGGAGGCGCAACATTTTGAGCAGCGACAGAAGCGGCCCCAAAGTGCGAGTATATTGATGACAGCCATAACTTTTGACTGGGAGCTCGGATTCATGCAAGGTTGGACTTTTCGGAAAGCTTACGAGGTCCTCTATCCAACTATGACTAGATATATTTAATTGGGTGAGAAAAAATTCTTTAAAATGCAAAATACAGTTCGCCACTTTTGGGTTCGCTGGGTTCTCACCTACCATCATTATGAGATGAGTTAAGTGCATTCTGGAGGTGGTTGGGGCAGATTTCGAATTCCTCTCTCTTTTCTCTCTCATTCTTCCTATAAATTGTAAGGAGGGGATTCTTTATAAAGGTTGTACATTCTTGTTTTTCCCCTCCCTTCTTCTCTTTGGCAGGTAAACTTGTGGAGTTCAAACCTCCCATTTGAAACTGTAATGTAACTTTGCCTCTTGGCAGTTTGCAGTGTGTTATATCAATCTTTGGAGCAAATTAATGCATGTCTGTGGATGATTCTCAACCCTCTCTATGTTCATTTTCATCCTCTTGATCTTTCACTGTGAATCTGGTTATCTGTGCATGATCTTGCATTGCGTTTTTTATGGTTTGTGTTTATTGGCAAGACAGGTGTTCTTCATTCCTCGGTGCATCACCTTTGTAGTTTAGGTTTTATTTTATGCATTTTCTTACCCTATCTCCTTGGCAAGTTAGATTAGGTTTTTAGTAAACCCTCTACATTTTCTACTTGTGCATCTGAATAGAGGAATAGGAACCGGCCTTCATCCGGAGAGCTTTTCCAATTTCGCAAGGTCCCACACTTGGGAAAAGCTCCATGTTATGCAATCACACTGAGAGTCTCAACCCATCATGTTGCAGACATTTAGGGGTGCTGCGATTTGAAATCAACAGTTTTGGTATGCCCGGTGGGACAAAGAGGTCATTCTACAAGATTTGAAGGGATTTTCAAGAAGTTCGGACTTAAAAATTGCAGGTTTCTGATTTGCTTTTTTCACCTTCCAAAGCTAAACTTTGAAATCAATTTTCAAGGGCTTAACTTGCTCGAAACAAGTCAAAATTTCACCAGTTGATAGATCAGGGGATAATCTACAAAAGGGTATTCTTAGATTTTTGAGATTTTGACTTTCAAAATTTCATGGTTTTTGATTTTCAGATTTCAGGTTTTTGGAAGTCTGGCATTTTTGGATTTTCGGGACTGTCATTCCAAATCAAATTCCAAACTCTAAAATATCAAAAAATACAAGTCTTTTAAAATTCTATTTTTAAATATTGTCGGAGTTTGGTGTGTAACTTTGGAAATCGCCTTTTGAGGCTCTTTTTTCTAACACATCGGCGACTTGAAGGGGATAGAATTCAGCGGTGTAGCAACAAAAGTTGCCTGTGCATATGAGAAGAATTCAAACCAGATCCAATACTCGAGAAGAGGGCTATTTTTCCACTTGCAACTTTCATCGAGGTGCAAAGGAAGGAGAGGAAGAAGACCATAAAGATCACCATCTCCACCTAACAGGACTCTGTCTACACCTCCACCTAGTAGACCTTTTCTCGCATCGACTAGGGTTCTTAGGCCAATCATAATGGCACATCTACCACCAAATCCCTTTGTCAATTTCACGGGTAGTAGTGCACTTGCCCTAAATGCTCATAATCAAATTCCAGTTGCAGCCCTAAAGAATATACCCTATTTTATAGGAGAAAATCATACTACTCCTATTGATCACATCCAGGATATTGCTAATGCATGTGCAATCCACGAAATAAATGAAATGGATGTTGCAGTCAAGTTGTTGGCTTCATCTTTCAAAGGTAAGGCCTTACAATGGTTTAGGAGCTAGCAGCGGGGTTTATTGTGGTGGAACCAACTTTTTTCAGCTCTTTGCAACCAATTCGGGGAGAGGGCGGACAATTTGTCTTTATTGGAACAGCTGACAAAAATCAAAAGGGCTCCTAATGAACAAATGATAGATTTCAACTTCAGATTCCAACGGACATGGGACAGGATTCCAATAGCTGTGAGACCAACCGCCGAAGGAGCATTCCTTTATTTATTAAAGGCTATAAATTCAGACATAGCCATGATGATCCAATCAATGTGAGGAACAACGCCGCTGCAGGGCCTACGACACGGCCTATCGGAAGCGAGAGAAATGTTTGATCCAAGCGGCAAGCTTGCACCAAGGCCACCAATGCCTCTTTATCCGGATATGGGAAATCCTACAACTGGGTCAAGCAAACAGAGTTGAATCCCATTCCAACTCCTAGAAATCAAAGCAATAATGAGGCGTCGACTTCTTCAAATACTTCAAAGGAATTGTACAAGGTCATGAAACAACCTGCAGAACCTTGGAAATGAACTAGTGACTATCAAAAGACAACAAGCTCAAAGTGCTAGACCGTATCGCCTCGAGCACAATACCAAGCTAGGCCACCATACCAATAAGATAGACCACCACCTCAAGCTGCAAATCAAAACCAAAACCAAGGAAAACCTCAAGCTGCCAGGCCATTTCGATCGTATGATCCAAATGCAATGACATCCTCAAGAGATTTGGTCCCGACACAAAATAACATGGCACAGGAGTACGACTGGTGTTACCCTTGAAATCTACCTCACAATTAGTCAGCATGTTTCAATGGTGCACTAAATCAGGCCTTGATGGTGCAAACCATTGGTGTTCCTCAAGAACCAAACCAGGAGGAGAATCAACAGCAAGGAATGCAACAAGAAGGACCTCCAACAGAAACCACATTGGCCAATTGGTAAACGGAAGACTTCTGTGGAGTTAACCAACAACCTTTTCAAGGTGTGGCTGCCAACACACGGTCAAAGAAGAGAAATATAGGAGAGGGACAACCGTGTAATCCAGATTGTTTCTCAGTCCACTCCCACACAACAAGGGGTCGATGAGACCAAACGTAGCTCCAAATATGCAAAATCAACCTAAGGTACCTGTTGTAGCAACACATGCACCTGTTCAAGCTCCAGAAAAGGTTGCGCCAAGTAAGGGACAACAAAAGGACAATTCATCCCCTTTCAACATCATTGATCAAATGAAGAAGATGAATGTGAATATATCAATGTGGGAATCTTTATCCATCCCAGGACAAAGAGATCTTCTACAAGCTGCCATGAAGAATTGGTCAACTTCGAACCAGCAGGCCCATATGCAAGAGAAGGTCCTCACGAATGCTGCTCAGCCTGAAGGGAATCATGGAGGACAACAAGGTAAAGTTTTGAAACCCCCTCCATTCTATGTTTCATTAATCATCGGGGATAAATTAGTACACAACTGCATGATAGATTCAGGGGCAAGTAGTTTGGTGATGCCAAAATAAATAGCAGATCAACCTGGGTTTGAAATATGAACTAGCACTCGAAAGGAGTAGTACAACTATATGGAACAGCAGTAGGAACAGTTGGGGTCATCAAAGGGTTAAGCCTAACACTACATTCCTGTCCTAATGTTATAGTTCTACAAGATGTGTTTGTGATTTACCTTCCACCACTCTTTGCGTTGTGTCTATCAAGAGACTTCACTGCAAAAATTGGTGGATATTTATCTGCAGATTGGTCACACATGATTTTAGGACAAGGTATGGAGCCAAAGCAACAATCAGGTCAGAACCAATTGCCAATTTCCATATTGAGCCTCATGTACCAAATCCTATCAATGCAAATTGCTTGGCTTTTGATCAGGAGGAGTATTCAAGTGATCTAGAAACAAGTACTAAGGTCGAGGGAATTCCTGATTTAACTTTAGATGAATGGGCAAACAAGAGTCATGAATTTGACCCATATAAGGAAATTGAAGAATCTGAATTGGGCATGTATTGTATACACGAAGAAAATTCACCCATTCCCGACATCATTCAGCCTGAACAAAAGGATGAAAACAAAGTTTGGAAATTATTTTTGATGGTTCGAGAAGTAGACAAGGTGCTGGAGGTGGTGCAATGTTGATTTCACCACAAGACATCAAATATTTTTCAGCTTTTCGTTTCCAGTTTTCCTGTTCAAACAACACGGCTGAATACGAAGCATTGATTCATGGAATTCATTGGGCCAAGAAAAGGGGCATAAAGAACTTGCAGGTGTTTGGAGATAGTGAGCTAATCGTCAACCAAGTTAGGGGACAACATGCTACAAAGAACGACTTGCTGAGGAGCTACAAGAATAGGGTATGGGACCTCATTGAGGATTTCGAAGCTTTCAACATTGTGTCCATACCCAGGAAGAAAAATGAAGTTGCAGATAGGCTCGCAGCAGTTGGAGCAATGTTTGATGTGGTTAACAACATCAGAAGGGGAAAAACACATCCACATATCCATGTGATTGTGAGGCCAGCAGTTCCAGATAATAACACAAGCTGGCAGGTGTTTGAGAACGATCAACAGATCATCAATTTCTTACAAGAAGAGGCTGAATTCTCAGCTAGGAATCAGGACAGGTTAGAGCAGCAGTATGGGGATCAAGTAGTGCAGCTACAGACGAACAATCTTCCTAAGGGTTTAGTAACATTGGAGTCTATCTTCAACCCTAACGACCAGTTCTGTAAGGAAAAGGCTAACATATAGGTCAAGAGAGAATATTCAGAGCCAATTCCGGTTGGGGAAGGAAAAACACTTCAAATTGGTAAAGTGGCCCTTTGAGCGGGAAAAATCAGATTTCATATAGCTTTGTCAAGAATTTCCAAATGTCTTCGCTTGGAGCTATGAAGACTTAAGAGGATTCGATCCAAATTTGGCACAACATACCATAAAATTGGATCCAGATGCTAAGCCCACCAGGAAGAAGTAGAGACCAGTCAACCCTCACATTGAACCTCTAATGAAGAAAGAGCTAAATAAGCTAATAGAGGCAAGAATTTTTTTCCGATCAAGCACTCAAGTGGGTCGCAAACTTGGTTCCGGTCAGGAAGAAGAGTGGAGAAATCAGGTTGTGTGTGGATTTCGAGACCTAAATAGGGCATCTCTCAAAGACCATTACCCACTTCCTTCAATGGAACAAATATTGCAAGTAGTATCCGGTTTAGAGAGATTCTCTCTCCTAGATGGCTACTCAGGGTACAATCAGGTGATGGTAAAAGAAGATGACCAATTCAAGACGGCTTTCACCACCAAATGGGGGACCTATGCCTACAAGAAAATGCCATTTGGGCTATCAAATGCTGGGGCCACTTTCCAAAGGGCAATGGATATGGCATTTAAGGGGTTGATCAATAAAATAGTTTTGATATATCTTGACGACATCACTGTATTCTCAAAAAATGTAGCGGATCACCTCTATCATTTGAGGCAAGTATTTCAGAGATGTAGAAGATTTGGGGTATCATTGAATCCCAAAAAATGCATATTCTTGGCTCATGAGGGAAAAATTCTAGGCCATATTGTTTCAAAGGAAGGGTTGACGATTGACCCAGAACGAGTTGAAGCAATTCGAGCATTGCCATTACCAAGTCACAAGAAGGCTCTTCAAAGCTTCTTGGGAAGGATCAATTTTGTCCATGATTTGTTCCAAATTTTGCTGCTCTTGTGAAGCCAATAACGCTGATGTTAAAGAAGAGTATGGCATTTAAGTGGACATCTGAAGGCAAGGCAAGTTTTGAGGCAATAAAAGAGGCTATATCTCAAGCTCTGACTCTCGTCAATCTAGACTTCTCCAAGGACTTCGTGTTATATGCCTTTGGTGGTGGGGACACGATTTACGCAATCTGGTAGAACAAAACACAGGAGGATTAGAACAACCAGTTGCTTTCTTCAGTCAAGGCTTGGAGGAATACGAAACTAGGTACTCTTTCATTGAAAAGCATGTCCTTGCAG
The DNA here is from genome assembly GCA_018340775.1 of Taxus wallichiana var. yunnanensis. Classification (NCBI taxonomy): domain Eukaryota; kingdom Viridiplantae; phylum Streptophyta; class Pinopsida; order Cupressales; family Taxaceae; genus Taxus; species Taxus wallichiana. Next base: position 90,261,543 of record CM031235.1, on the reverse strand, counting down.
TAATCAAGAGCTTAAAGAAATTCAAGCACCTAGTCTCAAACAACAAGATCCAATTATTGGTCTCTCATGCGGGAGTCAGGGACTTCCTTCTAAACAAGGATCTGAATGAGAAACGTGCAGGATGGATAACTCGTGTCATGGAATATGACATTAAGATCAAGGTCACCAAACTAGTACGTGGGAAGGGACTATGTGAGTAGCTAGCCTTGAGTCAACAAGTTGAAGCAGGTAATGAAAAAGAGGCTATCTTGGTACTACAGGATGGTCAAGAATAGGAAAATGATGATGTTCCCACTCCTTGTTAGACTCAGAATATGATACAATTCCTATAGACAGATTATGCCCTCGAGAAATGAGCAAAGCAAAGAGGAGATACTTGATTACAAGCCATTCCGTATGTGCTTGTTGATGGTGTTTTGTTTAAGAAAGACATCAATGGAGTTCTATTGAGGTGCATTGGGATAGGTCAAATTGAGAGGGTGTTACGATATTTTCACGATGGAGATTCGGAGGACATTTTTCCCCACGAGTAATAGCTCTCAAAATAATGAAGGCAGGGTATTATTGGCAGCAGTCTTGGACTGCTATACATGGATAAGAAAGTGCAAGAAATGTGCACTCTTCATAGGCAAAGAAAGACTAGCAGCACTTCCATTGCACCCAATTCTGGTTGACCAACCATTTATGCAATGGGGATTGGACTTCATCGGGGTCATCAATCCAAACTCAAGCCAAGGCCACAAGTGGATTCTCACAAAGAACGGACTATTTCACCAAGTGGACCGAAGCAGCAGTGCTCAAAGAAGCAAATGATTCTAACATACTAGACTTTTATGAAGGAATAGTGACCAAGTTTGGTGTGTACGGCCACTATCATATCAGACAATGCTTTGGCATTTTTAGGTTTCAAGATTATAGAATGGGTTATCAAGAATGGAATCTATTTGAGCACCTCTTCAAATTATTACCCGCAGGGTAATGGACAGGCAGAGTCCACGAACAAAAATTTGCTAAGAATCATCAGGAGGACTCTGGATGAAAACCAAAGAACATGGCATACCAAGCTAAAATCAGCATTATGGGCTGATAGAATAACACCAAAGAGGTCTACAGGTAATTCCCCTTACAAGTTGGTCTATGGAAAAGAGGTAGTATTGCCTATATCATTAGAACTGCCTACATTGGAGTTCATGAAGCAATTGGAGTTGGCTGAGTTCGAACCAATGGAGGCTAGGTATGCAGAGTTGATGGAATTGGAAGAAATTAGAGAACATGCAGCTCAAACAATTGAGAAAGATCAGGCCTTAGTAAAAAGATGGTTTGATAAGAAAGCAAGAGCAAGGACCTTCAGGAAGGGGACTTAGTTCTGAAATGGGATGCAGATCGGGCAAAACCGGGAAGGCATTCCAAGTTTGATGCCATTTGGAGTGGCCCCTACGTGGTCACAGGATGTAAAAGTAGTAATGCCTTCCAATTATCTACATTGGATGGAGAAGAATTCCGATTCCGGTTAACGGAATCCATCTTAAACATTGCTACTAAAAGGAAAAGGTTTACCCTTGTAAATATTAGCATAGATTTCAATTCCTCTAAGTGCCTATACACATTGTCTTGTTGTAGTTAGGTTTCTGTTTCCCTAAGTGCTCCTACACAGTTTTGTTGCTCTCAAAGTTATTTTCTACAGTTCAACGTGCTCTCAAAGGAGTTGCAATATCAGGATCAAGATTAGATATCAGGTTGGTTTCAAGTTATTGCTTATGACTCCATGCCCAATGGATTTCTAAAAGGCCACCGATCTTCTACCTAGTAGGCGAGTGATCCCGTTGAGTCGCAAATTGTTGTATATATCTTCCCCCAGGTAGATATAGACAAGCTGTAAGATTACGGAAATCAAAGAAGCTCAAATCCTCGATAAATGATGCACCCTTGCGCGCACAACAATGAATGTCGATAGGGCAAATGATGCGCCCTTGGCACACAGAAGTGGCACACAACAATGAATGTCGACAGGGCAAACGATGTGCCCTTGGCGCACAGAAGTGGCGCATGACACGGAGTGTCGGCAGTGGTAAACGATGCGCCCTTAGCACACATAAGTGGCACATGACATGGAGTGTCGATAGGGTAAATGATGCGCCCTTGGTGCACAGAAGTGGCACACGATAATGGATGTCGGCAGGAAAAGGATATGCCCTTGGCGCACGAAATGGTGCACGACACAGAGAGTGTCGGCGAGGAAAAGGATGCGCCCTTGGCACACGAAATGGAACATGACAATGAGTGTTGATAGGGTAAAGGATGCACCCTTGGCACATGGAAGAGGATGTCAACACACACATGGATGCGCCAAGGCACACCTTCGAGAAAAGGCACAACATTTTGAGCGGCCGACAGAAGCAGACCCCAGCAGCGCAGATATTCAAACGGCCATAACTTTTGACTGGGAGCTTGGATTCATGCAAGGTTGGACTTTTCGGAAAGCTTACGAGGTCCTCTATCCAACTACATTTGGATATCTTTAATTTGTTGAGAAAAAAATATTAAAAATGCAAAATACAGTTCTCCACTTTTGGGTTCGCTGGGGTTCTCACCTACCATCATTATGAGATGAGTTAAGTGCATTCTGGAGGTGGTTGGGGCAGATTTCAAATTCCTCTCTCTTTTATCTCTCATTCTTCCTATAAATTATAAGGAGGGGCTTCTTTCTAAAGGTTGGACATTCTTGTTTTGCCCCTCCCTTCTTCTCTTTGGTGGGTAAACTTGTGGAGTTCAAACCTCCCATTTGAAACTGTAATGCAACTTTGCCTCTTGGCATTTTGTAGTGTGTTGTATCAATCTTTGGAGAAAATTAATGCATGTCTGTGGATGATTCTCAACCCTCTCTGTGTTCATTTGCATCCTCCTGATCTTTCACTTTGTGAATCAAGTATATCGTGCATGATCTTGCATTGCGTTTTTATGGTTTGTGTTTATTGGCAAGACAAGTGTTCTTCATTCCTCGGTGCATCACCTTTGTAGTTTAGGTTTTATTTTATGCATTTTCTTACCCTGTCTCCTTGGCAAGTTAGATTAGGTTTTTAGTAAACCCTCTGCATTTTCTACGTGTGCATCTGAACAGAGGAATAGGAACCGGCCTTCATCCGGAGAGCTTTTCCAATTTCGCAAGGTCCCACACTTGGGAAAAGCTCCATGTTATGCAATCGCACTGAGAGTCTCAACCCATCGTGTTGCAGACATTCGGGGTCTTTGGGATTTGACATCAACAACTCTTTCACATTGCAAGCATTGACATGTGATTTTTAGGACAAATGTATGTTTTCTTGTTGGTTGCAAATCATGCTTTTCATGGATAAATCATCTATGCTCTTTGATTGTAGGGCTGATATGTTGTTACTTGCAATAATCTATTTCACTTCTTAAGAGTAAGTTATAATATAGTTTTATCGGTTGAAAAATTATCGCTTGCAATTGGACTCATCCTTGGATCAATTCCATTGATCCAAGGTAGGTTTTAAATCTTCTTATCTAAACTGAGTGAAAAACTGACATTCATTGATTAAGAGACTTAATGGACTGAACTTGTGGTTATTGCAAATTCTTTATTATCTTGAAAAGTCGTTTCTGCATTCTATTTTGTGTTATACTCAACTCTTCTTGATTGACCCTTGTAAGGAACTTAATGACATTAAGTGAAATAGATACCTACTTGAGATTCTAGAGAAAGTGAGAATATAAACTTGTCTTATATCTATTAAGGTCAATCCTAATGGATTTAAGAATCAGGTAATTTACCTAACTCTTTCTATGCCACTCTACATGGGATGACATCCTAACCTAAGTTTCTTATATCTATTAAGGTCAATCCTAATGGATTTAAGACTCGGTGTAATTTACCTAACTCTTTCTATGCCACTCGACATGGGATGACATCCTAACCTAAGTTGTGATACTAATTTAGCATGAAGGGAAGTAACCTAAGGGATGATAAGTTATTTCTAACCTATTACCTATTGTTTTTGGTTAAACTAATACCTAACCTAAGGTGACAATCTATTGTTTGAAGGTTATATGCTAAGGTTATATTTTATTAACCTAAGAAAATAGTATCTATCCTAATGGGATATGAAAGGGAACCTATGGTTCGATTGGCAAGTGGGAGCTAAACGGCGGTTCTTAAGATTTTAATGAGATTTGATTTTTATTAGATATGGTATTAAGGCATGGAGGTACTGCTAGATTGGCAGGGGCTAGTTAAAGTTTAGAGGAACCTATGTGGAATAATCACTAAGTTTGGAAATGCATGTGGAAGTTAATTAAGTTTCACCAAATTTGGATGGTGGTGGAAAGGAGAGATAAAGGGAATATGCAAATTAATGGAATTAATTCACCTTGGTTTTGGTGAGCAAGCTGTCTTGTAAAGCATGCTAGTGGATTTTTGGGGGTTGTTTTTCTTTGCATGCTTCACGATTTTTTCTTTGCATGGAGCTATCTAGTTTTTGAACCAAGTAGTTTGATCTACACTTAGTGGCTATTTTTGAATTCTCTGATCTATTTTCGGTTCGAGGAATGTATAAGAGGCACTGTGGAAAAATATTATTTTTGTTTGATCTTTCTTGGAGAAGAAGGGATTTTGGAATCTCGGTGAAGTCTTCTTCGAATCAGCGAGAGACACTATTAGGCATGATAGGCTCTACCCATTAAGATTTCTTGCTTTCTTCTAAATGATTCATTAAAACAACTCTACTCACTGGAGATATATTTTTGCATGATGTATCTGGTTATTTACTTGCTTGTTTTTTTGAAATTTATGTGGGTTTTGGAATATGAATTCTTGGTTATTAATGGTAGTTCCGGGAACTTTATCTCTGCATACTAGTTCTTGGTGATATTCCAACAAACTTGTTTTATGTAGCTTTGTAGCTTGAATTCAAGTCTCTGGTGTTGTCTCGAATGGGCACGCGTTTCCATATGTTTCATTCGAACTATCATTGAGATCATTATTTTGTTGAGTTTGAAGTAGAGTTCCTTAGTCATGCTCGAATCGGCATTGTTGTTTGTTTGGTTTTGTATAGGATCTCTGTTTAAGTTTTATGTTTCAAGGATTTGTAATAGAGCTCCATGGATGTTCTAAGCTTGTGTGAAGCTTTGTGCTTTATTATGACCTTTTGTTGGGGCCTTGTGTTCATTTTGGACTGAATTGAGCTTAGTAAAGATTTGAACTTTAGGTTGAACTTTCGTATTCGACACTGTACTTACATTTGGTTCTTATGATGAACTTGTAGCCAAGTTGTGAGTTTGCTCTATAAAAACACTCGAGCTAAGGTTTTATTCTTTTTATGGAATTATTAACTCAAGATTTGCATTAGATTTGTTTGCGTTTACTCGAACGGTAGTAGTAGAATCTTGTGGAAAACCAGAACTTAAGTTTGAAGCTCGTATTTGTCTCTGAACAAGTATTCTGTTTTTGTAAAATTTAATTCTCTACCTATTTTGTAAGTTGGGTTTTATTGGTTTATCTAGTTTTGGAAGCTTAATCTCCTTTATGGACTATTTTCTTGATGGTAGCTTGAGAGTTTATTTTAGTTTGATGCCAAACTGGTAACCTCCTTGTAATCTCCTTCGTGTCACTCCTTGGGTGTGAATGGTTTTATTACTTATGTCCTTTAGACTGTATAGCCTCCCTTGAACTTGACAAAGTGAAAGAAATCAAAGAAAAGCCTCTCCATCTCTACCCTGAGTGAATCCCTTACCGTGTGGGAAGCTTGGCTTGTTAAATTCTTAGGAATTAATGGACTAGAATTGTGATCTATTTTGGGATAATCGTATCGATTGAAGAGTTTTATGAATGTATTATTTATTTCCTTTTTGTCTTGATGTTGAGAAAATCCATACCTATCTTAATCTTTTAAATGAAACTCATTAGGCTTGTGGTGATTCAATTGATCGAGAGTAGAGGAAGATGGGGATGAGTACTTATCTTGAACTATTTGTTTATTTCCCTACTCTCTTTAGATATTTTATCTGATGCATGGGGTTTTTATTGAATGTTGAATTTAAACCTATTTTGAATGTGTGTCATTTGAAGGGAATACGGTATCACTATCCCGAATGCTTACGAAATTTAGTCCCCCGGGACCGTGAGTTTCATCAACCCTTGTCTATCTTGCACTGTTGCATATTTCTATTCCTTGTTGGGTTCTTTGAATGGATCTCTAGGTTTTTGACAGAGAAGTGAATAGGATCTCTTGGGGATAGTATGTTGTTTAGAGATGATACTGTGAATTTCATTTAGAGATTGAATTTGGATTTGAGCTTGGTGAAATAAAATAGGTAAGTAGTTGTAAGTTGTGTAATGGATGTTGGTAATGAGCATCCTTTGATTGTGCATTCTGTTTAAGTTCTCTTTTGGGAACTAGCTCAAGAATTTCTAAGTTTGTACTTATTAAAGGATTTCATTTCATAGTATAAATGAAATGAAATAAGGACTGGTCCATTTTAGTTTGAGATCCTTTTATGTTGACTATTTAATTTCATTGATTGAACTTCTCGTTATTTGATTCTCTTCTAAGATGGAAATTTTCTAGTGGATTGGTTAAGAGATTTAATTGCCAAAGTATAGCTTGGATTTGTGGGTAGTCTGAGTTTCAGACCTTTGCATTATATCTACTAGTAGATATAAGTTAGTAAGGCTTTCTTTTAGACTGTTTTTAATCTGCTTGGAATTGAATTGGGATTCTTGTTTTGTTGTAGCCTCTTTATTTATGGACTCCTTATTTTGTCATCTTTGGACTGAGGCAAGTGATGTGTGTTCTAAACTTGATTCTTTCCTTCAGAGAAATTGTGACTGAGAAATAGATATGTATTGATTCTCTTCCTTGTTTATATGGAAAGATGAAGCATACTAATATAAGTTATGTTGTAACTAACTCCTTTGCTTCTTGGAAAATTTAAATGTGTTTTTCTATTCGTATGAATTTATGAAATAATGGAAGGACAATACTTGTTGTCCTGTTTAAAATTAATTCATAATATCCATGAAGTCTTGTGATATAATTATGATGTTGTAGATTATAATATGCTCTTTTCTTGAAAACAAATTTAGATTTTCTTATATGCACCTCTTTCTAGTTGTTATTACTTATGATTATTGTATGTTGTATATTCATTGTTTCATTAAAGCGAGTTTTTAATGAAACAATTAGTGGAATGCACTTTACTTTAATGCTTAGTGCTTATCATGCTTAGTTCATTAAACCGACCCGTCTGCTAGTAATTTTGCGAGATGGACATCGTAAGTGATAAAAGTAGACAAGAAATTTCATGTTGTATTGGGCTTATTTAATTATAGATCTTATGTAAAGAGTTTTGGTTCATTCTTGAGTTGAATTAAAAAAAAAAAAAGTTGTATTCTTTATGGAAAGAGGTTGTTTGTTGTACGGTTTACTGGAATGCATAGTCTTGTAATGTATTGTTTTAGAATGATGAATTGAAAGTTGAGATTTACTTGTATTTATGAAGAAGATGGAAAACCTATCTTGATGGTATTTTTCATATCTGTTATATGCTTAATTCGGATAAAATTGATCAGTTGGATAAAGGGAAATAAATGAATTACCCTTATTTCTATGCAACTTGTTAAGTTGCATAAGATAACGAATTCTATCTAAACAATTTTAACGTAGTCTTTGGAATGTGTAATGAATATGTAGTAAAACTATAAAAAAATTGTGAAAGATAAGAAGGGTACGAAAAACCCTAACACTTAATCATGTAGAGGAAGATTCTTCCTTGCTCAAAGAAATATAATCTAAAGAATGGTGATATGATCATTGATCGTTAGACTTCATTTCCTATAAAGTCTTATACTAGTTGAACCTAATTGGTTGTTACACCTTCTTTGAATGGATAAGTACATTTAATGGGACTTATGATGTTACTATCTTTTCCTTTGGATATCTATTCATTAAGCCTAGTAAATGAACCTAAAAAGTAATCATAAGTTAAGGAAGTTATTTAATGACTAAATGAATCAAATTTAGAAAAGAAATTATGGAGTGTTGGATTAGGGTTTAGCAGGGTTGTTATAATCGGTGTAATAATCCAAATTAATAATGTATTAATAACCTCCTTGGGGTATGTACATCTTGATGAGGTAGTTTCTGTAGGATGTTGGCACACGCCAATTGTAGGATTGTACCTTCAAGAAGACAAGGGTCTTCTTGAGGATACAACATTGCAATTGACATGTGGCAACACCCTTCTGCATTGATCATCTAGATCTACACACAAATAAGGACTTGAACTTAGTTTCTCTCTAGGTCAAGTTAGTGGCATGTTTAGGATAGGTTGTAGCTTTGATGGAGCAGGTACCTTGGCACATTTGGTTGACTTAGGTCAATTGATAATGCCCATATACCCTAAGACATTGTGAGCATCTCCCATAATAAATTATGTTTCTAAATAGAGCTAGGGTTAAACCTTGGGTAAGTAGAATAATGATATTCATTAAAGACCATTCTAGATAATAGAAGAGTGAGGTGAAAGATGTATTCTAGAATGACGAGTATGTCATCCAGGAATAGTAACATGAATAGTATGTTGAAAATATTTGGCCAAAGTATGGCAAGTTGTTGGTTGTGTTTTCCTATGTCACCTAGTTTTAAGCAACATGATGTTAGATGAATATTGGTAATAAATATTTAGATAGGTTACTTTAATGAGATCCTCAAGACTGAATAGGGTAGGAGAACCAATATACATAGTATACATAAAGTATTCCATACTTTAAGTTAACATGAGAGATCGGTTGGTAATCGAGTCATAGAATTAGAGATCGAGTACCATATCGAGTCATTAGAACCGTATATGGTTATCTGTTATGAGATTGATTGTCATGGAATGTGTGTTCTAGATGATGATTTGTTTAGAATAGAGAACATTATGTATAAAAAAAAATTCCCTTTTTTCTAGAGTCTTAAAATGGGAATGTTACATCTTGGTATCAAAGATGAAGGTTATAGCTCTTGGAATTACTATGTCCATAATCTGATGAAACTTAAATTTTCTTATAACAGAAAATGGTTATAACAAGAGAAAATGTTGCAAATAATCCTCCACCTAAGGAAGGAGCAACAACTACCGAAACTTGATGAGATCCCCACCGCCTGTTGGACATAAGAGATCATTTGGTTGTACTTGAACAACAAGTAATGGGCAATGAGGAGGAAGAAGATGTTGATAACAATAATCAGCCACCTCCTAGGGACAATGCCAATGTAGGTGTTGATAATAACAATGTGAACATACCTGTTCACTGAGAACAAAAAGGCTAGGTTGGCAAATTTGAACTCACTAATGATATAAAAAGGATAAGTCCACCCAAGTTTGATGGCACCACATTAGGAGATGGGGCTGAGAATTGGCTCGGTGAAATGGAGAAATACTTTGCAATAAGAAATTTATCGAAGAAACAAAGGTTATATGGGTAGCATATCATCTTTTCACGAGACATCTTCATGGTGGGACAACCGTAAGGTTGAATTAAAAATTGATGAAACTAATATCACATGGGATCAATTTAAAGGATACTTTAGGAAATGTTGGTTACCGTAACTTTATTATGATCAGAAAATGATCTGAATTCTCAAACTTAGTTCAAGGAAAGCTAATTGTAACTAAGTATTGGGAGTGGTTTACAAAACTCCTTAAGTATGTACCTCGGTACCAAACCGATGATAATTTCAAGATACAGAAATTCATCATGGGATTGAATCTCGTTATTATTGGAGGAGAGGTGGATGTTCACATCCCAACCACTATGGAAGGGGTTGTTGAAAATGCCATAAGGAAGGAATAGAAATTGAAGGCAATTTTTGCTCATAAGGAGGAAGTAAGGAAGAAAAATCTCAACTCCTCTTCATTATCTCTAACACCTAAGAAAGGACCATGGAAGAAATTTGGAATGGAAAGTAAGTTTTCATCCGATACTAATAAGAAAGAACCAACAAACAATTTTTTTGGTAATACACGAAACAAATTTGTCAAGAACAATAATAACGGACAAAAGTCTTATTAGGTCGAACAATAACTCTAATTTGAAATAAACCCGAGCATAGGAAGGGACCTACAAGAGGTTGTTATAACTATGGTAAATATCATTATGCTAATCAATTCCCTTTGAAAAGGAAAATCGTAATCAATAGCACAAGATACATGCTACGAAGGTGACACAAGTAGGCTAAAAAATAGCCCACGCCTATAGAAGTTCCGGGTAAGTTATTTGGTTTACCTATAACTATTATTTTTGTTAATGTGAGCTACCGAATGTTTTATTTCTAGTAAATAAGCTTCAAAAATAAAAAGAAAAGCTAGAAACATGGATAAAACATGGGTATAAAGATGGAAACAATGTTGTTCATACATTTAGTATGTGTATTTTTGGAGTAGTCCTTGATTTACCTAACTTTTCCACTGAAGTTGATCTTTATGTTACATCTTTGGGGTCTTATGATGTAATCATAGGTGTTAATTAGTTAGCAGAACATAAAGCTAAAGTGGACTGTTTTGAAAAACATATTAGTTATTTAGATGACCTGCAAAAACAACAAAGATTCAGGGTGTGAAACATGAGATTTCTATCAGAAAACTATCAGCTATGCAACTTAAAAAGGCCAAAAATAAAGGTTGTACCTTATATGCAGTGAAAATTACTGAAATAACTGAAGAAGGAACAACGATGTCATGGAATGATATCCACTATTACGAGACTTCAGTGACATATTTCTAGAAGAATTGTTAGGTATTCCACCTAAAAGGGAGTTTGATTTCACAATAGAGATCAAGCCTAGAACCGAACCGATTTCTAAAGCACTGTATCAAATGACTACTACAGAATTAGTAGAGCTTAAGGCTCAGTTGCAAGAAATTTTGTCTAAAGGTTTGATTAGACCAAGTGTTTCACCTTGGGGAGCACCTGTAATTTTTGTGAAAAATAAGGATGGAACACTTAGATTGTGCATTGATTACATAATGTTAAATAAAGAAACAATCAAGAATAGATACCCACTCCCTAGGATTGATGATTTATTTGATTAGATGCATGGAGCATCGGTATATTATAAGATAGATATTCAATCTGGATATCATCAATTGCAGATTAAGGATGAGGAAATTCATAAAACAGATTTCCGAACAAGGTATGGACATTATGAGTTCACGGTTTTACCTTTTGGATTAACAAATGCACCTGTAGCATTTATGAATTTAATGAATAATATATTTCAAGAATACTTGGAAAAATTTGTGCTTCTATTCTTAGACAACATTCTCATATATTCTAAAATTATAAAGGAACACCATGAGCATTTGAAGATAGTTTTGGAAATATTAAGAAAGAGACGGTTATTTGATAAGTTGTCTAAATGTTCTTTCTATGACACAGAAGTACACTATTTGGGACATGTAATAAGTAAGAGTGGAATTGCTTAAGATCCTTAAAAATTGTAGCTATAATTGAGTGGCCTAAACCAAAGAATTTACATGAAGTTAGAAGCTTCATGGGGCTTGCTAGCTACTATAGAAAATTTGTAAAAGATTTCTCTAAGGTGGTTGCACCAATAACTTCCTTACAGAAGAAGGATAAAAAGTTTGCGTGGAATGAGAAATGTGAAATTGTATTCAAAAATTTGAAGGAACAATTAACTTCAGCACCTATTCTAGCAGTACCAGATCCTAATGGAGATTTTATGGTGGTAACTAATGCATCTGGTGAAGGTATAGGAGGTATTTTGTTACAAAATGATCATGTCATAGCTTACGAAAGTAGAAAACTAAAGTTACATGAGTTGAATTATGCTCCACATGATTTAGAGTTTGATGTCATTATTCATGCACTTTGTAAGTTTGGAGGCATTACTTGCTTGGTAAACCTTTTGAATTGAAAATGATTATCTTAGGCTAAAGTATATCTTCACTCAGCCAAATCTTAATGTAAGACAACAAACGTGGTTAGATTTTTTATCTCAATATGATTTTGAAATAAGTTATATCAAGGTTAAAGAAAATAGAGTGGATGACGTTATAAGTCATAGGAAGCACATTTCAGCTCTTATAAAATTGAGAAATCAATTTAAGAATGAAGTAAAAAGTGTTATGGAATTTGATTCTTACTTTCAATAAGTAAAGACAACGCTTGTTGCAGACCCTAATGATTGGTGGTATAAATTTTTCACTTTGACAATGAAGGAACCTTAAGATTTGAAACACAATATATGTACCTTCACTAAATGATTTGAGAAAGAAATTGTTAGCAGAATTTCACAACTCACCTTTTTCTGGACACCCTAGTATTACAAAGATGCTTATTGATATAAAAAAGCAATATTTCTGGAAGGGAATGAAAAAGGATGTTATAGATTTTGTGACACATTTCCTTGAATGTCAACATGTTAAAGTAGAACATATGCACCCATCCAGTTTATTGTATCCTCATAGTATACCACAGTACAAGTGGCAAGTGATAAGCATGGACTTTGTACAAGGGTTTCCTATGTCAAGAAATAAACATGATGTTATTTTAGTAGTTGTGGATAAACTAACAAAGGTAGCACATTTCTTGTGGGTAATCTGAAGGATGATTCTCCTATGTTAGCTAAAATATTTGTACACAAAATTTTTAGATAACATGGAGTACTAAGTTCCCACTTCCCTTTGACACCTTTTGATACATCGATCTTGATCTTGTTGATTACATTATGGACATTATCATAGTTTTGATTTAGTATGATGCTATTTGTTGGACCATGGATTATTGTTGATTTTGATTTAGTTATGATGCATGATGATTATTAGAGACACTTCATATGTGGATGATTGTATATTATTTGACATGGATATATTATGAATGTGGTTTGGACATGTGATTTTTGGATATTGTGAGTAGACCTAGAAAATGGACATTATATGATGATGATATAGTAGTTGATATAATTTGTAAGTGATATGGTTGATTTCCTTGATGTTGTTGTGGTTCATATGTATAGATGATTTTGTGATTATATTTATATCATGTTGGATGTTCGATATGGCCATGAGGTGAAGGAGGTATTTGTGTTTTGTGGCTTAAAATATCACAACAAATATCGGGGATTGGAGACCAACCACATTGGAATTCTAGATGAATTCAACAAGATCACCATGACAACTGTATTTTTGTGTGTGTTGTATATTTTGTTAGGGATTCCCGTGGGGAGATTACCTTTGAATGTGACCAATGGGCTTTGTGTATTTTATTAATGTGGTTCCTTTTTACTATTTTTTTCATGTGTTTATTTTGTAATGCATTTACCCCTTTATTTATTCTTTTAATTGTGGAGTATTAATGTGAGTAATCATATTGTTAAAATAAATAGATAAATCAAATTTGGGATATAAGGGAAGTAATTATATAAGTTGTTATATTTTGTATTAAATATTGTAAGTATGTGTAAGTGATGTGTAAGTATGTGTAAGAGTTGTGTAAGTCAGATTTTGGAGTATGAAACACTCCACCTCCTTGGAAATTCGAATTTGTCCTTGGAGGTTGTTTTTAGAGGCTTGTGGGACAAGAAAAACTTGTCTCATACCTCTTAATTTTATTTACAAGCCATAACTATGGTGAAGGGTTGATTTTAGACCTTTTAATATAGTTTTATGATTTAAGTTGTAAGTTTTAATTGCACTCTTCTTACATTTTATTAAATTCAGTCCTTTGGGGTGTGGAGTTTTTTGGAGTGTGTAAGTTTATTGTCATATTATTCACCCACCTCTTTATTGTGCATTGGAGAATGAATTGGAATTTTGTGTTGGAGTTGATTATGTGTGATGTGGCATCCTACATGGATCCACCTCATCCTCTTCTCTTCCCTCTTCTATAAAATTAGAACTCTTTCCTTTATTTTGGGTTGTTGAACTTTTTACATACTTCATTGGGGGAAAATTTTCCTTCGTTGTTTAGAGCTATTGTTGATTTTGGAGGAGATTGGATAACATTTAATACTTAGGAATTTCTGATTTTGGGACTGTATTTTGACATTGAAAGCTTGCTATATTGGAACAAAATCTACCATGGAGAGGTAGGAGCTTAACTCTTCATATATGTATTTATTTCTTTTTATGTTTGTGTGAATGGTGAATGTTGTGTGTGTTTGTTGGCTAGTTGTGTAGACTACCTAGGAATGGTGTAGGAGAAGGAAATAGGCAATCATTGTAGAAATTAATCTGATCTAATACAAAGAATCCATGAAATAGATACACAGACAATAATTGAAATCAACAACTCTATATTATATTTTCATTAATTCACTATTTCAATACACTCCATTATATAGGAGATGTAAAATAACAATCCTTACAACAACATTTGTCTTCATATACAACCATACACCCATATGGTTTCAACCTCTCACCAATATAATAATAAAACAATACTAATTGTTTTATTATTCTAACTTACTAACTTACCACATACTAACCACATTTTACATTTACTATTTACATTTACATAGTAAATGTACTTTCACTAATTTACCATAATAATAATTACACATGTAATTATTATTCACCCATACAAATGGAGCACTAATATATATTTCCTAACATTCCCCCCCTTAGTGCGAACATGGGAAAACCTGCTTTGTACTGCAACGTGCCGCTACGTAGCATGCTCATGATCTGGATGGTTTCAAGGACAATACCAACAACCTCTGGATGGTTTTCCAAGTGGTTAACCAACAACCACACAACAGATGGTTTTTGAGGACAGTACCAACAACCTCTGGATAGTTTTTCTGGATAACTAACAACCACAATATCATGATGATGCAGTAGTATCAACAACTCTCATCACTATCTCACTGCAGGGAATAACATAGGAAATTCTACTGAAATATGTTGCTCGTACATACATAGAAAAAGCTGACATAATGGAAATGGAACATTGGATCATGTTCCCCCCCTCAATGTGAAATTTCCACTTATTGAAAACAGGATCACTGCAAACTGAGGCACACCACACTGGAAGCACTAAAATCAAACTGCACACACACATGTCACCAAAGCTGATATGCGGCCCCGTCGTTGGCAACTGACGAGAGGTCGCTGAATGACCTCCAACCTCCGTTTGCCTCCATCCTCCAGTAAATTCACTTAGTATAGAAATTCTTCATAATTATAGTCAATTTCATTTGTTATTTGTTCATCTCTAGTTTCCCATTCTACAATTTTGCTTACATCTGTAGGTGCTTTTTCATTTCCATCTACTATCCTCCATAGATTTTTATTCATTAACTGCATCTGAATTTTTACTCTCCATGTATGGAATTTCAACCCATTAAATTTATCTAATGGTGTATCCATTTTGCTGAATCTAAATATCCAAAAAAAAAAATTGAATGCAGATTTGAATTACCTCTGATTCTCTGATTTCTTCAAAAAAACAGCAGTGATCAATGTGCTGTATAGTAAATTGCACGTTTCTCCCAAACTGTGAACTGGGTTTTGCTGAAATTTCTACTGTAGCTTCCTGTATAATAGATCATTCTACACGCAAAATTTTGGAGAAACCCAGATCGCGAAACTAAAGTTACGAGATCATCTTCGAGACAGATTTAACCTGCTCTGGTACCAAATGTAGAAATTAATCTGATCTAATACAAAGAATCCATGAAATAGATACACAGACAATAATTGAAATCAACAACTCTATATTATATTTTCATTAATTCACTATTTCAATACACTCCATTATATAGGAGATGTAAAATAACAATCCTTACAACAACATTTGTCTTCATATACAACCATACACCCATATGGTTTCAACCTCTCACCAATATAATAATAAAACAATACTAATTGTTTTATTATTCTAACTTACTAACTTACCACATACTAACCACATTTTACATTTACTATTTACATTTACATAGTAAATGTACTTTCACTAATTTACCATAATAATAATTTACACATGTAATTATTATTCACCCATACAAATGGAGCACTAATATATATTTCCTAACAATCATTAAGGGGGCATAAGGAAATTCCTATGGCATCAAATTTATTGTGGAGGGAGTTTGGGATTGGGATCCACCATGGAAAAGAAATAGCTTGCATTTCTTACTTTGTGGGGGGCATAAGGAGGGATTGTGGGGGCATAAGGATATGTGTGATGATTTATATTGGTGGTTTGTTATAGGTGGATACCCAATTCCCATTGGGAGGCATAAGCAACTTCCCCCATAGTTCTTGCTCCTTTGGCTTGCATGATGAAGCCTGAGTTCTATCTTAATGTTTCAATGTAGTTGTAAACTGTTGTTTTGTTTGAACTGTGTTTTTAATTTGAAATGTGCATGTTGAAAGATTGTTGTGTGATGTGGAAGCCTATTGTTTCCATGTGTTGAAATACATTTCTTATTGCATTGTGGTTGGGGTTCGGGGCCAATGAAGAAGGATGGATTCTCCTCTTCATTGGATGTCTTGGTTGGGTGGAGAGCGTTGCCTTTCCCTACCTTTGTTGTGATCAAATTGGAAGAATGAGAAGAATGCATGTTGTTGTCCTGGAGCTGAGAAAAGAAGACAGTTTTGACAGTCCCTTATGAGAATTCTTTTGTAACCTTTCCCACTTTGAAGTGGATGAAATTGTAAATGTTTTGAAATGGAAAGATGTTTGTATTTGGTTATGAAAGCTATAATTCTAATTGTGAAAGAGATATACTCTGTTTCTGGGTTTTGAAAGAAAGACATGTATTATGTATGTTGTATTTTGAAAGTATATGGAAAAAGGAGTTATAAAAGATTCAGTAAATTAATGGAAGTTTCCTTACCTTGTTCAACATGGATTTGTTATATTTAAACTCTGTATTTGATATCTCGGTTTGGAAAATTGGAAGAAAGAAATACGTTTGAAGAAAAAGTATTAATCTGTTTTGTGAAATGAATGATTGGAAAATTTAGAATCTACATTTTGGCTTTTTGCACAACTAGATGTGGAACAACTTAACATTATAGATTGGAGTTGAAAATGAATTCATAGTTTAAAGTTTGGTAAATGGAAATAAATCTATTTGTGTGCAAGTATAGATCTTATTTTGTTTCACTGTAAACTCTACATATTTTTATTCAAAATACACAGAATGACCTCTGAAACAAAGAATAATAAAATGAAACATTAATTTAAACTTAGCATGAAAAAATGACCCCAAACAAAATGAAACCTTTCAAATTGAACAAAGGAAAATTTTGCAGTCTTTTTTCTGTCAAATGTTGGAAAATTCAAATTGGGAATCAATCAAGCAAAAATACCCTCCAATAAATCCTAAAATTCTTCTTAGAACAATCCTCCATGTTTTTTTGACATGTTGAGTGAAGGAGAAGATCAAATTGAATAAAATTTATAAGTTAAAATTTACCAGTTTGCTTTTAAAGCTTACTGAGGCCATTTTCTTAAACTTGACTCCTTAAAATATATCAAAATCTAAAATTAATGACTCCTATGCAAAGAGGGCATTGAGATATTTCCAGAAAGTCCTTGTTTTCCCAATATTGAGCTCTCTATCAAAATTTATGGCCCTCTGAAGTTTTCCTTGGCAGTTTGGCAATTGAATTTTCCCTAAAAAATTAGAAAATTTTTTTGAGATTTTTTTAAAATTTTCTCCACTGCCTGTCGGCTCGAAACCAATCGAGGCTACCACATGGCAAGGTAGTGGGGAAAAACCATCCCAAATTAATCTTTTTGAGAAAATAGTTTTGGAATTTTTTTATAAATTTCCTTACAACCCCGCCAACCAGCAACAATGGGTGCCGCCACGTGGCTCAAATGGAGTGAGGGAGGATTTTGGAACTTAATGTTTTACTCTAACACAGAAAAATTTCCTAAATTTCTCCACGGCCCCACATCCCCACCTTTTCTTTGGAAAAATCATTTTCACAGATGCGTGGGCCGCGCGTGCAACTCAACCCTTTTACCTCCCCCTTTGGTGAATTTTCTTAAGTTACTCCGCCACCCTACGTTTCCTCCTTTTTCTCCACTTTGGCTTGGAGGGCGCCACGTGTCCTCTTTGGACCCATGGGAGCACGGGTGACAAAGTGATTTTTATCCCCATGTAGGAAATTTTTTTAAAAGCCTCCTCGCGGTCCGCCAACCTACCCTTTTGGGAAAATTTTCATCCCTGGGCCCACAGGCCCGCTCTCGGGGGAAAATTTTCACCCCAAGGCTCGCCGACCCATAACTTGAGTTTTATGAGGAGATAGGAGGACTTCTTTATATAATTAGAAAGGTGAGAAAATTTCCTATCCAATAGAAATGATTTAGGGAAATTTTTAATGCATTA
The DNA here is from genome assembly GCA_018340775.1 of Taxus wallichiana var. yunnanensis. Lineage (NCBI taxonomy): Eukaryota > Viridiplantae > Streptophyta > Pinopsida > Cupressales > Taxaceae > Taxus > Taxus wallichiana. The sequence goes on along the minus strand of CM031235.1, from coordinate 90,243,172 downwards.
AGTGTGATAAAAATAAAGTTGAAACTCTAATCCTAAATTGTGGACCTTATGACCTCTAATAATTATTAATAAAAGAAAAGTATGTTTGAGTAGATTAAAATTGTTCAAAACTGTTGGTAGTGGCAATCGTTGTCACGTAAGCTGGTTGTAGATTCTTTTAATCAAAAAAGAAAAATATTCCATAATTTTCCTAGCTAAATCCTAGGTTGTTCTTGGGTCTCAAGTGGGTTGTTTTAGTGGGTTTTATAGTACTTGAATTAATAATATCGATAGAGATCCTAGATTGACATCAAGGTTTTGGCAAACACTTAATGCAGCTCTAGGAACTAAGCTAAATTTCAGTTCATGTATCATCCAGGAAACATATGGACAAACTGAAAGAGTTAATCAAGTTTTGGAGGATATGTTACGAATGTATTATATGGACCAGTAGTATAAGTGGAAAGAGTATCTTCCACTAGTTAAGTTTGCATATAATAACACATATCATGTCTCTCTTAAGATGACACCTTTTCAAGCGTTATATAGAAGAAAATGCAGAACCCCTATTAGTTGGGACAACATTGAGGATAAAGAGGTAATTGGACCTGAAGTTGTTCTGAAATGGAACAACAAATTAAATTGACTCATGAGCGCTTGGAAGAAGTAGCAAATAGGCAAAAGAGTTATGCTGATTTAAAGTGGATTGACGAGAAGATTTGAACTTGAGAGAAAGTATTTCTCCGGGTTAAACAGAAAAAAGAGCTCTATAACTTTTGGCAAGGCTACCAAGTTATCACCTTATTATGTGGGACCTTTTGAGATAGTTCAAGTAATCAACCATGTAGGTTACCGCTTCATTACCTCCCCGCTTTGTCATGAATGCATGACATTTTCCATATTTCTTTGGTTAAGAAATACATTTTAGACTTATCACATGTGTTAAATTGGAATTCCTTGTAGGTCCAAGACCCAAGAATAATCTTGGTTAAACCCATACGAGTACCGAAAACTCACCGGTTGCATTTAAGGAATCATGAGATAAGTCAATGTAAGGTCCAGTGGAACCAGTTTAATGAAGAAAGTGCAGCCTAGGAAAACTTAGAAGATATGAAAACTATGTTTCCATATTTATTTAATCATAATTGATTAGAATGACTGATAAAATAAAATTATGAATTTATCTTTGTATGTCAATAAGTCATCGGTTATAAACGGAAAACTATTGTTTTTAAATAAATAGCTATGTAAATGCTGATTTTGAAACTTTAAATTCGGATATTGTTGCATAAAACATATTATATGAAAGTGAATAAATTGACTATCCTGATTACATTGATTAAAATGAGATAATCATCGGGATGATGATTTTTTTAGGAGGAAGTATGTAACACCTTGTCAAACTATTATATTCCTCTTTCACATTGCAAGCATTGACATGTGATTTTCAGGACAAATGTATGTTTTCTTGTTGGTTGAAAATCATGCTTGTTATGGATAAATCATCTCTGCTCTTTGATTGTAGGGCTGATATGTTGTTGCTTGCAATAATCTATTTCACTTCTTAAGAGTAAGTTGTAATCTGGTTTTATGAGTTACAAACTTATCCCTTATAATTGGACTCATCTTGGATCTTATCTAAACTGAGTGAAAAAATGACATTCATTGATTAAGAGACTTAACAGACTGAACTTGTGGTTGTTGTAAATTATTTATTATCTTGAAATACCATGCCTACATTCTATTTTGTGTTATGCTCGACTCTTCTTGATTGACCCTTGCAGGGCACTTAATGACATTAAGGGAAATAGAAACCTGCTTCGGGATTTTGGAGAAAGTGAGAATATAAACTTGTCCTATATCTATTAAGGTCTATCCTAATGGATTCAAGACTCAGGTAATTTACCTAACTCTTTCTATGCCACTCTACGTGGGATGACATCCTAACCTAAGTTGTAATACTAAGTTAGCATGAAGGAAGTAACCTAAGGGATGCTAAGTTATTTCTAACCTATTACCTATTGTATTTGGTTAAACTAAGACCTAACCTAAGGTGACAATCTATTGTTTGAAGGTTATATCCTAAGGTTATATTTTATTAACCTAAGATCTAACCTAAGCAAATAGTATCTATCCTAATGGGATATGAAAGGGAACCTATGGGTCGATTGGCAAGTGGGAGCTAAGCGGCGGTTCCTAAGATTTTAATGAGATTTGATTTTGATTAGATTTGGTATTAAGGCATGGAGGTACTGCCAGATTGGCAGGGGCTAGTTAAAGTTTAGAGGAACCTATGTGGAAGCATCACTAAGTTTGGAAATGCATGTGGAAGTTAAATTCAGTCTCACTAACTTTGGATGGTGGTGGCAAGGAGAGATAGGTAGGAATATGTAAATTAATGGCATTAATTCACCTCGGTTTTGGTTAGAAAGCTCTCTTGGAAGGCATACTAGTGGATTTGTTAGGGTTTGTTTTCTTTGCATGCTTCACGATTTTTTCTCTGCATGGAGCTATCTATTTTTTGAACCAGCAATTTGATCTGCACTTAGTGGCTATTTTTGAATTCTCTAATCTATTTTTGGTTCAAGGAATGTATAAGAGGCATTGTGGAAAAATATTATTGTTGTTTGATCTTGCTTGGAGAAGAAGGGGTGTTGGAAACTCGGTTGGAAGTCTTCTTTGAATCAATAGAGGCACTATCAGGCATGATAGGCTCTACCCATTAAGATTTCTTGCTTTCTTCTAAATGATTCATTAAAACAACTCTGCTCACTAGAGATATATTTTTGCATGATGTATCTAGTTATTTACTTGCTTGTTTTCTTGAAATTTATGTGGGTTTTGGAATACGAATCCTTTGTTGTTAATGGTAGTTCCTGGGAACTTTATCTGTACTAGTTCTTGGTGGTATTCAAACGAACTTGTTTTAGATAGCTCTGTAGCTTGTATTCAAGTTTGGTGTTGTCTAAACAGGCATGTGTTGCCATATGTTTCATTTTGAACTATCATTGAGAGCATTAGTTTATTGAGTTTGAAGTAGAGTTCCTTGGTCATTCTGAATTGGCATTGTTGTTTGTTTGGTTTTGTATCTCTGTTTAAGTTTTATGTTTTGGGGAGTTGTAATAGAGCTTCATGGATGTTCTAAGCTTGTGTGAAGCTTCGTGCTTTGTTATGAGCTTTTTTTGGGGCCTTGTGTTCATTTTGGACTGAATGGAGCTTAGTAAAGATCTGAACTTTAGGTTGAACCTTCGTATTTGACACTGTACTTACATTTGGTTCTTATGATGAACTTGTAGTCGAGTTGTGAGTTTGCTCTGTATAATTACTCTGAGCTAAGGTTTTATTCTTTTTATGGAATTATTAACTCTAGATTCGCATTGGATTTGTTTGTGTTTTACTGAACCGGTAATAGAATCTTGTGGAAAATCAGAACTTATGTTTGAAGCTCGTATTCATCTCTGAACAAGTATTCCATTTTTGTAAAATTTAATTCTCTACCTGTTTTATGAGCTGGGTTTTATTGGTTTATCTAGTTTTGGAAGCTTAATCTCCTTTATGGATTTCTGCTTGATGGTAGCTTGAGAATTTACTTTGGTTTGACACTGAACTGGTAACCTCCTTGTAATCTCCTTCATGTCACTCCTTGGGTGTGAATGGTTTTATTGCTTATGTCCTTTGGACTATATAGCCTCCCTTGAACTTGACAGAGTGAGAGAAATCGAAGAAAAACCTCTCCCTCTCCGGCCTAAGTGAATCCCTTGCTGTGTGGGAAGCTTAGCTATTAGATTCTTAGTAATTAAAGGACTGGAATTGTGATCTGTTTTGGGATAGTCGTATCGATTGTAGAGGTTTATGAATGTATTATTTATTTCCTTTTTGTCTTGATGTTGAACAAATCCTTACCTGTCTTAAGATTTTAAATGAAACTCGTGAGGCTTGTGGTGATTCTATTCAGTCGAGTGGAGGAAGATGGGGACAATACTTGTCTTGAAATGTTTGTTTAGTTCCTTACTCTCTTTAGATATTGCATTTGATTCGTGGGGTTTTATTGAACGTTGAATTTAAACCTATTTTCAATGTGTGTCGTTTGAAGGGAATATGGTATCCCTATCCTGAATGCTTGGGAAATTCAGTCCCTGGGACCGTGATTTTCATCGACCCTTATCTATCTTGCACTGTTGCATATTTCTATTCCTTATTGGGATCTTTGAATGGGTTTCGGGTTTTTAACGAGATAAGTTAATAGGATCTCTTGGGAGATAGTATGTTGTTTAGAAATGATATTGTGAATTTCATTTTGAGATTGAATTTGGATTTGAGCTTGGTGAATGAAAATAGGTAAGTAGTTGTAAGTTTTGTAATGGATGTTAGTAATGAGCACACTTTGATTGTGCATTCTTTAAGTTATCTTTTGGGAACTAGCTAAAGAATTTCTAAGTTTGTACTTAATAAAGGATTTCATTTCATACTATAAATGAAATGAAATAAGGATTGGGTCCATTTTGGTTTGAGATCCTTTTATGTTGATTGTTTAAGTTCATTGATTGAACTTCTTGTTATTTTATTCTCTTCTAAGATGGAAAATTTTCTAGTGGATTGATTAAGAGATTAATTGCCAAAGTATAGCTTGGATTTGTGGGTAGTCTGAGTTTCAAACCTTTACATTATATCTACTATCAGATAGAAGTTAGTAAGGCTTTCTTTTGGAATATTTTTAATCTTCTTGGAATTGAATTGGGATTCTTGTTTGGTGTAGCCTCTTTATTTATGGACTCCTTACTTTTTCATCTTTGGACTGAGGCAAGGATGTGTTTTCTAAACCTGATTCTTTCCTTGAGAGAAAGTGTGAATGAAAAATAGATATGTATTGATTCTCTTCCTTGTTTATATGGAAGGATGAAGCATACTAATATAAGTTATGCTATAACTAACTCCTTTGTTGCTTGGAAAAGTTAAATGTGTTTTTCTATTCTTATGAATTTATGAAATAATGGAAGGACAAGACTTTTTGATCTGTTTAAAATTAATTGATAAGATCCATTAAGTCTTGTGATATAATTCTGATGTTATAAATTATAATATGCTCTTTTCTTGAAAGTAAATTCAGATTTAATTAATTGTACCTCTTTCTATTTGTTATTACTTATGATTATTGTATGTTGTATATTAATTGTTTCATTAAAGCATAGTTGTTTAATGAAAAAAATTAGTGGAATGAAATTTACTTTAATGCTTAGTTATTATCATGCTCAGTTCATTGAACTAAGGCATGCTTAGCAAATTTGGAGATGGACATTGTAAGTGATAAAAGTAGACAAGAACTTTCATGATGTATTGGGCTTATTTAATTATGGATCTTATGTAAAGAGTTTTGGTTCATTCTTGAGTTGAATTAAAAAAGAAAAGTTGTATTCTTTTGGGATAGAGGTTGTTTGTTTTACAATATGCCTGGAATGTATAGTCTTGTAATGTATAGTATTAGAATGATGAATTGAAAGTTAAGATTTACTTGTATTGGTTGTGTAAATTATCTTGTATTTATGAAGAAGATGGAAAACCTATCTTGATGATATTTTTCATATCTGTTATATGCTTAATTCGGATAAACTTGATCAGTTGGATAAAGGGAAATAATTGAATTACCCTGATTTAGGTGCAGCTTGTTAAGTTGCATAAGATAATGAATTCTATCAAAACAATTTTAATGTAGTAATGGAATGTGTAATGAATATGTAGTAAAACTATAAAAAAATTGTGAAAGATAAGAAGGGTACGACAAACCCTAACACTTAATCATGTAGAGGAAGATTCTTCCTCACTCAAAGAAATGTAATCTAAAGAATGGTGATATGATCGTTAATCGTTAGACTTCATTTCCTATAAATTCTACTACTAGTTGAACCTAATTGGTTGCTACACCTTCTTTGAATGGATAAGTACATTTAATGGGACTTATGATGTTGTTGTCTTGTCCTTTGGATATCTGTTTGTTAAGCCTAGTAAAATGAACCTAAAAAGTAATCATAAGTTAAGGAAGTTCTTTAATGACTAAATGAATAAAATTTAGAAAAGAACTTATGGAGTGTTGGATTAGGGTTTAGTAGGGTTGTTGTAATCAGTGTAATAATCCAAATTAATAATGTATTAATAACCTCCTTGGGGTATGTACATCTTGATGAGGTAGTTTCTATAGGATGTTGGCACATGCCAAGCTGCAGGATGTACCTTTGAGAATACAAGGATCTTCTCGAGGATACAACGTTGTAGTTGACATGTGGCAACACCCTCTTCGCGTTGATTATCTAGATCTACACACAAATAAGGACTTGAACTTGGTTTCTCTCTAGGTCAAGTTAGTGGCATGTTTATGATAGGTAGTAGCTTTCAATGGCTTAGGGTACCTTGGCACATCTGGTTGAATTAGGTAAACCGAGTATGCCCATATACCTTAAGACATTGTGAGCATATCCCTATAATAAATTATGTTTCTAGCCGAGCTAGGGTTAAAACCTTAGGCAAGTGGGTGATGGTAGTTAGTAAAGACCATTCTAGATAATAGAAGAATGAGATGAAGGACATTTTCTAGAATGAGGAGTATGCCATCCAAGAATAGTAACATGAACAATATGTTGAAAATATTTGGCCAAAGTATCATAAGTTGTTGGTTGCATTGTCCTACGTCACCTAGTTTAAAGCTATGTGATGTCAGATGAATATTGGTAACAAATATTCAGATAGGTTCTTTAAACAGATCACTCAGTACTTGGAATAGGTTAGGAGAACCAAGTATACGTAGTATACATAAAGTATTTTATACTTTAAGTTAACATGAGATATCATTGGTAACCAAGTCATTACAGTTGTATATGGTTATCTGTTATGAGATTGATTGGCATGGAATGTGTGTCCTATTGGTGCCCATTTTGATCCTTTACCATTTTCCATGTTTCTCCTTTTCTCTTTGTGCTCTAAAACATTTTTTCCTCATGAAATCGATGATGTGAAGTTATATCTCCATTCTTGTGCATTGATTGTTTGCAAACTCATTACCTTGCACTAATTTACTAAGGAGAAGTGCATTTTTGTCCTGTTTATGAGAGAATACGGCTTTGGATTCTCCCATCCTTTGCATTTGGTGAAAAAAATTGTATCTGCATTTGAATGCTTTGAGTTGTTCATTTTTTCTCCATTTTTGCACCATTTTGAAGGAATCTCTAAGTTTGCCCTAATTTTGCCCATTCAAATGCCTCTGCCATTTTTCCCATGTTTTCCCAGCCTTTGGAGCTTGAAATCATTTTATTTTTACTTATTTTCCCTCAAATATCCCTTTCCATGGTCGTAAATTGCCTAAAAACACTTTCCATTTGTCTTTTGATCGAAAAATTCTTCACCCACGAAGAAAAAATTGATTTTGGGGGTCGTTGGCAATTTCTGTGTTTTTTGACGGTCATACGGCATCCTTTTCCTATTAAATTCTAGCTCATATAATTTTGCATATGTGGCTTGTTCTAATTGGTAGAGGGATACAGATCGGCGGTGGACTTACAAAAATTTCACCTTTTTGGTGAAAAGTACTAAAATGCAAAACAAGGCCGCAAGCCTGCTAGAGTAAATTAATGCCTTAGTCTTTTTTGTTTTGAAAGGCAAGGTAGAGTGGCAGATGTCTAGGAGAGTTTGATATTTTTAACCTTTTTCCTAAAAAGGGTTAAAGTATTAAAAGAAGGCGTGGCCCCGACAAAGAAGAAAATTAAAGGCTTACGCGGGTCGGTAGGCCACCGGAGGAAAAAGGGAAATGTTGCCTTTTTGGAAAAATGAGTTAAAGTGGTAATTTGAAGCATGGCTCCACAATGAATTAGAGGGAGACATGTGTCAAAAGAAATGGCAGAGGGGAGTGTGGGCCACCGATGAGTTTTGAAAAATTTGAAATTTTTTGAAGGAAGTATGAAGCAAAAAAGGAGTTATGGCCCCGTAGTGAATCAGTGATCGCCACATGTTAGGGACAGAAGTAGAGGTACAGGTCTACGGGGATAATTGTGAAAATTTTCCTTTTTCCAAAAAAGGTGGAAATGTGTAAAATTGACCCATGACCCCGAGATCCAATCATATTATGCCACGTGTTAGTGCCGAATCTCAAGGGCGGAGGGGAAGAGAAAAATGTCAATTTTTTTACTTTTTTCCAAAAGTGTTAAAATGTCAAAAAATGATCCCAAGCCCATTTCAAGTCACATTGTGACACATGGAGGGCTCAGATTGAAGGGAGAAAGGAAAATTGATGGTAACTGTGCATTTTTTAGTTTGGCCTCCATTTTTGCTCCGAGAAGTATGGAAATGCATTTTTTACATCGATTTTGATCAAATTTTTTGGAAAATTCGTGTTGTTTTTTCCTGTAAGGACCAATGCAATTGGTTTTGAGGATCAATTTGAAGATCAGGGATGTCTTTGAAATGAATTTTTTCCCTAACCCGTCTAGAAATGTGAAATATCAAATCCAAAAGTTTTAGAGTCAAATTTTGGAGGGATAAGGATGAAATAATGAAAGGAAGGGGGTCTGCATGCTTTGAAGATGAATAACATGCCTCCATAATGGATAATGATGTGGATTTTTCAATGATTCATCTCTTTTTGAGATAACTGGAAATTTTTTGGATGTGTTCTATTAAACGTCCCTGTCTGTGAATCATGAGGAATTTTTGTAACAAATTTGATCCTTTGGCATATTCTTTTCTTGGGAAAGAAGGATCAAATGGGATTGAAAGATATATATTGCATGAATTTGTCATGCAAAGGGTTGGAAGAGTTTAAAAAAGCTATGGAAAACTAAAAATTTCATGGGAAAATCTGGGAAGAAGTCCATTCTCCGAGAACCACTTATAATTCCTTTTTTACATCAGATTTGTATCATGTTGAGTTAGTTTTAGTTTTAAAGCCATAAAAAAGCTCGATATTGTTCTTAAAACATTCCCCTGTTGATAAATTTGATCATTTCTAGATTATTTTGTGTTGTCTCTTGGCAAAATTTGCATACACTTATGTTTCAGAATGTTTTCAATTTATGTTTCTTGCTCCTATTGCAGTCTTGTGTTTAAAATATCTCTTGATCATACATGGTCTCATTTCTTGTGATTAGTTTAGTGGAATTTGTAATCTCACATTTAGAAGAGCTTTCATCTGATAAAGAGATAAACAAATTTAAAATCACTTTACTTTCCTTGATTTTAGAGATTGTTTGTAAACCTTTGGGTGCACCTTAGGTCATGATTAAATAGTGATTATTAAATGCTTCATTGGTTCATTCTAACTCAAGATTTTGTGATAGATGATCAAAGATTGTGTGGAAAAGTGTAGATATGGGCCTCCATTTAATGCACATATCTTGGTTGAAGGGATGATTAACCATTTTGATACTTTCTATTGTTAAGTTTCTCCATATTTTGCTAAAATCCTCAAAGAGTCTAGCGGACCTTGGTTTGTCTTATCTAAACTCCCACCCAAAAATCATTCAAAACAACTAATCCTACCTTGTTTTACCCCTGTTTTGACCTGTATACCCACAAAAGATCAAAATACATTTGCTAAAGTATGCAAAACATATCAGGTTTTCAAAATGTCTTCAGTAACCCTTGCCTTGCATTCAAAGTATCTCCACAATCTGGAAGTGACAACTTGTGAAAGTCAGATTTGGAGTGTTGATCATATTTTCCCAAGGCCTTTTCATGCTATTCACACAAATTGAGGGATATCTTCATCTCCTTCACCATTTGAGGGTTAAAAAATAGGTCCTCTTACCTTGGTTGAAAGGCACAACTAAAAGCAGTTAGAGACAAGATCAAGTCCTATTTGAGTGCTATCCATCTCTCTACAAATCTGAGTTCCAATTATATCACATCCCCAGCTACAAAACAACATACATCATGATCTATCTGTCTTCAAGCTTCATTCCATATACGTGATGCTGATCAGATGGAAAAGGAGAACAAATTTTGGTACCAACACCAGTGGCGTCATTATCGGGGACATTCTTAGTTCAATTTGATCCATGATCATACATATTTGAGATATTTGAATGCATATCAAACCATGGTAATGTCTCTTACAAGTTCTATCTACAAATATATTGTTAAAGCATCATTCTATACTTAGATTTGTAAGGTGTATGCAAAGGTTTCAAAATCATCTACAATTTTATCAGTTTCTAGTAGTAGTTACACTTCATTTGCATTTGTGGTTGATAGATTCAAGAAGAGGGAGATCTAATCTATAAATTTTTGCAAGATTTTTAGTGTTGATAGGTATTTGACAGAGTATTTTAGTGCATTTGCACAACTAGGGTGAAAGTCCTTAGTGGTGACTCCATGCTATTTTGATCTTGATAAATACCAGTGTCTTAGCTTTTTGTCATTTGTTTTTTGGTGTTGCTAATCTGCAAACTTGGAAGGAAGAAGATATCTCTTCAGGAGGGACCCAAGTAGAAAGTTATTTCAAGAATCGGGAAAGATAGTTGTAGAGGAAAGAAAATTTTGGAAGGTTGTTGAAGTTCATACATCAGCTTTTAGTAGAGGATTATCACTCTTCTTCCAGTGATTCTGATTTAATCAATATTCTCATAAACTTGTTTACTTCAACTAGTGAAGGTCCTTCTGTTGTACTTGGTGAGTTCCTTTTTCAAACTACACCTGTGTGTTTCAATTCTAGTAAAAATTTCCAAGAAAATCAGCACCTAGAGAATACCAATCTTGTGAACCACATTCTTGAGCCCCAAAGACCTCGCACTCCTCATCAACTTGTGTCACCCCCAAGATCACCACCTCAAAACAATATGGCTCAGCCTAGACCTCCATTTGTTGTTAACACCTTTGGTCCTATAAATTTTAGGGGAATGGATGGTTACCTAAATGTTGTCCCACAAGATGTAAGGAATAGGTTATCAAAGTTCAAAGGTAACAATGTAGTAAGCTGGTAATTAGCATCTCAAACTTTTTGTTAACATGATGGAGGATTTTGAAATAGAGTTTAAAGATGTGTATGTTATATTGTTCATTAATACACTAGAAGAGAATGCAAGGGATTGGTACAAGGCTCTTCCTGATAATTCTATTGATTCATGGACTAAAATGTAGAATGCATTCAAATTACAATATGGTGAAAAAACTGATCCTAGGTTTCTCTTGTGCGAGTTTGAAAATATCAAGAAGAACCCCAATGAATCAGTTCATGACTTCAACACAAGGTTTAAAAAACTTTGAGAATGTTGAATTCTTAATATTTTTGATTCATGTGTTTAGATGATTTTGAAATGTTGTTTATATCATTTTGGATGTTCGATATGTCCATGAGGCCAAAGGAGGTATTTGAATTTTTGCAGATTAAAAATCACAACAATGTGGGGATTAGAGACTAACCATATTAGAATGCAGGTGAAATCAACAAGGTCACCGTATGATGGAAAAGTGACAAGTGAGCATGGGAATCTACAAGTAACTCTTCCTCACACCCAACCTCCCAAGGTCATGTTGAGATAACCGGTGGGGATGGACTATACGTGGGGTGCAGACAAGCTAGTTAGGAAATCTTATGTCTTCGATGTGCACTAATGGAATCTGTGAATCTAAGGCAAAGAAGGCCCTCCTAACCTAAAGCGGCATGATAGATTGTTCAACAAGGATGACTGCTCGAAGGCTCTCCAATCAATATCAAGCTCTAGCGTGATCTAATCTATAGGTTGTGGGATGCTGGAAGATATCTTGTGGGTACTTTGTAGATATTTCCCGGCAGAGGTCATGAAAAATGGATGATGGATGAATGGTGGAATTTATGGGTGATTCTTTGGTCTAGTCCAGAAATCCTTAGCTTGATTAGCTACTATGTCTAGTGAGGATAGTTGTGTGATAATGATTGGTGGAAGTGGAGAGGATCTAAATACTAATGTGTGTAAACCAGCATCAATGTCGATTGACTGTGGGCCCTTGGGTTGTGGGACTGTGGATCACAACCTGTAGGTTCGTGGTCGTCTGCGGGCCTCCTATGGTCATGTGCAGGATCAATCCCTAATCCCTAATATCTAGTAGTTGTATGCCTTTTCGGCCTCTATGTTTAGAACTAAAAGTTGTGCAATCTTCTTAGAGTGCCTTACAGGCATTCTAGCAACTTGAATTCTTAAAATAGTGTCTATACATGTCAATGAGAATGTCTCATGTGTCTGGTTGTGGGACCAAAGGATCACAACTAAGCGTTTGCTCTTTTTCAAGCCCTTCTACATTCATGCAGATATTTATTTAGGGAAATCTGTAATTTGGCTAGTTTGACCAAAATGTATGCACTTTATCGTCTTCTATGTTTAATCCCCTTAACTGTGAACTGATTTCTTGTAGGTCTGTTTTTGTTTGGAAAACCTGAATTATGAGATTTTGGTCTATATAAGTTATTGTTGTAACAAGGTTGGCTTGAGGCACGATTGACTTGAATATGTATTCTCTAGGCTCCCTAGGTCCCGTGATTGTCATACAAAAGAAACAATATAAATCTAACTAAAGAAAAGTAAACTAATTATGCAAAGTATATCTACAACATATATAACTCATCTATTTTTTTGTATTTTTGATAGAGTATTTAACTGAATTAAGATAACAATTATTTAATAGAATTGAAAGAGAAATTATTTAATATCTAGAAAATGACAACTAAGTTGATAACATAATTTAAAATAAACAAAGTAGCTGAGTATAGCTACCTACTTGTGCGATTGTGAATCTATTCTAAACAACCAAATAACTGATCTAATCTATTTAAAAGACCCCAATCTTACCTCGAAGTGAGGAATGAATCATAATTTATCGAAACTATCAATCCCCACATGACTTCCCAAATTAATATTGAAAGTGAGATTAACTAAAATCAAAATGATTCACTACTCTATTTGATATGTTTTAACTTAGAACTTTGATAGCTTGAAATTGGATTTTGCATAATAGTGGCGAATCCGATTGTGTGTGGCTTTGTCCCCTCAGTGTAGTCTCCTCATTCCTTCGTGCTCACGTGAATCTAGAAAAGTGTGTAATTTTAGTGTTAACAAGAAGTACGTATTGGAACAATGGCAGCTTTTGGATGTAGACTGAATACAATTCGAGTAGGAGAGGGATAGCACAAGAGAATAGAGCTTGGCTTATGCAATTCCTAGAGGGATTTATTGTGAGTCATGCAACACAAAACATCTAGAACCTGAAACTATCCTTCTTGACAAACAAAACCTGTAACTCTAATGGATTTAGACTAAAAATGAAATTATCCTATCTTAATTGATTGTATGAAACATTAATGATACTAGAACAAGAAGATCATGTGATTTCTAAACAGCAAAATAAGACTAACTATGCATGCAACAAATGAAAACTATTGAATTCCTAAGCAAGAACTGAAAGACTAAACTATTGAAATGAGAGGATGAGAGGAAATTTTGAGGGGCCATTTTCTTGTAATCAAACTAGCTATTTATAGAATTCCCATTCACCCAAAGGTAACTCCAACTAGGACTCTTTTACTATAAACAATGGAGAAACACTATTCCAGGGAACCAAAATCATAGATACAAGTAAAAACAGATGAGAAAGCTAGTAAAAGTTGAAAATTTATGTGAGTCATGTTTAAAAGAAGTGTCTTTGGAAAACGCATGAAGGACCGCCACCCTGAGCAGGGCGGCGGTTACAGGACCACCACCCTACCTAGGTGGCGGTCACGAGACCGCTGCCAGTGCAAGGTGACGATTTCATTCATTCGAAGACCAAAATACAAACGAAAAGAGAGGGAAGAGTAAAACAGAGCACAAGGAGGCTAAGCCGGGCATACGGGATGTTAACATACACTTATAGAGATTTTCGGATTTCAACACCTTGCGAGGAGACTGTATCATCATTGGGGCATGTGTAACATCGTTCTAGCAGCGTACTGTGCCCTTCAATATCGGGTGCGTACATATTTCCCCCTCGGAGAAGTTTTTAGCCATGAAGAGGCATAAAATGGTGGGTCTAGGTATGGTGGTCCCGAAATGGGAAATTAGAAATTATACCTGACACGTCCGTGTGTCGAAATGACGCCATCCAAAATTCTCGCTTCCTGCAAAATGAAAAGAAGACTCAAGTGTAGATAGATAAAATAAGCCGAAAATAAATACTAAAATAATATGAAGTGAGGACTTACCATTTGTGGGGATAAGAACTCACCTTTCATTGGCGCTCAAACTGCGAAAAGGGGCATCCAAGACGAGTCAAAATGCTATATATAAAAAATGGGCCCATTTTCCTATTCATTTATGCGTGTTGATTTCATTGATTTTGAGCTATAGGACCCACGGTGACGGTTTTGATGAGAGTACAGTCGAAATGTTCATGACGAGATAGTGACCATGCCTCTGCAAGCGGAACATCGTCCCACGAGATCTCAAGTTAGTTCTTCTCGATTTACCGTTTTTATACCTAAAATGTAAAAATGATGAAATCTTCGCCATGGGGGGTAATTTTTGAAATTTTTAGTTTTAAATGTGTCCTTAGGGGTGGACACCTAATGGGTATGCTCTCATTTTAGTAAAAATGGTCTTTTTTTACATTTTTGAGAATTTTTAGGGCACATGACCCATTTGAAAATGCAAGACATGACCTTTGTCCTGAGCGGGCGGTGGTTATAGAACCGCCGCCCTTCAAAGTGGCGGTTATGGAACCGCCACCCTGCTCAGGGTGGCGGTCCTTTACAGAATGCTAAAATATCATTGTTTTGAACCCATTCTTGCATTTTTGGTATTCTTATATGTTCTAATGATTTTTCCCAATGTGATTTTGGTACTAACTTACTCTTTTTTACGTGTTTTTGTGTGTTTTTGCGACGAAGAAGGAAGAGTACATTAGATGGAACTGGGGAGAGACTGTGATTGGCTTAGGTAGTGTTGGATGCACTTTCTCAGCTGAGCAAGATACTCTTTAGAGGGCTGGACATATTACGTATATCATGGGTTCCGTATGTCGCACCTTCTAGTCACATACTATGTGAATTTTTTTGTATTGGGATCTTTGATTGGAATACTTTTCGATTTCCAGAGTTAGGGGTGAGTGGACTATCACCCTTGAGGATATCTACCATATCTTGGGAGTCCCGATCATCGGGAGATGGCTTACACTTGAAATAGTGGGGTCGTGGCTCGAGATAGCTGAGTGGGCTACATACATGGGAGATGCAGTTGTCTCCATTGGTTCAAAGAAGGGTGTGAGGGTCCGTTCTATTCCTAGCTTGCCTATCCCTTTGATTCTTTAGGCCATTATGGGGATCCTTGCCTCGAGATTGATCGGGGACAAGGGAGGGGACACCTTACTCTACTATTGGTCCCCTATTATTGCACAGATTGAGGCACATGGCCGGATTTATGCCTGGGAAGCCGATATACTTGGGACCACCTACCACGACCTATAAAGGGTGGTCCGCTTACAGGGACAGTCTTTGAGCCATCTGACCCTAGTTATGAGCTGGGTCTATGAGCGTATCATCCCCTATGATTGAGGTGTAGAGGTGGCGGATCCCGGAGCTGTGAGGGCAGCCAGATGGGTAGAGATGTCGGTGCTTAGAGCACCTCACCAGCTAGTTACCTCCCTGACTACTGATGATATGGAGGCCACACCTTATCAGACCATGGCAGGGTTATGGGGTGAGGAGACCCTCACTTTGATTTCCTGCTCTACTACAGGGTAGCTTGTGGACAAGACGGCGAAGGTAGAGACACACCCTTTTGATCGAGTGCCTCAACAGTTTAGCCTTTCCTACATTGGTATGCTTCCCCCAGTGGTGCCGGTGTTCGATTAGTTCGAGAGGCTAGGGAGGTCCCGAGAGGCCGATGTTGGGACATTGTTACTCTTGTTATCCCTATTGTAACTAGGTGGGTGGTACGTGCCCGAGAGATTTTGGTGCTCCTCGGTACCTTTACTTCATATTTCCGCGGTCCTACCCATAGTGATGATGACCCTATTGATATAGAATCTGATTTTGAGGAGTTTACAGGGGGAGAGATGGAGGAGGAGACCGAGGATATGGAGTTCAGCGATTCGGGTGGAGAGGAGGATAGTGATCCCGAGTGGTATGAAACTCATGAGATCCTACAGGCCGAGAGGGTGGAGCAGAGCGTAGAGAGGGTGACTCTAGTCTCAGAGGAGTTGCCTTCTCAGGACCTAGGTGGAGAGGATGAGTTCGTAGTAGGATGCTATGTTGCCCCAAACACAGGAGGAGGACATCGGTCAATGGTAGCATCCGTGGCGAGGGCGATCCTAGGGATCCCTCTTGGAGGCCTGGAGATCCGAGTGAGTTGTTACTCTCCTTTTAATGTTTGTTTCTAGCTAGGATTGCCTTAGTTGCTATCTCTCCTTTTGTTCATTTTTGTTTTTATCCTTTGATTATTTCTAATTTGTTTTCTCTTTTGTTTGCAGAGACTAGCTGATGAGTGGCGAGACTTGATTCACTAGGTATGTACTGATACCCTGATGCTCCCCATGGAGAAGACTCACACCGAGTTGTCGGTGGACACGGGGAGCCTTCGGGAGGTAGTAGGCATAGTGATATCTTTGCCCCTATCTGGAACGTGGACAAGATGGTGACCTCCCTCCGCACCGAGTTAGTTGGGTATAGGACTGCAGAGCGCCCGATGAGGAGCCACTCTCATAGTGAGGCTACAACTATTGTTCGGGACCGTGAGCCTTGATGCACTCAGGCACCGGCGTAGCATGTGAGTCCTAGATGTGGTCCTGCACCTTCAAAGGGATCTCACAGGGGGTTGAGAGGCCACTTGGCTCTTTTTGTAGTGATTTTTGTTAGATTGTTTATATGATCATTTTTATTTTTCGGGCTCGTTGAGCATTTTGACCATGCCTAGCGCATGATGGCGTTGTACACAAAAATGGATTGCATATATGTATATACTTCTTTTTGGATCAGACCCTTGGTGTCAGGATTTTGTGATTTATTTCCACATGTATATTAGATGCTTATTAGAATTCTTGTTTTTATATGCTTTTAGAATGTATGCAATGGAGAATAAATGACACAAATGCTTTCTTTCTTTGTGTTATGTGATGCTGATGTATGATAATGTAGACACAATGTGATCTTGAAATTTAGTTTCTATAAGCAATTTTCCGGTATTTCATATTGTTTTGACAAAATGTGATGACGAACTAGTATGATGAGCAGATGCACTTGCCCCACTCCTAACTCCACGCAACTAGTAAGATGCAAGTACTCACCACCGAGAGCTAGAAAGGGCACAAGCTATGAGGTGTGTTCAAATGGTAATGATGGAAGATAGACAAAGAGTTGGTGGAACCAAATTAGGACACTACAACCTACCCTACTCAAGTGACCTCATAGTTTAGAATGCAACTTGCTTTGTAGTTTATCTAGACTTAGATCCGTAGATGGCCACTTGGTTGAAAAAATCTGGTTTTCGGGGTTTTGGATTCTCTTGGAATTTTGGACATTTGATTCATTTGTTTTTTTACTCAAGATTTCAAAGGTTTATTTGAACTATTTTCTTATGACCTTCAACGTTATGTTAAGAGGACCCCCTACACCTTGCCCCATGCTACTAGTAGGAAACATGGGTTTATCACCATGGATAATGCACGGGTGAGTAAGGGCATTCCCATCCTTTTCAAACCCTCTATCATTAGTAAGAGATGCAAGCTCATCACCAAGGGTTGGTAGAGGCAAGGAAATGTGTAAAAGTAAATTTTTGTTTGATCTATATTCGAATTACTTATTTGAGAAAAATATCGGTATGTTCCTATTTCCAAAGAGATCTATATATGGGATAGATGTGACACCATGAAGCTTCTTGAATAGACCATAGGTAAGACATCTATCCTAGGAAGAAACAAAAGTGAGAACAAGTATACGAGGCCTTGGTATGGCTACCATTAAGAATTTTTCATATCTAGCTTTAATTGATGACATGATTCTGAAATAGTTAATGATGTTATGAAAATGAAGAAGTATGATTTGAATGCTTCTACCAATACCATCAGAATTTTGTAATGAATTACTTAAGAATAAGTCCCTTGATCACCAAATTTTATGAAATGAGTGAAAAAAATGAACCTATCTAAATGAAGATGCAATGTAGATATAATTATACAAATAGTGCCAACACTTCATGCGTAAAACCGTTTAAGGTGCAAGGAATTGACAATTTCACCAAATTCCTCACCTTCTAGTGTGCACAAGAGATACGCACCATTTCTGTAGTCCTTCATGACTCGATATGGGCCCAACCACTTGGGCCAGAACTTTCTTCCTTCACCGATTTTCTTATCGATCTGGCTATCTAGTCTTAGAACTAGATCTCCTTCATATATTTCTCGTTCATAGACCTTTTTGTTATACTACCGGCACATCCGGTCAACATAGACTCTATGCCACTGTTCAGCATTTAACCTGGCCTCATCTAGGCTTTATAGTTGGGAGAGGCATGCTTCTCTATAAGCTTCCTCATCTAGAATCCCTTGTAGCGAGATGCGGAGACTAGGTATTTCAACTTCAAGTGGGAGAACTACTTTGATCGAATACCAATGAGAAAGGATTTTCTCTTGTTGGTGTTCTTACCGAGGTTTGGTGGGCCCACAAGGCTGAATATAACTTTAAATTCCAATATCATTTATTTTCTTTTACTATTTTGAGTAAAATAGCTTTCAATGTCTGGTTTGTTGCTTGACCTACCCATTGGATTGAGGTAATACTGAGGGAGGCCGTGTGATGGTTTATTTTAAATTTACAGCATAACTCATAGACCTCGTCATTCTTAAAGGACATGCCATTGTCTGAGATAATGATTTTTGGGAAATCGTACCTATAAATGATTAGGTTCAAAATGAACTTGGCGATCATGACACACAGTACGGTGGTAAGAGGCATAGCCTCTACCCATTTGGTAAAATATTTGATGGCCATGATTATGAAGTTATGGCCATTTGTTGACAAGGAGAGAATTTCTCTATCAAATCTAGGCCCCATGTAGAAAAGGGCCATGGAGTCGTGATTAGTTGTAGAGCTTGTGCCGACATGTGAATCTCATGGGAAAATTCTTGGCATTTATGGAATCTACGTACAAACTCTCTATTGTGTCGTGTTCGAGAATAGGCCAAAAATATCCCATTTGATGTATTTTGCGAGTGGTGGCATGACCACCGAAGTGGTCTCCACATATTCCACTGTGAGATTCATAGAGAATCTTCTTAGATTCTTCTGTGTCAACACACCTTAGGAGCATTACATCGAAAGCCTTACGATAGAGAACTTGTTCTATAATAATGTATTTAGCTACAATAATACATAACTACCTTCTTTGTTGTGGTGTACACACACTGGATATGTATGGTCCATGATAAAATTGATAATATCAGTATACCAAGGACATTCAGAGATGGGAGGTCTGGTTTCGATGTAATATATGCATTCATTAGGAAAATCCAGATCTACTAGATCACCTCCGTCTAATGGGTTGTCACTAACCAATCTATAATAATTTTTCCCTTAACAAACTTCTGGTTTACAAAAATTAATTTAAATTCACCCATTAAGGTTATAAAGTGTCTAGCCTTTTTAGACAAAGACCCTTGTGTGAGGAAAGTTCGTAAATGGTCTGTTTTTACAATGACCCTTGTTTCTTGATTTAGCATGTAATGTCTTAAGCATTTGGTTACAAAGACTATGGAAAGGAATTCTCATTCTACCTACATATAATGTGTTTCATAATCGAACAACGTTTGGCTAATAAAATAGACCACACATTCTTTTTTATCATCGTCTTCTCGAGACAACATGTAGGCTAGCGAGACATCCGTAGCTCGAATATAAGATCAAAGGATGATTTGGTCTAGGTGGCATTAATGTGGGAGAGAGACAGTAAGAAGTGTTTAATGGCTTCAAGGCCTCATGGCATTCCTTTGTCCAAATAATGCAGCAATCCTTTTTCAACAAATTGTTGATCGGATGTACAACAAAACTTAAGTCCGAATGAATCTCCAGATTGCACCGAGCTTTCCAAGAAATGATCTAATGCCAGAGTCATCTGATGGTGGGATCATCTCAAGAATAGCCTAGATTTTGGCTGGGTCTACATCAATCCCTCATGATGATATAATGTAACCTAGGATTTTCCCTCCTGTCACACCAAATACACATTTTTCTAGGTTTAGTGTGACTCGTATTCGATCAAACGTGAAAGAATGATGCGGAGCACTTCCGGGTGATCATAGTGCTTCCTAGCCTTGGCCAACAAGTTGTCTACATAGGATTCCATGATTTTATGAATAAGATCATGAAATATGTATGTCATTTCCCGCTGGTATGTAGCACCAGCGTTCTTGAGACCGAATGGCATAACAACGTAGCAATAAGTTCCCCAAGGAGTTATAAACGTGGTTTTGGCTTGGTCTTGTTCAGATATTTTGATTTGATTGTATCCCAAGAACCCATCCATGAGAGAAAAAAGCTCAAATCCAGCTGTTGCATCAATGATGACATCAATGGATGGTAACGGGAAGTCATCCTTGGGGCACACCTTGTTAATGTCTCGTGAAGTCTATGCAGATGCGTATCTTCCCATTCTTTTTAGAACAAGGAGGATATTAGATACCCACTGAGAGTAATCCACCAGCTTGATGAACCCTACGGAGAAGCTTCACTTGTTCCTTTACCATGAGAGATACCTTGGGTTTCATTGGTCTTGATTTTTGTTTAATTGGCTTTTCATCTGATTTGGTGATGAGGTTATGTACCATGATATGTGGTGCAATTCCCATCATTTCTTTATAGTTAAATGTGAAAGCCTTTTGATGTTATTTGAGGATTCAAGTGTTTATTTCTATTTCTTCTGGAGTTAACAAAGATCCTATTTTCAAGATCTTTGGTTCTTCCTCTATTCCAATGTTAATATCAATCGTTTATTCAATTAAAGAAGTGTTACCTTCTTCAAACTCAGGTGGGGTTGGAGGTAGTTCCAGATCTTCTCCATTCTCTACCGTGTATATGTCGAGTTCCTTTTGTGGGGGAAGCTCTACCATGGGATTTCCAAAGTAAGAAGATGAATATGGGATTAAGGAAAAATCTACCATGTGATGGGTGAGATGTAACTCTGCATAGGCGTTTAGGTAATCAAGAGTGGTTGTATCACTATCAACATGACATAAGTAGTAGGTGTATTCTCAGCTATGTGCATGAGAAGAGGGTTTGTTGATTTTTTCTTTATTAATGGTTCGAAGACAAAGGGATACCATGAAATGGGTGTCCTCTAACTCACTTTGTTTGGAGTGAAACATGAAGCCAAGGTTGCTATTGAATCTACGAGAAGGTTTTGTTCTGCGCAGGATTTCTTCAATTGATATGAAGTTAAATCCTTTTCTCGGATCTAATATTGTTGTTTCAGAGAGTCAAATGTTCAACTCTAGTCTCATACACCTCAGAGACTTGGTTTTCTACTAACTGAGAGTCTCCTAACACTCTGATGTCATTAACACCGAGCTTTTTAGCTATAATGAGACCAAGGAGGAGGGCTTCGTACTCTGCGCCATTGTTTGTACATTTGAAATTTAATTTAAAGGTGAATGGTAGGATCTTTCCCTCGGGAGAAGTAAATATCACACCTACCCCAGCCCCATAATGACATCTAGCTCCATCAAATTGGAGAGTCTAATGTTTACTTGGGAAGATGAAGGTTGGGAAAGTCGTTACATCTATTTCTTCTACTTCGGTTACCTCTACCATGTAGAGTTCTTTTGCTGGAAGAGAACAAATTCCTAGGGCACATCCCATACCTATGGAATCAAATGGTAGGAAAATTGGTAGATCTTGTTCTAGCAACTCAACAATTTTTTCAATAGTTCCTAATGATATTGTTTCTACAATGTTAGCTTCATCCTTGAGGGCTGGGATGCTCTTGACTAGGTTCGTAATCTCTAGTTCTATTGTAGGTATTAATTTTTCTTCTGGTTTTGAGTTGGTTGGTTTGTTAAGTTGGTTTGTTGGGAGTTCAAACTCAGAGTGAATGCCTAGCCTTTTCTTTAGGTCTGCTAGGTGTATATCGAATGGTTTTGGATCACCTTTTGCTATGAATATCTTTCCTAAATACAGGTATCTTATTTCCTAAAATAACGTAGAAGGGATTGCCTTCATACGGTGTATCCATGGTCACCGAGGATCATAGTATAGTTGGTTTCTGATCTATAATATAAAACTTAGTTATGATTGTTTTGGTTCCTAAGGTGATTTGGTAATATTATTGTTCCAATTGAAGTGGCTTTAAGGCTATCATAGCCTCTTAGTGTATTCCGAGTCATGGAGCAATTTGTCTCTACATACCCTAGCTTTTGAAGGAAAGAGAAGGGGACAATGTTAACTATTGCCTCATCATCAACCATTGTGTGTTTAACATAATTTTTATAAACCCACACTTGTAAATGTAAGGTGGATCACCTCTACGTGCAATCTCAAAGCATCGTCGGCATTTTCTTATGTCGAATATAAACTCAAGTATCCCTATCCGGCTGCCCGGAGGGTGGATATCAAAGTCTATATAGTTTACTGTGTTTTGGGGGAGGAGTGATGTTAATTATATGACCTAAACCTAATTATTCTAAAAGAGCATCCCTATGGGTGGGAGAGTTCTTCAACAAGTCTAAAAGGAGATGTGAGAGAAGGTCTTTGTTAGGTCATTAATTAAATCATAGGAACCTCTACGGGTTTTACTAATATTTGTTGAATGTTATCTCGGCTCTAGTGGGTAGCTTTGATTTGGCTGAGAGGAATACTCTCGTGTCCTTGTTATGGATTCCATGTGTAGCTTAGTGTTTAATTCTACTAAACTTACTATCTTGGTTCGTGGTGACTTCCTAATTGTGGTGCGATAGGTGGATTTAGTGAAGTTGAGGCTTCATGATCATTGTTTCCTGTCATTACACCCTTTTTCTTCCCATTTGGATTTAATTTGTTATTGTGATTTGGGAGCGGATCATTGAAGATCTTGAGGGGTGCGTTTTGAGGGGAGACCGCCCTTGTGAAAGTATTTGGTGTAGGTGACGCAGGATCAGCTAAGAACATATCTATGAAAAGTTTTCTTTGTTCCTCTAGAAAACATTGTATGAATTTATTGTATTCATGGCAAGTCCTAGTGTCATGGCCTCGAATTTTGTGGAAACCACAATATGCGTTGGGGTTATAATTCTAGGTTGTTGGTTTGGCACGTGTTGTGGTCCCAAAACTCGATTAAGCCGTTGACTATCAAGATTAAAAATTTTCATTTGTTGCCTTTGGTTTTGATATCTAGTTGAATTTTGACTTGGACTCTATGTCTAGATCTGTCTTTGTTGTTTTTGTTGTTGTGGACGATTAAAATCCACCGAGTTAATTGTCAGGGTAAAATTGTTGTTTCATTGATTGTTAACCTTAGGTGGTGGAGCATTTACAACATTTTCCTTTTTTGCTTGGTCAATTATTCCATCTATTGTGACCCCGTGGTTCTTGTTAAGGATTTTAGGTCCTTGATTGGCATTTATGGTAGTAGGATAAGTCATAGTATTTTGGTTGGGGATGATTAACCTCCCATTTGTTCCATACGTCTTGCGACTGCTATCTATTGCAGCTTGATCTATTCGGAGGATGCTCTCGAGTATCTCGTCATAAGTTCTTAGTGGGAACTTCTGGACTTCTTCCTTTACCTCTCTGCTGAGAGAATGAAGGAATAAATCACATAGTTCCATCTAGTCCATGTTTTGAGCACTTGCTGAAGAATAGAGGACTGTATGCCACCTCTAGATGAAATGAGCAACAGATTCATTGTGTTCTTGTTTGATATGCAAGAATTCCCTGATTCCTGTTCTCAATAATTTTTTCATGTCGAACACCTTGATGAACTCTGAAATGAGTTGTTTAAATGAATGGATGAAGGCTTCATGTATCCTGTAATACCAATCGAGGGAAATGCCATCTAAGGTTTTGGGAATATTCTAGTTACAAATCCATCCCGGGAGCAGTTCTTGAATGGTTGTGGCATAGGCCTTAATATGTGCATTCGGGTCTCCCTCTCCTTTGTACTTGGGAAAATCAGGAAGAGGTCTTGGAAGCATGATGCTTCATATAGTGAAGTCTAAGGACTCTTTCAAATATTTGGAATAAGTTCCTATCACATAGGTTTTGACCATTGATGGTGCTTTTGAGGGGGTAGACGTGGAATGGGTTGTTGATGGCGTAGCATATGCATTTTTGGGATATAAGGAAATACCTATGGTTGAGAAAACATGTTGGGAGAAGAGAACATATCTCCATGTGGTGACTTGGAATACATGTTTAAATATGAAGGAACATTGTTCGAAATGGATTGTTTTGTACTAAACCGAGAGGTATCATATTTTCTCTTTGGAGCGGCGTTAGAGAAAATAGTTCTAGTTGGCGTTTGTTGTGAATGCGAGGAGGCATGCCCAATGTGCCTATTCTTGTGAGGATTTATACTTGGCAGGATGATGTGGAGGAATGGAATTTCCTACTTGCGTGAATTACAAATTTTGACTTGCTTGAGCAAGTTCCGGCCCTCTAACTTTCTCAACTAAGGTTGAGATGACCTCGTTGGTGAAGATACGGTTTCTTGCCTTAGTGGTGTTTTTAAGGTTGTATAGGCATATGGTACCCAGCTATAAATTGATTGGTGCCCCTGCCAAGTTTCACCAAGGGCATTTCCTATAGGTGGAGGAATGGAGGTGTTTTCTTGAAAAGAGACCTCGGGTTGTGTTTGCAAATCTCCTATAGGTGGGTACATACTTTGAGAGCGTTGTTCACTCCTAGCATAACATGCTAAATGTTCATCATCTAAAAATAGATATGGATCTGATTGCCTACTAATTTGTGGTCTAAAAACACATGAGGAGATGAACCAGATTCTCAATGAGCGTTATGTTATTTGAGCACTGAAAACTCTGGTTGTTACATTTGAGTGAGCTGATCCAACTCTTCTACTTGGAAAGATGAAATATATCTAGTCCTTTGAGGTAGAGTTTGTGTTGAAAACTGGTTGATTGAATAATTGTCACCCCATGCTTTGAGAGCGAGGGTGATGGTTGTCTATTTAGCTGATCGTAGTATGCTTCAAGACCTAGGAGAGGTCTACCATATGCCTCGAATTCTGACATATTTGGGGGGTATATGAATACCCACAGAATAATGGGAAGAAGTGAAGATGGGTGAAAGAAAATAAAGAGAAAAACTAGTTTGTTTCACGTCGGAGTTCACCAATTTTGTTGGTGAAGCTGATGTGAAGGCTAATAAGGTGGAAAAGATGCAAAAATACAAGAATTGGGAGAACAAGTAGAAATATGACTCCAAACCGAGAAAGTAGAAAGTTCACATCAGTTCACCAATTTTGTTGGTGAAGCTGATGTGAAGGCTAATGAGGTGGAAAAGATGAAAAAATATACTTATTGGGAGAACAAGTAGAAATATGACTCGAACCGAGAAAGTAGGAAGTTTCACGTCAGTTCACCAATTTTGTACAATGGAAAAGTGACAAGTGAGCATGGGAATCTGCAAGAAGTAACTCTTCCTCACACCCGATCTCCGAGGTCGTGCGAAACATCCGGTGGGGATGGACTATATGTGGGGTGTAGACAAGCTAGTTAGGTAATCTTATGTCTTCGACACACACTAATGGAATATGTGAATCTAAGGCAAAGAAGGCCCTCCTAACCGGCTGGGGGGTGATAGATCATTCAAGTGAGGATGAATGCTTCAAGGCTCCAATCAATATCGAGCTCTAGCATGATCCAATCTATAGGTTGTGGGATACGTGGAAGATATCCTGTGGGTGCTTCGTAGATATCTCCCGAGAGGGTCATGAAAAATGGATGATGGATGAATGGTGGAATTTATGGGTGATTCTCTGGTCTAGTCTAGAAATCCTTAGCTTGACTATTTGTTATGTTTAGAAAGGATAGTTGTGTGATAATGATTGGTGGAAGTGGAGAGGATCTAAATACTAATGTGTGTAAACCAGCATCGACGTCGATTGACCTATGGGCCTATTGGGTTGTGGGACTGTGGATCACAACCGTAGGTTCATGGTCCTCACTTGGGCCTCCTATGGTCATGTGCGGGATCAATCCTAATCCCTAATATCCATTAGTTGTATGCCTTTTCAGCCTCTATGTTTAGAACAAAAAGTTGTGCAATCTTCTCGAGTGCCTTATAGGCATTCTAGCAACTTGAATTCTTAAACTAGTGTCTATGTCAATGAGAATGTCTCCTGCGTCTATCACGTGGGAAAAAGGATCACAACCAAACATTTGCTCTTTTTCAAGCCCTTCTACAGTCATGCAGATATTTATTTAGGGCAATCTATAATTTGGCTAGTTTAACCAAAACATATGCGCTTTATCATCTTCTATGTTTAATCCCCTTAACTGTGAACTAATTTCTTGTAGGTCTGTTGTTGTTCGGAAAACCTAATTCTGAGATTTTGGTCTATATATGTTATTTCTACAACAAGGTTGGGTTGAGGCATGATTGGCTCGAATACGTATTCTCTCTGGGCTCCCTAGGTCCTGTGATTGTCATACAAAATAAAAAATATAAATCTAACTAAAGCAAAATAAACTAATTATGCAATGTATATCTACAACATATATAAATCATCTACTTTTTAGTATTTTTGACAAAGTATTTAACAGAATTAAGATAACACTTATTTAATAGAATTGAAAGAGAAATTATTTAATATTTAGAAAAAGAAAACTAAGCTAATAACATAATTTAAAACAAACAAAGTAGCCGAGTATAGCTACCTGCCTGTGCAGTTGTGAATCTATTCTAAATAACCAAATAACTAATCTAATCTATTTGAAAGACCCCGATCTTACCTCAGAAGTGAGGAATGAATCATAGTTTCTCAGAAACTATTAATCCCCACAGCTTCCCTGGTAATATCAAAAGTGAGACTAACGAAATGAAATGATTCACTACTCTATTTGATATATTTTAACTTAGAACTTTGATAGCTTGAACCTAGATTTTGTAAAATAGTTGTGAATCCAATTGTGTGTGGCTTTGTCCCCTCAGTGTAGTCTCCTCGTTCCTTCGTGCTCATGTGAATCCGAAAAGTGTGTAATGTTAGTGTCAGCGAAGTAGGTATTGGAACAATGGCAGCTTTTGGATGTAGACTGAATACAATGCGAGTAGGAGAGGGTTAACGCAAGAGAATAGAGCTTGGCTTATGTAATTCCTAGTGGGATTTATTGTGAGTCATGCAACACAAAACATCTAGAACCAGAAACTATCCTTCTTGACAAACAAAACCTGCAACTCTAATGGCTTTAGACTAAAAATGAAATTATCCTATCTTAATTGATTTTATGTAACATTAATGACACTAGAAAAATAAGATCATGTGGCTTCTAAATAGCAAAATAAGACTAACTATGCATGCAACAAATGAAAATTATTGAACTCCTAAGCAAGAACTGAAACACTAAACTATTGAAATGAGAGGATGAGAGGCAATTTTGAGGGGCCATTTACTTGTAATCAAACCAGCTATTTATAGAATTCTCATTCACCCAAAGGTAACTCCAACTAGGACTCTTTTACTATAAACAATGGAGAAACACTATTCTAGGGAACCAAAATCATAATACAAGCAAAAACGGATGAGAAATCTGGTAAAAGTTGAAAATTTATGTGAGTCGTGTTAAAAGAAGTGTGATAGAAAATGTGTGAAGGACCACCACCTTGAGCAGGGCAGTGGTTACAGGACCGCCACCCTACCTGGGTGGCGGTCACGAGACCGCCACCCATCGGGGGCGGGGTTTCGTTCATGAAGACCAAAATGTAAAGGAAAAGATGGGGAAGAGTAAAATAGAGCACGAGGAGGCTAAACAATGCATGCGGGATGTTAACGTAAACTTGGAGAGATTTTCCAGATTCCAAACACCTTGCGAGGAGATCTATATCATCATTGGGGCATGTGTAACATCGCTTTTGAAGATCTTGCACCCTTCAATTTCAGGTATGTATAGTCACCATGACAACTATTTTGTGTGTGTGTTTGTTAGGGATTTCCGTTATATGCGACCATCGGATATGTATTTTATTATGTGTTCCTTTTTGTTAATTATTTTTGTATGTATTTTATTAGTAATGTTTTCCTTCTTGTAATTAATTTAAATGTGGTAGATTAATGTGAGGGATAATATAGTTAAACTTTAATTAAATTAAATTGGGATATGGAATGTAATTAATGAAGTTGTTGATTTTAAATGTTAATGTTGGAAGAGTGTGTAAGAAATGTGTAAGAAGGTGTAAGGGATACATAAGAGAATGTAAGATAGATTTTTGGAGTGTTAAACACTTCATCCTCTTAGGAATTCGAATTTGTCCTTGGAGGCTATATTTGGAGGCTTGTGGGACAAGTTAAGCTTGTCCCACACCTCTTAAAATTATTCACCAACCATACCTATGGTTTGGAGGTTAAATTTAGGCCCTTTTAATGCATTTTGAAATGACTAAATGTAAGTTTTAATTGCACTTCTCTTACATGTTTTAAATTCAGTCCTTTTGGAGTATGGGTTGTTTTGGAGTGTGTAAGTTAAATTGTCATTTTTATTTATTGTGTTTAGGTGCATGATGTTGAATTACTCTTGGGGTTGAGGAAAAATAATGTGGCATCCCACATGGATCCACATCATCCTCTTCTCTTCCCTCTCCTTTTAAAGTTCAACTCCTTGTTTATTTGTGGTTGTTGAAACTTTGTTCATTCGTCTTGGGGGCACATTTTTGCTTGCTGTTTTGGGAGCTTGAGGTGGAAGAAGTTGGAGTCATTTACATGCTTGAGCATTTCTGGTTTTGAACTATTTTTGGGCATTTGGAAAGCTTGTGGATCTTGGAACAAACTCCATTATGGAGAGGTAGGATATTGAGCTTGTTTTTAAATGTTTTCTTTCTCTTGCAGGCGTGTTTAAATGGTGAATGTGTTTTGTGTTCTTGGCTGGTTGGGTAGACTGCTTAGGATATGGTGTAGGAGAAGGCTATGGAGATTTCCAATGGGGGGCATAAGTGATTTACAATGGAACTAGTTTTATTGTGGAGGGAGTTTTGGATTGGGATCCACCTTGGAAAAGAAACTTCTTACATTTCTTACTCTTGGGGGGCATAAGGAGGGTTGGGAGGCATAAGGTTTATGGGATTTTATATGTTTATTGGTGGTATGATTTAGGTGGATGCCCAATTCCAAATAGGGAGGCATAAGTAGTTCCCCATAGTTCCTTGCTCTTGTTGGCTTGTTTGATCAAGCCTATGTTTTGTGTGAATGGTTTCCAATCATAGTTGTGAACTGTTGTCTTTGCTTGGACTACATATCTTGTTGATTTATGACATGAAATAATGCTTCTTGTTTGTTGTGGAAGCCATTGTTGCCATGAGTTGATTCTCATTCTCTATTTCAATATGGTTGGGGCTCGGGGGCCAATGAGGAAGGATGGATTTCCCCTTCTCATTGGATGTCTTGGTTGGGTGGAGAGCATTTCCTTTCCCCTTTCTTGTTGTGATCAAAGATGAAAAGATGGAGAAACTAGCAGGGTGTTGTTTTGGGGCAAGAAGATTATACAGTTTAATAGTCCCATCCTTTCAGTAAGTTTATTTTGATCCTTCCCACTTTGAGTGGTTGAGTTGTATAATAATTTTAATGTGAAACCATTTGTATTGATACTGTAAGATTGAAATTGGACTAAGAAATGTAAAGGAGATTTATAATTGTTCTCTGTTTTGGAAAATAAATGTAAATGATGCTACATGCATTGTATTTGTATCTTTGAAACCTAATGGAAAGGAAAAGTTGTAAAGATGTAATTGTTTATCAATAAAAGATTTCTTTTTTAACTCAAATTTGTATGGTGTATTGGATTTGGATTTGCTGTTAAAGTTTGGAAGTTGTTGTTTGAAAAAGAAGCATGCATATGAAATAAAAGACAGTGTATTGTTCTCTTGGAATGAGTTGAATTTATAAATAAGGCTTTTCATAATTACTATTGAATGGTTGACTTAATTCGATTAAATGTTTTTGACAATCTTAGGAATCCATATACACATTCAAATGATAAAATTAATAGAAAAACTCAAAAGGAATAGTTCACGAGTCATAAACATCAATCTGCAATTCACTTTTAAATAAAATGAAAAATTCATACTTGCACTTAGTAATCAACTTAAAAATGTTATAATTTAACATGCTAAGACATTATTGAACCCAAATTGACAAAGAAAACTCAAGAAAAGAATATAACCATTGTAAAATTGAATCAAGTCCCTTCCTAGGTCGTTTTTCATCGTCTTTGTTGAAAAAAATTCGAACTTGAATCAATTGGACAAATAAAATATTTGGAAATGCTCTAAACCCTCCCTAGATCAATTCTATAGGTCTTTTTGACATGTTCGGTGAAGAAGGAAACCGAATTTGATCAAATTGAAAAGTTGAAAATTGCCAGTTTGTAAATTAAAAGCTGCATGAGATCGATTTCATAAAATTGACCATTTAAACCTCATCAAAAAGTAAATTTTATTACTCTTGTGCAACTAGGGTATTGAGAAATTTCCAAAATTCCTCATTTACCCAAAACTAAGCTTCTAGCTCAAGTTATGGCACTTTGAAATTTTTGTGCTTTGGCGGGAAAATTTGGAGAAATTTTTCCCCTGGCCCACAAGCCAAAAATTTCCCATTGTTTGGCCTTAGAAAAGTTTTTTTTTTTTTTTAAATTTCATTTGGGGAAAATTTTGAATTTTCCTCTCACAAACCACAACCAATCGGGGGCACCACATGTCCTCTAACGGCTATGGCGGATGCGCGGTTGGTTTTTAACTCTTAACCCTTTTGAAAATTTTTGGAAAATTTTCACCTTTCCCTCCGTCGGCCCGCAACCAATCAGAGGGTGCCACATGTCCTCTTGTGGCTATGGTGGAGGTGTGGTTCTCTTTTAAACTTAACCCTTTTGAATTTTTTTATTTGGGGAAACATTTCTGTTTTGGCCCGCCGGCCCGCGACCAATGAGAGCGTGCCACGTGGCACTTTGGGGTGGAGGCGAGAGGGAGAACCCTCATTTTTTTGTTTGTTTGTTTTGTCTTAGGGAAATATTTTAAAGTTCTCCTACATCCCACATCTCCACCTTCCCCTTGGAATTTTTTCTTCCACGGGTGTGCGGATCCGCGCATCTTGTTCTTCTTTTTTTCCCCATCGGGCGCAAGGCGCTAAATTCACCCACCTTGCCCCACCCTTCCCTTCCCCTTTTTCACTTGCGTCGGGACTTGACACATGTCCACCAAGGACCCATAGGGGCACGAAGTGTTTTGTTGCTTTGAGCTATGTGATGGGAAATTTTCCCTATGCCGCCCCGTGACCCACCAATCCATTCTAAGCTCTTTCCCCCTCCTCTTGACACGTGTCCCTTAAGGGAATATTTGACCTTAGAACTCCACCCACTCATATCTTGAGTTCTGTAAGGAGTTAGGAGGACTTCTTTATATCACATGAAAGGTGAGAAAATTTTGTATCCAATGGAAATGATTTAGGGAAATTTTAAAATCATTAAGTATGAGAAAAATCTAGTTAAAACCCTAAGCCCGTTAGAGAGCAGGCCTGGGGGTATATTACTCGTTGAACCTAACTAAAACATTTAACCTTAAAATTTGAACCTTGTGAACTTGATATTGTTAACAAAGGAAAACATATGTTGTAGTACATTGGTCTTGTTCTGGAACCTATTAGTGAAAACTAATGTCTTGCAACCTGGTTGTAGACACTTCAAAAAAAATTATCCCATAATTTTCTAGCTAACCTTAGGTTGTTTCTTGGGTCTCAAGTGGTTGTTTAAACAGGCACTACAGTTTGGTATCGAGTAGTGGTTCAAATTCTTATCCATTGGGCACACTAGAAAACTTAAGAAATGAAAACTTAAAAATGGTACACTTGTAAATCTAGAAAACAACTTAGCAAGAAATTGTATATTTTAGTAAACATGGAAGTTGTGTAAAACTTAGCAAAATGAACTAACTCTCGCTTTGGTCTATGCAAGAGGCTCAGACGGAGCAAGAGGAACTTTCACAGGGACTCAGACTCACCACCACCACCACCGGATCAAGGTGTGGCAACCATTCTACCTCAAATTCTACAGACCCTTCAGGATGTCAATGCTGCTCTATGTGGAGGCTTAGGAGGAGGACATGCAACTAGTCATGATAGAGCCCCTTCTATCGAGGGTCAGGTATCTCCTCAACTCAGTGAGGAGCATAGAGGAGAGAAATCCCATGCAGAGTTAGTTAGAGTAGATTCACCACCTAGGAGACAGGGTGACATATTTCCAGAGCATAGAGAGAGGTCTTGGAGCCCTAGGCTTAGGGATGAGCGTGTTGAGAGACCTAGAGGCCAACATACCACAAAAATGGATCAAATCAAGTAGATCTTAAAGCTTTAGCCCTTGCATTACTCAGGTGATACAAGTGGATTTCAGGTAGAGGCCTGGCTAGTGAGCTTGAGTGGTTGCTTCAATATTTTTCCTTGTTCTAACAACACAAAAGCTCGTGTTGCGATCCATCTACTGAGGGATGGAGCAAGAGTATGGTGGAGGACAGAGGAGAAGAAGCTCTATGTATATTTAGAGATAGTGACCTTGGAGCTATTTGAGGAGAGATTTAAGAGAAAATATCTATCACGAAGGTTCATACAGTAGAGGATTGATGAGTTCCATGACCTCCGACAGGATTCTCTATCAGTGGCAGAGTATGAGAGTAGATTTCTAGATCTACTTCAGTATGTAGAGTATATGTAGGATGAGAAGGTGTGGATTCACGGTGTTCATCCTGGGCCCGAATTTTGATATTGGAGGTGCATTATGGATTCACTAGCCACGAGACATTAGGTGAGTCCATCAAGAAGGCCTATATTGCGGAGGAGACTTGGGTAAAACCCAACAAGCTAGAGACCGAGTCGGGAGCCGTATTAAGCAGATGTAGGATGGTAAATTGAGAGGGTCGAGTGCCTATTTCTCATGGTGGTCAACATTCCTCATAGTCATCCTTCAATTTGCAGCAACAGTCCTGGTCCACCTTATAGACCTCCACAAAGATCGATGCACGAGAGAGGTTGGAATATGGGGCCTCCTCCTAGGGTCCCATCAGGACACAAGGTGGACCTAGAGCTTAGTCGCATGAGCTTTCTAGCGGAGACCTTAGCAGACTATAGCCAGATCATCGTGATCCACACCACAGTCTTCTAGAGCACTGTTGGAGGTGCTACTCCTTGGAGTGGATCGGTGGTTGCTTTGGATGTGGAGTTGCTGGACATTTTTAGAGAGATTGTCCTTAGAACCCTAACAAGGGTAAGGCACTCGATTTCAGAACCGATGATTGGTGACATGGGACCCAACCACATGATTTATGTTGTAGTTAAGAACCATAAGGTAAAGCACTAGATAAAATTATTTGAGACCACCTGTAGCATTGGTGGTATTCCTACCTTTATATTGTTTGATTCTGGTTCTTCGATTCTTTCATTATACCATCGTAGTAGAGTGATGCGGGCTGGTGGTAGTTAGGTAGGGTCTTAGTTACGATTTTGAGATGGCTTCGAGAGACAAAATATCTATGGACTCCTTAGTTAAGGAGTGTGATGTGGATTTGGGACCTTTCACCACCACCTCGACCTTCGTATCCTTCCTTTGCACTCATATGTAGTCATCTTAGGTATGGATTGGTTATCTACACACGGGGCTAGGATGGATTATTACCACAATACTATAGCTTATGTAGATGATCTAGGAGTTGATTTTGGTGACCTTGGGGTCGGGAGACCCATTTACATTCGCACCATCTCGCTATGCAGCTTAAGCCATGTGTGCGACAAGGTTGTCAGATGTATGATGTTACAGTCAATGATGAGATCGGAGGATGGGTCTAGTGGACCATCGCTAGATGATCATCCCATTTTGAGAGATTTTTCTGATGCATTTCCAGGGGAGCTATCGGGGTTACCAACCCCCACGTGAGATCAATTTTCATATAGATTTAGTTCCAGGAGCAGAGCCTATCTCACAGGCACCTTATCGATGACCACCCCAGAGCTTTGTGAGCTCAAGTTGTAGCTTGAGGGCCTTCTAGAGAAGGGCCTTATCCATCCTAGTGTATCCCCTTGGGGTGCACCGGTGATCTTTGTAAAGAAAAAGGATGGATCCTTGCGGTTATGTATTGATTACCGCTAGTTGAACAAAGTAATGATCAAGAATCGTTATCCTCTTCCTCGTATTGATGACTTGCTTGATCAAATGAAGGAGCCACAATGTTCTCTAAGATTGATATCAAGTCAAACTACCATCGCTTGAGGATTTTGGAGATGGACATTCATAAGACCACCTTCCGCATGAGATATGGGCACTATGAGTTCACATTAGTGCCTTTTGGTTGGACAAATGCCCCCGCTGTGTTTATGAGTTTGATGAATGAGGTATTCAAGACCTTTTTATATCACTTCGTGCTCATCTTTCTAGATGAAATTTTGATATACTCATGTACACATGAGGAGCACGAGGGGAACCTTCACCAAGTTCTTTAGTGTCTTTGTGAGCAGCAGCTTTACGGGAACTTGGAGAAGTGTGCTTTCTTTCAGATGAGAGGTGTAGTATTTGGGTCATATTATTTTTGGGGAAGGTATTGTAGTCGATCCTTCCAAGATTAGAGCCATTATGGATTGGCCAGCACCCACTATAATGAATGAGGTGCGCAACTTCATGGGATTAGTAGGATACTACAAGAGATTTATTTAGGAATTCTCTTGGATTGTGCACCCCATCATTTCCCTTCAGAGGAAAGGGAAGAAGTTTGTTTGGTCAGATAGATGGGCGCATGCCTTCAGGAAACTGAAGGAGTGCCTCACTATAGCACCCATTCTTGTAGTGTTGGATCCACAGGGTGAGTTCTTTGTTTGCACAGATGCTTCTTTAGTAGGGCTTGGAGGTGTGTTGATGCAGGATGGAAGGGTTGTAGCTTTTGAGTCTCGTAAACTCAAGGATCATAAGATTAATTATCCTACCCATGATATTGAGCTTGCGGTGGTTGTGCATGCCTTGGTTAGATGGAGACATTTCCTTCTTGGATGGAGATTCACACTCAAGACGAGATCATTTGAGTCTTCGCTGCCTCTTTACGCAGCCCCAATCTAAATACTCATCGGTAGTGTTTGATGGAGTTGCTTTGTGAGTATGACATGGAGATAGAGCATGTGAAGGGGAAGGAGAATGTGGTAGTAGATGCTCTCAAGAGATGAATACATGTGGCTATGGCCACTACGGTGGTGAGCACATATTTGTAGAGCAAGATTCTTCAAGAGCTTCCTCTTGATGCCTTCTACATTGTGGTACGAGAAGATGTAGACACCTATAATTTCACCCAAGTAATTTAAATACTTAAATTGCACTAATTATCCCCTTTCTCACAAATCGATGACATATCATCAAAAGCACTCATATTCCCTCTTGTTGTCATTAATTGATTACAATAAGCTAATTGATTAAGTCTCCTATCCAGCTAACACCCTAATTTAATGACCTTCCGTTAATAAATC
The DNA here is from genome assembly GCA_018340775.1 of Taxus wallichiana var. yunnanensis. NCBI lineage: Eukaryota > Viridiplantae > Streptophyta > Pinopsida > Cupressales > Taxaceae > Taxus > Taxus wallichiana. The sequence continues at coordinate 90,207,536 of CM031235.1, read as the reverse complement.
ACCTCTTCTATCTAGATTAATTAATTATTATTAATTAATTAGTATTCCCCTTCATTTAACTAGTAAATCAATATTTAATTGATTTAATCCCCTTCTAATAGCGTAGATTATACTAATATTCCTCTAATTGGCTTCTATAAGCTTACATCTACCTATTAGTTAATCAACTTTGATTAATTAAAATACCCCCCAACTTCCATGACTTTCTAAGCATAAATTAAACCCTTCTAAAGTAAGGTTACCTTTAATAAAGAAACCTTATCCATTCCTAATCATGTTTTACCTTTATCCCACATGAAAAGGGATGAAGTGCTTCCTTTATCCATTGGGCTATATAAGGAGCCCTCCTCCTACCTTTATACATACACCTAATTCCCTTGAGAAAGCAAAGGAAAGCACATAGTCTTGCACTAAAAGCCTTTTTCCATTCTCAAGCCCCTCCATCATCCATCTTGAAGAGCTAGGCCTCACACCCAAGCATCCTTGAAGGATCAAAGAAATCAATATTGTTGATTTCCATTGGACTACACAGGTCCACTTGATTTAATTAGGCAATTAGAAGAATAGAGTTCTTGATTTACATTATGCTTGATTTCATTATTTCAAAGTTATGATGCTAATGTAGTCCTTATTCATTTCTTCATCTTGATGGTACTCCTTTCTTGTTTCTAGCTAGGTTAGGGAACTATTTTAGGTGGTAGTTCTTGCTTTCAATCTAACCTAGGAAAAAGAATACTAGTACACATTTGGCATGCCCGGTGGGACACTTAGTCCCATGGAATTTTAGTTTAAGTTTCATTGTTTTGGCTAACTTTTGATATACACATGTAGTAATTAATGTCTATTTTCTTGGAATTTTTTCTCATTTGATATGTGTAACCTCATGTTCATAGCCATAATTTTAATGGGTTATTGTCATTCTTAAGCTAACTTGTCAAAATTTGAGATATTGTGAGTTTTCTTGTGTTTGTTTCCATATTTTGGTCAGTGTCCAGCATAGGTTCATTTTTAGGGGGTGTAGGCATGGTTTTTGTGGTGTAGGCATGGTTTTCATGGCACATACATATCTATGGTGGTGCGGGCACACTGGTAAAATTTGTTACTTTGTTTGCCAACCCCGGCACATGCACACTAACCCCGGCGCACACACCCTAACCAATGCGTAGGTGCACTAACTGGGCACATAAGTCATTTTGTGTTATACCTTCACTACATTCTGAAACCTATCAGATTAGTGCACACACCCTAACCAGAGTGCACATGTTGTTTTAGTGGTGCAGACACATTTTTTTGATAACGCAGTTGTTCTATCTGTTTTTTTTGTGGTGCACACACTCTCTGGTGGCACATGTGCATGATAAATCAAAAAAATATACAAATTGGTGCATACACTATTTTAGTGGCACATATGTTGTTTTTGTGGTGCACACACCTCTCGGGTGGCGCGAGGTGCTTGTGATCGAAACAATGAAGAGTGGTGCATACGCCCTAACCCACACGTAGGCACTAAAAAGGGGGTGCAAGTGTCCTTTTGCATTTTTGAAATTAAGGTGTTGATGTGCTAACATTCTTGCAGGTTTATCTAATCATATATTTGTCTTTGTAGGCTGTTTTTACATGTTTGTATTTAATTAGGTAATATTTTGTGTTGTTTACTTATAGGAATAAGGATCACGTATGTTCTTCCCTCGCATCCCTTGGAGTGATCTTGTGAATCATAAATGATTCTTAAGTCAATTTGATGCTTTGAGGTTGTCGGGAGTATTTGAATTGGAATTGGTTAAATTGGCATAGTTGAATTAAAGTGTTTTTCCATTTGATATATTTTTGGATTTTGAAGACAATCACGTATGCTCTTCTCTTGCGTCCTTGGACAATCTAGAGAATCAAAAACAATGCCTTCTTTTTATGGAAAACTACTAAAAATTGTCATATAGGACCAAAACGCCATCGCTTGTCAAAGAATAGAGGAATCAAAACAAATGTCAAAAACTACTAATATAGTTGTTCTACAGGTTGCCAAAAGGTGTTCAAGCAAAACACATCTAATTAAACAAGATAAAAAGAACAACATATTCAAAACACTATATTACGGTGTTTCAAAAAGGATACGTCCCTCTCTCGCTCAACTGGAATATAACCCCTTTGGCATAATTCCTTGAGCTATAACAATGGGGGTGGTTCGGGAACCCTAAAGTTGTCCACGCAAGAGGGAACCTTGTGGATGAAACAGAAGTGCTCCGTACTACCTATATGACTAGTGATTCCTTTGTGAGATAGTGCTACAAGTTGTCCCTATGCAACCCTTTTAAGTACACAATGGATGCATCGATGCTCACCGTGCTTGAAGGGGGCAAAGTTGAGATACTCCCAAACTAGTCGGTGTGATTTTTGGGTAAATCATCCCACCCACGGATAATATTTATAGCACCTAGGATGAGAGAACCACCTAGGAAAATATACTTTGGCCAGAGCCCACTTTGACCATTCTAAAATAGTGTTGAGTTATGAACCGTATTTTCATTGTGAAACGTGTGACGCATTACTTTCGCCTAGTTTTCACTTGACTTAGGGTGAGGTGAAACTCTACGAAACTACTTTTTGAGACGTAGTCTAGGAAGTGCTTCATTTAAACAGTTTTGATACTAAACGCTTGTGTCACCGGTGATTTATCATTCTATCACATTGGTATTCTCACATTGTTGACTTATTCATACTCTTAACAGATAAATCTTGCATCTCACTTAAGGGTGGTCACTAATTTTTGAACACATTTACAACTTACCCTAGTGAAACTATCACGAAAACATGGCTCCTAAAACACAACTAGGATTAAAGAAACAAACATACGAGGAACAACAAGCGCAAGCTTGGGAAACCTCTAATAGACAAGGGTCAAACCCCTTCATTGGACATGATCTAGGACCACTGTTTTCTATGGAAAAAGAAATAGAAGAGATGGTCGATCATAGTGGAAATGAATTAGAATCCCCACACGCAGAATTCAATTTTGACCCCACTTTACTAGACGAGTTTCTTCTCAGAAACAAAGATAGAGTGTTGGCACGGGTCATAGAATTAGGGGCCAAATTGCCCACCGAAAATGAAACAATACTACCTGCAAATAACATTGCTAAGGAAGAACGTCCCCTTATCAATATGGAAGATATTTTAACACATGGACAAGCTTCTACCTCTTATGCAGGAATGATAAAGTGGTGGGGCATAGAATACCCTTTATCAAAGTGCCACGAAGAAACAAGATAGAACATGAGATGGGTGAAGAACCTCCACAATATGAGGAGGAGGAACCTTTAGAAGAAGAAGCCACAATCCAACAACAAATTAGTAACCTAAGCTGACAACTAGCTTTGCTTACCTCCCATGTATAGAAGGATGTAAACAAGAACATTCAAAAGTTGAGGCCTAAGGTTAAGATCAATGAACTCCATCAAGAAAACCAAGGAGAAGAAGACACAGGGTATCATCGTGTATACATCCCCACTTCTCCCACTAGAGAACAATTGCTCGCACAAGAAGTGTAGTCTATGAAAGTGACACTCGCGAGCTTACAAGAGAGCAATATAGGGAGCATTAGGAAATATCAATATGAATAATTATGCCCCTATCCTTTTGACAAGACAATGACCCTTCAACCCTTTCCAAAGAAATTTGATATGCCAAAGTTCGACAAATATAAAGGGAAAGGAGATCCATGGGATCATGTTAAAGATTTCTACATGGCATGTCAAGAGGTGTCTTATAGTGACAATTACCTCATCAAAATTTTTCCCAAGAGTCTTAGAGGTCAAGCCTTGGAGTGGTTTACACACTTACCACGGGGATCAATTTTCACCTAGCCAGAATTGGTAGAAAGATTCATGCGTCACTTCTCATATAACATAGAGAGTGATGTCACCATGGAAGACTTATGTGGTGCCAAGCAATGCCCGAATGAGACTTTTTCTAGCTTCCTCCAATGGTGGAGAGGGATAGCTAGTCGCTTCCCTTGCACTTTCCTGAAAAACAACTGGTTAGTATTTTCATTCCCAATCTCAACCCGGATATAGCTTTCCACCTCCAAATGCATTATGTTCACACTTTTGAGGAGGTTATCGAGAAAGGGATTTAGATAGAAAAATCTCTCATTACCAAAGGCACCCTCAAAACCCAATCTAGAGACAACCAAAATGTCAAACCCACGGAAAAGCCAAAGATCTTTAACAAAAACAAAAATGTGGTGGGAGACGGAATCACTGATTCCAAACATGTTCAAATGGTCCAAACTGGTCAACCTTTTAAACTAACCAAGGGCCCAATTCAACCACCACAAAAGTAAAGAACGTTCACCTCTCTCAATGAACCTTTGTCAGTTATACTAAAACAATTGGATGCAGCCCACATGATGACCTATCCTACAATGCAACCATTTGATGACAATGCTCCAAAACCTTCATGGTACAAGGAGCATGAATATTGTGAAATGCATCACGTCAAAGGACATAAGATAGAAAAATGTTTGTGGCTTCATCATTATATTCAAGACCTCATTGACAATGGAGAGATAGAGGTGGATAACCCAGGAAAAACACAAACACCTAACGAGAAAATGGGGATATATAAAGAACCATTCCCCAATCATGATAAGTCAGAAAAGTCAAATCCGGATAGGGAGAGTCATCCCAAACTTATAAAGTCGTGAATTACTTATACACCAAAAGAGACAACAATCATTATGATTCGCTTATTGGATGTATTCGCTCTCCTGCTGACCGTGTCAATACCATCTAGATCAAGGGAAAGGACTACACCTGTGGTAATAAGGCATGCCCGCCTTGTGATTCTAGAACCTTCTCCATCGACCCCACAAACTAGTAAATATAACCTTTTAGAACAACTTGAAAAGACATCTGCTAAGATTTTGATCTTAGATCTTCTCAAGATATCCAATGTGCATAAAGACATTCTATACCAAACTCTTCAGGGGTCAGGAGTGCCTTTAGAAGTCGATCCTGCACACCTTCAAGCCATGGTGGCAAACATCGCACCAAGTGAACATCTTACTTTCAACCATAGGGAGATCCCTACTGAGAATCCAACACATAATCTTCCCTTATACATTGAGGTAGTTGTCACCCACAGGAAGATCAAATGGGTGCTTGTGGATAACAGATCTGGGTTGAACATTTACACACTCAAGTTGGTTAAACAGTTGGGACATACAGAGGAAGATATTGAGTCCCATATTATCACTATCACCACATATGACAACGTGGAAAGGGAGTCAGCAGGCACCATCACGCTGCCCATGGAGGTGGGTCCCACTTGCCATCAGACAAAGTTTCATGTCCTAGACTTGGAACTTCCATATAACATGCTTCTAGGCTGACCATGGATTCATGTCATGCAGGTCGTGCCATCAACATTTCATCAATGCATTAAGTTGAAGCATGAGGGACATACCATTACAATACAAGGAGATTTAGAGCCCTTTGCTCATTGTAGAGCTCTCAATAGCTTTACATGAAAGGGTACATATGCATGTCCCTCCACAGATATAGTTGTCCCTCTCCAGTCTGAGGCCATGGAATCCCAGGTGGATTCGGATTCTCTTAGTTCTTGTGCTCATGGTGCGTCTACTTCAACATCTCCATTTGATTCATGGGAGATGAAAATCCTTGAATATGGCTATGGGGAGTATAATGTACAACAAGTGCTCTTGGTTTTAGACCTCTCATTATCACCCAAGACTAGAGGTTGACCCAACTACCACTTCAGAAGACCTAGAGAGGAACACACTATTGGGTCATTCCTACCTGGAGGCTTGTTAGCTAAGGAAAAATTGCTTGATCCACCTACAACTTGGGTCCCTGAGGATACTCAGCCATCCTATTATCGAACCCTGAATATGAAAAATCTAGTAAAATGATGTACTCCATGGGCTACAAAGGCCTAGGATGTGGGAGAAATGAACAAGGACAAAGAGAACTAGTCCCTCTTCTGCATTTCAAAACAGAAAGATACGACATTGGGATTTGCCCCTATGGAGAAAAACCCAATGATCAAGATGCGTTACTTGTTCCGAGCATGATGATAGCTCGACTATCTGACGGTGATACTGATTCCCATAGTAGCCAATATGAGGATCGGCTTCCACAAACCTTTTCATGAACAATCTTTGTCATAACCATAACCACCATGGAACCAACCCTTGACCTTTTATACCCTTCCCTTGTTGAATGGGACCAACAACATAACATTCTACAAGATTTATTCAAGAATGACAAAGCTATCACAGAGTTCATGGGCATAAGGGATATAATTCCCATTGAGATCACAAGAAAGATTTTTTTATCAACTTAGATACTTGTGCCTACTTCGGTGAGGAGGTGAACTTCATGGTCAGCAAAATTTAAAGAAAAGTGATGGAAAAAGTTCTAAAGAAAAGCCTCTTAAAAATCAAAGTTCAAGTCACGTAGTGAAACCTCTTCGAGGCACTGGCCGACAAACAAATAAAAAAATAAAAGGACAAACAAAGTGACCATGCCAAGGATGAAAATCTCATGGAGATGTCCTTGGATGAAGCTCTCAACCTACCTCCCGATCCATATGCATATGGAGGACTTATCAAAATTTCTAGTTGAAGAAACCATTGGTGTCAATATTGGTACGTAACAGGATCCCAAGATAGTAAAAGTAGGAGCATCACTCTCGGTTAGATAACATTGACATTCACTATGCTTCTATAAGAGTTTATTGATGAGTTTACATGGTCTTACAAAGACATGCTCACTTAGATCGACTTTGGTCATGCACAACCTAGTCATGCATGTGGATTCTAAGCCTATCAAAAAGAAGCTCAAAGATGCACCCAAGAGTGGTCTTGTTGGTTAAAGAAGAGTTGGAAAGATTACTTGTAGTAGGATTCATCAGGCCAATTGATTATTTTGAAGGGATATCAAACATTGTTTCTGTCCAGAAAAAACCTATCGGTATCTGAATCTACATGGATTTTAGGGACATCAATAAAGCTTTCCCTAAAGATGATTTTCTGCTGCCCAATATTGACATGATTGTTGACTTAACAACAGGGTATGAAATGCTATCACTCATGGATGGATTTTGGGATATAATCAAATCAAGATAGCTAAAGAATACCAACACAAAACAACTTTTACGACTCCTTGGGGCACCTTCTACTATCAGGTAATGCCATTTGGCCTCAAAATGTAGGGGCTACTTATCAGTAGGAAATGACAGTGATTTTTCATGATATGATTCATGATAGCATGGAAGACTATGTGGATGACATCCTGGGAAAGTCTAAAACAAGAGAGGATCATCCTATCATTTTGTGGCATATCTTTGAATGCTTACATGAATACAAAGTCAGGCTGAATCCAAAGAAGTGTGTCTTTGGTGTGCTATCGTGGAAATTGTTAGGCTTCATTGTATCAATACGAGGTATTAAGGTAGAACCTAATAAAGTGTCCGGTATCATTGAAATGCCTCCACCTAAGAATATCAAGCAATTGTGTAGCTTATAGGGAAAAATTCAATCCATTCACCATTTCATCTCCCAGCTTGTAGATAAATGTCACTCATTCACCCACTTTGCTTAAAAGAGACATTTCTTTCATCCGGGGACCGAGCAACAAGAATCCTTTGCTTTTCTAAAACAATACTTAGCTAATCCACCCGTCCTCATGCCTCCCACTCCTGGAGAGCCACTCTTGCTCTATATTTCGCTACACAATTTGCTATTGGTGCACTGCTCACCCAATACAACCTTGGTCATAAAGAGAAAGTGGTGTACTATCTAAGTCACACCCTCATTGCCTATGAGCTCAATTATCCTCAAATTGAAAAGGCTTTCTTGGCTATTGTTTTTACTTTTCAAAAACTTTTCCATTACCTATTGAACACTAAAACCAAGCTAATATCCAAGGTTGACCCACTCAAGTATTTATTGTCTAAACCTACCCTCATAGGTAGAATGGCTAATTGGATCATTCTACTCAGTGAGTTTGACATAGAATTTGTCCATCAAAAATTAGTTAAAGGACAAGTACTTGCAGACTAGCTAGTGGAAGTACCTTTGCAAGGCACAAAACCTTTGAATCTGGATCTGCCGATGCCTCCTTGCTTGACATTGAAGAATCTATCATGTGGCAGATACATTTTTATGGATCCTTTACGTTTCATGGTTCATGTGCAAGAGTGGTACTTATTACTTCTTCGTTGATCCTATACTGCAGGATTTTTGCTCAGGCTTCCTTGCACAAACAACATTATAGAATATGAGGCACTTATTGCAGGAATGAAGCTAGCCATCAAGTGGAATGTTCATCATGTCAAGGTTGTGGGTGATTCACAATTAATTATCAAACAAAGTTAATGATGAATATAAGATGACAAGCTCATACCTTACAAAAAGTTAGTAGAAACTCTAAAGGAGTACTTTGTGTGCATTACCTTTGAACAAATCCCAAGAGCGTAGAATAGATCGGCAGATGCCATGGCAATGGTGGAGTCTATGCTTCGTATCCTGCCAGGAAATAATGACATGCCATTCTTTGTAGAAAATCTACACCAGCCTGCATATCACATGCCAGAATCTTTCCTGGCTTGTGAGGATGTTGGTCTTAATTCCCCATGGTACAAACCCATCTTTACCTATCTTAAGGATAACACATTCCCTCCCGATATCTCCCATTTTGAAAACCAAGACATGATTCACCAGATAGCCCGTTACACCCTTTTGGGAGGTACACTTTATCATCGTGGCTACGATGGGAATCTATTACATTGTCTGGATGTGATGGAGTCAATCCAAGAAATCAAAGAAGTGCACGAAGGGGTGTGTGGAGCACATACAAATGGAATGGTCTTGGCTAAGAAATTGTTAAGAGTAGGTTACTATTGGCCTACCATGGAAACTGATTGTTGCAATTATGTTAGAAAATGTGTACTTTTCCAAAAGTATGGAAATTTCATTCATGCTCCGTCGCAACCATTACAACCTATCACTACCCCATGGCCATTCTCTAAATCGGGACTTGAATTAATAGGAAAACTTACTCCTACCTCATCTGATGGTCATACACATATCATCACAGCTACATAATACTTCACAAAATTGGTGGAGGTCGTTCCCTTTAACCTATGTCACAGGAGCCCAGATTTCTAAATTTATCATGAATCACATTATTTGTTGATATGGTATTCCTGTAGCCATCGTTATAGATAATGGGAAGTCATTTAAGAACAAAACTATGAAAGGTCTTTGTCAATGGTTCCAAATCAGCTTAAAATGGTCCACGCCATATTACCCTCAGGGTAATGGATAAGATGAGGCCACAAACAAGACTTTGGTAAATATAATGCGAGAATATGGTCGAGAAAACAAGTCACAACTGGCACCTACAAATCCATCCAGCCCTTTACGCTTACCGAACATCCATTTTCACTCCTACAGGTGTGACACCATATTCCCTAGTGTTCGGGACAAAATCTATCATCCCTTTAGAGATCGAAATTCCATCCCTAAGAATTTTTGTTCGGGACTATCTAGATAAGGATGAAGATTATCGAGTGGCAAGACTAGTTGAGTTAGAACTCCTAGATGAGATTCACATTCGTGCTCTTAATCACCTGAAAGTGTACCAACACGGAATCTCTAGAAACTACAACAAGACAATCATCCCTCATCAGTTTGAGGTTGGTGATTTATTCATGAAGGAGAACCAGTTCAACACGAGAGCGAGTAATGAGAAAAGAAAGGGAAGTTCAAACCACATTGGTCGGGACCTTATTTTATAGTCACCAAGTATGGAACAGGGGCATAAAAACTAGCTCACCCCAATGGCGATGAGCTCCAGAATCCCATGAATGCCATGCACCTTAAATGGTTCTATGTTTAAACATGGCGCAAGGAGGTTAAAAATGATCAAAAATACAAAAAAATCAGAAAAAGAAAAAGAGAAAACAGGTCATCCACTAGTGAAAACCACACAATTGTGGCACTTTGGACAAGTCCTTGGGTGAAAATCGGTTTCCTAAGCAACTTGACAGATTCATTTTTCATAAACATCCTACATCTGGAGCGTAATTATCTTTGGCCTAGCCCTAGTTCTACCTTCAATATTCCCTGTGTGCTCCATCCTGTCAAGCCTTGATCTAGCTTTGCCTTCTTTTATTCATCTGTGAGGGGTATGGTCTTTCACTATTTCCCATCTTACGCTAGGGGCAATTCAATGAATTCACCTTCTTGTTCATAAGCATGTGGCTTCTACCCTTGTATATTCCCCATCTAACGTTGGGGACATCCATGCTTTCTTGGTTACCTACACATAGCTCTAGAAAATTGTTTCACAAAAACCTAAACAATAGAAAATTGGTGCATGAAAAACAAATCTTACAAAAAAACATTTACTTGACTTGTCTTGTTTCTCACTTTTCTTGTTCGTTGTATAGTTATTTTGTGTTTCTACTTTTGGGTTGTTTGTTGCTTGGGTGTACTTTGTTAGGATTCATCTTTTCTTGCTTAGATTAGATTTATTCTTGCTTGTGCATATTGCGGTATGTTTTTACATGCTAGTGAATCTTAGGAAATCATGGTGTAATGTGTTAATTCATTATGTTCTTTCTTAAGCATTTGATTTTTTTATTACATGTTAATAAAGCATGATGAATCATGGTGTATTGTATTGTTTCCGGTGTTTGTTTTTAGCATTTGGTTGTGTTTATTGCATATGCATTGCTTTTTTATCATTAGCATCACATTACCATCATTATCATCACATCTAACATCATCTATACATCATATATAAACAAAATGCTAAGTTTTACATCATGCATGTAGGCTAAGCTAATCATCACATATCGTATCATCAATGGGGGAAAGAGGGGTTGCACATGATCAAAAATCTATCTCCCCCCCACACCAATATCATCATATCATCTCGTCCATATACATCTACAATAACACATGAGAAATGCATTTGATATCATCTAAGGATCTATCATCTAACATCCACAACACATGTATACATCAAACATCAAAATTAGATACATACAAAGTACAAAATCAGATAACATCATAATGCATCCATAAGTGCTGAATCAAAAATGCAACATGCAATGAGAATCAACATAGAGTAATTTCTAAAAAGGGTATTTTACATCATAAAATTATTCCACTTGTGTCACATGCATCAGGACACAAAAAAATAGAGTATATCATCTCATAAACATGTGCATCTGAGCCCAAAAATTAATCCTCATATATATACATGTGTGTCATATGCATCTATATCAACAAAAATGGATACACACTAGTGCTCTATATCAAAAATGCGTTCAATTGAGGTGCACAAAGATGCTATATTAAAATTATCTACATATCTATACCACCGTACACCGTCCGTATCAATACTCAACATAATACATCATCGATACATAATGCCATCAAAAAGGGCATGTATAAAAGAGAATCAAGTCTTCATCATGAGGCATCATCAAAATACAAGTATACAAGATTGTACATTAAAATCAGCCTTCATAAGAGGCATACATAAAAATAATCTATACAAAAAAATGCAGATCTCAACCACATCTCTCACCTTTTCCAGGGCTCCCAGATCTATCATATGGTCAACGAAAAACCGGAGGTGCGATGGCACTTGTCCAACTAGTTGCTCCTGTATCGGCTGTCTCACTAATCTAGTGGACTGACCTGATCTCCATGATCAAGAGCCTGATGCACTCGACCCGACTATCGTGCTGCTGCTTACTTGTTACTCAAGGAACTACCCTATAATAGGTAGTCCTGTAAAATAAGGCCTCACCACCAATCCTTGTGGCGTCACGTATCAGGTCAGCATCTCTGGAGGAAAATGTTACCTGAAGGGTAGTATCTCACTCACCTATCACTCGGCCCAAGTCTACCTCGGCCTGTCTAGAGGAAGTAGCCTCTGGTCTCTCTCTCTATAGTAAAAGTTTGTATCTCAAAGTGCGGGCCTGGTCCCTCTGTAATGAGTTCCCGTGATCATGTATATACATGATTTCTCTACACGAAAACCATCTCGTACTGTATCTCGGGATCTGATGAAGAAGGCTCAATATCTGAGCCCCCTATGCCACTATCTCCCGAACTCGCTCGCCATACCTCTCTATCATCTCCTGGGCCAGCCTCGGCCCGAGCTTGATCCCACTCTGAAAGTAAGGTAACAATGTGAGCTCGGGCCTCATCACGCTCTATTACATTGTGTGGATGTGACAACATCAAACCAAGCAATCAAAGAAGTGCACGAAGGGGTGTGCAGAGCACATACAAATGGAATGGTCTTGGCTAAGAAATTATTAAGAGTAGGTTACTATTGGCCTACCATGGAAACTTATTATTTCAATTATGTCAGAAAATGTGTACTTTGCCAAAAGTATAGAAATTTCATTCATGCTCCGTCACAACCATTGCAACCTATCACTACCCCATGGCCATTCTCCAAGTGGGGACTTGACTTAATAGGAAAACTTACTCCTACCTCATCTGATGGTCATACACATATCATCACAAACTACAAAATACTTTACAAAATTGGTGGAGGTTGTCCCTTTAACCTATGTCACAGGAGCCCAAATTTCTAAATTTATCATCAATCACATTATTTATTGATATGGTATTCTTGTAGCCATCATTACAGATAATGGGAAGTCATTTAAGAACAAAACTTTGAAAGGTCTTTATCAACGGTTCCAAATCAGGTTAAAATGGTCCAAGCCATATTAAACCCTCTAGGGTAATGGATAAGATGAGGCCACAAACAAAACTTTGGTAAAGATAATGGAGAAGATGGTCAGTAAAACAAGTCACAACCGGCACCTACAAATCCATCTAGCCCTTTACGCTATCGAACATCCATTCACACTCCTACAAGTGTGACACCATATTCCCTAGTGTTCGGGATAAAATCTATCATCCCTTTTGAGATCAAACTTCCATCCCCGAGAATTTTTGTTTGGGACTATCCGGATAAGGATGAAGATTATCGAGTCGCAAGACTGGTTGAGTTCGAACTCCTAGATGAGAGGAGCATTCGTGATCTTAATCACTTGAAAGCAACCATTCTTATAACAGATAACCATATGCAGCTGTAATGACTCGGTGCACCACCGATCTATTCATTCCATGACTCGGTGATCTACCGATCTATTCATGAGTTTCACAGAGTTGGCATTTTTACTTTAACTCTTCACTCTTGCGGTTCTCTTCCCTAATCTGGGATTTAGAATGCTCTGTCCAAGGAACCTATCTGAATAATTGTTACCATTATTCATCGGCATCTCGTCCCTTAGACTAGGTGACATAGGACAACGCAATCAGCAGCTTGCGATACTTTGGCCAAAGTTTTGAAACATATTGTTCATGTCTCATATTCCTTGACGGCATACTCGTCAATCTGGAATACGTCCTCCACCCCACTCCGATGTTATATAGAATGTCCCATACTGACTTCTGTCAGCCATCCCTGCCCCAAGTCATTCACTCAGGAATGGATTAATAACATGACAACGTTATAAGGATGCTCTCGAGGACTAGGGATAAGCTGACATACTGGATAAACCCTAGTTAACCCAGTGTGTCAAGGTACCCGAATCTCCAAGGGCAACCTCATAACATGACCATGTTCCTAACCAGATCCCGAGTAAAAACTTGTTCGAGTTTAAGGTGTAAATCTTAACGATCAATGCAAAGGGTGTCGCCATATGTCACCTGCATTGTTGTATCCTCGAGAAGATCCTAATCTCCTCGAAGGTACAACCCTGCAGTTGTCATGTGCCGACATCCTACAAAACCACCTCGGAAAGATCTATTAAACTTAAGGTGTTACTTACGTTGAGTTGAAATTATACTTTAAGACTCTCCTTTCCGGTTAGTCTTATCCCAACTCCTGGGCTCCTCATCATTGAGTTGCCTTACTTATTTAAGATCCATTTCACAGAGAGAAATTAATAAGATTTGAGATCTCGTCAAGAGTTCATTGATTCACAATAATCTTAATCAACGAAAATGGGCAGTAGCCCTAAGTCTCCTCTTAAGGATGCTAAATATACCTTTTAGGTTTATATCGGTTTTCAAAACTGAATTATATCTTACTTATTTGTATTAAGATATAGTGATTTAGATTCATTATGTACGTTGCCTTGGCTTAGATCAAGGTTAGAGAGTAATAGATTACTCTTCCCGTTCAGCTACCTATTAAGGTGTATTTGAACCTTAACTTCTAGGAAGACAGTGGTCTAATTTCCAAATTAGCCTGATATGGAATATAACAGAACTACTAATCATTCACAAGTATTTAGTCACAAAATCTTTACAAGGCCTACTTAGAGAATCCAAATATCTCCAAGGTATACAATAATAATAAAAATGCACTTCAAAACAATCGAACCAAAGAGGATCAATCCATCAAAATACAAATACAGCCATATAGTATCAATTCCCTCATTTCATTTAATTCTAAGCCAAATAATTACAATCTATGCATTCAACATATTTGATACAATACTCAACAACATAAGATCAACTTTCTCATATAATACAATTAGAGAAGTCAAGTTGGAATTCATCATAAAACCAAATTAAATAATCTGAGCATCATATCAGATCTGCGTGCCTTTACCACTTATGACAACCATCTGCAAAAATTGCCAACACGGGTCAGTTCTGTGAACTGAGCATGATAAGCACTAATTCTTAAAACAATTGCATTCTACCAATTGCTCTCATTAAACAACCTATTTAAATGAAATCATTTCATCAAATCCTAAAACATGAATCAGGCTAATTATCTTTCTATAATTCTACATGACTATAACGCATGACTCATATTATAGCTGCCAATTAAACCTAAATATTTTCAGATGACTCATCATAAATATTAGAGACTAAGAAGAACAAAATGAATCCAAAACATCCATCCATCCGAATCCCAAGGACAACAATAATCCTACAAATTATTCCATTCAAAAATGAATATCCTATCAATTCGTATATCCAACAGGTATGTTTTTAACAATTCATCAAAAGAAGATTATAACTTTCATCAAGTTCATCCGACGAGATTCTTTTAAAAACATTACAATATTTCAATGGTATTGGCAAATACACCAACTTTACTGCAATACACTTTTACCAGTTTCTCCCTACAGTTTAACAGTCTTTTCTTCTTAAGCCCGTACCGTAGAGTTCACATAAGGAATACAAAAGAAGAAAGCACTCAAAGTTTCTAGACAAGGAGAGAATATCTTATTATTCCTACAGTTATATATATCAACATATACTTTACAGCTGAGGAGAAAGAAACAGAGACATTCAGATTTCCATTCCAATCATGTTCAGGACTATACCGACTTTTCAAGAATAATGCAATTACATTATACGCATGCGACTAAGTCAGTCGAGATAACAAGAAGAAACTACAGTTTCATCAAAATTCAAATATAAGAATCACCTGTAGCTTATTAAGTAATACAAGAACTCTCGCGACAAAGCAGTAATAAATAATCCAACCACAATAGACTCAACAAAACTTTCCATATCATTTATCAAACATGAAAATGCCCAACACCATCGCCCGATATGGCACAGCTAGGAACTCTTTATCTCAGTCAAACACGAGACTAGATAACACTAAAAAAATAGAAGACGTATCCATATGCAAACACAATGACATTTCCCACTGAGTCGAACACTCAACAACATTCAATCGAAACACGTACATACACAACAACATTCAACTGAATCTAAACCCTACTAAAATACAAGCAAGGACTTATATCAGAAGCCGAATTCAAGGAAGATAACCACAGCAAGGACTTCACAGAAGTCGACTCCCTATCTTAATTTCATCCAAGTTCCATCCGAATTCGAGCTAATACGAAATTACAGTAGGGTCTCAAACAGAGTCTGGTTTGTAATGAAACCCAGCATACGTTTCCACAGAACCGAACTGAATAATAACACAACAACATTAAGAAAGAGTCGAATCAATATGCATGCACAACGAGGACTTATATCAGAAATCGAGTCACACGCAACACTTCAAGGACATCAACAGGAGTCACATTCACATGAGAATACAGCAAGGACTCCAACAGAGTCATTTCTAACAAGTGCTCAAAACTAGGCTTCGATAGAAGACGAATCATACAAAAACATTTCAAGGACTCCAACAGAGTCGTTTCCAACAAGTGTTAATACAGCAAGGCTTCGACAGAAGTCGATAGCATACAAAAAGACATTTCAAGGACTCCAACAGAGTCATTTCCAACAAGTGTTAACAGCAAGGCTTCGACAGAAGTCGATAGCATACAAAAAGACATTTCAAGGACTCCAACAGAGTCATTTCCAAATATTATCCTTGCTAGCATTTCAACGGAATCTAACCAAAAAGAAAAACACAACAAGATATTTCAACAAGAACAATCCAAAGTACATTTCAACAAGATTCAATAATAATCGAACCAAAATGAAAAACACACTCCAAGATATTTCACAAATATTAATCCAAATGTACACTCAGCAAGGATTCAACGGAATAATCAAACCAACATGAAAACACAGCAAGATATTTCAACAGTAACTAATCCAAATGTACACTCAACAAGGATTCAATCGGAATAATCGAACCAGCATGAAAACACAGCAAGATATTTCATACATTGCTACCATTAAAACCAACTGAACCAAAAATCATCTGAACAGAGTTGTTCTAATGAAATCATTTGAAGGAAAGCAAGATTTTTAAAAGTTAGGGCCTATCATGCCTGATAGTGTCGCGTAAAAATCCGAAGAAGACCTCTGAATGTGCTTGCGCCTATCTTCTTCTTCCACGATAGATTAAACAACAATAAATTGTTACCTTCATGCCTTATAAACTTTCCCCGACAGAGAAAAGAGCTAGATATTCTCAAAGTTGCCATGCAACACAGAGTAGACTGGTTCGAAGAACCAGTGATCAAGCAGAGAGAAAAACGGAACGCATGGAAAACCAGAATACCAACCAATTTTCCATTTGCATGCCTTCCCAAGCAATCCACGCTCGGGAACCGAAGTTCATCAATGGCATTAACTCCAAGATTCCCACCTATTCTCCATTGCCACCGACCGCCTAAGTTGGTGATTGCCAAATGAAAGCAAACAACCATTTCCAAATTTGGCGATGCTGCCACGTCAGGTCACAATAGCCGTTAGCAACCTCCGCCAAATCCCAAGTCCTTCATCCTTATCCACCTCATTTAATGCCATGGAAACCACCGCCCATGACTCGCGCCCTTCATAGGTCCCCCTCCATCCATTATCATTAGTTAAGATAGGTTAGAACATAGGTTAGATCATAAGGTAAGACATTAGTCTTACTTCCATAGTGCTAGGTGTAGCTAACCTTAGGAGCATTACGCTTATAGTTTAGGGTTAGTTTAGATTAGAAATCAATCAACCAATAGGTTATAGTTTAGGTTAAGGTTATTAACCTTAACGAATTCAGTCTAGGTCTCATAAGTAGGACCGATCAGTTTTAGAACCAAACAGGGTATATCATTCCCGTATTGGATTCTATCCGGTATTGCTACTAAGCTTGCAGTAACCACCAGAATTTCTTACCTGGCTTAAGGTCTAGGCCTTCCTGATATTACGATATCGGAAACCAAATTCATTTTACACGATCAGCCTGAGTTAAACTCCGAATTGCTTATTCAACTCATTCAGACCTTGCATCTTCGAAAGGTCAATAATTTTTTTTTTTTTTGTTCATCCTGAACAAACTTAAAACATCTCTTGGATCAATGCAACTGATCCAAGGCTGAGTCATAAAGATGGATAAATCCACAATTCCTCCCGAAATCAAATTGAACTCAGGTGCTAAAAATGAAAGAAATAAAAGAGTCCAAGCATATCCTGACTCAGTCAAAGATCTTCAAGAGCAAAGAAGATACAATCCATATCAAGCATGACTTCACAATCAAAGGAACACATCCTTATACAGAAGAAATCATATATCAACACTTGCATGCTCAGGAGGAAGTAACAATAGTTCAGGGTGTTACATGCTTCCCTCCTAAAAGATTCATCATCCCGATGATTACATATTTTGATTTACCTTCAGGTCAACCAATTTATTAGTTCACAATACAATAAGACTATTTCCAACTTGAATAGTTCCAGAAATCAATGTCACGATACATTTTATTCAACCTGAATAATGTTTGCCTCAATCTGGCTTTCATAAAGACATGAAAAGATAAGTTCATAAAAATGTTTTGTCAACAGATTTCATTCTGTTCAAAAAGAAAGGGAAAAGCAATTTTCATCTCTTCCAGATTTTCCCAAGTTGCACTTTCTTCGTTAAACTGGTCCCACTGGACCTTACATTGTTGTATTTCACGATTTCTCAAATGCAATTGGTGAGTTTCCAGCACTCGTGTGGGTTTAACCACGATTATTCCTAGGTCTTGGACCTGCAAGGAATTCCAATTTAAAACATGTGACAAATCTGAAACGTATTTCTTAAGCAAAGAAATATGGAAAACATCATGCATGCGAGACAAAGCAGGTGGTAATGCTAATCGATAAGCTACAGGATTGATTATTTCGACAATTTCAAAAGGTCCCACGTAACGAGGTGACAACTTGGCAGCCTTGCCAAAAGTTATAGAACTCTTTCTGGGTTTAACACGAAGAAAAACCTTCTCACCAAGTTCAAACCTTCGATCAACCCGCTTAAGGTCAGCATAGCTCTTCTGCCTATCTGCTTGCTTCCTTTAATCGTTCACGAATCAACTTTACTTGTTGTTCCATTTCAGTGAGGATTTCTGGCCCAATTACCACTCTATCCTCAATACTATCCCAGCTAACAGGGGTTCTGCACTTTCTTCCATAAAGTGCTTCAAAAGGTGCCATTTTAAGAGATGAGTGATAAGTGTTGTTGTATGCGAATTCAACTAATGGAAGATACTCTTCCCATTTATACTGCTGATCCATGCAATACATTCGCAACATATCTTCCAACACTTGATTTACTCTCTCGGTTTGTCCATCCGTTTCCGGATGATATGCAGAACTGAAGTTTAGTTTCATTCCAAGAGCTGTATTAAGCGTTTGCCAAAATCTTGATGTCATTCTAGGATCCCTGTCAGATATAATCAATTCTGGTACACCATGTAACCTGAAAATTTTGTGCACGAATCTTTTGGCCAACACTGGTGAATCATCCTTTAGATTTCCAGTGATGAAATGAGCTACCTTAGTTAGTTTATCTACAACTACCAGGATAACATCATGTTTATTCCTGGACATAGGTAACCCTTGTACAAAGTCCATGCTTATTACTTGCCATTTGTACTGCGGTATGCTATGGGGATATAATAGTCCAGCAGGGTGCATGTGTTCTGCCTTAACCCGCTGACATTCCAGACAATGTGTCACAAAATCAATAACATCCTTTTTCATACCTTTCCAAAAGTATTGTTGTTTTAAATCAGCAAGCATTTTTGTGATACCCGGGTGTCCAGAGAAAGGTGAATTATGAAATTCAACTAACAACTTCTTTCTCAAATCATTTAGCAAAGGTACGTATACCCTGTTTTCATAACGTAAGATTCCTTCCTTATCAAAATGAAAACCTTTATACCTTTCATCATTAGGTTCTGCAGCAAGCACTGTTTTTACTTGCTGAAAGTATATATCAGATTCTGAGGCACTTTTTACCTCATCCTTAAACTGAGTTCTTAATGTTATAAGAGCAGAAATGTGCTTCCTACGACTCAGAGCATCTGCTACTCTATTCTCTTTCCCTTTGATGTAGCTAATATCAAAATCATATTGGGATAAAAACTCTAACCACCTTCTCTGTCTGGCATTTAGATTAGGCTGAGTGAAAATATATTTCAGTCCTAAGTGATCAGTTTTCAACTCAAAAGGTTTCCCAAGTAAATAGTGTCTCCAGACTTGAAGCGCATGAACAATGGCAGCAAGCTCCAAATCATGAGGGGCATAATTCAGCTCATGTAACTTAAGTTTTCTACTTTCATATGCTATGACTTGATCATTCTGTAACAAAACACCACCAAGGCCTTCCCCAGAAGCATCCGTTACAACAGTAAAGCTCCCATTAGGGTCTGGTACAAGCTAATATAGGTGCTGAAGTCAACTGGCTTTTCAAACTTTTGAAAGCAGTTTCACACTTATCATTCCAAATAAATTTCTTATCCTTCTTCTGCAATGAAGTTATTGGTGCAGCCACTTTAGAAAAATCCTTAACAAATTTTCTATAATAACCAGCAAGACCCATGAAGCTTCTTACTTCATGCACATTCTTTGGTGCAGGCCACTCGGTTATTGCCACTATTTTTGAAGGATCCACAACAATTCCTTCTTTACTAATGACATGACCCAAATAGTGAACTTCTGTATCAAAGAAAGAACATTTGGATAACTTACCATATAACTTTCTTTTTCTCAAAATTTCCAAAACTATCTTCAAATGCTCATTGTGCTCTTCAACACTTTTAGAATAAATGAGAATATCGTCCAAGAATACAAGTACAAACTTGTCCAAATATTCTTGAAAGATATTATTCATTAAGTTCATAAAAGTTCATGGGTGCATTAGTTAATCCAAAGGGTAGAACCGTGAATTCATAATGTCCGTACCTGGTTGGAAAGTTGTTTTATGAATATCTTCTTCTCTAATCCTTAATTGATGATAACCAGATCAAAGATCTATCTTGGAATAAACCGCTGCCCCACGCATCTGATCAAATAGATCGTCGATCCTTGGAAGTGGGTATCTGTTCTTGATTGTTGCTTTGTTTAACATCCGATAGTCAATACACAACCTAAGTGTTCCATCCTTCTTTTTTACAAATATTACTGGCGCTCCCCAAGGTGAAACACTTGGTCTAATCAAACCCTTAGATAAAAGTTCTTGCAATTGTGCCTTAAGCTCGACTAACTCTGTAGTAGTCATCCGATAAGGTGCCTTGGAAATAGGTTCCATTCCTGGTTTGATTTCAATAGTGAAATCAAATTCCCTTTTGGGTGGTAAACCTGGTAATTCCTCCAGAAAAACATCCTTGAAACTTTGCAACAGAGGGAATCGTTTCATGGAATCACCATCTTCTTTTGAAATTAGATATCTTTACTACATATAAGGTACATCCTTTGTTTTTAGCCTTTTTAAGTTGCATAGCTGACAGCTTCCTAACCGAAATTTCCCGTTTCACTCCTTGTATCTCTGCTGTTTTTAGACGATCATCTAAACATCTTATTTTCTTTTCAAAGTAGTCTACTTTTGCTTTATGGTCAGCTAACCAATTAACACCGATGACAATGTCATAGGATCCCAAAGGTGCAACATAGAGGTCAACTTCAGTGGAAAAGTTAGGTAAGTCAAGGACTGCCCCAAAAAGACACATACTCACTGTATGAACAGAGTTATTACCATACTGTACAGTCCAAGATTTATCCATTTTTCCAGCTTTTCTCTTAAGTTTAGAAGCAAGTTTACTAGAAATAAAACATTCAGTAGCTCCGGTATCAAAAAGAATAGTGACAGGTATGCCAAATAACTTACCCGGAACTTCTATTGGTGTCACTTGCTTTTCAGCTTGCTTGTCTGCTACTGCAGCATGTATCTTATGCTACTGATTATGATCGTCCTTCTTCAAAGGGCACTGATTGGCATAGTGGTCTTTGCCACAATTGTAGCAACCTCCTACAGGTCCCTTTTTAGGCTCAAAATTACTTCCAGCCTTAAAATTATCACGTTGTCCTCCATAGGGTTTCTGCCCATTGTTATAATTTTTGGCAAAACTATCCCTTACATTTCCAGCAGGCTTATTCGCTATCGTTTTCTTACTATTATCCCCTGGAAACTTACTTTTGTTTCCAAACTTTTTCCATGGCCCCTTTTTGGGTGCAAGTGAAGTTGAAGAAGGATTTACAATCTTCTTCCGCACTTCCTCTTTATGAGCAGAAATAGCCTTTAATTTCTGTTCTTGCCTTATGGCCTTTTCAACAACTCCTTCCATAGTGGTTGGGCTGTGAACATCGACCTCTCCTCCTATCATGGGATTCAGCCCCATGATAAATTTTTGTATTCTGAACTTCTCGTCAGTTTGATATTGTGGTACGTACTTGAGGAGTTTCGTAAACCGCTCCCAGTATTCAGTTACCGTTAGCTTCCCTTGAGCTAAGTTCTGGAATTCTGTCATTTTCTGATCATAGAAAAGTTGTGGCAGCCAACGTTGCCTAAAATAGCCCTTAAATTGATCCCAAGTGATATTGGTCTCATCAATATTTAGCTCAGCTTTACGGCTGTCCCACCACGAAGATGCTTCGTGGGAAAGTTGATAGGCTCCCCAAATAGCTTTGGTTTCCTCCGAGAAGTTTCTTATTGCAAAGTACTTCTCCATTTTGTTGAGCCAATTCTCAGCTCCATCTCCTAATGTGGTGCCATCATATTTAGGTGGGCTTATCCTTTTTATATCATTAGTGAGTTCCACTGCCAACCTGGCCTTTTTGTTTTCTGGTTGGACAGGTGCATTTCAGCGTTATTATCAACACCCATATCGGGGTTGTCCTCAGGAGGTTGCTGATTGTCATTACCAGCTTCATCATCCTCCTCATTTCCCATTACTTGTTGTTCAAGTATAGCCAAACGATCTCTTGTGTCCAATAGGGCAGCAAGGATCTCATCAAGTTTTTGGGTTGTTGCCGCCCCTTCTTCAGGTGGAGCATTATTCGCAACGTTCCCCCTTGTTCTAACCATTTTCTGTTACAAGAAAATTCAGGTTTTTATCAGATTATGGACACAATAGGTCCAAGAGCTGCAACCTTCAGCTCTGATACCAAGATGTAACGATCCCAATTTAGTACATTAGAACAAGTAAATTTTTTTTTTTTTTTTTGATAAATGCTTCCTAGTTCTAAATACATAATTTAGAACTCACAAATCAAAACAACCATTCTTATAACAGATAACCATATGCAGCTGTAATGACTCGGTGCACCACCGATCTATTCATTCCATGACTCGGTGATCTACCGATCTATTCATGAGTTTCACAGAGTTGGCGTTTTTACTTTAACTCTTCACTCTTGCGGTTCTCTTCCCTAATCTGGGATTTCAGAATGCTCTATCCAAGGAACCTATCTGAATAATTGTTACCATTATTCATCGGCATCTCGTCCCTTAGACTAGGTGACATAGGACAACGCAATCAGCAGCTTGTGATACTTTGGCCAAAGTTTTGAAACATATTGTTCATGTCTCATATTCCTTGATGGCATACTCGTCAATCTGGAATACGTCCTCCACCCCACTCCGATGTTATATAGAATGTCCCATACTGACTTCTGTCAGCCATCCCTGCCCCAAGTCATTCACTCAGGAACGGATTAATAACATGACAACGTTATAAGGATGCTCTCGAGGACTAGGGATAAGCTGACATACTGGTTAAACCCTAGTTAACCCAGTGTGTCAAGGTACCGAATCTCCAAGGGCAACCTCATAACATGACCATGTTCCTAACCAGATCCCGAGTAAAAACTTGTTCGAGTTTAAGGTGTAAATCTTAACGATCAATGCAAAGGGTGTCGCCATATGTCACCTGCATTGTTGTATCCTCGAGAAAATCCTAATCTCCTCGAAGGTACAACCCTGCAGTTGTCATGTGCCGACATCCTACAAAACCACCGGAAAGATCTATTAAACTTAAGGTGTTACTTACGTTGAGTTGGAATTACACTTTAAGACTCTCCTTTCCGGTTAGTCTTGTCCCAACTCCTGGGCTCCTCATCATTGAGTTGCCTTACTTATTTAAGATCCATTTCACAGAGAGAAATTAATAAGATTTGAGATCTCATCAAGAGTTCATTGATTCACAATAATCTTAATCAACGAAAATGGGCAGTAGCCCTAAGTCTCCTCTTAAGGATGCTAAATATACCTTTTTAGGTTTATATCGGTTTTCCAAAACTGAATTATATCTTACTTATTTGTATTAAGATATAGTGATTTAGATTCATTATGTACGTTGCCTTGGCTTAGATCAAGGTTAGAGAGTAATAGATTACTCTTCCCGTTCAGCTACCTATTAAGGTGTATTTGAACCTTAACTTCTAGGAAGACAGTGGTCTAATTTCCAAATTAGCCTGATATGGAATATAACAGAACTACTAATCATTCACAAGTATTTAGTCACAAAATCTTTACAAGGCCTACTTAGAGAATCCAAATATCTCCAAGGTATACAATAATAATAAAAATGCACTTCAAAACAATCGAACCAAAGAGGATCAATCCATCAAAATACAAATACAGCCATATAGTATCAATTCCTCATTTCATTTAATTCTAAGCCAAATAATTACAATCTATGCATTCAACATATTTGATACAATACTCAACAGCATAAGATCAACTTTCTCATATAATACAATTAGAGAAGTCAAGTTGGAATTCATCATAAAACCAAATTAAATAATCTGAGCATCATATCAGATCTGCGTGCCTTTACCACTTATGACAACCATCTGCAAAAATTGCCAACACGGGTCAGTTCTGTGAACTGAGCATGATAAGCACTAATTCTTAAAACAATTGCATTCTACCAATTGCTCTCATTAAACAACCTGTTTAAATGAAATCATTTCATCAAATCCTAAAACATGAATCAGGCTAATTATCTTTCTATAATTCTACATGACTATAACGCATGACTCATATTATAGCTGCCAATTAAACCTGAATATTTTCAGATGACTCATCATAAATATTAGAGACTAAGAAGAACAAAATGAATCCAAAACATCCATCCATCCGAATCCCAAGGACAAGCAATAATCCTACAAATTATTCCATTCAAAAATGAATATCCTATCAATTCGTATATCCAACAGGTATGTTTTTAACAATTCATTAAAAGCAGATTATAACTTTCATCAAGTTCATCCAACGAGATTCTTTTAAAACATTACAATATTTCAATGGTATTGGCAAATACACCAACTTTACTGCAATACACTTTTACCAGTTTCTCCCTACAGTTTAACAGTCTTTTCTTCTTAAGCCCGTACCGTAGAGTTCACATAAGGAATATAAAAGAAGAAAGCACTCAAAGTTTCTAGACAAGGAAAGAATATCTTATTATTCCTATAGTTAAATATATCAACATATACTTTACAGCTGAGGAGAAAGAAACAGAGACATTCAGATTTCCATTCCAATCATGTTCAGGACTGTACCGACTTTTCAAGAATAATGCAATTACATTATACGCATGCGACTAAGTCAGTCGAGATAACAAGAAGAAACTACAGTTTCATCAAAATTCAAATATAAGAATCACCTGTAGCTTATTAAGTAATACAAGAACTCTCGCGACAAAGCAGTAATAAATAATCCAACCACAATAGACTCAACAAAACTTTCCATATCATTTATCAAACATGAAAATGCCCAACACCATCGCCCGATATGGCACAGCTAGGAACTCTTTATCTCAGTCAAGCACGAGACTAGATAACACTAAAAAAATAGAAGACGTAACCCTGTGCAAACACACAGTGACATTTCCCACTGAGTCAAAACACATACATACACAACAACATTCAACTGAATCTAATCCCTACGAAAATACAGCAAGGACTTATATCAGAAGCCGAATTCAAGGAAGATAACCACAGCAAGGACTTCACAGAAGTCAACTCCCTATCTTAATTTCATCCAAGTTCCATCCGAAGTCGAGCTAATACGAAATTACAGCAGGGTCTCAAACAGAGTCTGGTTTGTAATGTAACCCAGCATACATTTCCACAGAACCGAACTGAATAATAACACAACAACATTAAGAAAGATTCGAATCAATATGCATGCACAACGAGGACTTATATCAGAAATCGAGTCACACGCAACACTTCAAGGACATCAATAGGAGTCGCATTCACATGAGAATACAGCAAGGACTCCAACACAACAGTCATTTCTAACAAGAGTCAAAAATGCAGGCTTCGATAGAAGACGAATCATACAAAAAATTTCGACTTCAACAGTCGCAACAAGTGTTAAGGACATCAAAGAGTCGACATTCACATGAGAATACAAAAAGACATTTCAAGGACTCCAACAGAGTCATTTTCTAACAAGTGTTCAAAAAGGCTTTGAGAAGTCGAATCATACAAAAAACATTTCAAGGACTCCAACAGAGTCGTTCCCAACAAGTGTTAACAACAAGGCTTTATAACAAAGTCAATAGCATTCAAAAAGACATTTCAAGGACTCAACAGAGTCGTTTCCAACAAGTGTTAACAAAGCAAGGCTTCAAATGAAAGTAAGTCGATAGCATACAAAAAGACATTTCAAGGACTCCAACAGAGTCATTCCCAAATATTATCCTTGCTAGCATTTCAATGGAATCTAACCAAAAAGCAAAACACAACAAGATATTTCAACATAACTAATCCAAATGTACACTCAGCAAGGATTCATCGGAATAATCGAACCAACATGAAAACACAACAAGATATTTCATACATTGCTACCATTAAAACCAACTGAACCAAAAATCATCTGAACAGAGTTGTTCTAATGAAATCATTTGAAGGAAAGCAAGATTTTTAAAAGTTAGGGCCTATCATGCCTGATAGTGTCGCGTAAAAATCCGAAGAAGACCTCTGAATGTGCTTGTGCCCTATCTTCTTCTTCCACGATAGATTAAACAACAATAAATTGTTACCTTCATGCCTTATAAACTTTCCCCGACAGAGAAAAGAGCTAGATATTCTCAAAGTTGCCATGCAACACAGAGTAGACTGGTTCGAAGAACCAGTGATCAAGCAGAGAGAAAAATGGAACGCATGGAAAACCAGAATACCAACCAATTTTCCATTTGCATGCCTTCCCAAGCAATCCGCGCTCGGGAACCGAAGTTCATCAATGGCATTAACTCCAAGATTCCCGCCTATTCTCCATTGCCACCGACCGCCTAAGTTGGTGATTGCCAAATGAAAGCAAACAACCATTTCCAAATTTGGCGATGCTGCCACGTCAGATCACAATAGCCGTTAGCAACCTCCGCCAAATCCCAAGTCCTTCATCCTTATCCACCTCATTTAATGCCATGGAAACCACCACCCATGACTCGCGCCCCTTCATAGGTCCCCCTCCATCCATCCATTAGTTAAGATAGGTTAGAACATAGGTTAGATCATAAGGTAAGACATTAGTCTTACTTCCATAGTGCTAGGTGTAGCTAACCTTAGGAGCATTACGCTTATAGTTTAGGGTTAGTTTAGATTAGAAATCAATCAACCAATAGGTTATAGTTTAGGTTAAGGTTATTAACCTTAACGAATTCAGTCTAGGTCTCATAAGTAGGACCGATCAGTTTTAGAACCAAACAGGGTATATCATTCCCGTATTGGATTCTATCCGGTATTGCTACTAAGCTTGCAGTAACCACCAAAATTTCTTACCTGGCTTAAGGTCTAGGCCTTCCTGATATTACGATATCGGAAACCAAATTCATTTTACACGATCAGCCTGAGTTAAACTCCGGAATTGCTTATTCAACTCATTCAGACCTTGCATCTTCGAAAGGTCAATAATTTTTTTCTTTTTGTTCATCCTGAACAAACTTAAAACATCTCTTGGATCAATGCAACTGATCCAAGGCTGAGTCATAAAGACGGATAAATCCACAATTCCTCCCGAAATCAAATTGAACTCAATGCTAAAAATGAAAGAAATAAAAGAGTCCAAGCATATCCTCGACTACCAAAGATCTTCAAGAGCAAAGAAGATATACAAATTAGCTCACCCCAATGGTGATGAGCTCGGGAGCCCTTGAATGCCATGCACCTTAAATAGTTCTATGCTTAAACATGGCACAAGGAGGATAAAAATGATCAAAAAATATAAAAAATCAAAAAAATCAAAAAAAGAAAAAGAGAAATCAGGTCATCCACTAGTGAAAACCAAAATTGTGGCACTTTGGACAAGTCCTTGCGTGAAAATCGGTTTTCGGTGCCTCAGAGGATTCGTTGTTCACAAGCATCCTACATCTAGAGGGTAGTTTTCTTTAGGCTAGCCCTAGTTCTTCCTTTGAGATTCGTTGTGTGCCCAATCCTATAAATCCTTGATCGACTTTGCCTTCTTTTATTCGTCTATGAGGGGTATGGTCTTTCGCTATTTCCCATCTTACATTGGGGGCAATCCAATGCCTTCACCTTCTTGTTCATAAGCGTGTGGCTTCTACCCTTGTATATTCCCCATCTAACACTGGGGGCATCCATGCTTTCTTGGTTACCTATACATAGCTCTATAAAACCATTAGAAAACAAAAAAACAATAGAAAATTATTTCACTAAAACCTAAACAATGGAAAATTGGTGTATGAAAAACAAATCTTACAAAAAAACATTTACTTGTATTGTCTTGTTTCTTGCTTTGCTTGTTCCTTATATAGTTATTTTGTGTTTCTAATTTTTGGGTTGTTTGTTGCTTGGGCGTACTTTGTTAGGATTCATCTTTTCTTGCTTAGATTAGATTTATTCTTGCTTGTGCATATTGCGGTATGTTTTTACATGCTAGTGAATCTTAGGAAATCATGATGTAATGTGTTAATTCATTATGTTCTTTCTTAGCATTTGATTGTGTTTATTACATGTTAATAAAGCATGGTGAATCATGGTGTATTGTATTATTTCTGGTGTTATTTGTTAGCATTTGGTTGTGTTTATTGCATGTGCATTGTTTTGTTATCATTAACATCACATTACCATCATTATCATCACATCTAACATCATCTATACATCATATATAAACAAAATGCTAAGTTTTTGATCGGGGATCATTGTTGAAAACATTCCCCTAAACATCCCTAAATGCTGTTTTTGATCAGTGATCATTGTTGAAAACATTCCCTAAACATCCCTAAATGGTGTTAGTGCATAATATCATCTCAAGAACGTGACAAACGTGACAAACGGACATCGGGAGCTCTAGTTAAGTCTGGTCAAAGTTCGGTCAACGAAAGTCAACTCTAGTCAATCGTCAATAATGGACCAATCACACTGTGACACGTGGTGAAAAGGCAAAAGGGAGCTTTTATTTTGGTTTTCGATCACCAGTCTTCGATGAGTGTAAAAATGGTACATGGGAACAAGAGGCTCAACTTTTATTACGGAGGGGAGCCGTGGCCGTGTGGACTATTGTATTATCGCCAACGCAGTGGGTCCACAAGCCACCACGTGGCTTGCCACCACTCGTCGAATTCGATCGAATTGCCTATCAGAGACGACAAGTGTTAATTATTTACATACCACATTACATGGGTCGAAATTATATCCAAAGTCATATTACATTTCCCACGCATTTTTTATTAATTTCCACGCATTGCATATACCACTGTCCACGCATATTCATTATCCAACTAAACCACGCATTATCCTTGGCTGAGTTTTAGTGCCTAAAAATCAAACCATGTGCTATCCCAAGAAATGCGCCCTCCACATAAGCATATAGGTGGCTCTTAAGCCAATTCAAAACCGCCCTCCATGCATTTATAAATGCTTACCTATTCTAATGCCCCCACAATGTGGGATAAAACACTTAAAATGCGCCTAAGGAGAAGGAGGAGAAGTGGAGGGGATTGGAACAGCTGACCTCCCATCCAAAAGTATAGGTGCCTAACCAATGCGCCAGCTGTTTGGAAACAATATAAAAGGAGGTATATTGTATTTGAATAATATTGTGTAAAAGCCAGAAGAGGAGGCAGTCTCAGAGAATGCCATTTTTGAAGGCCTTGCACTCAGATTGGGACCTCGGAGTAAAAAGATGAAATGTAGAGAATTCTAATGAGATTCCAAAATATAAGATTTGACATTTTTTTGAGTTTAATCTTTTTTTGGAAGCTTTGAATGCAGATTTTAACAGGGATCTTCAAGACAGCTAGTTGGAAAACACGGATTTCAATGCACTTCTGGTCTGAATTGTGACTTGGTGTAAACATGAAAAGTGTTCAGAATTCAGATATGATCTCAGATATATGATTTTTTTTCATAGAATGTTTTTAAATCTCCATTTTTATGTGTTTTTTTAACACAGTTTCAGGGAGATCACATTGTGAAAACACTTTAGGAGCCACGGATTGTTCTTGGGACAGCTTTCGCTATTTTTCGAGTTCTTGGGCATTGATCAGCTCATTTGTAGGTTTTGATTCATTATTGTCTGTTTGTAAGAGTTATTTTACTTGCATTTAAATATTATTAATGGATCGGTTCAATCTAAACCCGGGGACGTAGGAATTTCCGAACCCCGTAAACAATCTTGTTTGTTATCTGAATGTTTTTCAGTTTTGATTATTTATTTGCTACACAAGTTTTCCACACTTCTATGGATGCATAATAATCAAAATTTAATCAATTTGTGGAGTTTAGAATACTTAAAATTGGTTAAGAAAATCACGATCTTTGGAAACTTTTAAAAGTGATAAAAATACAACTCATAGTTTTCAGATCAAGTTTGGTATCAGAGCGGTTAGATTTCCGGATTAGCTTCTAATTGTGTTTGAAAATTTGGCTTTAGTTTCAGTATTGATTTCACTTTTCAGTGTGTAAAAATTTTGGGGGCTTATTAATCTTCTTTCGCAGTGTGTAGTTTTGGAAGTACAGGTTGTGTTTGCAGGAATGAGGAATCATGGGCAAGTCATCCAAACAGGAGCAACTGGATGAGCTTGAAGCCATAAACCGCCAACTCCAAGAAGAAAACTCTTTCTTGAGAGCTAATTTTTATTCCTTAGAAGAAGAAATCGTGCGGTTAAAATCTAAGCCACAATCCTCTATAACCAAGAAAGAGGAGTATGTCAACAAGATGCTTCAAGAGAGCAAGAAGTTGATGGGATTTGTTAAAGAGTCAGCAGGAAGTAATACGGACCAAGGATGCCCTCTCGAAAAGCTGCAACAAGGTGAACATAAGAAGGAAATGTCTTAAAAATCAGATGCAGTGTACTATGATAGAATGCAATCGTAAGTTGTTCACATTTTAATTCTTCCTCTCACTCAATTTCAGATATTCCTTTGGGTCAGTTTGAAAAACACACTAAGGGAATTGGGTCTAAGCTAATGGTTAAGATGGGATTTAATGGAATGGGCCTTGGTAAAAATGGACAAGGTGATGCTAACCCAATACAGGTAGAGGATCAGCCTTGGTTTACAAGTTTGGGTTATTCTAGTGGGAAAATGGAAATTGGAGAAAGTTCCAAAGCGGCTGAAGGAAGACAAGCTTCCAATAGCCAAGGATCTATGCTACTAGAATTGCAGGATTCCGCCATCGGGAGGAACAATGAAAGGTATAAGAAAATAGGTAAAAGAGGCAATCGATTCCACCTCCTTCTACTTACACTAAAAATAGCACTAAGGGAAAATCAAATCCTAAAACTTCTAATACATTCTTTCAGTTGGAAAAATATAGCTTGGAAAGCGAAATATGCTTTCCTCGCACATTTTGTGAAGGTACTAATCATTTTGTTGCATATTGTTGGAAGAGGAAAAATTTGATTAAGAAGTTAATGCCTTTTGTGAATGATAAGGCAGTGCTAAAGACCAATCTCACCAAGGAAAGGTGAGAAATGGAAAGAATGTTACCTATCCTAAACAGGGAATCATTCTCAGAGACAGAGTTCTAAGAATGGTAAAATGGGTAAGATTCCTAAAAACAGGAAGTTAAATTTTGTTCCCATTGTAATAGGAATGGTCATGATGTTAAGTTTTGTTGGTTTATTCCTAATCAACAAAATTGGAAAGTTGTTAAAAAGAACAATATTGTAAAACCAACAAAGGCTAAACCTAACTAAAACTCATTTTGGTACTGAGAAGGTAAAACAACCAAAACGAAAAACCCAAGTGATTGGTTTGGAAAACACTCCTAAACTTTATATTTGAACTACAAGAAATTGTTGATAGTAGGCAAGCAAAAAAAAAATTCAAAGCTATATTTTAGGGATTCTGTTGATTGATAAGGATTTGTTCCTAAGTTGATATTTAAGCTTTGAAAATGAATGGAAACAATCAAGAGAATATTTGAGTGATAGGTTCATCATACTCATGTTTTTTTTTTTCTCAGATTGGTTGGTAGTTCCATTGTTGAAAACACTATGCAGGGATAGGCATCAATAGCATGTCTAAATTTGAAACTTGCGCAATGTAATCAAGATAATCACAAAGCGTTAGTTGAACACTAGCTTTGTTATAGATGGGTGTTATTATCCGACTTATTATTTGTGATGGCGATAAAGTTGTTTTGGCATATTCATGTTGATTCATTGTTGACTATAGCTATTTTTGGGCGTTGATAGTCTATTCTATTCGATAGTGAATACTTGCGGTTGTTACATTTTCAGATGAGTAAAGTGGGCACTAGCCTAATTGGGGGCGTTTAGATGTCTCAGATATCGATCTATGTTATGGAATTGTAAATTTTGGATAATCGGCCATATCACAAAGTAACAAATGAACACTAGCTTTCCGTAATAGAATGGGTGTTATTATCCGGTCAGCTTATTTGTGATGGCATTACAAAGGTGGGGTATGACAATTCACAACAGGTGTAGAGTCGATGTGGTCAGCAGCGTTTCTTGAACACTAGCTTAATTGGGTGTTATTATTTGATCGATTATGTGACTAGCTAATCAACTATTTGCAATTATTTAACCTATAATGTTATTTTGGGTTCTTATATGTGTTTGTGCAATGCACGAAGAGATAGCATGTTTTTGTGGGTTGATACACGCCTTTTGTGGACAAAAAGCCTTTCTCATGGGAGGTGTGATCGGGGATCATTGTTAAAAATGTTCCCTAAACATCCCTAAATGGTGTTAGTACAGAATATCATCTTGAGAGCTTTCCAATGACTATAAGAACGCGACAAATGGACATTGGGAGCTCTAGTTATGTCCGGTCAAAGTTTGGTCAATGGGAAAGTCAACTCTAGTCAACTAGTCAATAATGGACCAATCACACTGCGACACGTGGTGAAAAGGAAAAAGGGAGTTTTTATATTGGTTTTTGATCACCGGTCTTCGACGAGCATAAAAATGGTACATGGGAACAAGAGGCTCAACTTTTATTATGGAGGGGAGCCCGGCCGCCGTGTGGACTATGGTATTATCGCCAATGTGGTGGGTCCACAAGCCACCACGTGGCTTGCCACCACTCATCGAATTCGATCGAATTTCCTATCGGGAGACGACAAGTGTTAATTATTTACATACCACATTACATGGGTCGAAATTATATCCAAAGTCATATTTACATTTCCCACGCATTACATATACCATGTCCACGCATATTCATTATCCAACTAAACCACACATTATCCTTGGCTGATTTTTAGCACCTAAAAATCAAACCATGTGCTATCCCAAGTAATGCACCCTCCACATATGCATATAGGTGGCTCTTAAGCCAATTCAAACCGCCCCACCATGCCTTAATAAATGCTTACCTATTCTAACGCCCCCACAATGTGGGATAAAACACTAAAAATGTGCCTAAGGAGAAGGAGGAGAAGTGGAGGGGATTGGAACAGCTGACCTCCCATCCAAAAGTATAGGTGCCTAACCAATGTGCCAACTGTTTGGAAACAATATAAAAGGAGGTATATTGTATTTGAATAATATTGGTGCAGGTCTGTGTAAAAGCCAGAAGAGGAGGCAGTCTCAGAGAACGCCATTTTTGAAGGCCTTGCACTCAGATTGGGACCTTGGAGTAAAAATATGAAATGTAGAGAATTCTGAGAAGATTCCAACCATATAATATTTGATGTCTTTTGTTGATTTTTAACCTATTTTTTGAAGCTTTGAATGCAGATTTTAACAGGGATCGTCAAGACAACTAGTTGGAAAACACGGATTTCAATGCACTTCTGGTCTGAATTGTGACTTGGTGTAAACATGAAAAGTGTTCAGAATTCAGATCTGATCTCAGATATATGATTTGTTTTCATATAATTTTTTAAATCTCCATTTTTAGGTGTTATTTCTAACACATTTGTAGGGAGATCACATGTGAAAACACCGTAGGAGCCACGGATCATTCTTGGGGACAGCTTTCGCTATTTTTCGAGTTCTGGGACATTGATCAGCTCATTTTCAGGTTGTGATTCATTATTGGTTGTTTGTAAGAGTTATTGTACTTGAATTTCAATATTATTAATGGATCGGCTCAATTTGAACCCGGGACGTAGGAATTTCCGAACCCAAGAAACAATCTTGTTTGTTATCCGAATGTTTTTCGCCTTCGATCATTTATTTTCTACACAAGTTTTCCACACTTCTATGGATGCATAATAATCAGAATTTAATCAATTTTTGGAGTTTAGAATACTTAAAATTGGTTAAGAAAATCACGATCTTTGGAAACTTTTAAAAGTGATAAAAATACAACTCACGCTTTTCGATCAGTTTTACATCATGCATGTAGTCTAAGCTAATCATCACATATCGTATCACCAATGGCGTAAAGAGGGGTTGTGCATGATAAAAAATCTATCCCCCCCGCACCAATATCATCATATCATCCCGTCCATATACATCTATAATAACACATGAGAAATGCATTTGATATCATCTAAGGATCTATCATCTAACATCCATAGACAATTATACATCGACATCGAAATTACATACATACAAAGTACAAAATTAGATAACATCATAATGCATCCATAAGTGTTGAATCAAAAATGAACCATGCAATGAGAATCAACATAGAATAATTTCTAAAAAGGGCATTTTACATCATAAAATTTTTCCACTTGTGTCAAATGCATCAGACAAAAAAATAGAGTATATCATCTCATAAACATGTGTATCTGAGCCCAAAAAGTAATCCTCATATATATACATGTGTGTCATATACATCTATATCAACAAAAATGGATACACATCAGTGCTCTATATCAAAAATGCCTTCAGCTGAGGTGTACAAAGATGCTACATCAAAAATATCTACATATCTATACCACCGTACACTCGTCCGATCGATACTCAACATAATACATCATCGATACATAATGCCATCAAAAAGGGGCATGTATCAGAAAGAATCAAGTCTTCATCATGAGGCATCATCAAAATACAAGTATACAAGACTGTACATCAAAATCAGCCTTAATAAGAGGCATACATGTAAATAATCTATACAAAAATATGCAGATCTCAACCATAGCTCTCGCTTTGCTAGGGATCCCAGATCCGTCATATGCTCAATGAAACACCGGAGGTTGTGATGGCACCGGGTCCAATCTGGCTGCTCTAGTATGGGTTGTCTCACTGATCTAGTGGACTGACCGGATCTCCATGATCAAGAGTCTGATGCACTCGACCCTATCTATCGTGGCAAGTGCTACTTGCTCGCTCCGGGAGGAACTACCCTATAATAGGTAGTCCTATAAAATAAGGCCTCACCACCAAGCCTGGTGGCATCACATATCAGGTCGGCATCTCCGGAGGTAAACATTGCCTGAAGGGTAGTATCTCACTCGCCTATCACTCGGCCCAAGTCTCCGCTTTCAGCTTTGCCTCAGAGGAAGTAGCCTCTCGGTCTCTCTCTATAGTAAAATTTTGTAGCTCAGTGTGGGCCTGGTCCCTCTATGCAATGAGTTCCTGTGATCATGTATATACATGATCTTTCCGCATGAAAACCATTTGTACTTCAGAATCGGGATTGATGAAGAAGGCTCAATATCTGAGCCCCCTATGCCACTATCTCCCGAATATAGCTCTGCCATACCACTCTATCATCTCCTGGGCCAGCCTGGGCCTGAGCTTGATCCCACTCTGAAAGTAAGGTAACAATGTGAGCTCGGGCCTCATCACGCCTATTACATTGTGTGGATGTAACGGCCAATCCAAGCAATCAAAGAAGTCCACAAAGGGGTGTGCAGAGCACATACAAATGGAATGGTCTTGGCTAAGAAATTGTTAAGAGTAGGTTACTATTGGCCTACCATGGAAACTTATTATTTCAATTATGTTAGAAAATGTGTACTTTGTCAAAAGTATGGAAATTTCATTCATGCTCCGTCGCAACCATTGCAACCGATCACTACCCCATGGCCATTCTCCAAGTGGGGACTTGACTTAATAGGAAAACTTACTCCTGCCTCATCTAATGGTCATACACATATCATCACAGCTACATAATACTTTACAAAATTGGTGGAGGTTGTCCCTTTAACCTATGTCACCGGAGCCCAAATTTCTAAATTTATCATCAATCACATTATTTATTGATATGGTATTCCTGTAGCCATCGTTATAGATAATGGGAAGTCATTTAAGAACAAAACTTTGAAAGGTCTTTGTCAATGGTTCCAAATCAGCTTAAAATGGTCCACGCCATATTACCCTCAGGGTAATGGATAAGATGAGGCCACAAACAAGACTTTGGTAAATATAATGGAGAATATGGTCAGTAAAACAAGTCACAACCGGCACCTACAAATCCATCCAGCCCTTTACGCTACCGAACATCCATTTGCACTCCTACTGTGTGTGACACCATATTCCCTAGTGTTCGGGACAAAATCTATCATCCCTTTAGAGATCGAACTTCCATCCCTGAGAATTTTTGTTCGGGACTATCTAGATAAGGATGAAGATTATCGAGTGGCAAGACTAGTTGAGTTAGAACTCCTAGATGAGAGGCGCATTCGCGATCTTAATCACCCGAAAGTGTATTAACACAAAAACTCCGAAACTACAACAAGAGAATCATCCTCATCATTTTGAGGTTGGTGATTTAGTCATGAAGGAGAACCGATTCAACACTAGAGTAGAGTGAGAAAAGAAAGGGATGTTCGAACCATATTGGTTGGGACCCTATGTTATAGTTGCCAAGTATGGTACATGTGGGGGCATACAAATTAGCTCACCCCAATGGTGATGAGCTCGGGAGCCCATGAATGCCATGCACCTTAAACAGCTTCTATGCTTAAACATGGCACAAGGAGGATAAAAATGATCAAAAATATTAAAAAAATCAAAAAAATCAAAAAAAGAAAAAGAGAAAACAGGTCATCCACTAGTGAAAACCACAAAATTGTGGCACTTTGGACAAGTCCTTGGGTGAAAACCGGTTTCCGGTGCCTCAGGAGGATTCGTTGTTCACAAGCATCCTACATCTAGAGGGTAGTTTTTTGGGCTAGCCCTAGTTCTTCCTTTGAGATTCGTTGTGTGCCCTGACCCTATAAATCCTTGATCCGACTTTGCCTTCTTTTATTCATCTGTGAGGGGTATGGTCTTTCGCTATTTCCCATCTTACACTGGGGGCAATTCAATGACTTCACCTTCTTGTTCATAAGCGTGTGGCTTCTACCCTTGTATATTCCCCATCTAACACTAGGGGCATCCATGCTTTCTTGGTTACCTATACATAACTCTAGAAAACCATTAGAAAACACAAAAACAATAGAAAATTGTTTCACAAAACCTAAACAATAGAAAATTGGTGCATGAAAACAAATCTTACAAAAACATTTACTTGCATTGTCTTGTTTCTCACTTTGCTTGTTCCTTGTATATTTATTTTTTGTTTCTACTTTTGGGTTATTTGTTGCTTGGGCATACTTTGTTAGGATTCATATTTTCTTGCTTAGATTAGATTTATTCTTGCTTGTGCATATTGCGGTATGTTTTTGCATGCTAGTGAATCTTGGGAAATCATGATGTAATGTGTTAATTCATTATGTTCTTTCTTAGCATTTGATTTTGTTTATTACATGTTAATAAAGCATGGTGAATCATGGTGTATTGTATTATTTCCTAGTGTTCTTTTTTAGAATTTGGTTGTGTTTATTGCATGTGCATTGTTTTTTATCATTAACATCACATTACCATCATTATCATCACATCTAACATCATCTATACATCAGATATAAACAAAATGCTAAGTTTTACATCATGCATGTAGGCTAAGCTAATCATAATATATCGTATCATCAATGGGGGCAAGAGGGGTTGCACATGATAAAAATATATCCCCTTCCCTGCACTAATATCATCATATCATCCCATCCATATACATCTACAATAACACATGAGAAATGTATTTGATATCATCTAAGGATCTATCATCTAGCATCCACAAAGACATGTATACATCGACATCGAAATTAGATACATACGAATTACAAAATAAGATAACATCATAATGCATCCATAAGTTCTGAATCAAAAATGCAACATGTGATGAGAATCAACAAAGAATAATTTCTAAAAAGGGAATTTTACATCATAAAATTATTCCACTTGTGTCACATGCATCAAGACAAAAAAATAGAGTATATCGTCTCATAAACATGTGCATCTCGAGCCCAAAAAATTAATCCTCATATATATACATGTGTGTCATATACATCTCGTATCAACAAAAATGGATACACACTAGTGCTCTATATTAAAAATGCCTTCAGTTGAGGTGCACAAAGATGCTATATCAAAAATGTCTACATATCTATACTATCGCATAATCGTCCAGGATCGATACTCAACATAATACATCATCGATACATAATGCCATCAAAAAGGGTATGTATCAGAAAGAATCAAGTCTTCATCATGAGGCATCATCAAAATACAAGTATAAAAGATTGTACATCAAAATCAGCCTTAATAAGAGGCATACATGTAAATAATCTATACAACAAATATGCAGATCTCAACCATAGCTCTCGCCTTTGCCAGGATCCCAGATCCGTCATATACTCAATGAAACACTGGAGGTTGTGATGGCACTGGTCCAACCGGCTACTCTGGTATGGGTTGTCTCACTGATCTAGTGGACTAGCCTGATCTCCATGATCAAGAGCCTGATGCACTCGACCCTGACTATCGTGGCAGTGCTACTCGCTGCTCTGGAGGAACTACCCTATAATAGGTAGTCCTATAAAATAAGGCCTCACCACCAAGCCTGGTGGCATCACGTATCAGCTCAGCATCTTTGGAGGAAAACGCTGCCTAAAGGGTAGTATCTCACTCGCCTATCACTCGGCCCAAGTCTGCCTCGGCCTGTCTAGAGGAAGTAGCCTCTCAGTATCTCTCTGTAGTAACATTTTACAGTCGGTGTGGGCCTGGTCCCTCTTTGGAAGGAGTGCCTGTGATCATATATATAAATGATCTCTCTCCATGACAACCATCTATACCAGAATGGGGACTGATGAAGAAGGCTCAATATCTTAGCCCCTATGCCACTATCTCCCAAATCCGCTCTAACATACCACTCTATCATCTCCTAGGCTAGCCTGGGCCCGAGCCTAATCCCGGTCTGAAAGTAAGGTAACAATGTGAGCTCGGGCCTCATCACACTCTATTACATTGTGTGGATGTGATGGCGTCAATCCAAGCAATCAAAGAAGTCCACGAAGGGGTGTGCGGAGAACATACAAATGGAATGATCTTGGCTAAGAAATTGTTAAGAGTAGGTTACTATTGGCCTACCATGGAAACTTATTATTTGAATTATGTCAGAAAATGTGTACTTTGCCAAAAGTATGGAAATTTCATTCATGCTCCGTCGCAACCATTGCAACCTATCACTACCCCATGGCCATTCTCCAAGTGGGGACTTGACTTAATAGGAAAACTTACTCCTACCTCATCTAATGGTCATACACATATCATCACAACTACATAATACTTTACAAAATGGGTGGAGGTTGTCCCTTTAACCTATGTCACAGGAGCCCAAATTTCTAAATTTATCATGAATCACATTATTTATCAATATGGTATTCCTGCAGCCATCGTTACAGATAATGGGAAGTCATTTCAAAAAAAAATTGTGAAAGGTCTTTGTCAATGGTTCCAAATTAGGTTAAAATAGTCCATCGTATATTACCCTCGTGGCAATGGATAAGATGAGGCCAAAAACAAGACTTTGGTAAGGATAATGGAGAAGATGGTCAGTAAAACAAGTCACAATTGGCACCTACAAATCCATCAAGCCCTTTGGGCTTACCAAACATCCATTCGCACTCCTACAGGTGTGACACCATATTCCCTAGTGTTCGGGAAAAAATCTATCATCCCTTTAGAGATCGAACTTCCATCCCTGAGAATTTTTGTTCGGGACTATCTAGATAAGGATGAAGATTATCGAGTGGCAAGACTAGTTGAGTTAGAACTCCTAGATTAGAGGTGCATTTGCGATCTTAATCACCCGAAAGTGTATAAACACAAAACTCAGAAACTACAGCAAGAGAATAATCCCTCATCAGTTTGAGGTTGGTGATTTAGTCATGAAGGAGAACTAATTCAACACTAGAGTAGAGCGAGAAAAGAAAGGGAAGTTCAAACCACATTGGTTGGGACCCTATGTTATAGTTTCCAAGTATGGTACAGGGGCGTACAAATTAGCTCACCCCAATGGTGATGAGCTCTGGGAGACCATGAATTCCATGCACCTTAAACATTCTACGCTTAAACATGGCACAAGTAGGATAAAAATGATCAAAAATATTTAAAAAATCAAAAAAATAAGAAAAATAAAAATAAAACAGTCGTCCACTAGTGAAAACCACACAATTGTGGCACTTTGGACAATTCCTTGGGTTAAAACCGGTTTTTCGTTGCCTGGGAGGATTCGTTGTTCACAAGAATCCTAGATCCGGAGGGTGGTTTCTTTGGCCTAGCCTTGGTTCCCACGTTTGAGATTCCCCGTGCATCCCATCCTATAAATCCTTGATCCGAATTTGCCTTCTTTTATTCATCTGTGAGGGGTATGGTCTTTCGCTATTTCCCATCTTACATTGGGGGCAATTCAACAACTTCACCTTCTTGTTCATAAGTGTGTGGCTTCTACCCTTGTATATTCCCCATCTAACGCTGGGGGCATCCATGCTTTCTTGGTTACCTACACATAGCTCTGGAAAACCATTAGAAAACACAAAAACAATAGAAAATTGTTTCACAAAAACCTAAACAATAGAAAATTGTTTCACAAAAACCTAAACAATAGAAAATTGGTGCATGAAAAACAAATCTTACAAAAACATTTACTTGCATTGTCTTGTTTCTTGGTTTTCTTGTTGCTTGTATAGTTATTTTGTGTTTCTACTTTTTGGGTTGTTTTTTGCTTGGGCGTACTTTGTTAGGATTCATCTTTTCTTTCTTAGATTAGATTTATTCTTGCTTGTGCATATTGCGGTATATTTTTGCATGCTAGTGAATCTTGGGAAATCATGATGTAATGTGTTAATTCATTATGTTCTTTCTTAAGCATTTGATTGTGTTTATTACATGTTAATAAAGCATGATGAATCATGGTGTATTGTATTGTTTCCTGGTGTTCTTTGTTAGCATTTGGTTGGGTTTATTTCATGTGCATTGTTTTGTTATCATTAACATCACATTACCATCATTATCATCACATCTAACATCATCTATACATCATATATAAACAAAATTCAATAAGGTTTACATCATGCATGTATGCTAAGCTAATCATCACATATTGTATCATCAATGGGGCAAGAGGGGTTGCACAAGATCAAAAAATATTTCCCCCCCGCACCAATATCATCATATCATCCCATCCATATACATCTATAATAACACATGAGAAATGCATTTGATATCATCTAAGGATCTATCATGTAACATCCACAACACATGTATACATCAAACATCAAAATCAAATACATACAAAGTACAAAATCCAATAACATCATAATGCATCCTTAATCGTTGGATAAAAAAATAGAATGCAATGAGAATCAACACAGAGTAATTTCATAAAAGGTCATTTTACATCATAAAATTATACCACTCATGTCACATGCATCAGGACACAAAAACAATAGAGTATACATCTCATAAACATGTGCATCTGAGCCCAAAAAGTAATCCTCATATATATACATGTGTATCATATACATCTGATCAACAAAAATGGATATACACGGTGCTCTATATCAAAAATGCCTTCCGCTGAGGTGTACAAAGATGTTACATCAAAAATGTCTACATATCTATACCATTGTACATTGTCCAGATTGGTACTCAACATAATACATCATCGATACACAATGCCATCAAAAAGGGCATGTATCAGAAAGAATCAAGCCTTCATCATGAGGCATCATAAAAATACCACTTATACAGCTAGAGCAATGACATGATTATATTTAGATGAGATTTTCGGGTTGCACAGATTCCGCAAAAGATCATTTGTGACCGCGATCCCTTATACACTTCACACTTTTTTGGACTACCATGTAGTATGTCCTCAGGATGAGGATTAACTTCAGCATAGCATATCACCCTAAGATAGATTGGTAGACCTGAGTGAGTGAATCTGATTTTGGAGGATATGCTCAGGATGTATGTGATGGATCAGTAGTTTAAGTGGGAGAAGTAC
The DNA here is from genome assembly GCA_018340775.1 of Taxus wallichiana var. yunnanensis. Lineage (NCBI taxonomy): Eukaryota > Viridiplantae > Streptophyta > Pinopsida > Cupressales > Taxaceae > Taxus > Taxus wallichiana. The sequence continues at coordinate 90,165,052 of CM031235.1, read as the reverse complement.
CTATACTTAGTGGAGTTTGCCTACAATAATAGTTTTCAGAGTTATATAGGCATGGCTCCTTTCCAGGCGTTATTTGGTAGAGAGTGAAGGACACCCCTTAGTTGGGATATGTTAGAGGAAAAAGTATCTCTTGGACCATCTCTTTTGCGGCAGACATGGAGTAAAGAGGTAGTGTTGATCGTGCAGAGAGATTGCAGGAGGCACAAGACAGGTAAAAGAAGTATGTAGATCAGCATAGGATTGACCATAGCTTTTATGTGGGCATGAAGGTGTTCCTTCATGTTAGACCACATAAGAGCCCTATCCATTATGGAAAAGGTTCTAAGTTAGCTCCTAGATTCGTTGGTCCTTTTGAGATCTTGGAGTGTATCGGCCCTTTGGCCTACCGTCTAACATTGCCACCTAGCTTGTCTCGCATACATGATGTGTTTCATGTTTCGTCCTTGGGAGGTACATTACAAATCATACTCATGTGTTGGACTGGACATCAGAGGTGTAGGATTAGGGGCAGGAGACGATGGAGCTTGTCTCAGATTCATAGATCGCAGGACCCGGGCCATCAAGGTAGAGATTGATGGGTGTTGGTGTAGTGGGACAAATATGATGAGATCTGCAGCCACTGGGAGGATGCCACAAGATACGAGTACAGTTTCCACATTTTTCCAAAGTGACTTATAGGAGGAAGTCAAGTCTAAGGGGAGGGGTATGTAGTGCCCACTTCCCTTTAACACTTTTAGATACTTATTTTGAGAGTATTGATCATATTATGGACACTATTATGTTTTGTTTTAGTATGATCGTTACATGTTAGATCATGGATTATTATTGATTTGGATTTAGTGAGTATGCATGATGGTTACTAGAGACATTTTGATATGTGGATGATAATAGACTATTGACATGAACATATGATAGATGTTGATTTGGACTTGTGACATTTGTTATTTTAAGTAGACCTAGTATGGAATAGAATAGATGATGATATAGTTGATTTATGAATTAAAAATGATAATGTTGAATTCTTGATATTTTGTGATTCATGTGTTTAGATGATTTTGAAATGTTATTTATATCATTTTCAAATGTTGTTTATATCATTTTGGATGTTCGATATGGCCATGAGGCCGAAGGAGGTATTTGCCTTTTTGTAGGTTAAAAATCACAACAATGTCGGGGGACTGGAGACTAACCATATTAGAATTATGGGTGAAATCAATAAGGTCACCATGGCAACTGCTTATTTTGTGTGTGTGTGTTTGTTAGGGATTCCAATGGGGGATTTCCATTATATGTGACCATCGGATATGTATTTTATTATGTTTTCCTTTTTGTTAATTATTGTTGTATGTATTTTATTAGTAATGTGTTCCTTCTTATAATTAATTTAAATGTGGTAGATTAATGTGGAGATCATATAGTTAAACTTTAATTAAATTAAATTGTGATATGGAATGTAATTAATGAATTTGTTGATCTTAAATTTTAATGTTGGAAGAGTGTGTAATAAATGTGTAAGAAGGTGTAAGGGATACGTAAGATAATGTAAGATATACTTTTGGAGTGTTAAACACTTCATCCTCTTAGGAATTCGAATTTATCCTTGGAGGCTATATTTGGAGGCTTATGGGACAAGTTAAGCTTATCCCACACCTCTTAAAATTATTCACCAACCATACCTATGGTTTGGAGGTTAAATTTAGGCCCTTTTAATGCATTTTGAAATGACTAAATGTAAGTTTTAATTGCACTTCTCTTACATGATTTAAATTCAGTCCTTTTAGAGTATGGGTTGTTTTGGAGTGTGTAAGTTAAATTGTCATTTTTATTTATTGTGTTTAGGTGCATGATGTTAACTTACTCTTGGGGTTGTGGAAGAATGCTGTGGCATCCCACAAGGATCCACATCATCCTCTTCCCTTCCCTCTCCTTTAAAAGTGCAACTCCTTACTTATTTGTGGTTGTTGAAACTTTGTTCATTCCTCTCTAGGGTGCATTTTTGCTTGCTGTTTTGGGAGCTTGAGGTGGAAGAAGTTGGAGTCATTTACATGCTTGAGAATTTCTTGTTTTCAACTGTTTTTGGGCATTTAGAAAGCTTGTGAATCTTGGAACAAACTTCATTATGGAGAGTTAGGATCTTGATCTTGTTTTTAAATGTTTTCTTTCTCTTGTAGGCATGTTTAAATGGTGAATGTGTTTTGTGTTCTTGGATGGTTGGGTAGACTACTTAGGACATGGTGTAGGAGAAGGCTATGGGGATTTCCAATGGGGGCATAAGGAATTGCCAATGGCACCAGTTTTATTGTGGAGGGAGTTTTGGATTGGGATCCACCTTAGAAAATAAACTGCTTGCATTTCTTACTCTTGGGGGCATAAGGGAGAAACTTTGGGGGCATAAAGAGGGGTTGGGAGGCATAAGGTTTATTGGTGGTATGATTTAGGTGGATTCCCAATTCCAAATAGGGAGGCATAAGTAGTTCCCCATGGTTCCTTGCTCTTGTTGGCTTGTTTGATCAAGCCTATGTTTTGTGTGAATGGTTTCCAATCGCACTTGTGAAATGTTGTCTTTGCTTGACCGCATATCTTGTTGATTTATGCATGTGAAATAATATTGCTTGTTTGTTGTGGAAACCATTGTTTCCATGAGCTGATTCACATTCTCTATTTCAATATGGTTGGGTCTCGGGGCCAATGAGGAAGAATGGATTTCCCTTCTCATTGGATGTCTTGGTTGGGTGTAGAGTATTGCCTTTCAACCTTCCTTGTTGTGATCAAAGATGAAAATATGGAGAAACTAGTAGGCAACTATTTTGGGGTAAGAAGATTATACAGTTTGATAGTCCCATCCTTTGAGTAAGTTTATTGTGATCCTTCCCACTTTGAGTAGTTGAGTGTAATAATAATTGTAATGTGAAACCATTTGAATTGAGCATCTTTGGAAGATTGAAATTGGAATGAGAAATGTAAAGGAGATTTATAATTTTTCTCTCATATGGAAAAGAAATGTAAATGATGTTACATGCATTGTATTTGTATCTTTGAAACCAAATGGAAAGGAAAAGTTGTAAAGATGTAATTGTTGATCAATAAAAGATTGCTTTTTTACTCAAATTTGTATGGCGTATTGGATTTGGATTTCTTTGTTAAATTTTGGAAGTTATTGTTTGAAAAAAGAATCATGCGTATGAAATAAAAGACAAGTGTATTGTTCTCTTGGAATGAGTTTAATTTAGAAATAAGACTTTGCATAATTACTATTGAATGGTTCATTGAATTAAATTAAATGTTTTTGACTAGTTTAGGAATCCATATACACATTCAAATGATAAAATTAATAGACAAACTCAAAAGGAATAGTTCACAAAGTCATAAACATCAATCCGACAATTCACTTTTAAGTTAAATGAACAATTCATACTTGCATTCAAGTAATCAACTTTAAAATGTTATAATTTAACATGCTAAGACATTATTGAACCCAACTTGACAAAGAAAACTCAAGAAAACAATATAACCATCAGTAAAATTGAATTAAATCCCTTCTTGGGTTGTTTTCATCTACTATTGAAAAAAATCAAAGTTGAATCAATTGGACAAATCAAATCTCTGGAAACACTCTAAACCCTCCCAAGATCAATTCTCCATGTCTGTTTGACATGTTGAGTAAAGGAGGAAACCGAATTTGATCAAATTGAAAATTTGAAAATTGCGAGTTTGCAAATTAAAATCCTGCAGATCGATTTCATAAAATTGACCCTTTAAACCTCATCAAAAAGTAAATTTTATGCTTTCTATGCAAATAGGGCATCAATATATTTCAAAAAGTCCACATTTGCCAAAAATTGAGATTTATAGCTCAAGTTATGGCACTTTGAAATTTTTGTGCTTTGGCAAGAAAATTTGGTGAAATTTTCCTAATGGTCTAAACCAAAAATTTCTAGTCGTTTGGCCTTAGAAAAGTTTTTTAAAAAAGAATTTTGATTTGAGGAAAATGTTGACTTTTCCTCCACTCGACAGTAGCCAATCGAGGGCGCCATGTGTCCTCTAATAGCTATGGTGGATGCACGGTTGGTTATTAGCTCTTAACCCTTTTGAAAAAATTTGGAAATTTTTGTCCTTTTCCTCTGTCGGCCCATAGCTAATCGAGGGCACCAAGTGTCCTCTGTGGCTACGGAAGAGGAAAAATTATCTTCTAAACTTAACCCTTTTGAAAAAAATTGGAGAAACATTTCCAGTTTGGCTCGCTGCCTACGGCCAATGATGAGAGCATGCCACGTGGCACTTTAGGGGTGGCGGCGGAGGGCGGACCCTCCTTGTGTTTTTTGTTTGTTTGTTTTGGATTAGGGAAAAATTTCAAGTTCTCCCCATGGCCCACATCTCTTCCTTCCCCTCAAACTTTTTTCTTCCATGGGTGTGTGGACCCGCACATCTTGTTCTTCTTTTTTTCCCCGTCGGGCGCAAGGCGCTAAATTCACCCGTCACTCCGCCCTTCCCTTCCCCTTTTTGCTTGATGCCAGGACTTGAGACGTGTCCACCAAGGACCCATTGGGGCATGGATTGTTTTTTTCCTTTGAGCTATGTGATGGGAAAATTTCCCTATGCCACCCCGCGACCCGCCAATCCGTTCTAAACGCTTTCCCCTCTTCTTGACACGTGTCCCCTAAGGGAATATTTGACCTTAGAACTCCACCCACTCATATCTTCAGTTCTATAAGGAGTTAGGAGGACTTCTTTATATCATCAGAAAGGTGAGAAAATTTCCTATCCAATGGTAATGATTTAGGGAAATTTTTGAAGTTTTAAGTATGAGAAAAATCTATTTGAAACCCTGATCCTGTTAGAGAGCAGGCCTGGGGGTATATTACTCCCTGAACCTAACTAAATCATTTATCCTTAAAATTTGAACCTTGTGAACTTGAAATTGTTAACGAAGGAAAACATATGTTGTAGTACATTGGTCTTGTTTTGGAACCTATTAGTGAAAACTAATGTCTTGTAACCTAGTTGTAGACACTTTTAAAAAAATTATCCCATAGTTTTATAACTAACCCTAGGTTGTTTCTTGGGTCTCAAGTGGTTGTTTAAAAGGGCACTACATGGGTGATCGTGAGATCAGATGATAGAGGGAAATGACCCATGGGGTTTATAAATAGACATCCTCAAGCACATGAAGGAAGAGTGTTACCTGATCCCCTAATTGCTAGGGTTTCTATTGTTGAGGCAATTGCTTGATATTGATTGGTGTGATAGGTGTTTTTTTCCCCATCCTCCATGTGAAGTGGACCAGCAAGATGGTGAAGCTAATAATGATGATGGTACTGATGATGATATTTACATGGTGGGTTGTTCTTCAAGCTCACAAGAAGGAGCAACATCAACTGAGGTAATAAGTACAAGGATAGTTACAACCTTTTGGGATTGCATCAAACAGGTACAAGTCCTTCTTCCCTCTCATACTCTTAAAGTTGATGTAGTGCAAGCTTTTAAAATTCCTAAAAATCAATTTGAATACTTAATAGCTTTCATGATTAATAAGTATGATGGTGGTATCCCTTTGGAGGAAGATAGACAATTGTTAATTAAGGTTGTTGTGGCTCAAGAGAAAGATTATAACACTAGAGCAAGGTTTTCAAGGAGTTGGGCCTCAAGCCAAACCTAAAACACCCTTAACTTACAATTATTCCCAAAGAATCTCCTAGAAGAGAAACACTTGCTAAAAGCTCTGTTGTCCTATGAAAAAATTACAGTCCTCATGCCCAATCTGCCAAGAATCCCATGCCATCTGATGAGTATGCTTGTCTCCATTCCAATGCTACCTTGCCAAAGAGTGTTCCATATGACATAGCCCAAGTATTGAGCCAAATCAAAGTGAGTGTTCCAATCATTGAGTTGTTTAGGATTCCTGAGCACAAGAAGAGAGCATTTGAGTACTTGGGATTGAAAGAGGAGAAGAGTACCCCAAGCATAAATGTAAATGCTATTGAAACTCCTCCTCAAATAATTGCAGACCTTAAAATACCACCAACATTAGAGGATCTTAGAGAAACACCTAAGGTATACTTGGGGAGATCCTTGGTTGATTCCCAATTGAATGTTGATCCATTCTTTATAGCTTTGATTATATAGGATAGACTACTTCATAATTATATGTTTGATTCTAGTGCATCATGTAATGTCATGCCTCTAGAAATCATGAATGAGTTGGATATCAAAGTGACATCAGCCTATGGAAATTTTACTACCATGGAATCAAGATAAGTGATGGTAGTTGGTTGTGTGAAGTGTTTTGTGGTGCAACTTGCATCTTATCCTAAGAGGAATTTAAAATTAGATGTTGTGATTGTTGATTTCCTTGCTAAATGGGGTATGTTATTATCGAGGAAATGGGCTGCAAGTGTTGGTGGGACTATTCAAATGGACATGTCTTTTTCCACTATTCCCATTGAAGGCAGCATTGTCAAGCTCTATGGAGAGAAGAAGATGTTGCATCTAATTGAGGATCCAAACAATGCTTCTTATGAAGTATTATTTGTTGATGTTGATGTGGATAATTTTATTGGGTTTGCTAATGGAAAAGAACACAAGATGGATCAGTAAAAGTTCCTTGAATAGGTAGGTTCCCCTTGGACCTTGCTATTTGATGGAGCTTGCTCCAAATTTGGAAATGGTGCTGGTATAATTCTTATTTCTCCTAGCTTGGAAGATTTTTTTTTCTTTCAAGCTTAATTTTGAATATACTAACAACATTGCTGAGTATGAAGCCTTGTTGTTGGGTCTGAGAATTGCATAGAAGTATGGTGTCAAGGAAATCATTGTAAAAGGATATTCAAAGCTATTTGTCAAATAAATAAGAAAACTATATGCTACAAAAAATCAGTGGATGAAATAGTACAAACATGTAGTTTGGGATCTAATTGAGATGTTTGATTCCTTCAACATTATGCATCATGACAGAAGTTTCAATGCTGCTTCGACAAGTTGGTAGTGTTGGGGTCAAGATTTGGAAATTGCACCATTTCACCTTATTGTGAGTACAATATTGAAGTGTTAACTAGGCCAGTTGTCCCTGACAACATCAAGCATTGGCAAGTGTTTAATGATGATGCTTAAGTGCAAAGGTTCTTACAAAATCAAGGTGAGTTTGCAAATCAGAATATTGATTGGGAACCAATGGTATGTGTGACTAAAGGAAGAGAAAATTTGTTTGGAAAGGATATTATCCAATTGAAAACTAACACCATTCCTAGAGGTCTTGTTGCATTTGAGTCCAATTTTGACAATGTTGATTGCATCATCACTAGAAACATTTCTTCCTCAAGGGATGTGGAAGAGCATAACTTGGACACTAATGATAAACCAATAAAATTTTGGTTAGGCAACAATCTAAACAAAGAAGAAAAACAGTCCTATGTCTAACTATTGAAGAAATATCAGGACTATCTTGCTTGGTTTTATTTAGAGCTGAAAGCATATAGAAGGACTTGTTTCATCATGGGATTCCTCTTGAAAAAAATTCCAAGCCCTTCAGACAAAAGTAGAGGCCAATTAATCCACTCCTCTCCATGAAAATGCAAGAAGAATTGAAGAAATTGAATGAGGGAGGGATCATTCAGCCCACAAGGTATTCATCTTGGGTTGCAAACCTTGTGGCAATTAGAAAGAAAAATGGAGATATCATACTTTGTGTAGACTTAAGAAATCTAAATAGAGCTTCATTGAAGGACAATTATCCTTCACCAAACATGGAAAACATGTTGCAGTTAGTGACTAGATCTAAATTGTTGTCCACCTTGGATGGTTTCTCGGCTACAATCAAGTTGTTGTCAAGGAGTTAGAAAGATTTAAAACTACCTTTACCACTCCTTGGGGAACATATGTTTATGTAAGAATGCCTTTTGGTTTCATGAATGCTAGAGATACCTTCCAAAGAGAAATGGATGTTGCTTTTTCTAGTTACATAAATGACTTCATTACATTTTATTAGGATGATGTGACTGTGTTTTCAAGGAGAAAAAGATCACTTGCAGCACTTGGAAATAATGTTGATCAGATGTAGAGAATATGGCATTTCTCTCAATCCAAAGAAGTGTCATTTTGGAGTGCAAAAGGCCAAGCTGCTTGGTCATATTGTTTTAAAGGTTGGTGTCATGATTGACCCTGAGAGGGTAGAAGCAATCAAAAAGGTTCCAATTCCAAGAACAAAGAAGGGCATCCAATCCTTCTTTGGGCTAGATCAATTTCATTAGAAGGTTTGTGTCTAATTTTTCTGAATTGACTCTTCCTATTACATGCATGTTAAAGAAAGACCAAGTTATCAAATGGGAGGAGGCTGCTATTCAGGATTTTGAAGGAATCAAAGAAGCATTGAAACATGCACCTGTCTTGGCAGCTCCAAATTACAAGAAGCCTTTCCAAATCTTCTCCTTTGCTTCTAAAAATACCATTGCATCTATTTTGTTGTAGAAGGATGAAGATGGGGCTAAGAGGCCTATTTCCTTCTTTAGTAAGGTTTTACAAGCTACTGAGTTAAAATACACAATCATGGAAAAAAAAAAAAGCATTTGGCTTGGTGAAAGCAACAAAGGTTTTCAGGCCTTATATCTTAAGTTCAAAATTTGTTGCTTATGTTCCCCACACCATGGTAAAAGACATCTTATCAGAGATGGATATCTCAAGCAAAAGATGTAGATGGGTGAACAAACTATAGGAGTATGACATGGACATCCAAACTACAAAGTTGGTAAGAGGTTTGGGTCTTACTAAACTCATGGTGAGAGGAACTTGTAGACTATGGAAGTGAATGAAGTAGAGGAAAAAAGGGTAGATCTTCTTGAGAAGCTGGTAAGTTCCGAGTGGTACAAGGATGTAATATTTTACCTCAGACACCTATGTTTCCCTGATCATTTGAATAAAAATCAGAAAAGAGCCCTCAAGTTTGCTTCTCATAAATACTCATCACTGACTTTGGGTTGGCTTGGAAGAACCCTCAAGGTTTCCTCTTGAAATGTGTAACTGAAGATGAAGCTCACAAAATAGTTTTTGATTTCCATGGGGGAGTTTGTGGAGGACACTTTTTGGAATGGTTACAACACACAAAATTTTGAGAGTTGGTTACTAGTTACCTACTCTCTTCAAAGATCTAACCTCCGCTGGTTAGAAATGTTAAAGCTGTTAGCATTTCTCTAGAAGAATGAAAGCTTTGGGCTCCCTTCCTTTGTAGCCTATATCAATTGAAGCTCCTTTCAAACAATGGGGAATAGACTTCATTAGTAAGATTTCAGACCCTTCTAGTGCTAGAAATAAGTGGATCCTTGTAGCCATAGATTACTTCACCAAGTGGGTAGAAGCAATCCCCACCAAGAAAGCAACACACCAAGTTGTTATGGAATTTTTGTTGAATCATATCATATGTAGATTTGGTGTGCTAGTCAATATTTTTGCTGATAATGCCATGTGTTTCAAAGCTAAAACCTTTATGGTAATGTACAAGGAGTATGGAACCAATCTGACTTATGCTTTAAACTATAACCCTCAAGGAAATGGACAAGCCGAGTCCAAAGAATAAGAACTTGTTGAAGATCATTAGGAGAACCTTGGAGTTGAACAAGAGAAAATGGGCTAAACAACTAAAGTTTGTAGTTTGGGCTAATAGAATCACTACTAAAAGAGCTACTGGTAGGAGCCCATTTGAGTTGGTGTATGGAACTCAAGCTCTGCTACCCTTACATTTGTAATTATCTTCATTTCAATTCGTTCAACAACTTGAAGATCAAGAGGTTAGTCCATATGAAGAAATTATTAATCAGATTGTTGATTTGGATTAAGAAAGAAGAGAATCCCACCAAAGGCATGTCAGATTTAGAGAGAAGTTGAAAATATTTTTTGACAAGAAGGTCACTCCTAGGGCCTTCAGTATTGGAGACCTAGTTTTGTTATGGGATAGCAAAAATGAAGATAAGGGAAAACATGGTAAATTTGATGCATTGTGGATGGGCCCTTACTCCATTGATATCAGAATTGGTGAAAATACCTTTTTCCTTAAGGAATTAGATGGGGAATTGCTTGAAATACCTGTTAATGGTGCATCCGAACCATTTCTTGGATTAATCCCCAAATTTGAGGTATACACCACTTGTATAGTGTATAGTGTTTGGCTTTTTCTCTATTTTTGGTGTTTTTTCGGTTCGTGGTTTGCCTTGGTGTGTGGTAGCCATTTTTGTTAGTTTCTCAGTTGGTTTTTGGTGGCTTTGGCTCATGACTCCGTTTTCCCAATGGATTATTTTGGCACTTGGTCTACTTTTGTTCTTGTGGCACTCACTGGGAGTGCCCATCCCTAAGTAGGAGCCGATGTTGGTGCCCATTTTGATCCTCTATCATTTTTCCATGTTTCCCCTTTGCTCTTTGTGCTCTGAAACATTTTTTCCTCATGAAATCGATGATGTGAAGTTGTAGCTCCATTCTTGTGCATTGGATTGTTTGCAAACTCATTACCTTGCCCTAATTTGCTAAGGAGAAGTGTGTTTTTGCCTGTTTCTGAGAAAAATAGCTTTGGATTCTCCCATCCTTCACATTTGGTGAAAAACAACTTGTATCTGTGTTTGAATGCTTTGAGTTGTTCATTTTTTCTCCATTTTTGCACCATTTTGAAGGAATCTCTAAGTTTTCCCTGCATTTTGCCCTAATTTTGCCCGTTCAAATGCCTCTGCCATTTTTCCCGTGTTTTCTCAGCCTTTGGAGCTTAAAATCATTTGATTTGTACTTATTTTCCCTCAAATATCCCTTGCCATGGTTGTAAATTGCCTAAAAACACTTTCCATTTGTCTTTTGATCGAAAAAATTCTTCACCCACGAAGAAAAAATTGATTTTGGGGGTCGCTGGCAATTTCTGCATTTTTTTACGGTCATACGGGTGTCCTTTGCCCATCAAATTCTAGCTCATATACTTTTTCATACGTGGCTTGTTCTAATTGGTAGAGGGGATGTGGATCGGCGGTGGACTTGGAGAAATTTTTCATTTTTGGCAAAAAGTACTAAAATGCAAAACAAGGTCGCAAGCCCGCTAGAGTAAATTAATGCCTTAGTCTTTTTTTGTTTTGAAAGGCAAGGCAGAGTGGCGAGATGTCTAGAGAGTTTGATATTTTTAACCTTTTTCCTAAAAAGGGTTAAAGTCTTAAAAGAAGGCATCGCCCGAAAAAGAAGAAAATTAAAGGCTTGCACGGGTCGACGGGCCACCTGGAGGAAAAAGGGAAATGTTTCCTTTTTGGAAAAATGAGTTAAAGTGGTAATTTGAAGCGTGCCTTCGCAATGAATCAGAGGAAGATATGTGTTGAAATCAATGGCAGAGGGGAGTGTGGGCCACCGGTGAGTTTTGAAAACTTTAAAATTTTGTGAAGGAAGTATGAAGAAGAAAAGGAGTTATGGCCCCCGCCGAATCAAGCGATCGCCACGTGTCGTGATAGAAGCGGAGGTGCGGGTCCATGGGGATAATTGTGAAAATTTTCTTTTTTTCCAAAAAGGTGGAAATGTGTAAAATTGAGCCGCGACCCCGGATCCAATCATATTGTGCCACGTGTCAATGCCAAATCTCAAGGGCAAAGGGGCGAAGAAAAATGTCAAATTTTTACTTTTTTCCAAAAGTGTTAAAATGTCAAAAATGATCCCAAGCCCATTTCCAATCACATTGTGACATGTGGAGGGCTCAGATTGAAGGGAGAAATCAAAATCAACGGTAACTATGCATTTTTAGTTTGGCCACCATTTTTGCTCCAGGAAGTGTGGAAATGCATTTTTGCATTGATTTTGATCAAATTTTGGAAAATTCATGTTGTTTGTGCCTACAAGGACCAATGCAATTGGTTTTGAGGATAAATTTTAAGATCAGGGATGTTTTTGAAATGAATTTTTTCCCTAACCCATCCAAAAACGTGAAATATCAAATCCAAAAGTTGCAGAGTCAAATTTTGGAGGGATAAGGATGAAATAATGAAAGGAAGGGGGTCTGCATGATTTGAAGATGAAAAATGTGCCTCCACAATGGATAATGATGCAAATTTTTCAATGATTCATCTCTTTTGAGACAATTGGTAACTTTTTGGATGTGTTCTGTTAAATGTACTGTCTGTGAATCATGAGGAATTTTTGTAACAAATTTGATCCTTTGGCATATTATTTTCTTGGGAAAGAAGGCTCGAATGGGATTGAAAGCTATATATTGCATGAATTTTTCATGCAAAGGGTTGGAAGAGTTTTAAAAATCTCTGGAAAACTAAAAATTTCATGGGAAAATCGGGAAGAAGCCCATTCTCTGAGAAACCACCTGAGAACCACTTCTAATTCCTTTTTGCATCAAATTTGTATCATGTTGAGTTGGTTTTAGTTGTAAAGCCATTAACAAGCTCTGAGATTGTTCTTGAAACATTCCCCTACTGATAAATTTGATCATTTCTGGATTATTTTGTGTTGTCTCTTGGCAAAATTTACAAACACTTATGTTTCAAAATGTTTTCAATTCATGTTTCTTACTCTTATTGCAATCTTGTGTTTAAAATCTCTCTTGATCATACATGGTCTCATTTCTTGTGATTAGTTTAGTGGCATTTGCAATCTCACATTCAGAAGAGATTTCATCTGATAAAGAGATAAAAAAATTTAAAATCACTTTACTTTCCTTGATTTCAGAGATTGTTTGTAAACCTTTGGGTACACCTTAGGTCATGATTAAATAGTGATTTCTAATTCATTGGTTCATTATAACTCAATATCTTGTGATAGATGATCAAAGATTATGTGGAAAAGTGTAGATCTAGGCCTCCATTTAATGCACATATCTTGGTTGAAGGGATGATTAACCATTATGATACTTTCTACTATTAAGTTTCTCCATATTTTGCTGAAATCCTCAAAGAGTCTGGTTGACCTTGGTTTGTATTATCTAAACTCCCACCCAAAAATTATTCAAAATAACTAATCCTACCTTGTTTTACCACTTTTTTGATCTGTATACCCATAGAAGATTAAAATCCATTTGCTACAGTATGTAGAATAGATCAGGTTTTCAAAATGTCTTCAAGAACCCTTGCCTTGCATTGAAATTATCTCCACAACTGGAAGTGACAACTTGTGAAAGTCAAATTTTGAGTGGTTATCATATTTTCCCAAGTCCTTTTCATAATATTTACACAAATTAAGGTATATATTCATCTCCTTCACCATTTGAGGGTTACAAAATAGGTCCTCTTACCTTGGTTGAAAGGCAAAACCTAAAACAGTTAGGATAAGATCAAGTCCTATTTGAGTGCTATCCATCTCTCCACAAATCTAAGTGCCAGTTAGATCACATCCCTAGCTACAAAATGACATACATCATGATCTATTTGTCTTCAAGCTTCATGCCATATCTGTGATGCTACTCAGACTAAAAAAGAGAACAAATTTTGGTACCAACATATCTCGAATGATGATTTATTTAGAAAAGAGAGCATTATGTATATAAAAAAATTTCCCTTGTTTCTAAAGACTTAAAATGGGAATGTTACACTTACTCAAAGTGGTTCATGATAGTTAGGTTGGATTTTTATTGTTATATTGTTAGTAAATATTGAAAACAATCCTATTTAAAGAAGTGATAAGAGGAAGAGTGTTTAAGACTGGCATCATCTGTCTCATTATTTTTTAGAGTGTTGAAGGATTTGAGCTTGTTTGTTAGTTTGTGCCTCAAGAGGATATTTGTAAAATTACCTCATGAGATAGTCATTCCATTTAACTTGTTTAAAGGCCTCTTCTAGGGAAGTATGAGAAAAGGACCTCACCTTGTATTGAAGGTGAGGTTTAAGAGCTCGTAAGAAAATTTAGAAGAGGATATCATTGGGCATGTTATTCTCTACCCATGTAGATAGATTATTCCAATGCTTGATAAAAGATTTCACAAAATTGTTCTCATATTGCTGACAATTGATGTTTTTTTCAGTAGATTGTGATATTGTAATTTTTTACTAGAACTGTCACTACAGGCTCTAGCTTAACTATATAATTAGGAAGAAAAATATAGTACAAATCTAAAACATATCCTATAAGTGTCTTTTATAGGAGTTTGGTGACAACATATGAATTGGTTATCATCCAATCCTTGTAAGGATTACCAACAAAATTGATATGAAGGGTGGGATGAGTATACCTGTTGAAGAGATAGATGGAGAAATGCCACCAATATCCATGCCATTAATAGAAGGTGTTAAAGTATCTTGTTGGAATTATCATAAGACTTTGTTTTGTATTGGGGGTTTGAGTGATGGGAACCCCATTAGGCTCATTTGGAAAGGAGGAGGCATGTTTCCCCAATATCCCAATGGAGGGAGGTTGAATAAATGAGCCATGATATCTTGAATTTAGAGAAATTGATCCATTGTAGCAAATTATTGGATCATTTTTTCAATGAGTTGGAGAATGAGGTTGGTAGGGTCAGAATTGGAGGAATTTTTAGATGAACCTATTTCAGTGGCTTTCCCCTTTTTTCCCTATGTTCAAGTTGTTTGGAGATAAATTCGAGAAGGCACTTACTAAGAATTTCTTCTAATTTTCCTTTATATTGAGGAAACTAAGGTAGAAAGTTCTGAATATTAGGATGATGTTAAAAGGTATCATCATTTTGGTTTTCTTCTTCCTCATCCTTAGGTGGGCCATTACAGAGGGTAGAAGGATTCTTTTTAGGTGCTCCTATGACACAACTATCCATAAACAGTGGAACTTAGTTTCAGGATGATGTGTTTTAGGAAACATTTGCACATCAGAATCAAAGGACCCAAGGAATAAATAATCCATGGTGAAGTGATAATCTAGCTAAGAAAATGTCTAAAAATAAGGCTACAGAAACAATCAACCATACATGAAAGTGTACATAAGGTCCGAAGGCATCTGGAAGAAAATATGAGAAGATAGATAGGATCAATCATACATACGGTATGCACAAGGGATGAAGGTATTCAAATATGAGAAAACAAAAATAAACTTGATCACCCAAGTGTGATGGTCTATATATACATAGGTTTTTTAGGTTTTTGGGTATTTGGGTACTTATATGAGGTCAAATTTGGAAGTGGGTGATTTTGACAAGATGTGCTTAATCGGAAGGTCCGTAAGATTCACGTCAAGTTAACTAAAGAATGTATGTGGGCCAATAATATGTATCAATATATTCAACTCCTGAATCATTTATTCTACAAGGGTATCGAGGAAACAAGAAGGAAACACACATGTACTGGAATACAAGGGTATAATTAAAGGGGAAAGGGGATACAATAAGTGATATGGTCAAATATATAGATGGCAGCAATCCCTACACTAGGTCAACTTAGGGTTTCTAAGGCCCTTTGTCAAGATAGAGGAATGAACCTTACTAAAGTATCAATATTTTTTGGAGAGGCATGGATTAGAAATAAATGAAACAAACATGAATGATACAACTAAAATGAAAATGATGGTAGCTAATGAGTTAATAATGGATAAGAATACTATGCTAAATAATATCTAAATACATATAATACTAAGCTAACATAGTATAATGAGAAAAGTAAATGAACTTATCTATGCAAAGTGACAAGATATGGGTAGAGAAATCACCTTGTACTTGTAGAGTGGTAATTAATGCATCTATCTCTTCAGGACCCCTATATAGATAGGCCACTAACCCCTAGATATAGAGCTGCCACTCGACCTAACCCCTTAAGGTCCTCGACCCTATATAGATAGATGGCGGCAGCCTACTTTATAGATAGTATAGCCGAGGTTGAGTGAGCTATAAGTCATATCACGTACATAATAGATGGAGATGGAGATGGAGATGGATGAGACCCAGAGAGATAAGATAGTTCAGGGGCCCATACGAGACAGTAGTCCCGACCTAGCACACTAAGAGAGAGTCATGATTAACTATAATAATACTATATATAGGAAAATAATAACCCTAGTTAATATAATTAGGATTTAAACGCTATAAATAAGTATGCTAAAATAATGTAAAGTAATTACACAATTAAATTTAATGGAAACAAACCATAATATGAAAGAGAAGATTAAATAAAGGACTCAATCTGGTTCAAGGTGATAGTCACACAATGTCGCAGTCCGAGAATAAAATCTGGAAGTGTAGATGAAAACTCAAGGACCCCCGTGAAGGTTAGATCTGGAAGATATAAAATAACTAAGGCACTGGTATGGTAATGGAGCACCCCAAGGTGCCCCTGGTCCACGCCTGGGCACTCTGATCTCTGTAAATGCTCAAAAACTGATTTTTATATGGTCGCAAGGTGTCTCTGAATGCTTCTTGTTTGTCACACTTGATCTATCGATGAGGTGGAAAATGACCTATAATACAACATGAAGTATTAAACCCTAGAAAAATAAAAGATGAAAATTAATGGGTTGAAGTGACCTTAGCTAACCAACAAGTGGTCTTATCACTAAGTGTTGTAGTACATTTCATACCTAGATGTAGTTTTTGTGAGTGTGTGCATGTCATGCCCTAGATGCTCTCGTGATATTAAAACTTTGTTAACTAGTGATTAATAATAACTATAGAAAATGTAAATAACATGTTTGCATAGAATATAATTGAATCCATCTACCTATGAAGTGTGTGTGATGTAGATCTCATAGCCTTGGTGCATGGCACTATGTGGATGAAAGTGATGTAGTGGATGCAATTCTAGATGGATTGATAGTACTATGTGACACTAGGACCTAGGACCCTTATTATGGTCTTATAACTTTTTATTTATAGAGATCTCAAGCTTAATTTCATAATTAATCCCGAAAAGGTTGACTGAGAAAAGGATAAGGATGAAAAATGGCTAGAAAGGCCCCAAAGAGAAGCGAAAAAGGATGTGAATATTGTGTGTAGATATTGTACTAGTATGGTTAGTAAAGGAAAATTCTGTAGCAAAGTGTGTTGTCGTTGCAATTTTCACTATTTTTTTGTTGTTGTTGTTTCCCACTTTGGATAGAGAAGTGTAGAGAGGAACACCCATTGTAACCCCAATTTTGTAACCACTCAATTGAATTTTTTGAAGGACACCATGTCCTATTCAGGCCACTATGTATGGAGTTCATAGACTAGTTTAAACTCGCTCAATGTGTGTGAACTAGTGTAAATACAATGTGTTAATAGAAAATCTAAAATGATGCCCCCCTCTTTGGGGGTGCATGAGATGACCTTAGAAAGAGAATGTGGCCCCAAAATAGGACCAACCACACTCTAACCTATAGAAATTTTTCCTTTAGGGGGAAAGGGAAATGCTTGGTAGATACCAAGGCGAGCACAAAATAGGATGGCTAGACAAAACAAGTGTTAGTCCAAAAACACATGTAAGTAATAAGACAAGTGTAAAAGTAAGCAGACGATGTAGAAATTACAAAAAAAAGTAGTGTGAACACACAACAAAAAAATATGACCACACAAAGAGAGTTTCAAAAATGGGACATCACTCATGATGTCACAAGATACGCAAGACTATCATGGCCGTAAACATCAAAAAATTGTGCACACAAGCAAAGGGAAAATCCTACATACAATAGAAAACAAAGCGAGATAAGTAGAAACAAACAAGTAGTCATGGAAACATATAATCCTGCAAGACAAGTTCTACACATTAAACACTAGTTAACATGTTAGAGTGATAACATATATGTCAAAATGTGTATAAGAAAGTAGTATAAGATGCTAATTATAAAGTGAAACAATAACACCGACTAAGACGAATGTGGATGCCCCAACGACCAAGTATAGGAAGGGTCCAAGGTAAGCATCCATGCCACATGCAAAGTCATGTATCTCGTGATCACACTAGACAAATGAGTGAACGTGCATGTGTGTATTATAATTACATATAAGAAAGTGATCTAACATGTGTAGTAAATGGATCATGTAAAAAAATAGTTAGCAAGAGTAAATGCGCCCAAGAAAATGAAGTATGTTGTGGATGGATGAAATGGAATTCAAGATGGAATGATAGAGCAACGTTCCCCTTGAGTGAATGGAAGTGTATGTAATTAGGTTCATTTTGGTTACCCCTCGTAGTTATGAATGAATTTTAAAAGAGAGTGTGTCACCGAGGAAATGGTCGAGTAGTATTGGTTGTATCTAGTACACTTTGATGAGTATGTGTATGGAATGGTGATGAAATGCGATATGTGAATAGAGGCACATGGACCTTATAGCATAAGCATGTACCACAAATTAGTGAATGAAAGAGTTATGATTTATCCTTGAGTGTATATCACTATAGAATGGGTGAATGGGAATGAGGTATATGGAAGGATGCGTATAGACCCTATAGCCTAAGTGTATACCACAAAGTGTTGGATGTGTGAGAGATTATGTATCCCTAAGCGTGTATTACTATAGGATGAACGGATGAAGAGGGACGATGATTTATTCTAAAGTGTATGTAACTATGAGATGAATATGAAGAGGTTGGTGATGTACCTTAAGGTGTATGCCACTTCAAAATGATGATAACATGGGGGTGGTGATTTATCTTAAATCGTATACCACTACAAGATGATAATATTGGTGAAAATTTTACCTAAGGTGTATATCATCGAGGTGGGAACGTGGGATGAGAAAGATGTCACATGATGAATTTAAGGTCCATTTGATTGGTAAACCCTTGACATCCGAATATGGACCGAGGAACTAAAGTGCATCGTATGGTGGTGAGTACATCGTGTAGAAGACAACATTGTATGGTGGTGAATATGTGATGTAAATGTGTAGTGTGGGAAATGTAATATAGGATGTGTAATGTATATAGGATATGAAATGTATATAGAAATGGAATATGATCTAATGAGAGGTAGAACTAGATCCATTTGTAATGGAATCTAGTGTAGCGTGTACAATATATAGGATGTAAGAACATGATGCAAAACTAGATGCATATTAGATGACGACTAGTGTAGTAATTATAATATAGATGATGTATAAATGACTAATAGATTAGGTATGGATAGGATCATGCGGGATGTGTAGTGCCTATGGTAGGATGTGTAGAACATATAGCTTAGTGTGTGGGTTTAATGTAATGGTAATCCCTCAATAGTCTAGTGTGAACCGAAGCAAAAATGTGTGTCATTAGTTAATGGTGGTGTTATAATGTGTGAGGAATATTCCTATGAAATAAGATGTAACTAAAGTGAGGGGGGAGGAAGGTGGGAGTGTGTTATTGTGATACCACCCCAAGTGTACTATGATGATAGAAATATATGTAGCCACACAAGAGGTTCCATGCCATTGTGGGAGAGCATTGGCTATGTTGTGATAGGAGAGAGGAAAATGCAATGGTAGGCTGAAACAACATTAAAACCATGCGATGATGACAGAGTTGGAAATGTGGACTGCCCATTAGTAGGAGTAGTGTCTTTGTCAATAGTGATTGGTTGGAGCTTATGTGGGATTGGTGATGCTGTAGAAGTGTTGGTAGGAGAAGGAGGTGGACTGTTTGTGAGAGGTGGTTACGTACTTTGACTTGGTAGTGTTGTGGATGACTTGAGAGAAGGAGGTGCTGAATTGATTTCTAGAGGAGGTTGTTGAGGTGGTGTTTGATCATTAGGTATTGATGACTCAGGGATAGGAATCCATTGGGATGTAGCATTATTATTACATTCAAGTATAAGAGGCTCAGGTGATGGCATGTCTTGAGGGTCAATTATATGACATGTAGTGGACCTAGATTGCATATGAGATGTAAGAGGAGGAGAAACATGTGATTGAGAAGTGTCTTTAAGCTGTTGGATTTCAGATTTGAAAGATGTAATAACGGATTCTATAGCTTGAAACTTGTCATGAAACAATGAATGTATAGCTTGAATTGATTCTAATAAGGGTTGATTAGGTGGAGGAGGATGGAAGGTAGTATAAACATCTGTAGAGAGTAAAGAGGGATAGCCTAACCCATGCTTATGTGTTTGTGTAGGAAGATCCCAAGGGGTTGTGACTTTAGGTACTTGTGTACTAGTTATTATACAAATAAATCTCCTAGTTATTTGGGTAACTTGTACACATATTTTGGCTCTAAACACTTCATTGCAAGGTTGTGCATGCTCAAGTTAACTTGGCACATTCTCTTAGTCTAATTTCCCTCATGACCTCCCTTTATTTCCTAACATGATCTTACACGCTTCCCCTTCTCCCCTTTCCATTTTCCTTTTCCTCTTTTTTCCACTCTCACCTTGCACACATCTTATGTGCATTCACCTTCTTTCTAGCAGCTATTTAACCTTACATATGCACCTTGAAATTGCTTCGATTAGCTAAGTCCTTGACATTTTCTATAACCTCGCACATTATCTTGTAATAGTTGCACCATGACCACACGTTATCTACTCACCATCTCTCCCCATTTACCCACGCATGTCATTCGTGACTTCCTTTTGCCTTCTTCCACATGCATACCTTCACACCCTCCTTTGTGCCTTTCTATGCTAGGTCATCCCTCGACATTCTTGAATGTGCCACACGTAACTAGTCAAAGCGCACCAACAAGGCATTGAATATTTGTAACAAATAAATAAATGAGTGACACATGGTAGAGAAATGAAAAAAATTTGCATAGTTGTCGATCCTTTCATCCAATCCACATGTGCCATGTTTCTCGTGCGTAGAAGACTCTAAAAAACTTCTAAAAACAATATCTTTTTCTACATAACTCCAATTGGCATGCACTTAGTCTCAATCGATAGTTCACGACGTAATCTATATTGCTAGACATTCAAATTCAAACTCTTGGTAGATCTAGTAGGTGAGAAATGTGAAAAAACTTTTATGAGAATTAATGAGAAGATTTAATTGCTCTAACCACCCGATTTAATCTAATTTTCCCTCCTTCCTTCTTTAACATGCCAAACAGACATGGGGAAGTGCATTTGATAGATTTTAGGTGGACTAGAAGGCATTAAATGCTTCTTGTTGGTGGTTACATTTCAAATTCATATTTTACCTCCTTCTCTTCTTCTTCCATGAATTCATCTATAAATGTAAGAGCTGGGCTCATTTGTTATGTTAGAGACTTTTAATCCTTAAGCATTTTTTCTAAGGACTTCATATTTTGTGTAATTTGAGTTGCAAACCTCTGGATCTGGTTCTTACATGTGGATATCGGCCTCTTTCACCATTGTAACAGTTCCGTGCATTTCTAGAAGTAATAAAAGCATCATTTTGTGACATTCCTTCTTTTTTCCTTTTATTTTGCATTACGCGCTTGTTGTGCCATTCTACGTCCCTTGCAGTTCCTTATTTAGTTGTGTTCCATGAGACTGATCTGGTAAATATGTTTTAAGTTGTGCTACACGTGCCTAGATTTCTTCCATGAATTTCCTATCATTTTCACTCAAAACAAATAGTTTTCATCCCTTTTTTCTATTGCTATCACCGTTTAGTGTAGTTTCCATTCATGATATCCTTCTATCCCTAGTCCCTTAGCATTTATTAGCTTATTTTTCCTTTTCAACACTAGGAGTAGCAGAAGAGTGTAAGAAATAGATAGAGGAACCAACCTTCTCTGGAGATCCGTACCAAGCGCGTGAGGTCCCACAACTTGGGGATGGTTCCATTGTTGTCTCAAATAGCTCATTCCTTCCAATATCTGAGATGTGGGTGCACGTTTGAATGACCAATACTAGTATTAGTAAAACCATAATGTTTTAAATAGTCATACCCTGACCCATACTTAGAAAAATCTTGGGACTTGTTGGTAGAAGGATCACTAGATTGCTCAATTGAGTTACAATATTCAAAAGGAGATGGGTCAAAAAACACATCATAGACAGTTCCTTGATGTTGAAATTTAAAATGTGCATGTAGTGTAGAAGGGACCCCATGCATGGCATGGATCCAAGGTCAGCCCAAAAGAATGTTATAATTAAGATGATTGGGCATGACATGGCACGGGATCATAACTATTTTTGGACCAATGGTAATAGGGAGGTTTATAATACCTAACACACGCTTAGGGATGTTATCAAAGCCATAGATGGAAATAGATGATGGAGTGAGAGATGATTCTGAAATACCTAAGTGGTGAAGAAAGGTAACATTACAAATATTGAGGCTAGATCCATTATCAAATAATTGGTAGTGAAAGTTATTTGATCTTTATCAAAAGATAAAGCAGAGGTAAATTTGTGATAGACATATTCAGGTGAAGTATGAGGAGGGATGAATTTAGTAGCTAAATATTCTCTAATCTTGGTCATACAATCAGGGTTATTTTGTAGATAAGTATGGAGAGAGATATTCATGGTGTAGAAACTCAAAAACAACCTAGATGGAAGATGAGTAACAATTCACATGAAACCCTAATGTGTAGGATGTAAAAGGGGATGCATGCTAAATGTGATCAAATAATAAAAAATAGAGATGCTCATGATGCTTAAATACAAGACCTAGAAGGTGCAATGAAAGAGGATCAGGTTCACCAAAATGATTAACTAAAATAGAACTATATGCTAGGAAATAGTAACCCTAGTTAATCTAATTAGGAGGACTAAAATGTTGTAAATAAGTATGCTAAAATAATGTAAAGTAATTGAACAATTAAATATAATGGAAACAAACCCTAATATGTAAGATAAGAGTAAGGAAAGGACTCGGTTGGTTGAAGGTGACAACAGCATGTTGTCGCAGGTCTAAGAATAAAGTCCGGAAGTGCAGAAAAAAAAACTCAAGGACCCCACAAAGGGAATATCGGAAGATTTGAAATGATTGCGGCACTTGGGATGGTACTGGGTGACCACAGGTTCCCGGTCTATAGTCTCAACACTCGATCTCTCGTAAATCCTCATAAACTAGTTTCGATACGGTCATAAGGTGTCTCTAAATGCTTCATGTTTATTGCGTTGGATTTTTCGGATGAGATGGAAAATGACCTACGATGCAACAAGAAGTATCAAACCCTAAAAAAAAAAAAAAAAATGTGTAAATGAATGGGTTGGTCTAACATCAGCCGCCAAACTAGTGGTCTTATCACTTAGTGCTACACTACATTTCAAACCCGGATGTAGTTCCGGTGAGTGTGTACATGTCGTGCCCTAGGTTCTCTTGTGCTAGTCACACTTTGTGAAGTAATGAGCAATAATAACTAAAGAAAATATAAATAACATGTGTGAATAGAATAAAATTGAATCCCTCTCCCTATGAAGTGTGTGTGATGCAGATCTCCTAACCTTAGTGCATGACACTATGTGGATGCAAGTGATGGATTGGATGTAACTCTAGATGGAGTGATAATACTATGTGACACTAGGACCTAAAACCATTACTATGTTCTTATAACTTTATATTTATAGGGATCTCATTATTAATTTCATAATTAATTCTAACAAGGCCAAATGAGAAAAGGATAAGGACGAAAAATAGCTAGAAAGGCCCAAAAGAGAAGCAAAAAAGGATGTGCATAGATCGGGAGGCCCAAAGTAGGACCAAGGGTGCCTTGGGGGCCCCTAGTATAGTTTGGGGCACCCTAATTTTGGGCTAGAATTATGGGGAAGTTATGAAATTGGTGGATAAGTGTCAAAAATACATGGGAAATATAGAATAAAATATTAAATAAAGATGGCCCAAAGGTGGGATTAATTATTACTTTATCCACTTGAGAACCTTTTAAATATTAGTATAAGACCAGGATAAATTATGTGTAAAGTGCATAATTTTGTGTCTACAAATCACGATTAGGTGGAGATGGGGAACACTGTTCTTGTCTTAAAATAACTATAGGTGACCTCATAAAGGAATTAACCATCCAAAAAGAAGAGTATCTAATCCAATCCAGACAAGATGCAAGATGAACCAAGAGATAGGTGAGAAGATATGAAGATGGTAGAAAAAGAGCATAGAAAATGGTAGTTTGATTGATCTGGATTTCTTTTTCTTATGAGTTTGAAATTAGGTGAGGGTATATATAGGACACCATCTCCTACGAGTGATGGTTTTGGCCATGAGAAAATATAACACTAACACCATCACCCACGGGTGATGGCATCAACCATAGGTGATAAAAATAGGTAATGTGTCATGAAAATTTAAAATAATGTGTCATAGATCATGGATGTGGATAAAAAAGGTGTAAAGTGTGGGATGCAAGAAATAATCTGGGAATCCTATGTGCATGAGACCTAGAAGGACAAGGATAACTAGTGCAAGGAACACTAAGGACAAGACCAAATAGTGAAAATATCTATATATTATATCTAACCAATAATGGTTACATGAATAACCATTCCCCATTCCTCGTAATCCCCTTAAGGAACTTTCTCTAGAAATAGATGCATTAATGACCCTTATATGCACACGTAAAATTTTTAGTAACATGTATGAAAGAAGAAAAGTGAAAACTTAGGTGCATACATATTGCTTATGTTTAGTTTTAGGTTTAAGTAGCTCACAAGTGAGTTTTAGGTGTGCATTATTATGAATTGCTTGTATATGTTTGGAATTAGTAATTCCATAACCTAGGTCATTCTTATTTTTATTGAAAAATTTGGGCTTTTTCCATAGGTTTCACATCTTAATCACGTCGAAAAGGTACGATAACACCTTTGACTAACAAGGCCTTTTCAATTTGACCTCTTCAAAGGTACTTACACATTGCATTTGCAAGTGGAAGGTGATTTGAGGATGGAATTTTGGCATAAAAATTCTCACGAGTTATTTATCAAAGATGGAATTGTATGTGTAGATTTGGATCACCTACAAGATAGATTAGTTTATATGAAACCTCCAAATCAATGCTACTTAAAATAGAATGGGATTAAGTAATCATTAAATTTACAGGAATGTTAGTGTTATCCAAAATGTGCCCCCTGCTCATTTTGTGGCTAACTCCTTCCATTCTTCCCTCTCTCGTGCCTCAGTCATAATTTTTTTCTTTTCATGCACTCAAAACCTTTTAGAAATGACACCATTGGATAGATCTCTCTCTCAACTTTCTAGAAAGGTAAAGTTTTCCTCCTTACTCCATGTATTTTTGAAGTTATGTCTCGGTGGTGTTTTTGTGGGAAATTTTCCCCTGAAAGGCCCACAGCAATGAGATGCCACCACGTGTCCAAGGAAGTGGTGGGGGTCGGAGGAAAACTTGGTTTTTTACCAAGTGTTTTGGTGAAATTTCAAAAGGAATATTTTTCCCATAGGCTCGCCGCCGAATCAGAGTGATGCCACGTGTCCATGGGAGGAATTTGCAAAATTTGGCTAAGTGTTACACATGGAAAATTTTGGAGGAAGGTCTACACCCAATCATATTGCACCACGTGTCCTATGGCATGGGAGTTTCGGAGGGTGGAGGAGAAGTTGGAATTTTGGTGAAGTGTTTCGCCAAATTTCAAAGGAGAAAGTTTTGGCCCATTGCCCTCGTCGACCATTTAGTGAAGGCCACGTGTCGGAACCGGGAGGGGCATAGCATGGGAGGAAATTGGGATTTTTTCCCAAAATATTGTGAACAAAGTAAAAATTTTTGTGGATGGCCCGTAACCAATGAAATTCCGCCATGTGTCTCGGGATGGCGGGAGGCGGGGAGAAATTGAGAAAAATTCCACAAGGAAAAACAAAGGAAATTTAAAGGGAAAAATCCAGCCCCCAAGATGCGAGCCAATGGGATCTCACCACGTGTTAGGTGCTAGCAAAAATCAAGGAAAATCCCGCAAGTAAAATTCAAAGGGCAAGCCCACATCCAATGGGGTGATGCCACGTGTCTTCAACTCATCGGCGACGAGGATTTTTGGAAAATTTTCCAAAGGGCAAAGCGATGGAAAATGAAGCGCAGAGGGCCCATGCCCAATAAAAACATGCCACATGGCACCTGGAAAGGTGGAGCATGGGGAATTTTTGGGAAATTTTCCCAAATGCAAAAAGGTGAAAAAATTCAAATTTTCACCCGCCAATCCGATTTGGCCCTGTTTTGCCCTAAAATTTCAAATGGCCATATCTTTTGATCTAGAGCTCGGTTTTCACGTTCTTGATATCAATGGAAATTTGGTAAAATTCTCTACAATATTTTGGGGTCATTTTTTCATTTTGATGGAGTTTGGAGAGAGAAAATTGAAAAATGCCTCTGGCACGTGGTCATGGACATAAATGACGTTTCAACCACCATTTTTAATGAAGAATGGCTCGCATTCTCTCCTAGCATGGCTAAAAATATTAGGGGATGGGCCTGTAAGGATGCCCATGCTATTTTAATCATGTTTTCGTCAATGGTTGAATCCCTTCCATGTTTTCCCATGTTTCTCTCTCCTGGGCTCGTCCCTTGCACTGTAAAAGCTAGATTTGGCTCAAAGGGTTGAACATTTTTTGTGTATAGCAGGCTCCCTTTTTCACCTTGGAAGTGATTTGGTGGAATATCAGACCTTTTCTAAGAACTACAACCTATTTTTTTCCTCTCAGGTGTTGTAATGCATGTATTTTGATATTAAAAATGACAATGCAAGCTCTGTGAATGAGTTTCAATCCTCTGCTTATGTTGTTTGCTTCCTTTCTGATCTTTCATTACATGTCATCAGTTTGTGCATGATGTTTTGTTGCATTTCCATGATTTGTGTCAATCTACAGAAGTAAAAAATGCTCACCACTCCTTTGGTGTATCACCTTATTAGCACTAGTTTCAGTTTTTTTTTGCATTCTCCATCTCTATCCACTTTGGAATTTAGAATAGGATTTTGAATTTGAAAACCTCTGTATAACTTGCAAGTGATAAATCTGATCAGAGGAGTTGAGGAACCAACCTCTAATCTAGAGATTCCTTTCCCATTTTACAAGTCCCACACTTGGGGAAAGGATTCAATGTTGTGCAATCACACTGGATGCTTAGGATGATCAAACTAGAAATCTGATCAACATCCAGGGGTGCTGCTGATTTGCAACAATAGTTTTGGCACGCCCGGTGGGACCTTAGAGGTCTTCATCTTCATTGCAACAAATTGATGTGCATTTTTTTCAAGTTTCTTGCTTAAAAGAGCCCTAAATTACACATCCGCGACTCAAGGAAAGAATCAGCTGGTTTTAGTAGTTAGGCCTCGAAAACTCATGAGAAGAATCACCACAAGGTCAAGAGTTGAAGAAGAAGAAGCATTGTTTGATTATCTAGAGTTATCTCTAAGAAGAAGGAAAAGAGGGAGGAGGATTCAAAGGTCTCCATCTCCACCAAACATAACTCTCTCAACTCCTCCACTGGTAGGCCTTTCATTCAATCAACAAGGGTTTTGAGGCCAATCGAATGGCACAAAACAACCCCTATGTAAATTTCACTAGCAATATCCCTCTCACTCTCAATGCACAAAATCCAATCCCGGTTGTAGCATTGAAAAACATCCCATACTTTCTTGGAGAGAATCGGACTACACGGTGATCATGTCAAGGATATTGCTAACATTTGTGTAATCCATGAGATCAATGAGATGCAAGATTCTTGTCACAAACTGCTTGGCATCTTCATTCAAAGGGAAGGCTTTGCAATGGTTGGGGTCTTGCCTCGAGTTCTATTCAAAATTGGAATCAACTATATATAGCCCTCCATGAGCAGTTCGGAAAAAGGGAAACAACTTGTCCCTTTTGGAGCGATTGACAACCATCAAGAGAGCTCCCAATGAGCGGTGACTCGATTTTAACTTCAGATTTCAAAGGACTTGGGAGAGAATTCCGTGGCGATCGCCCT
Source organism: Taxus wallichiana var. yunnanensis (assembly GCA_018340775.1). NCBI lineage: Eukaryota > Viridiplantae > Streptophyta > Pinopsida > Cupressales > Taxaceae > Taxus > Taxus wallichiana. Next base: position 90,137,363 of record CM031235.1, on the reverse strand, counting down.
AATGCTAGAAGGTGCTTTTCTTTATTACCTAAAAGCTTTAAATTCTGATATTTCTATGTTAATTCAGTCCATGGGAGGCACAACTATCCCCATTGCTTATAGCATTGCCATTAGAGCTGAAATTTTTTTGATTCAAGGTGACAAGCTAGCCCCTAGACCTCTAATGCCACTGTTTCCAAGTTTAGAGAGCCCAAACACTAATCAAATGCCCTATCCCCACTCCTAGAAACTAGAATTCAAGTGAAGCTTCTACTTCATCTTCTAGTACTTCAAATGAGCTTCAAGAAGTCATGAAGCAATTGCAAAATCTAGGAAATGAGCTGGTTACACTCAAGAGGCAACAAGCCCAAGGTTTTAGACCTCCCTTCCAGCCCCAATCTCAGCCTAACAGGTAGCCATATCAACCCCAAAGACCACCCAACCCAGCTGCAAATTTTAATCAAGCAAGGCCTCCCGTCAATAGACCATTTCAGCCCTATAATCCCAATGCTACATCGCCTCTAAAGCTTTAGTGCCAAGACAACACAATATAGCTCAAGAGTATGATTGGTGTTTCTCATGAAATGAACCTCATATCTAATCCATGTGCTTCAACAGTGCCTTGAATCAAGCATTAATGGTGACAACAAGCTGGTGTGGAGGGTGACGGTAGTCAAGAAACATTCCAAAGATGAGTCAGCCCAAATGATACCACACTTGTAAATTGGCGGGTAGAATATTTTTATGGCATGAATCAAACGGTTCCCCAAAGTGTTGTAGCCAACACATGGTCAAAGAGGAGAAATTTGGGTGAAGAACAGCCATTAGCCCCAATCAACCCTCAATCTTCTATCACTCCACAAAGTATTGGCAAACAAAATTCAATCCCAAACACGTAATGACTACCCAAAACAGCTCCTAAGAAAACTCAAATGCTAGTTGTTGCTGCCCATGTGCAAGGAATGAATGTGTAGGCCAAGGGACAATAGAGAGATGCTTCATCTCCATTCAATATCATTGATCAGATGAAGAAGACAAATGTAAACATATCAATGTGGGAATCACTATCTATCCCAGGCCAAAGAGATTTGTTATAAGCTGCCATGAAGGACTCGGTCGACCGAATCAACAGGTCCAAATGCAAGAGAAGGTGCTCACAAATGCTGCCTAGCCGGAGGGGAATCATGGAGGACTGTAAGGTAAGATGTTGAAGCCCCTCCATTCTATGTTTCATTGATCATTGGGAATCAATTAGTACACAATTGCATGATTGATTCCGGGGCAAGTAGTTCAAGAATGCCCAAGCAAATAAGCTCGATCGATTCTGAATTCAAGATGAAGTCATATCCAAAGGGGTAGTGCGATTGGATGGGACAATAGTAACAACAGTTAGAGTGATAAAAACTTGAGTCTTACCTTACATGCGTGCCCCAATGTTGTTGTTTTGTAATATTTCTTAGTAATAGACCTTCCACCACTCTTTGCCCTATGTTTGTCAAGGGATTTCATAGCCAAGATTAGAGGTTACTTATCTACTGATTGGTCACAAATGTTGTTCAGAATGAGATATGGAACCAAGGCCACAATCGATATGAACCTATTGCAAACTTTCACATTGAGCCTTACACTCCAAGCCAAATATATACCAATTGTTCAAAGCATTTGATCAAGAGGATTATCCAAGCACCGATGAAGTTGACACCAAGGTAGGAAGCATACCAGATCTAACTCTTGATGAATGGGAAAACAAAGTGCATGCTTTTGATACTTATCAAGAAATAAAATAATCGAGTTAGGAGTCTATTGCATGCATGAAGAAAATCAGCCTATTCCTAGCATCACCAAGCTAGACCACAAGGATGAAAATGAGGTATGGCAGCGGTTGTTTTTGATGGATCAAGGAGTAGACAAAGAGTGGGAGGGGGAACTATGCTTGTTTCCCCTTAAGGAGTGAAGTATTATTCAGCTTTTAGATTTCAGTTTGCATGCTCTAATAACATTCTGAGTATGAAGCCTTGATACAAGGATTGCATTGGTCAATCAAGAGAGGAATAAAGAACTTGCAAGTCTTTGGTGACAGTGAGTTGATTGTCAACCAAGTTAAGGGGCAGCATGTTGTCAAGAATGATCTACTCAAATGCTACAAGAACAGGGTGTGGGACCTCATTGAAGATTTTGAGGGTTTTGGCATAAAATCCATTCCTAGAAAAGAGAACCAAGCTGCTGACAAGCTTGCAGTAGTTGGGGCAGCCTTTGACGTTGTTGAAAGCATTCAAAAGATAAGGTACAACCAAACATCCATGTGATTGTGAGGCCTTCAGTGCCAGACAACAATGTAAGTTGGCAAGTGTTTGAAAATGATCAGCAAATCATCCATTTCTTGCAAGAAGAGGCTGAGTTCTCAGCTAAAAATTAGGAAAAATTGGAGTAGCAGTATGGTGACCAGGTGGTACAGCTAAGAACCAACAAGCTACCCAAGTGACTTATTACTTTGGAGTCCATTTTCAATCCTAATGATCAGTTTAGGAAGGAGAAAGAAAACATCCAAATCAAGGGAGAAGATTCAGTGTCCATCTCGTTAGAAGGAGGCAAATCACTCCAAATTGGTAAGATGACAAATGAGCAAGAAAGGTATGAGTTCATCATGACTTTGTCAAGAATTCCCTGATGTGTTTGCTCGGAGCTATGAAGATTTGAAAGGTTTCAATCCCGAGTTAGCTCAACATACCATTGAATTGGATCCAAGTACTAAACCCATTAGGAAAAAGCAAAGGCCAGTCAACCCCCACATGGAGCCTCTCATGAGAAAAGAATTGAATAAGTTGATAGAATCAAGAATCATATTCCCTATCAAGCATTCTAGTTGGGTAGCCAACTTGGTTCCAGTAAGAAAGAAGAGTGGGGAAATCAAATTGTGTGTTGACTTCAGAGATTTGAATAGAGCATCTCTCAAGGATCATTATCCACTTCCTTCTATGGAGCAAATTTTACAAGTTTTGCTGGCTCTGAGAGGTTTTCATTACTTGATGGCTACTCAAGGTACAATCAGATTATGGTGAAAGAAGAAGATCAGTTCAAGACAGCCTTTACAACCAAATGGGGAACTTATGCATACAGGAAAATGCCATTTGGGCTGTCCAATGTTGGAGCTACTTTCCAAAGAGCAATGGACATGGCATTCAAGGATTTGATTAACAACATAGTGCTGATATATCTTGATGATATCACTATTTTTTCAAAAACGCAGCGAGATCACCTCTTCCATTTGAGACAAGTGTTCCAAAGGTGCATAAGATTTGGAATATCCTTGAATCCTAAAAATTGTATTTTCTAGCCCATGAAGGAAAGCTCCTTGGCCACATTGTATCCAAAGAAGGATTAGCAATTGATCCGAGAGAGAGTTAAAGCCATAAGGGCACTACCATTTCCAAGCCACAAGAAGGCCCTTCAAAGTTTCTTAGGGAGAATAAATTTTGTTCGGAGGTTTGTCCCAAATTTTGCAGCCCTTGTCAAACCTATCACCAAGATGTTAAAGAAAAGCATGGCTTTCAAATGGATAGTAGAGGGCAAGGAAAGTTTTGAAGCAATCAAAGAATCCATCTCTCAAGCACCAACTCTCACTAACCCGGATTTCTCCAAGGATTTCATCCTCTATGCACTTGGGGGTGATGATACTATTTCTGTAATTTTGGTAAAGTAGAACAAGGACAATGAAGATCAGCCAATTGCTTTCTTCAGCCAAATCTGGAGGACTATGAGGTGAGATATTCTTTCATTAAGAAGCATGTTCTTGCAAGTACTCGGGAGCTTGAAGAAATTCAAGCATCTAGTTTCAAACAATAAGGTCTAATTTTGGTTTCTCATGCGGGAGTTAAAGACTTACTCCTCAACAAAGACTTGAATGAAAAGAGAGTAGGTTTGATTACTCGGTCATGGAGTATGGCATTGAGATCAAAGTCACCAAGTTGGTAAGAGGAAAAGGATTGTGTGAGCAGCTGATTTTGAGCAAACAAAAGGAAGCATGCAATGAGAAGGAGGCTGTTTTGGCATTGTAAGATAGCTATGAGAAAGGAAGCACTCAAGAAGAAAATAATGGTGTCCCCACTCCTTGTTGGACCCAAGGTATAATGCGCTTCCTAAGCACAGGCCTATGCCCTCCAGAGATGAACAAGACCAAAAGAAGACACTTCAGATTGTAGGATGTCCCATATGCCTTTATAGATGGTGTTTTGTTCAAAAGAGATGTGAATGGAGTACTACTAAGATGCATTGGTACAAATCAGATTCATAGGGTGTTGGAAGAGTTCCATGGTGGACCATCTGGTGGTCATTTTACACCAAGAGTGACAACTCTAAAGATCATGAGGGCTGGCTATTATGGCCCAAGATTTTCAATGATTGTTATGCATGGATCAAGAGGTGCAAGAATTGTGCATTCTTCACAGTAAAGAGAGACTAAAGCGCCCTTCCATTACATCCAATTTCAGTTGACCAGCCATTCATGCAATGGGGTTTAGACTTCATTGGAGTCATTAATCCCAATTCAAGCCAAGGGCACAAATGGATTTTAACAGCCACAGATTATTTCACCAAATGGACTGAAGCAGTAGCACTCAAGGAAGCAAATGAATCTAGCATCCTAGACTTCTATGAGGGAATAGCAACCAGATTTGGCGTACCTGCTACAATAATATTAGATAATGCATTGGCATTCATTGGGTCCAAGGTGACTGAGTGGGCTGTCAAGAATGGGATCTACCTAAGCACTTCATCGAACTATTACCCTCGTGTTAATGGCCGGCTAATTCTAAAAAAAAAAAAAAGAACTTGTTGAGGATCATTAGGAGGACTCTTGATGAAAATCAGAGGTCTTGGCATACTAAGTTGAAATCAGCCTTATGGGCTGATAGGATAACTCCCAAGAGATATACAGGTAACTCTCCATTTAAGCTTGTTTATGGGAGAGAGGAAATTTTCCCATGTCACTTGAGTTTCCAACATTGGAACTCATGAAATAGTTGGAGTTGTTGGAGTTTGAACCCATGGAGGTTAGATATGCAAAGTTGATGGAGCTCCAAGAAATCATAAATCAAGCATCCTAAGCAATGGAGAAGGATCAAGCTTTGATCAAGAATACCTTTGATAAGAAAGCCAAGGATAGATCTTTCCAAGTTGGGGATCTAGTGTTAAAGTGGGATGCGATAGAGAAAAACTAGGAAGGCATTCAAAATTTGATGCCATTTGGAGTGGCCCATACATGGTCACAAAGTGTAAGAACAGCAATGCTTTCCAATTGTCTTCATTAGATGGTGAAGAATTGTAGATTCCAGTCAATGGAATCCATCTAAAGCATTGCTTCTTTGAAAGGAATTCTCCACCTTGTACATATTAGCTTATATTTTCATTCCTCCAAGTGCTTGTGCACATTGTTTTGTTGTAGTTTAGTTTTCTTTCCCTAAGTGCTTTGGCACAAGCTTGCTATTCCGGGAATGTTTTTGTAGGCCTTGCTCCATCGATGATATTCCATCTTCCTCCTTGTAGTGTTACAGTCGATTAGGGTATCAAACAGAGAATTCGATGACTCCATGCCTAATGGATTTCTTCAGTAACTGGTAACTTCATCTAGCAGAGATGACCCTCTCGAGTCACCAAAATTGTTATCCAAATGTGCCCCCCTGTTCATTTTGTGGCTAACTCCTTTCATTCTTCCCTCTCTTGTGTCTCGAGACATAATTTTTGCTTTTAGGCACTCAAAAACTTTCTGGAAATGAAACCATTGGATAGAGCTCTTTCTCAGCTTTCCAGAAAGGTAAAGTTTTCCTCCTAACTCCATGTATTTTTGAAGTTATGGCTCGGCGGAGTTTTTGTGGGAAATTTTCCCTGAAAGGCTCACATGACCAATGAGACACCACCATGTGTCCAAGGTAGTGGCAGGGGGTCGGAGGAAAATTTGTTTTTTACCAAGTGTTTTTACGAAATTTCAAAAGGAATATTTTTTCCCACAAGCCCGCCGATGAATCATGTGATTCCATGTGTCCAGGGGAGGAATTTGCAAAATTTGGCTAAGTGTTGTGCATGGAAAATTTTGGAGGGAATTTCCGCGCCCAATCATATTGAGCCATGTGTCCTATGGCGCGGGAGTTTTGGAGGGTGGAGGAGAAGTTGGAATTTTGGCGAAGTGTTTTTCCAAATTTCAAAGGAGAAAGTTTTGGCTCGCTGCCCTCATCAACCAATTAGCGAAGGCCACGTGTCACCAAAACCTGGAGGCGGAGCGTGGGAGGAAATTGGGATTTTTTCCCAAAAGATTGTGAAAAAATTAAAAATGTTTGTGGATGGCCCGCAACCAATGAAATGCCGCCACGTGTCTCAGACTCGCACGAGGCGGGGAGAAATTGAGAAAATTTCCATAGGGAAAAACAAAGGAAATTTAAAAGGAAAAATCCTACCCCCAAGATGCGAGCCAATGGGATCTCACCACGTGTCAGGTGCTGGCAAAAAATCAAGGAAAAGCCCGCAAGTAAAATTAGAAGGGGCAAGCCCGCATCCAATGGGGTGGTGCCACGTGTCTTCTACTCATTAGCCCAGCGGGGATTTTTTGGAAAATTTTCCAAAGGGCAAAGCGATGGAAAATGGAGCGTAGAGGGCCTGCACCCAATAAAATGTGCCACGTGGTAGTTGGAAAGGTGGAGCGTGGGGAATTTTTGGGAAATTTTTCCAAATGCAAAAAGGTGAAAAAATTCAAATTTTCGCCCACCAATCCGATTTGGCCCTGTTTTGCCCTAAAATTTCAAATGGCCATATCTTTCGATCCAGAGCTCGGTTTTTCACGTTCTTTATATCAATGGAAATTTGGTAAAATTCTCTACAATATTCCGGGTCATTTTTTCATTTTGATGGATTTTGGAGAGATAAAATCAAAAATTCCTCTGGCACATGGTCATGGACATAAATGACGTTTCAACCACCGTTTTTAATGAAGAATGGCTCACATTCTCTCCCAACATGGATAAAAATGTTAGGGGATGGGCCTGTAAGGATTCCCATGCTATTTTAATCATGTTTTGTTCAATGGTTAAATCCCTTCCACGTTTTCCTACGTTTCTCTCTCCTGGGCTCGTCCCTTGCACTGTAAAAGCCAGATTTGGCTCATTTTCAAAGGGTTGAACATTTTTTGTGTATAGCAGGCTCCCTTTTTCACCTTGGAAGTGATTTGGTGGAATATCATACCTTTTCTAAGAATTGCAACCTATTTTTTCCTCTCAGGTGTTGTAATGCATGTATTTTTATATTAAAAATGACAATGCAAGCTCTGTGAATGAGTTTCAATCCTCTGCTTATGTTGTTTTCTTCCTTTCTGATCTTTCATTACATGTCATCAGTTTGTGCATGATGTTTTTTTGCATTTTCATGATTTTTTTCAATCTACGTAGTAAAAATGCTCACCACTCCTTTGGTGTATCACCTTATTAGCACTAGTTTCAGCTTTTTTTTTGCATTCTCCATCTCTCGTCCACTTTGGAATTTAGAATAGGATTTTGAAGTTGAAAACCTCGTATAACTCTTGCAAGTGATAAATCTGATCAGAGGAGTTGAGGAACCAACCTCTAATCTAGAGATTCCTTTCCCATTTTACAAGTCCCACACTTGGGGAAAGGATTCAATGTTGTGCAATCACACTGGATGCTTAGGATGATCAAACTAGAAATCTGATCAACATCCAGGGGTCTTTGCTGATTTGCAACAACAATTAGTTACAAGAAAATTCCTTTCTTGAGTTTTCATAACACCTCTAACACCTATGAGGGACTAGAAAACATTCAAGATCTCACCACACTTCTTAAATAACTAAAAATATTCCATACTAACATCTACAAAATTATTTTGTAACAGTTCATTTATTTTTGTCTTCTTCTCAACGAATCCCTCTTTATCTTATAGCCATCCTTCGAAATAAAACAAGTGTTAGGGAGGTATGCATACATTATTAAGGTCCTATTCTTTCCATCTATAAGCTTGAAAAGCTTTGTATATTTCCATTTTGACAACAAGACTCCATAAAGACTAATATGCCCTACTAGGTGTATGAACTTCAAAACACAATATCCAACTTGGATGAAGGAAACACACTTTAGAATCATGTCGGGAAATTTAATTAGGGTGGAATATTATTTAATATTTCCAAGACATCACCACATGGTTAGAGTGTTACAGGTCAAATCACAAGACTCCATTACTTCTCTTATTCTTAGATGGGTGTGCATTGTCATGTCATCTAAAAAACACTGTCATAAGATTACTCCACTAGCATTCTTTGTATGTAATTTCAAATTCTCTTGATGTTTTGAGGATGTTTACTCGACCTATGGTTCACCTTACAGTACATTGGTTATCCCTACCACCTTCATTCATACCATGACACACTGATTAGGAAAAGGTCCTAATGAGTTTGTATCCACATAAAAATAGTCTTCATAAACTAAGAAAGTTCATTAATTTAAACACATTTTCATGGATACCATGGAATATTTATAGAAATATTTGATCCTAATTAAACTTATCAATCTCATATCATGCATCTTTTTAGGGAATATATCTACAACATTATTACTTTTCTAAGACTGCTCATACTACGTTATAAGTCACAAAACAAGTCTTGGCCTAGTTATCTTCCATCACCCCAAATTAAATTTCATGCAAAATCATTGCATGAAACACTTCACTATAGACATAAAATAAAACTTCAAGCACTCACTTGCATGGTTTATGTAGAGAATTTTACATTTACACTCTTGTCTCCTAGGCTTACTAAACATACCTAATGGGGAAATTTAGAACATTAGAAATAAAAATAAAAATCACTTCATCTAATCAAGTCTTGGTCTCAAATATGTAATTTTGGACTTCCATAAACCATCCATGCTCATATTTCACTTCAACAACAAGCCATTGTATCAAAATCCTTACAAAGCAAGCATGACCATTTTTTCTTCATGATCCATTAGTAATAGGAAATATTTGTTGAAAGGTTTCACCCATTTAATGCATAGAATATGTGTGAAACACTTCCTTCATCATCAAGAAAACTTTCCATACTTGCTTCCATATAAGGATTTTCATCATGACCATGTTATACATAACTGTATCAAAACATTCTTGCAAAATAGAGATATTATTGTACCTTATTGTTACACCTGGAGAATTCCACCACCACTAAAATGAGATATGGAGAGTTCTCTAAAATGTTGAATCATCACGTTAGAATTTCCATGCAATTTAGAGACCAAAAAATTCACATTTTTCCCATTGCTTCAGAATGAGGGTTTTGGGAGGGTTTGGACCCACTTATCTTCTTAAGGATCATCCGTAAAGAATAATTCATCATTCTACCCCATTCTAATTGAAAAATGATCTTGAATCCATGCCCCATCATTGATGAATGAATTAGGTCCCCATGTAAAGATTTAACTTACAAGTGAGCACTTCTAAATTAACCCTTGAGCTAGAAATGGTCATTCTGATAGCTCAGTAGAACCTAAAACCTCATATCTTGAAATCTCTTCTTCATATTGCCTAATTTTTTTCCCACAACACTAGGAAAACCTCTACTAACTCCCCCAAAATATCATCTACTCATAAATAGGTCTGCATATTCTTGACCACCATGACTTGCACATGCACACCTAGCTTGTCCTCAAGAACATGCCTTTAAAAGGCCTTGAACATGCCTCTACTAGCTGAAATTTGACCTAAAAACCTTCCACATCATCTCTACCATGTCACAATATTTTTCACATGCTTTTCTAACCTTCCTTAGCTTTCTTTGCTTCATATCCTCATCCATGCTTGCACTAGGTCTTAGAAATAAATCTAATTGAGCTTGTTTCAACCCATAGTGCATGTAACCTATCCTATTATTCATCATATAGAAAATTACACCCTTTTGAGACAAATCTTAGGACATGTGGGACACCATTGGAGTTCACATCAAGAACGTATTTTTTTTCTAATTCACTAATAATTCACCAAGATCTTGTGTATATACTATGAATCCTTAAGGAATCACACTAAGTCACTTCAAACACACCATTTGAGGTCAGAGAAGGGCACTACCAATCAACCTTCATGTCCCTGAATGATTTACACCTCACTCACACTCTTTTCCATCAATGCCATATGACATCAATGACAACATCAATGACACAGTGGTCCAACAATATTCCCCTTTATCATTGATGAAAACAAAATATAGAAACTTTGATGGAAAAATATCATACCAACACCTTCAATTATCTCTTTTCTTGGTTATGATTGCATTCTACCCCTTTGAAATTTATGAAAATGGTTTCTTCATCAATTTTACATACACACAATCACTAATAATGCATAGGATTTCCTCTTAAATATCCCCCTTGGATTAGGATCACTTCCTTGTCACTAATAGATTCAGATAATGCATGTTATTTCTCACCATTCAACCTCAATGCCCCTGAATAGATTTAACTTTATACTTAGTCATTTTAATCTCTATAGATATCCCCTTTTGGTCCTATCAACTTGTACATGAATCTAGTGACCTAGCTCCCCCAACTTCTTAGAGTAGTGTTTTCATTTGGATTTCTCCTTCATGATGGATTGAGTCATCTAGTGGCTACTAGGAACATATATTACACCCAATGTTTTCCTTAGGTGTTAAAAATTTTCTTTTGGAAGTGGTTTTATCAAGATATTTTTATCTCCTCCTTGGTGGATACATGTTACAATTTAATCCTCTTCTCTCTCACTTTTTCTCTTAAGAAATGCTACTTTATCGGGATATGATTTCTCTTAGAATACAACACATGGTTCTTAGACACACTTATAAAACTTGTGCTATCACAATACAAGGGAGTAGGTCCATCACATGTAACTTTGTATTCTTCAAGGGTATGATTCATCCATATTACTTGTGCAAAACACAATATAGCTGATTTATACTCAACTTCACACTTGGATAAGGATACAAGAGATTTTTTTTTCTTATCCATGAGACAAAAACTTACAAATAAAAATGCTCCTCCACTTGTGTTGTTCTGTCATCAATGTTACAATTTGAATCAATATCTTTGAAAGATTTTATTTTAAACTCATTGCTTCTTGGATACCAAAGCCCATATTATATGGTCCCCATGAGATATCCGAGCATCCTCTTGAATTCTTGTAGGTGGATTTCTCTAGGATCTTATTGAAATAATCCAACTATACCAGCTTCTTATATGATGTCAGGCCTAGAAGAAGTGGAATACAATAGGCTACCTATCATATATTTGTATTTAGTTTAATTGACTCTTGGTGAGTTTTATTCCTTGCTCAGCTTGTACTATGTGATCATCGGTGTTTCACCGGCTTAAAATCCTCCATCTTAAACCTTTAAAGCTTTTATTTTCTATACTTGGTTTTTGATATAAATATACCTTCCTTAGATTGAATGATTTGTATTTCTAGGAAGAATGATATATCTCCAAGCATTGACATCTCAAATTCCTTCACAACCTCTAAAAATTCATGTGTCATGTTCTCACTATCTCCTCCAAATATTATGTCATCAACATATACAACCACAATCAATTGATGACCTCCTTCTTCCTTTATATATAGGTTGTTATATCTGTCACTCCTTTCTCAAAGACTTGGTCAATTAGGTACCTTTCTAATCTATTGTGCTAAGATATAGGATCTGTCTTAATGCCATATAGGGCCTTTTTAACGTATAAACACAATCCTTATCCTCTGTAAGTGAGAAGCTGTCAAGTTATTGAATTTAGAATTCTTCATTTAGGTTCCCATTCAATAATTTTAACTTGACATCCATTTGGTATACCTTGAATCTTTTGTATGTTGCATATGCTAAGAAGAGTATAATGGCCTCCATTCTAGCCACTGGTGCAAATGTTTCTTCAAATTCAACTCCTTCAACTTGTGCATACCCTTTACAAACAAGTATTTCCTTATTTCTTGTGACCTCACCTTTTTCATTGAGTTTATTTATGAATACCCACTTATTTTTAATGAAATTTTTATTCTTGGGCCTAGGCACTAGCTCCCAATTCTCATTTTTCTCTATCTGATCCAAATCTTCATTCATAGTATCATCCTATTTTTTATATTTTGTATCTTCTACAACACTATTTGGTTCAATATTGGATAAAAGAAAAATTTCTCTTAATTTTAGGCACTCTTCAATCTTCTCCTTTTTTGTATTCCAGCCTCCTTGTTTCCTATTATCAAATTTACAGGATGATCTCTCTTGACCTTTCTTGAGGGAGATTTTGTATCTAGTATTTCTTCATCTTCATATTCATATTATTGATTAATTTCCACAACTTCATCATCATCTTGGATGTCTATGCATTGAGGAGTGTCCTTTGGATGATATTTAGTCTTCATTGGATAGGTCTCATCAATTATAAAAATTTTGATTTCTAATATATTTTGTAAGCTTTTATTGTAGCACTTATATGTTGAGATCACTGAGGAGCATCTAAATAAAGTTAATTCATCATTCCTTTAGTAGAACTTACATAGGTCATCTTCATCCCTCTTGATGAAACACCTACTTCAAACACTCTTAGATGTTTCACACTTGCAGGCCTTCCTTTCCAAAGCTCATAGGGGGTATTATTGTTGTTTATCCTTATTTGGGATCTATTTAGGATGTATACTACTATATTGACTGCCTCTCTCCAATATCCATCTAATAATTTAGACTCATTCAACATAGTTATTTCCATCTCTTGAACAATCCTATTTTTTCTCTCCATAACTCCATTTTTTTGAGGTGTTCTAGCTACTGAAAATTGCCTTCTTATTCCATGATTTTCAAAAAACTCATCAAAATCATTTGACCAAAATTCACCTCCTCTATCAGATCTCAAGCATTTGATCTTTACATTTTTATCATTTTCAACTAGAGATTTGAATGTTTTGAACTTGTCAAGAGCTTCTAATTTTTCTTTAAAGCATGCATCCCAAGTCATTCTTATGTAATCATCAATTAGAAGCATGAAGTAGCTCTCACCTTAAATGATATTAGTCCTTATAGGTATAAAAATCAATATGTATGAGTTCTAGTGATCTTGTTGTGGATTACTCCTTGTATTTGAATATTCTTCCTATTTGTTTTCCATATAGGAAAGCTTTACAAAGTGTATTAGTAGGTTTGGAGATTTTGGGTATGTTTCTCACACATCCCTTAGAGTTAATTATAAAAATATTGTAAAAATTTAGATTCCCTAACTTCTATTCCAAATAATACCATCATCAATATTTATTGTGAGGAATTTCTCTTTGTTTATCTCTTTAGATACATACATGTTGTTCTTGGTCCTTTTGGCCTTGCCAACTAGCTTGCCTGATTTGTTCTTCCTTATATCACAACCTTTGTCATGAAATACCAAGGTGTACCCTTTCTTGCACATTTGAATCACACTTAGTAGGTTGTGTTTTAAGCCCTCTACATACAAAAAATTATCAGTTACTATCTTTCCATTATCTAGACTCAATGTGCCCTTACCTATAATGCTTGCATATGTGTTGTCTCCAAACCTTATCGTTCATGAGGCATCCTCTTTCAACGAGATAAATTTTCCCTTATTCCGTGTCACATGACTTGAATATCCACTATCAATGTATTATTACATGTATTCATTTTGAGTGTGAAATGTTGTTTGAACTATTAGGCCTTGCTCTTTATTTCTTGTAGGACATGTCCTTACTAAATACACCTTCTTATCTTGCCTTGAGAGTTTCTAATTACAAAATCTTGCTATATGAATAGGATTTTGACAACTATAGAATATTACTTCATTATTTCCTCTCATATACTATGATTAAAATTTCCTTCCATGACCCCTTACATATCTTCTATAGTTTATATCTTTATGTCCAAATATATTACAAGAAAAACAATAGCCATAGAAAGAGTGAGTGTACCTTATTACATGAGACCTGTCTCGATTTAATAAGTCCTTCTCTTTATTTTCTTGTTAGTAGTATCCCTTTCTTGAGGTGGTTCTTGAGTGGAATTTTCATCCTTCTTACTAGTTGTCTTGTCATCTTCCTTGAATCCTATACTAGGTTTTTCATTTGAAGACCCTTTAGTGCTTGGAAGCTCATCTAGGTCACTTGAAATTTTGTCTCGATATACTTTCAAATTTATTGATATTTGATCTAGTTAAATTTTAGAATCTCATGCTAGGAATATCTATTATTTCTCACATAATTAATATTTTCTATATGGTAAATATTTTGGTTATATTGTTATTTAGTATAATATATTGTTTTAACAATAATATATTCGTAGAGTTTTGTTACACCCGTAAAACCTTTAACGGGTTATTTGTTTGTATCACTTCCTATTTTATAGGAAGTTGTTTTCCTATTGATATGGCTATATAATAGCCTCTGTAATGTTCTCTATATGTATCTTAAATATATTACTTTTATATTGTGTTTGTTCGGCTCTCTATTGAATAGACTCTGACCAAATTTAAGATTTGGTATCAGAGTGAGAGAATTTCCAAATGAGAGTCTCGTGAAATATTTTCAATATTTGCATGAGCTTCATTTTCCATTGAAAAACTTAAATCCAAAAGTGGAAAGATCCGAGCACTCATAATTTATGTTGTCAATTGAATTTCATAGATCTGATTTTAATTCTCTATCCATCTATTGAGATGTATGTTTTCCTTTAGACTGTTGAATACATCAAGATTATGAAAAATATCTCTACGCTAATTAGGACTCATGTTCTTTCAAAACTATTATTATCGAGATCTCTTTATCATTAAATTCTTCTCAGTTTGTATTGGTGAGTGCATGGTTCCTTTCGTTTATTTGATTTCTGCAGTTGTTCTATTCATCAAAGATGCTTCAAAAGGCTTCACCCAAGTATTTCCACCATTTTGAATCAAAATTCCCAATTTTTATAATACTAAGTGACTATTATTCATAATTTTTACATATTATAAACATGTGACTGATGGAAGGTTTATGTGGAAGGATCGTTGTAATGAAATTACTAGTATAATTTCGATTATTAGGAGCAATATAACACCAAAGAAAACAATATTTTATATGAATGATCTCAATATGTAATTAGAATAGCTTTTCCACTTGGGGCAACCTCCAAACCATACAATATGACTCAAATGCTCAAATGATGTTCAACTACTACCTACCAACCCCTATTTATATTATTCTTATACTATGGCCATCACCAAGGCTAACCTACTAATGATAATATAACATATATGAAATAAATACATCATGATAAGAAGTTATGATAGCCACAAGTCATCTATATACATTCAATGTAACATATATAGTTAAGTTTGTAACATGCCCTTTCCCTTCAAAGAAAAATTGTCCCCAATGTTGGGAAGCCCTGATCTCGATGCATGAATGCTTCACCCTCCCATGATACATCCTCAATATTCAAATCATTCCACTTGATTTTTACTCAAGTAATGAATCGGTCCTTAGTATTTTGGTGCGTGTCGAAGAATACTTTCGGGTTCTAATATTATCCTTCCTCATCCAGATTCTGAAGCTTGATTGGGTGGAGATGTGCTTCCAAATTAATTTCTTTAAGAAATAAACATGGAAGACTGGATGTATTTTACTTCCTAGAGGGAGCTCCAACTTATATGCTACACTACTAATTTTTTGCAACACTCGGTAAGGACCATAGTATTTAGGAGCAAGCTTATTATCCTTCTTTTGTTGTTTTAATGATAACTACTTATATGGATGAAACCTTAAAAACAAAGTCACTCTCTTCAAATTTTTACTCACCGCAATGTTGATTAGCCTATTTCTTCATATAGTTTTATGTCCTTTCCAAATTCCCTCTAAGACTAGAGAGTACCTCATGTTGGTGCTGAATGTGATTGTGATGCCGAGTTAAAAACCCACTTGAGACCCAAGAAATAACCCGGGGTTGGTTAGGAAAATTATGGAATAATTTTTTTTATTAGAAGTGTCCACAACTAGGTTGCAAGGCAACAGTTGACACTATCAGGTTCCGAACAAGTCTAAAATTAATAGAACATACTTTTCATTTATTAATAATTTCTAGAGGTCACAAGGTCCAAATTTTAGGGCTAAGTTTTTAATTAGGTTCAGGGGTAATTTAACACCATACCCACTCTCTAACAGGATCAGATTTTCAACTTGATTTTTCTCACACTTAATGCATTTAAAATTTCCCTAAATCATTCCCATTGGATAGGAAATTTTCTCACCTTTCCAACGATATAAAGAAGTCCTCCTAACTCCTTGTAAAACTCCAATTATGGACCGACGGACTTATGGGGTCAAAATTTCCCCAAGGGGACACATGTCGAGTGGGGAAGAAGGTCCATTTTCCAGCTCAATGGGTCGTGAGGTAGTGTTGGAAAATTTTCCCCACGCGGGTGTAAAGTCAAAATTTCTCCCACACCTCGCGGGTCATCCGAGGACACATATCGGGCTCCAAGCCAAGGGGGAAAGGATGAGGGAAGGGTAGGGCGGTGGAGGCGTTTAAGACATTCACCCAAGGGAGGAAAAAAATCCATTTAGCGCCTGCACACCGCGGGTCCACTAGGGACACATGGTGCTCAACAATTCAACATGGGGAGAAGGGAGAGGGACGGGTGTGGTGGCGGGGTCAGTTGGAAAAATTTTCCAAAGTAAGAAGAGGGGGTCAATGGCATGTGCTGGTCCACACACCCACAGAAGAGTCACACCAGGGCGAGGATGGGGGTGCGGGGCCATGAGGAAAACCTAAAAATTTCCCAAAACAAAATTTCAAAAACTAGAAAGGTCACGAGGGTTTCCCCACCCAGTTGTCACCCCCATGCTGCCACATGGCAGCTTGTGATTGGTCAGACCAACGGGAAATTTCAAAAAAATTCCCAACAAATTTTCAAAATTTTCTAAGGATTTTTCAACGGGAATTTTTCAGGCCGTAGGCCCTCCGAGGAAAAGTTTCCCAAATTTTCCCACCAAGGAAAACTTCAAAGTATGATAACATTTTCTAGGAAGGTCATTTTTGGGAAAACAAGGACTTTCTGGAAAGCTCTCGATGTTGTATTTGCACAGAAAACATAAATTTTACATTTTGATAAATTTTAATGGGTCAATTTTACAAAAATGATTTGTAAGATTTTAAATAGCAAACCGGTAATTTTTAACTTATAAATTTTATTCAATTGGATCAGCTGCTTCACTCAACATGCCAAAAAAACATGGAGGATTACTCTAGGAAGGATTTAGAATGTTTTAGGAAGGTAAATTTTCTCAATAGATTCCAATTTGAATTTTGTCAATAGATTCCAATTTGAATTTTGTCCAACAATTGACATAAAATGGCTATGAAAGGGGTTGGGCTTGATTTTGTAATGTTTTAAATTGTTTTCTTAAGTGTTCCTTGTCAATTTGAGTTCATTGATGTCATAACATGCTAAATTATATCATTTCCAAGTTGATTATTATGTGCAGGTCTGAACTGTACATTTTAATTAAATTTATTCAGCAGCTTTATATTTAAAATTTATAAAGGGATCAAGTTAAAAGAGGTCTCTCTAAATTTTCATCATGCAAGTATGGAATTTCATTTCCAATCTAATATAATACATTTAGTTGTTTTAAACAACCATTCTAAATCAAAATGCAAAAACTAAATTTCATTTTAAACATTTCCAAAGATACAAAATACAACATTATTTTACACGTAAATTTCTTCATTTCAAACAGAGATCTAACTATCTCTTTTTTTTCATATAATGAAACATTGAATTCAATCCCACAATGCATATGAAATAAGATCTTGCAATTATTTATTGACTTCAATTATAAAACTTTACATCTTTCCATGTTTGAATGTAAATAACACATTTTACTCTCTTTCTTTCAAATGTACAAAACAGAATACAATTTTCTTTCACATTTTGAATATACACTTTCATAATCAATTACATACATATTTCCTTCAAAACATACATTAAAATTTCATCCACTTCAAGTGGGAAAGGTTACAAATGAATTTGTTTCACAAGGACTATCAAAACTGCATTTTCCTTTGCTCCAAAACAACAACATGCAAGTTTTCTTTTTCTCCAAGTTGATCACAACAAAAGTGGGGGAAAGGCAATGCTCTCCACCCAACCAAGACATCCAATGAAAGGAGAATCCATCCTTCATCATTGGCCCCTAAGCCCCAACCATAATACAATAAGAGGTGTGATTCAACCCATGGCAACAACTAGCTTCCACAACACACAACATTCTTTCAACATGCATAATTCAATATAAAACACAGTCCAAACAAAGACAGTAGTTTACAACTGCATTTGCAAACATTCAAACAAAACTCAGGCTTGATCATGCAAGCCAAAGGAGAAAGGTCTATGGGGGAAGCTACTTAAGCCTCCCAATAGGAATTGGGCATCCAACCTCATTATCTAAACTTTACACAATTATTTATTAATTACCTTGTAATTGATAAATCCACATCACCTTACCCGCCACCTCACTTGCCACCTCATCATGACCTAGCCCTAACCCTAAACTAACCTAATTAAGACCCATGACTTGGTCTAGACTCACATCCATAACTAATGCCTCCTTACTCGCACCAAAAGCCGACCTTCTAGCCACTTGACCAAGCCCGCAACCGATCTCTCGGGAGAAAAGTAGGAAGGTGGGCTATTTTACTAAAAATAGCCTACTTTTTTCCTTACCGATGCCGGTTCCTACTCGACCGCCGCTGCTACGCAACCGCCATCGGTTCCTCGTAAATGGGCTCCCAAACCAAAACAACGGATCGGAATTTCATTTTGAGAGATCACCAAAGGATTTTCGGATCAACAGAGAGCATTGCGAGCGAGGAACAGAGTCCAGATCTTCACTTGACAAAGCAGAGACGAGAAAAGAAACCAGAAGTGTTTGCAACCAAGGAGATCAACTTGCATCTCGGTCAAAACCAGTAAGTCAGATCTTGCATGTCCCTTTGTCATAACATTTCTTATGTTTTTTGAATCTCAGTCCTCTTAAATCCGTTTCTGAATCCACTACCCAACGTGCCATTGCATCGAACTGTCATTCTTTTGCTTCTAACCATCCCATTTCCTAATACCATCCAAAAAACCAGCCATTACAAACACCATCTGTATCAAAAAGATCCTATAACCCACCGGTATCGGTTATCAGTAACCGGCGTCGGTCATCAATAACCGCCATCGGTTCCTCTGATCAAAACCAGAAAACCAGCCTTTCCCCCTACCCAGTTTAACAAAATAATTTAATTGATATTTTGCGCCTTTTGTGTTAATTCATATTAAGCAGGGAACTCACCACCTTCAAGGGAAGTTTTATATTTCCCGGCCCAAGGCGCTTCTCATTTATTGTTTAATCAAAATCTTGTGGTCTTGTGTTCTTATTTGCAGTAGTCCTTCCAAGACAAAAAGGAGTTCTCCAGCACACCCGATCTTTCCCTACGGTACGCGCACACCATCTCCACATTCAAATGTATTCCTCCTAACCCTAACCTCATCATTTGCTTTTAAAAGGAATGAAAGGATAGAAGCAACTCTATTCCCGTGGTCAAACATTCCGAGCGAAACATTTTGGCACGCCCGGTGGGACCCATTTTGGGTTTCTTTCTCTTGCTTATTTTCATTTTAGGAA
Organism: Taxus wallichiana var. yunnanensis; assembly: GCA_018340775.1. Taxonomy (NCBI): domain Eukaryota; kingdom Viridiplantae; phylum Streptophyta; class Pinopsida; order Cupressales; family Taxaceae; genus Taxus; species Taxus wallichiana. The sequence continues at coordinate 90,117,680 of CM031235.1, read as the reverse complement.
GCATATTTGCTGTTGCTGTTTTTGTTATATATTTAGTAAAGAATTTGTCTTGCTTTCCTGGTTTCGCATTAGTGAAAGTCATCTCTCTTGCTTCATCGAATATAATTTTCGATTTGGGTTTAAAACACGTGCATTGCATTCCTGCTTGTTGTTCTCCAATTCTAGTGAACATAGATTAAGTAACAGGTCGTACACGTGGGGGTGATATCCACGGTATTGACAGGAAATTAACCTTAGTTTCACTGCACAACACATACCGAATCACTTCACAATTAACACAACAACTCAAACATCCCCCCTTTTCCGCGGTATTCCTCCGCCCGATTGAGGTAACCTTATAAGCCAAAACAAACTTGACATTTCCCCTAGGTCTTGTTGTTTAGGATTCTGACATCATCTTACGTCTAAAGGCATAAGCCCACGATAACTAAAATTAACCCTAGGGTTAGTCTCTAGATTTGCGTGTGCTCTTCGCTTGTTTTCAAATCTCGCTTTTCTCGTCATACTTTGTCTTCTCGTGATCAATAAGTTGCTAAACATACTCAACGCTGCTAAAATCAAATCAGCACCTTTTTATATCTTCTTATCCTAGACTTTTGACACCGCATCGGTTAAGGGACCGACGCGCTTTGATCTGCGGACCGACACCGTTACTAAACCGATATCGCCATCGTCTTCATCAGCCCCTGACAAACCAGCAACTTGCCAAATTCACCATTCAGAGGTTGTTTTTGTTCTTGATAGATTGAAACTTTCCTGTGTGTTCTGGTCTATGGTTGTCATCACTCGGAAGCAAGCCGCCGCCATGGTTTCACATGCCTCGCTCGTGTCTTTGCCTCGAATCACCCCCTTCACATTCTATAGGAACCCTACTGACACCAGTGAGATCCCCAAATTCCTCGTAGGAGACAAGGACTTTGCCAAATTTCTCGGATGCTAATCCCCACTGCATAATACTATTTGTCTCATACCCCTGACCGTACGCCTGATGGTCAGCTCCTTATTGGCATGCCTATTAGTATAGCTGCTCATTTAGCTCCCACTCCTCCTGATAACAATACCTTACTTCTCGCATCACTAGCCCCTGCCTCCCAATCCGACAGCCTTCGTGAGGTTCATACGACCCCGATTAGCTTTCCTTTCGTTAACCTTGACCTCACGATCGTTACCACCAACCGCCCTATCTCATCTCTCTTCGCACCACTCCATTCATGACTTACTCTCGCCACCTATTCACACGAGCTTTCTTTCTCAAGCTCCGCCTACCTTTTCATTCCCATACACGTATCCAAAGAACCTCAACACCTTATATGGGACATCCCTATTCTCGTGGCACCATCACCTCATCCAACCACGATTTCATCAAACAAATGATGGACAAAATGCAAAACCCGGAGGCTTCCGTTCGTGAAGTCGTAGCGCCTGACATACGAGCAAGTTTGTCGGGAGCCCATTCACCCTTCTCGTCCCCCTTCATTCATATCCTCCTCAATGGGAGTTGCCAAAGTTTACTCGCTTTTAACAAGAAAGAGGATCCTCAACAACACTTGCGATCATTTAGACATGCTTGTTATTTGATTCGCCCATGATGATGCTCTCATATTCGCACCTTTCCCATGTCCTTATCGTGACTCGCTTGAGTGGTACAAAGTTGCTTTAACCCAAAGACTCAATCTTCTCTTTTAACCAACTAGCCCAATCTTTTTGGATCATTTCTCCATTAACATTGCCAAGAAAGTATCTATCATCGACTCTATGCCATCCGACAATTTGAAGACGAATCTATCGCAGATTTCGCTGACGATGGCGGGCCTTATCAACCAACTTACGTATGCCTCGCCTCAAACCGAACTCATCGAACTATTTACGCGGGCTCGCGCTAAGCACATCTCCCTACCCTCCAAATTCAAACTTTCCGCACATTCGACGAGGCCTTTACCATGGCTCTAAGCTAGAAATTCGAGCCTTAGAAGAAGAGAAATTGCGGTTGCAGAACAAAACCCCACTTCCGAACTCCCGATTCTACCAACAAGCCAAACACCACCACTCCTCACGCGTCCACTTCTTCTAAATCAAAAGGAGCTGTCCACGCGGTAATGGTCAAATCTCAAACACCGTCCAATACTCCGCCGAAAACCACTTATAAGTACAAAGCCGAGCCCACCAATTACACTCCTTGGGAGAAACTTATGGCGTCATCCCGAGAAATTGCTCAAAGTCGGGCTATCACCTTGCCCCTCGTTAAACCTCACTGGGTTTGACTCCACCCGCGCAATACCTTCCCCGGTACAAAGAAAATGACTTTTGTAACTTTCACCGCGTAAAAGGACATAGTCATGAAAACGCAAGATGTTGAAAAACATAGTGCAGAAATGGTCGACGCAGGGATATAACCTCGATAATCCTAACGCCCCGCTAACCGAAATCTGAAAATTTTCAACAAGCCATTCCCGAATCACTGGCCCAACAAGAACGTGAACCAAGATATCTTAGCCGAGGAGAGTGTTCATGAGATCCATGCAGCTTTCGATTCTCACCAAAAGCCTCTATTGAAAAATTTTAAATCAAGCCTCTCCACCAACACAGAGTTTGAACCTCCTTCACCACCATCAAGCCAAAGTGAAATCATTCCTTTACCCATAGAAGAGTTAATCGCCTGACTTCTCTTCTCATCAACGAAGTCTTCTTACACCACATCCCTACAAGACTCGTGAGCGGATGCTATCTAATTTATCTATTTCCCAAACGTCCCTTCTACCACTTGCTACACAAGAGGAAGGCTCGCCACTCCTTTTGACATCCTTAGACGAGAAATCTCTTACACTAACATCACCACATTCTTTAAACGTGATGATCCCCTCGAACACGCCCTCCTACCTATTAGTCCCTCATCGCCTAAATCTTTTCAACGACGGTTGACCTCTTAACATCTATTGATACAAAGGCCTCATCTACCTCCCGTGTCACACCCGCGATGGACTGGAATTACAACCCACCTTTCTTCCATACCAAAATTACAAATCACACTGAGACTGCCATTCCACAGAAGATGACAGCCCTATGGGAACGCTTTGAGTACCCCCCCTTTTCTACTCAAATGCAAATGACTCGATCCCGATGTCTCCACCATATACCCAAGTGCTTACGTGCTTAAAATGCCCCTGCTCTCACCTTCACCCCCTCACCTCTACCAAATGCCCCGTCCACTTCTATCAACTTAACCAGATCTTCCCTACGCTGGGACCTCACCAATGCCTGGGCCTAACACACCCGCCTAAGCGACTCGATCTATCCAAAATAAATCCGCTCCGCCACCTAGAGACAAACTCAATCCTGCCCCTATCACAATCAAAACCATCATCGCCATACCTACCTTCCATATTGGGACCCCATCCTCTACCTTACACCAATATATCATACCTCCCCGTTTTTTTAGAACAACCTACGCCTTCCGCACCTATACAGTAAATTGTGGTATAAGAACACCGCACTCCGCGTATCTCGTCCACCTATCAACCCTAAACAAATACCATCATCAAAAGATTTGTTTTCGCTACTCCTATTTCCCGTGGTTGTTTTCTGATACCACGTCATCTCCGGCCTCATCATCCAACATAGCTTCTGCGCCAAAGAAATCACGTTTAGTAAAAACCATGTATCAACACCCCTCGGCTAAACCGCCACCCATACGAACTAACCACGCCCAAACATTACCAAAACCCACACAATCAATACCCTCATCCTCTTCCGATTTTGACCCACTCAAAGGATCTTACGCCAAAATCCTTGCTATGTTGGTGGAGAATGCGACCATTTCCCTACCTCCACTTAGACCTTATGACCCGCCTAAGCCCCGACCTATGGATTACGATGAGTCTAAAATCTGCGCTTATCACCGCACACCAGGACATGATGTGGAGGGATGCAAAGCTCTAAAAACCATCCTTCGCCAGTCACCTCTCCCAGATAGAAAGATTAAGAAAGACAACTTACGAAGGGAGAGACCTTTAGTTTCCATTCCCTCTCCTATACCATCCGTCCCCGCTCACCAAGATCTATCATTATTACAACCCCACCTCGTGAAGACCATGAGTTATCCCCACCATCTTCCTCATCTCAGTGTCTACGAGATTAATATGATTAGTGTCGCTACTCGAGGCGTAAAAACAATGGGAAAGCAAAAGAAAACACACTCGCGGCATCTCTTTCTCCGTCAAACATCCCGATTGCACCACCACCTAAAGTGGTCATTCATGACCCGCCTATCCGCCTCTAATGGCATTGCCCACCGAAATATGATTAAACAGCCTTCACCAATCGCCCGTAAAATGACATCGTATGATCTCATTCGACTTCAATCTCATCGACAAGCTCTCGTTGAGATCCTTCAAGGGATAGAGGTTTTGCCTAATGAAACCCCCGCCTGCTACCTCCATTCTAACACCCAATCACGTTGCTTCTCTCACCAAACAACCCATCGCCCCAACCACTTTCGCCTCTCGCACAACAAGCCGCCAGCAATGGGCTCAAGATGAAATTGTCGACTTTGGCATGTAAGATCCCGACTCGCTCTTTTCATCTCCGCTTACGTCCGGGACATTCGAGTACGCCGGGTTATGATTGACGGGGCGCTAGCCTAAACATCATCTCTTCAAAAGCCTTCCAACAGATGAACATCCTTCTAGTTGCATGTGTGCCAACCCCATCATGTCGGTCATTCAATGACGCTATTACTTCTACCTTAGGCACCGTGATCCTCAACATTCGCGTAGACCACGTACTTTACCCGAACTCTTCTATGTCTCGAGGGAGAGTTCCAATATAATATATTGCTGGGCCGTCCTTGGATCCGAGCCATGGGATGCGTTCCCTCAACATTACATAGATGCATAAAATTTGAGTACGAGGGGAAGTCTTACACCGTAAAAGCTGACCCTCCCCCCTTTAAAACCTCGCAATATGTTATACCGCCCTAACGATGTGCTTATACCAATCAAGACACCCATACATTCAACTCAACCGTCCTCCTCAAATGTACCTCAACCATCCACCCCAACCGCGCTTACGCCTTCAATTGATGAAACCACCATCGCAAAAACCACTTCCCTTCCCGCAGCCTAACATTCCAACCTCCGACCCTTAGTAGATGTTTTTCAGCGCCTTACGCCGGGGAGTACCGCTATATAACGTTAGTTCTTTTCCTACCCCGCAGAGTACGGACAATTACATGCACATCCCACCTACGACCGTCGCGTGGGGAGATAATCTCTTACGACCACCCTATCGCCGCACTAACCTAACGATGGGGGTGTTGACGCATCCTCCATTACCCCGAACCTCCTCTGGTGTGGTTCCTTTCCAATCCGATTTTCAATACTTGACAAATCGTCGCTTTCGCCTCACCTTCTTGACTCGCCGGCGTGGAAAGGCTTTGGTTTTGGCCTTTACGAACAAGGCCGACATACACTCATTCCCGTGACTACCCGTAAACATACGATCGCAGTGGTCTCGGTTTTCCCAAACACCTACACAGAGACACCTCCCGTCACCATCCCGAAGAAGAAGACGCCGCCCTACCAAACCATCATCACCCACTTTGCCATCATCACCCACGTAATCTATAGACTCGAATCCATCCCCCTAACTTTTTTTTTTTTCATAAATGCTATCTTCATAGGTCCTCTCACTTATCAACGCGATAATGAGGACCCATCTTCTCTTCCCCTTCTCGTATCCGACATGATCAAGAGGATTCGCCTTTGATTAATGTTGTTGAATGCCAGATGACGACTCCATCCTCACTTACTCGCGCGGATGATTCTTATATTCAACGAGCCTTACCATCTCAAACCCAAACTATGCCGAACGAATCTACTATAGAAATCAATATCCACACGGAGGAGGATCTCACATTGTGAAGATTGGACAATCCCTTAACACATCGTAACAAGCCGCCTTTACTACCTTTCTCCGTGCTCGTAACCAAGCTTTGCATGGTCTTACGCCGACATGCCAGAATTGATCCTACTATCGCCGTCCATAACATCACCCTAAACCCCGATTCCAAACCACCAAACAGTAAATTGAGAAAATGCATCCACGCATTGCTCTCTTCGTCAAAGAGGAGCTCCAACGACTCCTTTCTCGCTTCCTTCATCTTGCCTATGACTATCCTCAATGGATTTCTAACATCGCACTCGCTACTAAAGCGACAGGGGACTTCTGATATGCATGATTTCCGGATCTTAACCTCGCTTGCCCCAAGGATGACTTCTCCCAAGTATTGATCAACTTGTTGATCTCATCGCGGGCCATGAAATGCTTTTCTCATGGATGGCTTTTCAGATACAACCAAATTTTGGCTGCCTCGCCGATCAACACAAAATCGCTTCATAACTCCTCGGGAACCTTCGTTATCGTGTCATGCCATTTGGCCTTAAGAATGCCGGGCTACCTATCGCCGGCTATGACCTACATTTTTCATGACATTATGCACACTATCCTCAAGACTATGTCGATCGACGATCTTCTCGGCAAGTCTAAACATCGTAGTGAACATCTCGATGTTTTAACCATTATTTTTGATCACTGCTACAATATTCTCGTCCGCCTTCAACCGAAGAAATGTGTCTCGTGTTCTTTCGGGAAAACTTCTTGGCTTTATCGCCTCTTTCGTGGCATTGAGGTCGATCCATCTAAAGTCAAAGCTATCCTAGAAATGCCCCCACCCAAAAATCTCAAACAATTGCGTAGTTTACAAGGTAAGCTCCAATCTATCCGACGTTTCATCTCCCAACCTCGGACGGTGTCAACCTTTCCATCACCTCCTTAAAAAGGATATTGCATTCCAATGGAGCGAAGAATGTCACCAAGCCTTCAAGCTCTCAAATCCTATCTTGCAGCCACCCGTGCTTATCCCACCCCAAGACAACCGCGCCTTTCTACCTTTACCTTTCCGCCACCGACCACGCAGTAGGAGCCATGCTTGCACATCGTGACTCGAGAATCACGAACAAGCCGCTTATTATATAAGTCGACTTTGGTGGACTATGAGACTAGGTACACACATGTAGAAAAATTATGCCTTGCCCTATCATTCGTGGCCACCAAACTCCGACACTACCTTCTAAATCACAAGACTTTCGTCATCACCAATACATGCACTCCCATCCATTACATGTACGCCAAACCTCATCTCGAACCAACGATTGCTAGATGGCTCATGCTTTCGCCGACCTCGACCTTGAGTTTATCCACCGTAAATCAATCAAAGGACAAACCATCGCACCAACTTCATGGACGCTCCTTTACCGGGGAACAATTTACCAATTTCACATTTCCCGACGAACTCATCGCTACTCTTTCCTCACAGAGGAGTCGTACTCCAATGACCTCTCTTCTTCGATGGATCTAAATGCCGGCCACGGCGGAGGAGCCGGCGTTGTTCTCATTCCTCTCAACGCTGAACCTATGCCTCTTTCATTCCGACTTGATTTCCCTTGCACTAATAATACAGCGGAATACGAGGCCCTTGTTCTGGGTCTCCAAGTTGCATTACACTTAGGTATCAAATCTATCAACATTTTTGCGACTTTCAACCGTAGTCAATCAAGTTATGGGCGTCTACCAATGCAAAAACGAGGAACTTCAAAAATACAAACACTACGTGGATTCACTTCTAGCTTTATTTACCCACTATTCTATACAAACCATTCCCCGCTCCACTAACAAATTTGCGGATACTATGGCTTGCTTAGCCTCGCAAATTCCCGCCGCGCCAACTGACTCTGAATTATTCGTCGTGGTCCAACAACTTTTTGCCCCATCCTATTCAACCCCGGTAGTTTGTATGATAAATACTGTGTCCACTAATTCACAGGATACCTGGTACCACCAATTCCACGACTACCTTACAATCTCTGTCCTCCCACCTGACCTTACTAGTAACGGCAAACGTGCTTTTCTTAAAAGTGTTTCGCGTTATGTTGTCATGGGGGGACTCCTCTATAAACGTGGCTTTGATGGTATCCTCCTTCGCTGTCTAACTGGCGTGGAGGCCACTCATACCATCCAACAGGTCCATGACGGTATTTGTGGTGGACATTTTAGCGGCCTTGCCATGGCCAAACGAATCCTTCGCCTTGGTTATTATTGGCCTACTCAATAACGATCGCTATTAATATGTTAAGCGTTGTGTTATGTGTCAAAGAACATGCCAACCTTCAACATACTCCTAGCCACCCGCTCCAGATCGCTTCGAGATCTTGGCCTTCTCACAATGGGGTTTAGACCTTATTGGTGAGATTCACCAACCTCTTCACAACGTCACCGCTGATACTCACAACGACCGAATATTACACAAAATGGGTGGAGGCTATTCCACTCATTTCAATCAAAAAAAAAAATTGTCGAAGTTCATTAACCACCACATTATCTCTGCCGCTTTGGTGTTCTCATCGCCCGATAATGATAATGGAAAATCTTTCAAAACAAGTTTGCAAGACCTTTGTGACAACTTTGGTATCAAACTTAGTTTCTCATCACCTTACTATCCACAAGCCAATGGGCAAGCCGAGTCCTCTAATAAAACACTAACCAAAATCCTCATGAAAGTTGTCAATGAATCCGGAAGAAATTGGCACGATCACATTCCCTTTGCCCTTTGGGCTTATCGTACTAGCATTCGCATTTCTACTAATGCCACACCTTTTCTTTTCGTATACGGTACCGAGGCTGTTTTGCCTCTCGAAATACAAATACCCTCCCTTAGAATATCTCTTCAGGATATTCTCACCAACGATGATTTCCGCCAAGAGCGGTTAGCCCAATTGGAGCTTCTTGACGAACGCCGTCTTACAGCTCTTGATCACCTTCAAATCTATCAAAAACGCATTAAACGTGCTTATGATAAGCGACTTCATGAGCGTACCTTTAAGGTTGGTGATCTTGTTCTCAAAGAGAATCAACATGTAACCAAACTAGAAAAGAGCAAACGTGGAAAATTTGCTCCCAATTGGATCGGGCCTTATATAATCACTCATACCTATGGATCTGGTACTTATCGTTTAGCTTCGCTTAATGGTAAACTCTGAGCTTGAACCCCTTAATGCCTTGCATCTTCGACCATTCTACTGTTGAAATTAGTATTATATCACTTCTTATCTACCTGCCGCTCGTCCCTTGAGCTCACTTACCACTACATACACTGCTTCCTACACTTCATAATAACAATCAAAGCTCACATAGTTTGATCCTCACCTCCTCGATGATGCCTTCCCTTTTAGTCTAGTCCATGACTTCAAAGTATTAAAATAAGCCGTATTCTTCTGGGATTTTCTTGAGTCAAACTTCCTACTAACTAGATGCTTCACGCCAAATGAACATCTAGTCATTTAAATTAAATATAGACTGCTCCCTCGAAGGACAGCTATATGCCGAACTATTGCCGCTATTATATATAGACTGCTCCCCCGAAGGACAGCTATGCATTACAATCATATCTCGCTACTATAAATAGATCGCTTCCTCGAAGGACAGCTATACACACACCGCTTTTCTTTATCAAGCTTCTCGCATTGATCAGCCTTCGTGAAGACCTCAAGAATAATACAATCAATATCCCCGTAGACTTCCCGCATCGATCGCCTACATTCAATAAAAGAAAAGCCTCATTCAAAAGGACTTTTGAGTCATGGACTTGTCTATTTAGGGTAGGTTCTCTTTCGCCGAGCACTCACTTTGTAATAAGTTCTCGCAGACTCGCTTATATCATCCACCTCACCTCACCACTTGTTTCAACTCAAGGGATGTGACGTATATCCGATATATTGTGATTATACAACTCTTTTCACCTATCGACTTCTCGCCTATGCAAGGTACCTAGGGATTCAAGCTCATCCTATGTTAATATGTGGTTTGTTTAGCTCTTCTCAACTACGGGACACTCTTTCCTCTTTGCCTCGCATCTAGGATTGTGTGTTGATCTTAATCAGGACATGGTTCCCTTCTCTTTGGGTAAGCTAACTTTCGCTTTACCTATACCTACATCAACATCGCCCATACCTTACCAACACCAACAACATTACCCTATCAACATCAAAATCTTATCAACCAACAAACTGCCTAACCATACCCAAATTGCTCGAATTCACCTTTCCCGGTCCTAAGGGAGAACTACATCGGTCCGAGGCCCCTCCTTGCTTTGTGCAATGGGCTATGTAGGCAGACTTGAGACATGGGGTCTCCCAAGGTTAGCTCGACCATCCCCTACCATAACCTATCTCGTGTGGTGAATATAAATATTTTTGTGTATTTCTATTTAATCACATTCTCTTTATCCTTTTTCAAAACACCGAAAATCAAAACACAAACAATCTTATTATTATCGTAACTTAAATCAACATACATATTCAGCTTTTATTTAGATGTTAAACAAATACATCTTTCTATCATCGACACGCAGTGTCGGCATCCTTATTTATTCTTATACCTTGCTAACATGTACTGCACCATCACGCCTCATCCCGAACTAGGTGATGATCGTGATCGCCGACCCTCTCGCCGGCCTCTCTCCTCAAAGGTACCACGGCTACTGGTACCGCCCACCGATCTCGCGCCAATCTCTCTCGTAACATATGAATACGCCCGCCGCATGGAGGACTTCAGCCTCTAGTCTCCCGCCCGTGACTCCGCAACCACTAACAATCCTCTTGTCTCATTCACTCGCGCTTGAGCTGCTTGAACCAAACGCCGCAGACGATCCTCTCTCGCTGTAATCACCGCTATGTCGTGGCGCCACGCACACCTCGCAGCTTCGCTACCCACCATAATCTATAGGCCTCTCGCTGCCCGCATCCATTACCCTCGCGATCGGCCGCTACCTCTTCGTGCCCTTCTCGAGGTGTTGGCCGGGAGGTGAGAATGCCGCCTGCCGATCCTCATATATGGTCTATAAGCTGGGTATATCCCGCACAAATCCAAATTGTCGCCGCACGCGATCTATAGGAATCCTCTCATACTCACCCGCCCGTGTGCCCCGCGATCCACCTCAATCGCTCAACACCCTCAACTCCTCGCCTATGTTCTCTGTTACATATAGTTTCCGTATGGCCTCCAAATGATATCCGCAACCGTCACTTCTCCCATACTCGCCGTAATACTCAATATCACTCATCACGGCTCGGGATCTCGGCCTCTTGTTTTGCTGACCTGACCATCGCCTCAATCCCAACCTCTCGTACTCCGCCTCTCTCGCTCGATGGATCGGGCCTATTGGTCGCACACAAACAATGTGCTCATAGGCCCAACAAAGGTAATAAGTATGAACTATCCAAAGGTCGCCCCGTGATTTCGCCTACAAGCCCATAAACCCCTCGTATAGCTCCGCCAAATATGCAGTGCCCATGCAAACGTAACGCCTCCTTTCTACCATCTCCCGTATAACACACATCAATGCCTTTTGAAATCTTCCCCTTCCGCCTCTGTAATGCATAATACCCTACCGCTATCATTAATATCACTGCTAACCTTGTTCCTGTGGTGTGCCGTATACATTACCCCATATGTAAACGATAAACCTCGCGTGTCAAATCTCGTGCGGATGGACTAAATATCGTCGTTATCGCTCCCGTGCCGCGCTAGGTAGTGCTCTCGATATACTGTTCTCCCGTAATAGGAAGTCTCAAAATCAAACACATCTTCCAATGTTACCGCTATTTCACCGCTGGCAGATAGAAGGTATTTGTCTCGGGATTCCATCTTTCAATCAACGCTCAGTAATATACCATGTTACGTGCGATTCGTGAATAATAACGGATTCCACTTAACCCCAAACGATTTATCAATGTCCATTCCACTGGTGTTACATCCGCCGGATTCGTGACAACAGCAATAGGGCTGCACACTATCATTCATCCTCAATCCCGCGCTCTCGCCGCATACACCAAAACAACAAACAACCATTCAATCCGCTGTCAGGTTTTTTCAAACATTCTCGAAATTCTCCAAGAATCGTATCGTTATACATAACCGATATCGGTTGAATAACCGATACGGTTCTCCTAACCGCTACCGGCCATCGCCAATTATATACACCTTCCCTAAAAAAAACAACCACCTACGATAATAATTTTCTCGTTTATTCCTTTTTATACATACAAACATACCCGCAACCCCGATTGCCTACCTCGTAACACTTACCTCACCCGCAACCCTTGTTATCATGTTTTCTTTTCTCATATCTACCCACCTACTCTCCCCATCTTATTCACAAAACATGCAAAGAGTTAAATCACAAACAAAATGATACCTCTGGGTCAGCAGCAGCACTGAGGTGGCCCTTGTCCGCCCTCCTCCCTCGCTCGCCGGATGCTTCTCCTCGCTCGCCATGATCACCACCCTTTTTAACTTTGTCTTTCTCCTTCTAAATCTCGGATCACATTCACTTTCCTTGTCTCTTTCCTCCTTCTCACCCAAATCTCTCATGCAAATACCTGCCTGGGCCAAAAAGCGCGCGCGCTCACAGTATTTAACCTCTCGCATGGCTCTAAAATTAAAACTGAAAGTCGCCACCCTAGCTTTTCTATTTTTAGAAAAGCTCATACCTAAATAACCGTCCAGATCGGCCATATAACCGATATCGGTCATATAACTACCGACATCGGTTACCCAACCGATACCGGTTACACACCCGCTTTTGAAACAGGTTCTTTTCTTCATTTCTCATCTAAATTTTTGTCGCGCCCGCCTCTTTCGCCTCGCATAAACAACATAATTTACTACATTTGTTCATCCACCACACATAGCATTATAATTTCATTAAACATCATTTATACAAATACACAACCATCAACTACGAATATCAGAAACTATCAATCTCTACATCATTCGATCCCATTCATCGCTACATATATCACAATGTCACAAAACTAACAATTCATCACATCACATATCATTCATACATACGTACAACAAAAACAAAAACATCAACATCATCCATCTATCAACATATCAACTAAAACTTATCATACATTACATATTACCAACCATTAACAAAATATTTAAACACATTTTGAATACTGCACGAGGATCAAAACATCGTCTCTATATATATATACCAGTTTTCAAAAATACAATGTGCCCTACATCGGGGCCTCTGTGATCTCATAATATACCAAAGCCGCACGCAGCCGCAATACCTACTAAAATCTCGACTCGCTCGCAGCCGGTCTCTCATATCAAAATATACTCGCTCGCAGCCGGTATCAAATGTACAACCCGTATTTCGCCGCAGCCGGTATATAATAAATAAATGAATCAATGCAATGAATAAATGTCGGCACGCAGGCCTCTATCAATACAACCGGTTCGCAGACCGGTGCCCGTGTCCCTATACAAAACCATGTCGGGGATCTATCAGCTCTCCCCACCGCCCCTCGCACCTCTCCCGCTGGTCCTCGTGGTGCTCTCGCCCGCCTGCCACGGACACGCCACCTGTGGCTGCCCTCCCGAGATCTCTCGGGCCGTGCGAGGTCTCGCCCTATATGCGCCATACGCCGATACTCGACTCCAGATTATCAAGAATATCCGATAATATCGGCCTCTCGCTTCTAACCTCCATATAGCGATCTCGCGCCATCAAGGAGCTGGGCTGGTCCTCGCACCCAACACCAATACCCCGAGCTCGTACTCGCACTCGTGGCCGCGGTGGGCCGCCGTGCCGCTGCCGCTCGTACTCGCACTCGTGGCCGTGGTGCGGTGGTGGTGCTGCCGGCTCGCACTCGCACTCGTGGCACTGGTGGCGGTGGTGCCGGCTCGTACTCGCACTCCGTGGGTGGTGCCGTGGTGGTGCTACTCGTGCTCGAGCTCAAGCTAGCTGCCTCGTAAGGCCCCTATTCGTGCTCAGCAGCAGCAGCCTAGCCGCCTCGTAAGAGCCGCACTCGACTCCGAGCTGATCCTCTCTCTATAATCGCAGCTAAGTCTCGGCGCAGCAGCGGTACTATCTCGCCGCTCTCTCGCCACCACCACACCTCGTATGCTCCTGCACCCGCATCATCCACACCTCACCGCCGGGTCTCTCCGCTACCTGGGCCTGGGATCCAAAGGCCGTGGCGCCGGGCAAGTGGGGCTCTACATCATCCCTCCCGATCGAGGGAGGGGGAGGTGGCTCGCCCTGCCGTAGCCCCATCTCGCTCGCGCACTCTCTAGGGGTATCCGCCAGATTCTCCGCCTCCGTCCCGCTATCCGTAATGTATACTCGGATCAAAGCGCACTGCACACGCGGCTCCTCTACCAGCCGGTGACCTCTCGTAGGGTCTCCATACAATGTCTACCGCCTGTAAGGCCCTCTAGCAAGTGTCTATAATAGACCACATCCCGACTCGCAACAATCGCCGTGGCTGGCCCACGACCCCAACCACCTCTCAAAGCCATATTCAGATACGACCCGTGGCCCCGCTCGCCGAGGTAGCCCTATCGGGCCTCGATGCATACGATGTGCTCGTATGCCCAACAAAGGCAACAAAAATGTAGAACAAATACCAAATCGCCTCTCCCGCGATAGCCCCATAACTCCTCAGATAATCACCGCACAGATATACCGGTGCCTGTGCATAACTGTGTGTGCTCCTCCACCATCTCCAAAGCAGCACTTCTATCAATGCTCGTGGGAAGCGGCCTCCTCTCGAGTCCGGGAGGGCGAAGCAGTGTGATCCCAACCATCATCAACACCGCCTGGGCCGTGTCTTCGTGACGATGCGCACGGTACATGTCACTGCACTCGATACTCGCGCCATGGTAGGCCGCAGCGGCCGCATCCCCAAAACTCGCAGATGTTGCCCATCGCAGCTTCGACCTACTCGAAGATCGCTCTCCTCGACGCAGAGCCGCAGGATGCGATACACATCCTCTAATGTGACGGCATCTCCTGGCCGGGCAGATGGAACACATTGGCCGCCGGATCCCATCTCTCGATGAGGGCGACCATCAGCCGTGATCCTCTCTATCGCTCTCGCACTGACCCCGCCGAGTCCCACCTCGCGCATGATGGCCCAATGCGCCGCAGATACGTGTGGCCTCATCCGACTCAATAGTGGAGGCATCCTATCACGCATCGTCAACTGCTGACGTGCCTGCAAAACCAACCCACATTCTTAGACCTACTCTTTATTATAACATCTACTTTACCATCTAAACCCCCTTTTGTAACACCCAAAACCTAACCCCACACCTAACCCTTCTCCACCCCTAAACCAACCCCCACACCGACCCGCAACCCAACCCAAAAAAACCCCTAACACCCCAACCCTAAAAACCCAAAACCCAACCCAACCCAACCACCCAAAACCAAAACCACCCACTAACCCAACCCAACCCCACCCCTAAAAAACCACCCTCACCAACCCCCCACACCCAAACCCAACCCAAAAACCCTAACCCAACCACCACTCCCACAACCCCTTTCTCCACCCCTAACCCAACCCCACTCCCAACCCAACCCAAACCAATCACTCCCACTCCCACCCCACCCAAACCAAAAACAACCCAACCCCAACCACACCCCAACAAGCCACCCAACCCACCCAAACCTAAACCCTAAACCCTAAACCCCATCCCAAACCCAAAACCCAACCCCACTCCAACCCACACCCAATTTTTTCCCACCCAACCCACCTTCAAACCTAAACCATAAACCCTAAATCCTAACCCAACCCCCACTCCCAACCCAACCCAACACCCCAAAAAACATTCAATCACTCCCACTCCCACTCCCACCCACAACCCAAAAACAATCCACCCAACCCCCAACCACACCCCAACAAGCCACCCAACCCACCTTCAAACCTAAACCCTAAACCCTAAACCCCATCCCAAACCCAAACACCCAACCCCACTCCAACCACACCCCAACAAGCCACCCAACCCACCTTCAAACCTAAACCATAAACCCTAAATCCCATCCCAACTCCACCCTCAACCCATCCCTTCCCCACCGATACCGGCCGATACGCGACCGATGCCGGTCCCCTCCATTTCAACCTCACCCTATGCTTTTGCGACCGATGCCGGTCGCCTAGTGACCGACATCGGTCACTGTCTCCTGCCCGAGCCGAACCCCCGCGCGGCCCCCAAAGACCATTTTTCACCTATTTTTACCCATCTACCCACCCAAACACCCCCAAATTTTACACACCTAGCCGCCTTACCCTATCTTACCTATCTACCCTCTCTCTTTTTCAAATTACGTCTATTTACTCCTCATTTCCTAAAACAACTAAATTCCTACCCAAACCCCCAATCTCACTTAATACAACCAAATGCATAAAATAAAGAGTTTAGAACCTACCGGTATGACGACACGTCGCCGTGGTGGGATGTGGTGGTGGGCGGTCAGCCTGGTCCAGCCTCCAGCCTCCTCCGCTGTGCTATGGCTCCAATCCCGATTCGCTGGGTCCCCGCCAATCACCTCGCCGCTCCTCTCAATCGGGCCCACTATCAACTCTCTCCCCAATCAAATAGCTCCACCTCACTCAATAACCCTCCAAATCAACTCTCCACGCCGACAAGTCAATTTGGATTGCAAATAACAAAAGTGACAATGACAAAGCCGTATTTTTTTTTTTTTATAGGTTTTTCGACCTTAACCGATGTCGGTTTCATTTTTGCCCTAATAAACCAGTATCGATCCCTTAACCGACCGATATCGGCCATGCAGTAATCGACATCGGTTTGATACCCAACTTTCACCCCATTCTTTGCCCTTCTTTACCTCGCCTCTTTTTCACCAATATCGCCTCGTCCACCTTTGCCGCACAACATTTGTTCACTTGTCCCCGACCTAAGGCCTCAACCTACTATTCGGCCCGACCAAGGCCTCAACCTACCTATTCGCCCGACCCCAAGGCCTCAACCTACCTATTGGCCCGACCAAGGCCTCAACCTACCCACCCAAGGCTCTCAACCTACCTATTTGGCCCGACCAAGGCCTCAACCTACCATTGGCCCGACCCAAGGCCTCAACCTACCAATTGGCCCGACCCAAGGCCTCAACCTACCTATTTGGCCCGACCCAAGGCCTCAACCTACCAATTGGCCCGACCTAAGGCCTCAACCTACCTATTTGGCCCGACCCAAGGCCTCAACCTACCATTGGCCCGACTAAGGCCTCAACCTACTATTGCCCACCTAAGGCCTCAACCTACCAATTGGCCCGACCAAGGCCTCAACCTACCTATTGGCCCGACCCAAGGCCTCAACCGACCAAGGCCCAATTCGGCCCGACCCAAGGCCTCAACCTACCAATTGGCCCGACCCAAGGCCTCAACCTACCCATTTAGCTCCGACCTGTGGCCACCGCCCAACCACTTGGCTCGACCCAAGGCCGTATCACTTCCATACCATACCCACAATCAACGTTTTATTTTATACATCCATCATGTACCTTGTGTTCAATCGAGCTCACCTGTTTCGTGTTTTAGCATGATTAGGGTCCTCGACTTGATCTGTCGACCAGCCTTTGCCTGCCTGACCGTGACGCTTATTTCAACCAAACCAACCACTTGGTACCGCCGAACATGCCTAAACGCTCGCATTCTCACCGTTATATACCCCGAGCTACTTCCTATGCCTTGGATACCAGGATTATATCACCCTTGTTTGGATAAACTATCGACCTTTGCCTATGCATTGCTGGTTTGCTAGTCAAATCATGTACCCTAGTCGTACTATTGCATTTCAACATGCGTCTGCTTCCTTGGACCTACCCCACCACCTTACCATCCTCTCTACCACATATACCCTTTATCAACCCTATCCCTGATTTCCCGTTCACTCAATCTGTGATAGATTTGAGGGGGATTACCTATATCCTTAACATGAGAAACCACTTCATATTATTGTCCGCGCAGCTTTACAGAACAAGCTACACGACAATAAGGGGCTAATGTAGACACCAAATTCGTGTCTCACGACCCCCTGTGACCCGCATCCCATTTCGCAACCTAACCTCATTATCTAAACTTTACACAATTATTTATTAATTACCTTGTAATTGATAAATCCACATCACCTTACCCGCCACCTCACTTTGCCACCTCATCATGACCTAGCCCTAACCCTAAACTAACCTAATTAAGACCCATGACTTGGTCTAGACTCACATCCAACTAATGCCTCCTTACTCGCACCAAAAGCCGACCTTCTAGCCACTTGACCAAGCCCGCAATCGATCTCTCGGGAGAAAAGTAGGAAGGTGGGCTATTTTACTAAAAATAGCCTACTTTTTCCTTACCGATGCCGGTTCCTACTCGACCGCCGCTTGCTACGTTACGCAACCGCCATCGGTTCCCTCGTAAATGGGCTCCCAAACCAAAACAACGGATCGGAATTTCATTTTGAGAGATCACCAAAGGATTTCGGATCAACAGAGAGCATCATGAGCGAGGAACAGAGTCCAGATCTTCACTGACAAAGCAGTAGACGAGAAAAGAAACCAAGTGTTTTGCAACCAAGGAGATCAACTTGCATCTCTGGCCAAAACCAAGAAGTCGATCTTGCATGTCCCTTTGTCATAACATTTCTTATGTTTTTGAATCTCACCTCCTCTTAAATCCGTTTCAATCCACTACCCAACGTGCTATCAGATCTAATCTGTCATTCTTTTGCTCTAACCATCCCATTTCCTAATACCATCCAAAAAACCAGCCATTACAAACACCATCTCAGATCAAAAGATCCTATAACCCACCGCAGTATCGGTTATCAAGAATCGCATCGCTTCATCAATAACCGCCATCGGTTCTTCGATCAAAACTCTCGATCAAAACCAAAACCCTTTCCCCTACCCAGCTTTAACAAAATAATTTAATTGATATTTTGCGCCTTTTGTGTTAATTCATATTAGTAGGGAACCGACCACCTTCAAGGGAAGTTTTATATTTCCGGGCCCAAGGCAGCTTCTCATTTATTGTTTAATCAAAATCTTGTGGTCTTGTGTTCTTATTTGCAGTAGTCCTTCCAAGACAAAAAGGAGTTCTCCGCAATCATCCCGATCTTTCCTACGGTACGCGCACACCATCTCCACATTCAATGTATTCCTCCTAACCCTAACCTCGAAACAAGAAGAGAGAAGAGAAGAGGATGATGTGGATCCATGTAGGATGCCACATCACACATCCTCAATTTCAAACACAAAATACAAAATTTCATTCTCCCGAGCACAATAAAGAGGTGGGTGAAAATATGACAAATTACTTGCAAACTCTTAAAAGCCCACACCCCAAAGGACTACAAAATAAATAATATGTAAGAGAGTGCAATCAAAACATGCAACATGATTAATAAAATGCATTATAAAAGTATAAAATCACCCCTCCAACCATAATTATGGTTGGTAAATTAAATTGAGAGGTATGGGACAAGTTTTACTTGTCCCACAAGCCTCCAAAAATAGCCCCCAAGGACAAATTCGAATTTCCAAGGAGGTGGAGTATTTCATACTCCAAAATCTGACTTACACAACTCTTACACAAACTTACACATCCCTTACATATTTAATACAAAGAGCCAACAACTTCCATTATTACTTTCCCATATCCCAATTTGATTTATTTAAATTTTAACCATATGATTTCTCACATTAATCTACCACAATTTTAATTAAATAAAAGAAAGGGACACATTACTAATAAAATACATACAACAATAAAACAAAATAACCACATTAATAATTACACAAAACCCATGGTCACATCTAAAGGTGATTCCCCCCATGGGAATCCCTAATAACAAAAAACACAACACAATAAAACAAGTTGCCATGGTGACCTTGTCGAATTCACCTAGAATTCCATTGTGGTTGGTCTTCAATCCCCCGATGTTTGTTGTGATTTTTAACCTGCAAAACAAAAATACCTCCTTTGGCCTTGTGGCCATATCAGAACATCCAAAATGAATATAAATATAATCACAAAATCATCTAAATATGTGAATCACAACAACATCAAGGCAATTTAACATTATCACATATAATTTATATCAACAATTATATCATCATCATATAATATCCATTTTCTAGATCTACTCATAATAACAAAATCACATGTCCAAACAACATCCATAAAACATCCACGTATGAGGTGTCTTCAATAATCATCATGCATCATAACCAAATCAAGATCAATAATAATCCATGACTAAATATTTAACATCATACTAAATCAAAGCATAATAATGTCCATAACGTAAACAACAGTATCAAAATAAGAATCCAAAGGGGTCAAAGGGAGGTGGCACTATAGTGATCTTGGACTGCTCTCATCTTTGGTTTGTCCTTCAAGCTAGATATGAGTAATGGAGGATGGTACCCATAAAGCACTAGAAATGGAGACATTTTGGAGGAGGTATGAAATTAAGTATTGTACGACCATTCTACCAAAGTGGAAACCATTGCACCCAATGTTCTTGTTTAAATGAAGTAAAACATCAAGATATCCTTCAAAACATTTATTTACCACCTCATTTTTCCCATCCGATTGGGGTTGATAAGAGGAAATCTAAGTTAGTTGAGTACCCAAACAAGAGAACAAATCAGTCAAAAATTTACTTATAAATATTGGATCACGATCACTTATTATAATTTTGGGTGTGCCATGGAAATTTTGAATCGTATCCATAAATGAGATGATAATTGTACTTGCTATGAAAGGATGAGCTAGGGCATAAACATGAGAATACTTGGTAAGTCTATCCACCACTACCATTATGAAGCTTTTCCCTTCTTATTTATGCAATCCTTTGATGAAATCCATCGATACCTCTTCCCATCTCTCACTAGGAATAAACAAAGGTTGGAGGAGATCAGGTGTCTTAATGGTCTCACCCTTATTTTCTTAAAACACCAAACATTCTGCCACAAATTTTTAAACATCTCCTTTTAACCCCTCCCAAAATAAATCATGCTTAACTCTGTGATAAGTCTTCAAAAACCCAAAATGACCACCTAGTGGAGAAGAATGTAGCTCTAAAATAAAATGGTGTTTAAGTGTAGATTTCTTACATAGATATAACCTATCTTTGTACCAAAATACATCCATTTTCCAACTAAATTATTCTCATGTAGATGGATCTACTTGGAGATTCTAAATGATAGTAGTGTTGTTGCATCTTTACGCCATTCTTCCCTTGCTTGATCTACCCAATCTATATTTAGTATAGATATTTCACATAATAATGCTTCCATAGACTCATCCCTCCTAGATAGAGCATTAACGACAAAATTTTCCTTCCCTTTCTTATAAACAATCTCAAAGTCATACCCCAACATTTTAGTGACCCATTTTTGTTGTTCTTCTGGAGATAGATGTTTCTCTAAGAATTATTTCAAACTATCGTGATCAATTTTTACCTTAAAATGTCTAACCATCAAACATGGGCGCCATTGTTTTCCTGCATGAAGTAATGCCATCATTTCCTTCTAATATGTGGGCTTCAATAAATTCTTTCCTTTTAGCTTTTTTCTCTCAAATGCTATGGGATGTTCTTCTTACATAAGTACTGCTCTGATCCCATTTCCTGAAGCATCACATTCAACTATGAAAGTTTTGGAGATATCTAGGCTTCCCAATATTGGAGTGGAGCACATAATTGTCTTCAATTTTTCAAATGCCCTATATGCTTCCTCATTCCAATAAAAGGTGTCCTTCAATAATTTTGTGAGTGGTGTTGCTATACTACCATATTTTTTTACAAATATGGGATAATACCCTATGATACCGAAGAAACATCTTAATTGATTAGGGTTCTTGGGATTTCCCATTACACCATAGCCTGGATCTTGTGAGGATCCACCTTAACACCTTTGTGAGAAACAATATGGCCCAAGTATTCCACTTCATGTACCCCAAAATAACACTTCAAAGGCTTCACATAAATTTGATGTTTCTCTAAGACTTCTAAGACTATATTAACGTGTTGTAAGTGTTTATACCATGATTGTGTGTAGATGATTATATTATCAAAAATACTAAGAAAATTTTTCTTAGGAATGGTCTAAAGACTGAATTCATAAAACTATGGAATTTGGAGGGAGAATTGGTAAGATAAAATGTCATCACTAGGAATTAATAATAACCTTGATGATTTTTGAAAGATGTCTTATGAATATCTTCTTTCTTTACTCAAAATTAGTGATACCCGAACACGATCTAGTTTTGTAAAATAAATGGCACCATGAAACTCATCTAATAAATCATCAATGACATGAATAGGAAGATTATATTTGATAGTGCACTTTTTGAGCTCTTGGTAGTCTAGAAACATGCACCATCTTCCATCCTTTCGATGCACCATCACCAATGGAGAAGAATAGGCACTCTGACTATGATGAATAATACCCATTTCCAACATTTCCTCCACCATCTTCTTGATCTCACACTTTTGCCCATATGGATATCTATAAGGCCTAATGCTGGGGGTTGGCTTTGTGGAATCAACTGAATGGAATTATCATGCTCTCTTTCAGGAGGCAATCCTCTTGGTTCTTTGAAGACAACTACATGTTGATCAATAACTTGTTGAAGATTAATATGCAATACCTTCATTTGTGGTTGGAATTTCATAGAGAAAAATCATGCTACAAAACCTTCAGACCCCCTTTTAATAATATTTTTCATTTGGTGAGAACTCACCACTTTTGGATATTTAGCTTGTAGTCCTCGAAGTTCAAATTTTTACCCTCGTAATGAAATCGGATGAACAATTCCTAGATATTTATCTCTATGGTGCCCAAATTTGTGAGCTCACCGAACACCTAAGACAATAACACTCCACCCATGGGAATATAAAAATCATATATTATAATGTGCAGTCACCCATCATGATTTGACTTTGTGGCATTTACTCGAACATTGGACGATGCCACCATCTATAATAATTACTTGAAATTTAGGTGTTGGGTAGATGAAACAATTAGTCTTCTTTGCCAACTTATGATTGATGAAATTATGTGTGCTCCCTGAATCAATCAATATTGTTACCTTTTGCTTCTTAAGAAACTCGTGACTTGAAGGGTTTTGGAGTACTAATACATGATAGAGCGTGGCATGAAATAGTGAGCTGGGGATCTCCATATTCTTCCTCTAATTCTTCCACTTCCTCTATGGATGTTTCCTCATATTCTTCCTCATCACTAGACCCTTCAATGTAGAACATTTTTTTCTCATAACATTTATGATTAGGTCCATATTTGCTATCATAATTAAAACATAACCCTTTGGCTCTTTTTTCTTCAATTTTATCAACCGAATCTGGTGAGGGTACGATGGAGGCAAGGTGTTATGATCTTTGATGCTAGAGAAGGATTGCCTTCTATTGGAAATAAATTTTTCCTCTACCCTATGTGCCATGATAATAAAATTAGAAACCTTAAGTGGGTTAAACATGTGCACCTCATGCTCAATGTGATCCTTAAGACCCCTAAGAAATAGGTCATTCAAATACTCTTCTATAATATCCTACACACGCAAGGTAAGATTTTGGAATTAGTGGACATAATCCTTAATTGAACCTGTTTGACGTAACTTTGCTAATTGGCTGAATTAATTCTCTAAACCACTAGAACTATAGTGTAATTGAAGCTCCTAAGTGAAAATTTTCCATGTGACATTTAGACCATTCTTCTTCTTTTCAGCACATAGCCAACAATACCAAACAAATTGATTTGGTTCTAGGTATAAGGACACCATTTTGTAAACTTTTTCCCACTGGGATTTGATGGAGATCAAATAAATTATCCATTTGGGTAATCTAATTGAGAATCAAATTTACACATTTCCACTTTTGAAATCATGCCCCACTTTTGGTGAGTAGATCCACCTAAATGAGTCAAGGATCCTCCATGATTAGAGTGATTTGGATCTATGTGACCATTGCTACAGAACCCATATGACTAGAATTGGGACTTGTATTTGAGATTTCACGTAACAAATCCTCTGCAAATTGCATGAAAATCCTTCGGAGCTCACTCCTAAGGATAATTTTCAGTTGAAGAAGCTCAACATTAAGGTCATCCTTACTCACCACATTATTTACCCTTCAGGAAGTTTGGTGGCCACCTCGGACAATCCGACCAAAGTAGACTCTAAAACAACATCTTCCATATTTAGGGTCATTCTTGGAGTTTATTGTCCTTTCCCTTGGCCTTGGGTAGATCTAGCAGCCATGATGTAGGGTTTGGGCCTCATGGTAGACTTAATAGGGTAAAATTTTAGGGTTTAGGGTTTAGCAATTTTTTTTAGCCGAATATCAAAATTTTTAGCTAAATATAGGAATTCATAAAAGTAAACCCTAGCTATTTTTGGAAAGGTTTCAAAAATATAAGAAACTTGGAAAATTTCAAAAAATGCGCTGAGAAAGCCAAATTATGAAAAATGTAGAACCACAATAACTTTTTCAAAACAAGTAAAAATGCTTGAAATTTGGTGAGGAGCTTAATTGACTGATTTCACCACACCAAAAAAACAATTTAAAAAAAAAAATTAGTACCAATCTTGAGATATAGCTAAACCTTCACAATTAGGGTTTAACGTTGTCTTTGGCCTAGATGAGGCTTTGATACCACTTAAAATGAAATTACTAGTATAATTATGATTATTAGCAGCAATATAACACCAAAGAACACAATATTTTAGATGAATGATCTCAATATGGAATTATAATAGCTTCACCACTTCACTTGGGGAAACCTCAAAAACCATATAATAAGACTCAAATGCTCTAATGATGTTCAACTACTACCTAATAACCCCTATTTATACTATTCATATACTATGGCCATCACAAAGGCCAACCTACTAATGATAATATAACATATATGAAAGAAATACATCATGATAAGAAGTTATGATAGCCACAAGTTGGCTATATACATTCAATGTAAGATATATAGTTAAGGGTGTAACATCCGATATATCGATGCAAATGTGGATGAGCAATGCAAAAATTCCTAGTCTAATCAGATCTACGTATTTCATATACTTCTATAGATTGTATGGATATCTAATTGAGAGCCTCACTATTCTAATCGACTTACAACAACCACATATTTTTGATGGATAACTCACTTTATGCATTTTGAGAATTGAAAAAAAATTATGTATTTTTGTACAAATTCATTGTCCTCCCAATAGATGTTTATTGTGAGAGTATTATCAACCAAACCGTATTCTATAACTCAACCACATGAAAATTCAAGGTCGTATTATTCTAAAATATAATATGGTATAGTTATGTGTTTATAGAAAAAGGTTGAGCCCATTTTGTGTATTCTTTCTAGTATATTTATTGTCCATTATCTTCTTGTGTCATTTGCTATAAAGTCATAGTAAAAGAGTTTATATGTTTTCATTGTCAAATTCAAAAGGAAAAATTACATTATATTGTTTTGTTGGGTCTATGCATTTTATGAGTTAATATGTTTATTGTATTTTGTTTAAAGTTGAGACAATTCATTTTATGTCTATTTCATGTCAATTATGAGTCATTGTTCCGTTATAATTTTATCTTGGGTCATTGTAAAATGGAGTCATTCACAGTGTCTCTGTAAAGTCCACTTGTGTCTTTATAAAAAGAGTCAAGTTCTCGTGATTATCAAAATATTTTTTTTTTACAATTTTCAATGTGTCATTTTTTTATCGTGGTGTCAAGAGTCAAAATTTGTAAAAAAAACATTTAGCTCATAGACGCATTTTCAGTGTTACCCAACATCTGAAAATAAAGTTGTTTCACATTGTGGGTGTTTCACCTGATTCTAGATCATTTATTTGAATGTTGATGAAACAGATAGGGTAACAGGCGTAGGAGGAATACCTATCGAGATGCTAGTTGATAGGTTGTTATGCATGTATGACTTCGGAATCCACAACTAATCATGAGAACTTCCTTTTTCTTGGAGGAACTACCTGAAATTGAACACAAGACCACCAAATAAAAGTTAAACAATATATGTAGTGGACTACCTAGCGTGTGCTAGATCCGGGAAGTGTGATACTTCCTAGATGGTTGTCAATCCACTATTTAAAACAACTTAATGTTGGTAATAAAGTAAATCCTACTGTAGTAAAAATGATTTAGGTATCTCATTCATCTACAATAAGCAAATTTGTTCACAACAGGCTAGGCTATGATTGAATATGAAGGTCAAGGTCACTTTGTCAGGATATTGTTATGTGGGGGTCGATTCAGTCAATTTAGGGTATTTGGTGGTGGTTTTAGGCTCTGATCTGGGTTTTTAGTAAAAGACACAGAGACCAACATCAGTTTAGGTTAACTAGTGATGGTTATGGGTGACTAGCGTCGGTATGGTTGGGGTACAGGAAACTCAATAAAACTTGGTTGGGTGATAGATCCGGGATTAGATAAAGGTGGAAGGGCAATGGTGAGATTCGTATGGATCCTAAATATGCACAGGAATGATAGAGGTCTAGGTATGGGTAGTGTAAGGGTGTGGAAAAAGTATGGTCATGTTTGGATGGAGGTAAAAGGGTGGGAATGGAAATGATAGTAGAAACCAATAAAAATGTAAAAGGATCTACTTAAAATGACAAGGAACTAATGCGAGTTAAAAATTACTATTTAAAAGAGCTTGATGCACTGGTTGGTAATGATGGGTGATCTAATGAACTTGGTGTGGTGTTCACATTCCTCGATGCTCCCGTGAAGGTAGGTGGTGTGTGATTGGTTTGGGTACGAACTATGGGTGTTCTGATGTTGGTACAGATGTTGGTTCTACTTACATGCAGCTATGGTTTTGTCACTTATTCTCAGAAGATGTCTCTCTCTCTCAAAAGCATTCCAACCTCTAAAACAATGTGCCAACCCTGAAATAAGGTTGTTTTGGGATTTAAAATGTAACCGATGGAGGTTTCGGCTTAGCTTAAAGCGGCGGTTAAGGGTAATCGCATCGGTTAGGGTAGGATTTCCTAGGTTTACTAAACTGGGTAGATCCCCTTGATTTTCTGGGATCTTGTTTTTTTTACCACGTGGATCAAGACTGGAAGCTTCCTTCTAACATGTGGGAATGTGATTAGAGGGAATGTAGGCATTGATTTTTAGGGTTTGGGTAGGTTTTAGTTAGTTATGGCAACTTACTAAGAATAGGTCTTAGGATGAGGTAGCTTGATGATGTGTCTAGGTGAGGTCGATATATGGGCATTATCCCAATTAAGATATTTAAATAATAAATATTGTGAGGATAATGAATTAATTTAATTAAATTAATTAATATTATAGTAGGATGAAGGGGGCCATGGCTAGGTGGATGTGTTCAAGGTATTTATTTGACAAGGGACCAAAAGGGAGTGTGACCTAATTTTGGTGTCTACATTTTGCCCCTTTTTGTTGCGTGGCTTGTATTGGTAATCAATGCTAACAAAAATAAGATGTGGTTTCCCCATGTGTGGGTGGAGGTGATCCCCTCAAACCCAAGCGAGCAGGAGGAAAAGGCAGAAGCGGTGAGTGGTTTTATTAAAAGGTGAATGTGATGAAGAGGAGGGTGGGTAATGGGGAAAAAGGAAGAAGGTATACTCGTTCGGGTATCTAGGTAATGGGTTAGGGTCCAAGGTAGTAATAAATTCAAACGCATGCACACATATAAACTTGCAAAGATACAAGGTTAAAGAGTATGCAAACTTTACATTGTCTAAGGTTGATAGGTTTATCCAAACAAGCTTGAGGTGATTTTGGTATCAAGGTATAGGATATGTTAGGAAACACAACGTGGGTCAGTGTGTACATTTAGGTGTGTTTCGGTACACCAAAGGTAGGGTCAGGATAAGTAGTCACAGCCTAGAGGCAAGGTAAGGTCATTAGGTCAATCAACACAGGTAACAATACCGCAAGGTATAGTGAACACATGAGGTCAAAGGTCACTAGTGATGTTCTAGGTCCAAGAATCTAGGTCACGGCATGGGTAGGGCTGAGGTATGGGTAAAATAATGAGTCCCCAAATGAGGATGAGGTTGGGTGGATGGTCGGAGGTGAGGTGAATGGCAGGGTGGGTGAGGGTAAAGAGTGATGGGCAAGGTAATAGGGGAAAATTGTAGGCAATGTGGAAGAGGGGGTGACCGATGCCGGTCAAGGGTAACTGACCACAGTGAGGTAGTGCATGGGACCAACATCAGTCAAGGGAAAACCATCTTTGGTCGGGTTGGGGATGTTATAAAAAAGAAAAATCTACATGTTTTGCAAATCATTTATCTTTTTACGAATTGGGAAAATGACACAAGAGAGAGAGAGAAAGGGGAAAAATGTCCGAGATGGAGAGGAGAGTTGAGTAGGAGAGTTGAACGGTGGGTGATTGGTAGTTGAGAGGTGGGTCCATGGGATCATATTGTGTGATTTGATTGGTTGGAGGTGCGGTTAGCGATTGGTGATGGCGGAGGCCGAGAGGGATCGGGCGGGCCACCGGTGTAAAGATGGCTGACATGACACCATGGCAACGATAGCATGATGAGGTGTAAGAATCAACCCTTTTTGTGTTTTATAAGATAGATTAGGTAAATAAATTGAGGTTTGAAAAATTGGGTTTTTTGTTTTGGGTGGGGGAAAAATAAAATGAAATGTGGGTGGGTAAATTGGGTAGAATAGGAATGGGGAGAGAGGTGGGTGGGTGAAGGAGGGGTGGAGGGGATGAGGGGAGGTTTAGGTGAGGATGGGTGGGTAGAAAAGGGAAATGGGGGTATTTTAGAGAAGGGAGGGTTTAGGCATCATGTTATTCACCGTGATAGTGATCGGCATTGGTTATGCTTCGGGCGGTGTCGGTAGGATCTCAAACCGAATCGGTCATGAAACAGGTGACCGATGCCGATTTAGGGGTGATCGGGGTTGGTTAGAGATAATCAACACTGTAAGGTTTTAGAGAACAAGGGGCTGAAAGGGGCCCTAGGTCAAGTGGGTGAGATAGGGAAGGGAATAATAGGATGCGTTGTTGAAAACCTAGAGTAGGTGGGGGAAAATGGGTTTGGGGAAATGATAGTGGGTGAGTATGGGTATGATGAATGTGGATTAATTTTTTGTTTGTATTGGATGCAAGGGAGAGATTAGTTGTGGATGAGAGATAGGGTGCCACCTCTGCTCTTGAGAGTGTGAGGCACGGTGACAGTTGAGGAGTGGTAGCACGTGGAGGAGGTGGGCCTGAGTGGGGTCTGGTGCTATCGGCATGTGGTCCAAACCGAGTCTAATGGTTGCTCTCTCATTATATATGGGATTCAGCGACCAACACATTCCACCTACCGATGGATGAGATGATAGTCACCCCGGAGGATGTGTTTAGGATCCCTGCATCTACCGATACTGGGGACACGGGTGTATTCGATCTCTCCGAGGCATCGAGGAGTTGATGTTAATGATGTTTAGAGAGGGCTTGAGCAGACATGACATTCCATAGTGCTAGTCTGAGTTACGGAGGGATGTATCAGAGACCATCCTAGAGGAGACAAGGCTCATTGTGTTATTGATAGAGGTAGTGTGTTTGTTTGTACTTCCGAGATGTAGAGGGTGGGAGGTTTCCCCACTCGTTGATGGGTGTACTACATGACATGATGATAGGTCAAACCCACTTTTCCGGGTGCTAACATTCACAGTGCAGCTCTACGAGAGAGTTTGTGGGCATATGGGTGTCTACTGTGCAGAGTTCAAACTTGTGTTGCACATTTTTACTACACTGTTGGGCCTATGAGCACATAGTTTGTGTGTGGCCAGTAGGTATGCCCCGAGAATATGAATTTCCACCAAGATTGGTGTGGGTGGGGTATACGCGGTGGGTACCTGTGATTGGAGAGAGGTGATCGGATAGGGCTATACATGATCTAGACCATAATAGGCATTTATTGGAGGGTGAGTGGACATCATTTGGAGACCATATGTGGGTTATCCCTCATTCAGGAAGATGCATGATGAGTTAGATGGTCTACAATTGTTGAGATGGATAGTGGGGCACTATTCCAAGGAGCATGAGATGATCCTAGTGGATAGGGTTAGATGGTAGTTTAGACTACCACAGGACATACCTCCACCTTTCCCATAGTACATGAGAGATGACATGGAGAGGCCATTTCCTCTACCATAGCCAACAATGCCCACAGGGAAGGAGGAGTAGGTGGTAGGCTATGGTATATTAATGATGTTGGGGTTAAAAATAGATACAGATAATGGTGGGCAGCTCATTTATGAGTTGTACCACCTAGGCTTGGGAAGCTAGATTTAGCCACCATCACGGTGCAAAGGGATGCCCTACAGGGGTAGGTGGTGACCCTGATTACCTAGTTGGGTATGGTGCAGGGACAACCAGCTAGTTCAAAGGGGGAGGTGACCGAGTTACATGCATAGGTGGCTAGTTTTCAAGCCCCGGATGGCCCAGGGGGGATGAAGATGGAGATGGGGATGATGGTTGGTGGATTCCCTATAGACATAGGTAGTGATAAGGTTACAGGCGATTGGCCATAGTAAAAAAGGCACAGATGGGGGCTTTATAGGCGAGATATAGGCATAGGGTAGGGCCGATGGCACCCACAAGCACCAAGATAGGGTCCTAGTTTATAGGTAGGGCGGGATAGGTCCCGTAGGATAGGTAGAGGGTCGATGCGAGGCCTATGGGGCCACCATAGACTATACCCATATCTAGGTTATGAGATTCCCTAGGTGAGGCCATATACTACCAGGATTAGTTGATGGTAGCCGGGATATATTTTCTATCCTATGGAGAGTACAGGGCACAGCAAGCCTCGAGTGAGATGACTAGATCCTAGAATCATAGTGTAGAGAGCACAGGGGGCCATCGACTCTCGAGAGTCTGGATTAGGAGAGGCCACCATCTCATAGATACCAGCTCGGGTGATGTGCCGGTAGGGGGGGTGGTGAGATGATACTTGGGCCGGCGGACAAGAGCCGAGGAGGATACTGGAGAGACTGGCATGGAGGATGTCGCGGGGTGACTCTTAATGCCCATCCCTGTATTTTTGATGTATTGTAGTCATTTTTTGATATATACTGTCCTGCATGCCAAAAATAGTGAGGATGTACAAGAGTTTTTGTATATTTTTGAGCATATATCGGCCTATGTGCTGAAGAGATTTTGTATTGTTTTATTATTTTATTGTATATGATACTGGCCTATGTGCCGATGACATTTTGTATTGAGTATCGGCCTACTTCCGATGATTTTGAGAGATGTACATGATTGGATATCCCTATATATTGTATTGAGACACACATATTTGTTTATATGATGAGATAGATGAGATTCTGATGATTTGTTGGTGTTTTAAGATAATTTTAATGTTTTGTCATGA
Source organism: Taxus wallichiana var. yunnanensis (assembly GCA_018340775.1). NCBI lineage: Eukaryota > Viridiplantae > Streptophyta > Pinopsida > Cupressales > Taxaceae > Taxus > Taxus wallichiana. The sequence continues at coordinate 90,086,340 of CM031235.1, read as the reverse complement.
TATGGATGGAAACTTAGGTGAGTGAGGCATGATGGAGTCAGGTTGGTTTAGGCATGGATTGAGTCAGGTTGTAGGCATGGATTGAGTCAGTTCTTAGGCATGGATTGAGTCGGGTCTTAGGCATGGATTGAGTCGAGGTTGGTTTAGGTATGGATTGAGGTAGGTTGTTTTAGGCATGGATCGAGTTAGGTTGTTTTAGGCATGGATCGAGTCAGGTCTTAGGCATGGTTGATTTAAAATTGGTTGAATCTATGATTCATTAATTTGTGCAATGAATGATGGGATGGGTCATGTTTAAGATGCTTTATAATACATGCATTATGTATGTCGTGATGATGATAAAAATGTTAAGCAACTTGTTGTTTATTTTCTTTAATTTCTAATTTTTGATAGAAAAATGAAACTAAGTGGGGTAGAATGTAATTTAGGAAGATGAAAGATGAATTGGTTAGGGTAGAGAGTGGCTAAGCTAACCTCCAAGGGCCCCATGCCCTCGGAGTGCTGCCTACATAGTCTTGATGAAAAGGGACCTCAGGCTGATGTAGTTCTCCCATAAGCTAGGGAAGAATATGAGGAGGTATGAAAATGAGTTGGTAGGTTTTAGGCAAGATTTTGGTTCAGGTCTGTTAGGTGTGGGTGAGTTGTGGGCAACTTGGTATAGGTGATTTTGATTGTGGTGGAAGAAGAAGATTACCCCAAAAGTAAGCGTCGAGGACCAAGTCCTGTATAAGGTAATCAATACATAATAAAGAAGGTTAAAAGATAAGAGGAGGCAAGAAAGCCACTTGATTGGTTAGGATCATACCAAGTAGGTCATACCATGGAGGAGATGATGAACGTGAGACCCTAAATACATTGCATGATTAATTGTTCTAAGGGTGAAAAGTAGTCACATGATCACCAAATGTCATGGTTTCCAAGAGGTCCCTTGAGGTAGTAGGAAATGGGAGTGTGAATGGTGAGAGGGGTTAAAGGTGGTTAATTTCAATATGGTATGAGGTAGCATGCTCTTTGGGCAAGAGATCCAAGGTCACAATGGGAAATTCCATGACTAAAAGGCTTTATTGTTTGACTTGTATTTGAGATAGATTGATCGATGCGGGAAGTCTATATGGGATGAGGAAATTAACTCCTTGAGGTCTTCATGAAGCTGATTGATGTGGGAAGCTTTAGATTTTCTCTTCTCTTTTTTTTTTTTGAAAGAGCTTTACATAGATTTCCTTCGAGGGAGTAGTCTATTTATAGCAGCGATTGCTAAGAGGAAGATATCCTTTTGAGGGAGTCATCTTTTTATTAGAATTTTGACTCAAGGAGTTGGATCCCATATGAGGATTTTGAAGTCATGGACAAGATCAAGGTGAAGAATAGGATTCTTGTTCAGAAATTAGGGTGAAATGACCATGGGATCTCATCTAAAGGTAGACAAAAATTATCCATGAGAATCATGCTATGTGAAGCCGTGGTACACATATTTAAGAGAAGATAAAGAGTGTCGATATGCACATGATTCTTTTTAATTGTTGGTGAGATATAAGAAGTGGATAGCACTCAAGGGACGAGCATGGAAAGAGGAAAAAAGTGATGTAGGACTAAAATTCAATAGTAGAACGGTTGAAGATGCGTAAGGCATTAAGGGGCTCAGGTTCGGGTTTACTATCGAGTGAAGATAAATGATAAGCACCTGATCCATAAGTATGGGTCACAATGTATGGTCCAAGCAAATTAGGAGAAAATTTTCCTTGTTTACTTTTTTGTACTTTAGTTACATGTTGATTTTCTTTCAGAACAAGGTCACCGACTTGGAAGGTTCATTCATGGATACATTTTTCGTAGGCACATTTGATACATTTTTGGTAAAATTGAAGGTGGTCAAGAGCATGAAGATGACATTCGTCTAATAAATCAAGTTGCACTAAATGGTCCGACAAAATTCATCATCATTGAGCATGTCATGGAGACAAATGTGGAGTGAGCGAATCTAGACTTCAAGAGGTAGAACAGCCTCTATACCGTAGACCAGAGAAAATGGTGTGGTAGAAGTGGAAGTATGGATACTAGTGTGGTATGCCCATGAGGAAAAAGGAATGTGCGTATATCAATCCTTTCCAATATCATTAACTAATTTCATGAGAATTTTGTTCAAGGTTTTGTTAGTAGATTTGGCTTGGCTATTGGTTTATTGGTAATAAGGTGATGAGAAACATAGCTGAATGCCAAACATCGCAAAGTTTTTGCAATGTTCTGTTTTTAATTTTTTTTCCATTATCGGTGATGAGGTGATGATGAACACCAAAGCGGAAAATTATGTGATGATTGATGAACTCACATATTTTCTCGGCTTTCGTGGAGATAAGTGGTATGGCTTCAACCCATTTTGTGTAGTATTCGGTAGTGGTGATGATCCATTGATGGCATTAGGAAGAATGGGGTTGATCTCTCCGACAAGATCCAAACCCCATTGAGAGAAGGGCCAAAGGTCACGGGTGACCTGTAAGGCGTGATTGGGTGTATGATGAAGGTTGACATGTTGTTGGAATTTTACACAACATTTGACGTAGTCATAACAATCATGGTTGAGGGTCACCAGTAATAGCCTAGGAAAAGAATACACTTAGCAATAGCAAGGCCACTGAAGTGACCTCCACATATGCCATCATGAACATCCTTAATTGTATAAGGAATTTCAGAACTCATGAGGCATCGTAAGAGAATACCATCAAATCCATGCTTATAGAGGAGGCCTCCCATGATGATGTAATGAGAGACCCTTTTAAGGAAGGCACGTTGTCCATTGTGAGTGAGATCAGGAGGTAATGTGGAGAGAGAAAGATAATCAGAGTATTGTTTATACCAAAGGTCGCTCAGGTCAGGGGTAGCGGTTCGATGGAGTAAATGTCATGAGGTAAATATAAGGGTGATTAGAGTCATTGTATGGTGACAAATATTTTAGAATCATCGAGTGAAGCGAGTATTTGAGAAGCCAAGCAGGCCATGGTATCTACAAATTTGTTGGTTGAATGGGGGACGGTTTGAAGGGTGTAATGGTCAAAGGTGGTCAAAATTATGTCTACATGATGTTTATACTTTTGAAGTATCTCATTACAACATTGGTATATACCATTGACTTGGTTTATAACCAATTGAGAATCCCCAAAGATGTTGATTGATTTGACATCTAGGGTGTAGGTAACCTGGAGACCTAATACGAGCACTTCGTATTCGGTGATATTGTTTGTACAATCAAAATTGAGTTTGAAAGACAAAGGCATGGGTTCACCATCAAGTGGAATGAGGATAACACCAGCCCCACCCCCACGCTGACACTTGGAACCATCAAAGAAGAGTGTCATTTGGTAAGCGGGTTTTTCTAGGGAAAGGGTAGCAATTGAATCATCTAGAAAGTCAAAATTAGAGGGTTGATCCCTGGAAATAGGTGTGTGCCAATTGGTCAAGTAATAGCTTGGCCCTTAATGGATTTTTGATGAATGAATTCAAGGTCGAGGTTAGCTAAAAGCATAAGCCATCATGCGGCACGCTA